>CM076848.1:103813397-105013397 GCA_039519185.1 Astragalus membranaceus | reverse complement strand
GTACGAAAGAAGGGTGTTTTAGTGTTTTTGGGCGAAACGATTGAAAACGGGTCAGAACTACAATGCTGGACAGTAAGTAGTAAACAATGCTGGACAGAAATACTGCGAAAGAAAGGACTGCAATGAAGGCAGGAAAGTGTCACAATGAAGGTGACTAGGGTTTATCGCAATGAAGACAGCTAGGGTTTATGCGGAACCAAGTCTCTCAAGATCGAGAGCTCGTGATACCATGTGGAAGCTATCCTAGATCCTTCGGGCCACCCACCATTATAATCCACACACCAAGTCCAATAGTGCTGGGCGTGACGGGGTGTATTGGGAAAAATCCAAGTCCCACATTGACTAGAGATATGGTCTCAAAAGAGTTTATAAGTGAGACGCATCCCTCACCTTACAAGCTGGTTTTGTGGGGTTGAGTTAGACCTAAATCACATTCTAAGATTAATTATTCAAAATGAATAAAATTTAAAGAGTGCAATCAAAATTTATAAATCTGACAGGCACACGAACCATATTTATGTTTAAAAAGATTTTATCAAAATTTATTTTATTGTGGAGTGCAGAATTTCAGCCCTCCAGACCTCCACTATGGAATTAGTTGCCGTTTTAAAGTAATTAAAGGGTTGGACCTGACTTTTGTTGGTGTCCTTTTCCATCAATTTATTACACTAAAGAAAATGAGTGGAACATGATGCTTCTTACGATATTATATATATAAGCATCATCTGAATAATTGAAGCTTTGTCATCTTTACTACACAATAGGAGAAAGAAACAGAGTGCAGGACATGATTATACAATTAAACAACTTTGATGGCTTTCGACAAAAAAAAGTAAACCTAGCTTTGCTTGAGTTTTATAATTTGCTTCTTTGGTTATTTCCTTTTTATTGTTTGGTAGGACTTTAAAACTTAAAAAAAAGATTGTCTATCAACAAGGATTTAACACAATGGACGGCAAATTCCAAAGCAGTTCAGCATTACAAGACATTACAAAGCAGCTCACCATTACAAGCAAATTTCCACCTGCATTCTATGCTGGCCAGGCATCAACGGCAGGGATGTACTCAGACGATCCAACAGACCATGACAAGTTTGATGTCTATAAATGCGGGTCCACCCTGCAGAAAAAGGTACACAATTCATTCCGTGCATCACTCTGAAACTTTTCATACACTGACTTTCAGGTCCGACTCAAGCACGAGTCTTACCAACTACTAATTCAGACCGACCCGAGATAAGGCAAGGTACAAAAGAGAACTATTTAAAGGCAGTTCAGGATTTTTAAAAAACAAAACTATTTAATGAACTAGTGCTAACTGGGTATTGAACTGTTTAAAACCAGTTCAGCACGAAAGAGCAATGCAGTTCGGTTTAGAGTGCAAGGCAGTTCAGAAAAGGGTCCAGAAAGGAAGTTCAAAAAATGTTGGAGACCAATAAAAGTACCACTATCGAGAAGCAAGCAAAGACAAAGCTAAAGTGTATCTAAGTATAGAGTGTTTGAGTCGAAAAAGAAAATTGATCTTTTTGGACAATTCATCTTCTATGCTTGAACACTAATGAATACTAAACAACCCAATTTACACTCCTCATTTGGATTTGTACAAATATTTAAAATAATAACAAGGCCGTTTTTTCACTCCCTCTCCTACTCATAAAACACCCTCTCAAAGGTGTAAAAAGTCAAAAATACCCTTAAAATATACAAAGTTTTCGACGCATATTTTTTTATTTTGGATTTCAACTACTACGGTACTTTAGTATCGAATCAGGTACGGTACCTTTGTATCGTCAGAAGCGAAGCTAGGATTTTAATTCTGGGGGACCAAATCCAAAAGTAACAATTTTGTAAATATATATATATATATATATATATATATATATATATATATATATAATAATTAATATTTTCTTAAGTATACAAAATGTAAACTTAAAACATCACATGCTCAACCATTCAAGATATATATTGGGTTAAGTACTCCAAAATAAAGACATGCCAAGCAAAGCAGTGCGTACTCAACAACATCAGTAGTATTTAGGCTTATATATCATTTACCCTCTGCAAATATTACGTTTATCCATTTACCCACCTGCAAAAAAAAATTTAAAACAAACCCTGCAAAATGTAATTGTATCCAGTTACCCTCTGCTGTTAGTTTTGGCTAACAACGTTAAGTCTAGGCTGACTTGGCTGACATTTGAGATCTAGTTAACGCCCTGCAAATATTAAGGGTATGTTTGGGAGGGGGTTTTGAGAGGGGAAGGGAGGGGAGGGCTTATTTTTCAAATTTAAATTGAATAAACTATAAAATGTCAATAAGCATAAATGAAGTGTGACTAAAATTGTTATATTGTTATCTATCAAGTTATTCTTTTACTTTTTTAGAATCTTAAATGCATATTAAAAAATAGACTAATCTTTTCTAAGCCTTCCCCTCCTCTCCCCTCCCAAAACCCCCTCCCAAACATATCCTAAGTGTTTCTAGTTACCCCCTGCAAATATTAAGTGGGGGGTAGTTACCCCCCTACAAATATTAAGTGTTTCTAGTTACCCCCTGCAAATATTAACGTTGTTAGCCAAAACTAACAGCAGTAGGGTAACTGGATACAGTTACATTTTGCAGGGTTTGTTTTAAAAGTTTTTTTTGCAGGGGGAAAATGGATAAACGTGATATTTGCAATGGGTAAATGATATTTAAGCCTAGTATTTATTGTCCCAGTACCGTAGCTTCAATGGCGGATCTACCTTAGTAAATATGGGGGCAATTTCCCCCACCAACTAATATTTTTTATTTGTTAATTGACACTTAATAGTTTTCTTATTTGCGCCTATGACAATATAAAGGTTGCCCCCATGAGCAGCCCACAATCCAGTTGCAAGCTCATACAGATTTTCTTTTTGTCAATCATGCAATATTTCATTGATAATGGGTAGAGGCCATCGAAACATTACACTTAATGTAAGCAACAAGTTTATCGAGAAGCACTCACAGGTCCAACAATGGACACCACTTAATTAGGTAAAGCTGAAACTCCTAAGAAATTACATTTAGCACAAGAGCAGCACCTGAAACATATAGGATCCTAAAGAGCTAACTTAATTAAAACAAAATCAAACCCTAATGGTAAAATCATCCAATCAACACACTTAATACAGCAGCATATCCGTTCTTTTACTGAAATACAATGAGCCCAAGGCACTACGAAACCGTCGCCGTAAACCAAGTTCCACCACAGTTCGAGCCACGGGCACCACAGAGCAGAATCTAAATACCCACGAAGTTGGTGTAGGAGGATAGACGGAAAGTCCAGACTTTCCCTGTATTTGAAGGCCAACTGGCCCTGGGATATTAAGATCGGAATCTGAGGTCCAAAAAAGATGAGGTGGGAACAAGTGAATGGGAAAATGGAGACATTGTACCTGGAGACTATAGAGGACAGCTAAAATAACAGAGAGCAGATCCGTAGAAGGTAAGCATCAACCACGAAATCAGAGTCAAATCGAATAGACGCTAGATCTGGAGGCGGTTTAGGCGGGTCTGGTGGTTTTGGGGGTGGGAGAGGAGCATCGGAATCGAAGAGGGAAGCACGATCAGATCTGGTGGGAGGGGACAAGGACGAGAGGGCGGTGTACGGCGAAACAGTATGGCGTTGTGGAGGTAGGTTGCAGATGGAGGTCAAACAAGCAGCGCCGGAGAGGGAGAGACGCTCAGAGGGAGCATCATGGAGAGGTCACCAGAGAGAAGAGGAGCCTGCTGCAAGAGCAGCGCCAAAAGCCAAGATTGGCAACAAAGAGGCGCCGCAAGTCGCCAACCAAAACCCTAGCGCAGCGCTAGGGAACTTTCAAAAGAGTTCAATTTTTGAATGGCTATAATTAAGCTCATACAAGTTCAATGTCTCTAACTTTGAGAGGTGGAGCGTGTCTTTCTCTTGGCTTTTGCATTTCGCTGCAGCATCCGGTAGTTGTGGGCTTTTGGGCCAGTTGTGGTTTGATCTGTAGTTGGGCTTGTTCCCAAGTTCCATTATCCAAAAAAGGGTAACGTTATCTACACCCCCACACATAGACACCATATCCCCACATATTTATATTATCCCCATATTACCCTTGTAAATTTTTACTTGACGGATTTATCTTTTTAATAGATAAATCTGTAGTTGAAAAATTTTCAAAAACTTCACAACGGATTTATCTGTTTAATAGATAAATCCGTAGATGAAAAATAAACTACGGATTTATCTTTTTAATAAATAAATCCGTAATTGAGAATTTTTCAAAAACATCACAACGGATTTATCTGTTTAATAAATAAATCCGTAGTTGAAAAATGAACTACAGATTTATCTTTTTAATAGATAAATCCGTAGTTGAAAAATTTTCAAAAACTTCCCAACAGATTTGTCTGTTTAATATATGAACTCGTAGTTCATTTTTCCAGTAAATAAATCCATAATGAATATTTTTTTTGGATAAATCCGTAGTTGGATTATTAATTCCTTAGTGTTGTTAAATCTGCACACTAGCGGTGAATTCATAAATCTGCACATGTATTACAGAGGGATGTCTTGAGTTGACGTGTTATATTTCTCAACAATGTCCATCTTCACGCACAGGAGCAAATACAATAGAATATCCTTCAATTCATGAAACCTGCCCCACTCTGCAACGTCGTGGATAGAATTTAAATTCCTCACAGATCCAAAAGCCACTGTGGTTCTTTTTTCTCCACAAAAAAAAAACAGTGGTTCTTCTTTTATCTTTTCCTTTCAAGACATCCCTCTGTGCATCAAGATCCAAAACCCCAATTCTCGGGGAATAAGGTTGCCACTTTTGCAAAAACAAATCGAAGGCTCAATCATTTGCCGTAAGCACCCCCCAAGCTTGAGTGATTGATTGAAGGGTGAGGGAGACATACAGTTGCGAGAAAGAGGATATTCTTTAAAATAAACGGATCCACTACTTGCATCATACATTTTTTAAAATATTAAATCCATAGCCTTTATAAACGGATTCGTCATGTATAAACAGATTCATCATATATAAATCTATAGCCTCTATGCCTAGGATTCATCTCCAAAAAAAAATTTAAACTACTGATTTATGTTTTTAGTAGATAAAAACGTAATGCATTTTTCAACTACGGATTTATCTACTATACACATAAATCTGTTGTGCATTTTTTGGCTATCGGATTTATCTATTTGTTAGATAAATCCGTAGTTAAATTATCAACTACGGATTTATCTAACAAATAGATAAATCCGTTTTGTAATTAATACAAAACGGATTTACCAATTGATGAGATAAATCTGTTTTGCCAAATATATATACGGGTAAAATTTGAAGAAAAATATTTGGTGGGGTATGGTGTCTGTAGTGGTGGTATAAAAAACGGAACCCTCCAAAAAAAAAGAAGCTAAAGTCTATCCCGCTCATTTTGATAAACAATTGTATTTTATGAATTTTTCATCACCAAACTTGAAATCACTTTAGCCATTAAGCAAAAAAATTCACATTAGTAAAAAAACCATTAATCACATATTTATCCAAAAAAAAAACATAAGATCATGTTTCTCTTTCTTTGATTTATTTTTTATATTTACTACTCTTGATTTATTTTCTTGTCAAATAAAAAAATTATTTAAATGATTTCAAAATTTTACATATGCTTTTCTATTTATTGAATAATTTTTTTATTATATATACATATTGTATTCTAAAATTTTCTCCCACAAAGCAATTTTTCTCGATCTGCCACCGGTGGTGAGTGTGAGGTGGTGGTGGTGGTGGTGAATGGGAGGTGGTGATTGCGGTGTTGGTGAGAGTGTGTGAAGGTGAAGAGAGAGGGAAGTGAGGGGAGTTGTAGGGGGTAGGGGTAGTTTTGGTATTTTTTTAAAATAAGAGGTGTTTGTGAGTAGAAGGGGGAGTAGGGGAAAAAGCCTAATAACAAACCAATGATAGCCCGCCCGCTGTGAGGTAACTAGAGTACAAGCCCATCATGAAGAACAAGTCTAGGTAATTAAAAGCAGCAATTACAACTAACCAGAGAAAGAATAAAACTGCTGAGTTTTCTTTTGCCACTCCCCCTTTCCCACTTGTTGAGCATATAGATACGAATGTGTGATGGACCAAAAAAAAAAGAAGATACGAATGTGTGAGGGAGTGCAGAAAGTGGAAAGAGAGAGTGCTTAAAGAATTCCCCTAAAATTGCCGGGAGCTATGATGGTATAGTCACAATCGATGATTGGGCCTACAAACATATCAACCCAACTGAACTTGAAGAGTGTTTTGGAGAGCTAGAAAAATCTTTAGTCGAGAAAATAAGTACATGTAAAAGTAAATATAAGCTTGCATGCTTGAGTGAAAGAGACATTGTTGGTGGAAAAATGCTAGCGTATGGAGTTCGAATCCCGCTCCCCCCTCTTCTCTAACAACTAACACACTAATTAGTTAACTATTTTGCCGATAAAAAATATACGCTTAGAGTTGCTGAATCCAATTGGTTTGACTAGATGGCACACCAAATTATATTTCGTAGTTAAATTATTTTAGGATTTGTTTTATTCTGGATTTTAAGTTAGGGTCTGTTTTAGGGTTTGCTTTATTTCGGATTTTAAGTTAGAATAATATATTTATGTTAAATTCATTCTAAATTATGTCTCTATATGTGCAGATCGTATATGTTAGCAATTTGGGGGTGGTATCCAGCAAACCAGTGCGTGTGGCCCAAAAGCCAGGATGGCTGAAGGGCTTTGTTCAGTAATTTCGTTGGTGAAATTAGTAATGGACCCCAACCCAAACTACCTACCACCAGCTTTGCCATCTATTACACACTAACTCAATTGCTTCACTTCACCTCAATAGCTTTGAGTCCAATGAAAGAAACATGAACCCACACAAAACAACCAACAACCCAATTGACTCTATATCACACACCCTACCACCTGAGATCAATTCCATCCTACAAAATTACCCAACTGCCTTCCAAGAACCACATGGCCTGCCACCATATCCTACTACTCCCAAACACACCCCCCCGTCAATGTCAAACCATACCGTTACCCTCACTCACAAAAAGAAGCTATGACCTCCCTAATCCAAGACATGTTATAATAAGGTACTATTGTCCCCAGTAATAGCCCTTACTCCTCCCCTGTTTTATTGGTTAAGAAAAAAGATGAAACCTGGAGGTTTTGTGTTGACTACAGAGCACTTAATGCAGTCACTGTTAAGGATAAATTTCCAATACCCATAATTGATGAGCTTCTTGACGAACCCGGCTCTGCTAAAATATTCACCCAGATAGATCTACGCTCAGGTTATCACCAGATTCGGGTTGCACCAGAAAATACTCATAAAACAGCTTTTAGAACTTTCGGCGGACATTACGAGTTCCTAGTCATTCCTTTTGGGCTGTCTAACGCTCCGTCCACATTTCAATCAACAATGAACGATTTACTACGACCTTTCCTACGACAGTTTGTTTTGGTTTTCTTTGATGACATTTTAATCTACACCCGTTGTTTATCTGATCATTTACTTCATTTAAGACTTGTTTTAGATTTACTTCAGACCCATCATTTTGTTGCAAAATTATCTAAGTGTGTATTTGCAGTTGATGTTGTTCATTACCTAGGCCATGTTATTTCTGTTGATGGTGTATCCCCAGATCCTGATAAAGTTCAAGCTATCCTTGATTGGCCAAAGTCACGTTCACTCACGGCACTCAGGGTATTTTTAGGCCTCACCAGATTCTATAGACGATTTGTGCGTCACTACGCCTCTCTCGCCGCTCCTCTCACCGATTTGTTGCGTTCCACTAAGTTTACATGGAGTACAGATGCCGAGATGGCTTTTACAGAGCTTAAACAGAAAATTACAACAGTGCCGGTGCTTGTTCTCTCTGATTTTACCAAGGTGTTTATGGTTGAAACAGATGCATCTGCTGTTGCCATCGGTGCTGTTCTATCCCAAGATGGTCACCCCTTAGCCTTCTTCAGCAAAAAGATGTGTCCTCGAATGCAAGCAGCCTCAGTGTATGTGCGGGAAATGTATGCAGTCACTGAATCAATAAAAAAGTGGCGTCAGTACCTCTTAGGAAGGCATTTTCACCTTTACACAGATCAGAAGAGCCTTAAAAGCCTCCTTGTTCAGAAAATTCAGACACCAGAACAACAGAAGTGGGCATTCAAGTTACAAGGGTTTGGTTTTGACATTTACTACAAACCTGGCAAGTCTAATCAGGTTTTGGACGCACTTAGCCGCAAATTTACAGAGGATGCAACGCTTCTCTCTGCGATCTCATCTCCAGTCCCCACTCTCATTGCTCAGCTCAAAAGGTATTACAAGACAGATGAAAAAGGACAGGAATTAGTTCAAAAGTGTACATCAGAAACAGACATGAAGACTGATTACAGTCTCTATAATGACCTGATCTATTTCAAGGGCAAACTTTTCGTACCTGACTCGGTAGATCTGCGGAAAGCTCTTCTTCATGAATACCACGGCACCCCGGTAGCCGGTCATTCAGGTGTTAAACCCACTTTGGCAAGACTCTCTACTTCTTTTTCATGGCCAGGAATTCACAGAGATGTTAAACTCTTCATCAAGCACTGCACTACTTGCCAACAGAACAAATACCTACCACAAAAAAAACAATGGTTACTTCAAGCATTACCATCACCAAATCAGGTTTGGGAAGAACTTACAATGGATTTCATAACTCGCCTTCCAAACTCTTTCGGGCACACTGCCATCTGGGTGATCTGTGATAGGCTTACCAAGTATGTGCACTTTATAGGATTTCCAACAAAATACTCTGCTGTAGATCTGGCCACGAGATTCTCAGTAGAGATCTGTAGACTTCATGGAGTCCCTAAATCCATCATATCTGAGAGAGATCCCTTGTTCTTAAGCACTTTCTGGAAAGAACTCATTCGCGTGCAGCGCACCACACTAAAGTACAAGACCGCTTATCACCCAGAGACCGATGGTCAAACTGAGGTCGTCAACCGCACCTTGGAGATGTACCTTCGTTGCTTCACCAGTGATCACCCTCGTAAGTGGTTCAAGTTCTTGCATCTTGCAGAGTACTGGTACAACTCCACCTTTCATTCAGCCATCCAGATGTCTCCTTTCCAGGCTCTCTACGGCCGACCACCACCGACAGTTCCAGATTATGTTACAGGTGCAACTGATCTCGACAACTTGGAATCCACTCTGCAACAGAAACAAGAGATACTGAGAGAGCTGAAAGAGAACTTAAAGAGAAGTAGACAGAGAATGGTGGAACAAGCTAACAAGAAAAGGTGGGACTATACCTTTAATATTGGAGATCTGGTTCTACTCCGTTTGCAACCATATCGCCAACAGTTCACCGCCTCACTTCACAGAAGCTTTCGAAGAGTATTTCGGCTCATTTAAAGTGCTCAGCCGTGTTGGAACAATGGCTTATAAGCTTGATCTTCCTAATGATTCACGGATCCACCCTGTGTTCCATGTTTCCCAGTTGAGAGCCTACTATGGTAGCGACCCAACTTCTCATTTTGTCCCTAACCCAGAAGATATGGGTATACATGATTTAACTACTGAGAAGGAAGAGAGATCCATCTCGCTAGATTTGGAGAAATCTAAACTTGAACATCTAGATTTGGTTGCAGGAACTGGGAAAGAGAAAGCCAGCGAGTTATTGGAAAGTACAGAGAAAGAGAAGACAAATGAGAGTACAAATACAAAAAACACTGAAGAGATAATAAGTACTGAGCTTTTAGACTTTTCAACGGTGCATAAATCTAGACCATTGCCTTTTAATTCGAAATCAGGTCTGTTGATTCACATTGGATCCCATCAAAGAGGTTTAAATGGCGCAGAACAGCACCCAACACACGCTGAGCCTTCCGCACCGTGTAATCTCGCGCTTGATACGCGCAATTTCTCTCAGCCGTTAGATCATGCGCATCATTCCAAGGCTGCCTCCTCGATGACCCACGCGCCTGGCACTACGCAGAACACGCCTGCTTTTTCCGACCCATGCGTGCGTGCTACCTTACCTCGGAATAGCGCGCCCTTCTTCCCTCCGTTGGATCCCAACATCACTCTGCCAAGCTCATCTGAGCCGTTGATTGATGATTCGGATTTCAAAGGGAAATTAACTCCAGCAAATTCTCCCTCTTACCCGTTGGACCCCGCAACATCTCTCTCCCAAGCCTGCTGTTAGTAATGACGCGTTGAACCCACTCCCAACCACTTCCGTCCAGCCACGTGGCGTTTCAAACCATGAGGACAAGGTTCTCATTGGATCCGGAAGTAATGTTAGCAATTTGGGGGTGGTATCCAGCAGATCAGTGCGTGTGGCCCAAAAGCCAGGATGGCTGAAGGGCTTTGCTCAGTAATTTCGTTGGTGAAATTAGTAATGGACCTTATGCTTGTTTTAATTTAGTTTCTGTTGTCCTTAAGTGGCCTGTGGCCCATTTGTGTCTGATCCATTAGCTTTGGAAAACCCTAAGTATTTAAGTTGTATTGCTGCCTCTTTTGAGATTTGAAAAATCTGAAGTTGTTTTATGTTTATTTTCTCGTCTTGCAACCCTAGATCTAGTGATTAGCTTTGTGTAGTCTATCGGTATAGGTCTCATTTGTATTAGTATCCAGTGGCGCACCCAGGACCCCGGGATAAGGGGTGTCAAATTTTTTAAAGTCAATGTCAAATGGGTGCAAAACTTGATCTATTAGTGCAATTTAAATTTTTCAGGGGGTTCAAAAAAAATTCAGGGGGTTTGGGTTATTTATATAGGGTGGTAAGTGCAATTTTTTTTTCAGGGGGTTCAACTGAACCCCCTGAGCTATAGGTGGGTCCGCCACCGTTAGTATCACTATGTTTCTTTCATTCTGATTCGATTTGGGGGTACTTTTTTCCTCGTTGGGACGTTTTCTCTTTAAGTTTTGGCCCTCGAAGGTTTTAATGAAGACTCTTGTAATGTTTCGGGTTGGAGTACCCTTTGTACTCAGTGTTAATAAAAACATTTTGCTTATAAAAAATCTAAATTAGTCCAATTTGTCTCTCTCTGTGTTAGATCCTAGCTTGAACTCAAGCAGAGTCGGGCCATCTGGCTACCTGTAGTTCTTTGTGTTTGAGCCGGGCAGTCGAGCTTTTTAGTGTAGTTGAATAGTAGTTGAATGGGACCATAGAAGAAATTATTTAAAAATAATTGGTGACAAGAGGAAACATTTACCTAGGACCAGTATATGACTGAACGCGCCTCTATATACGTTTGGAATTTTATAGTTAATGAAATAGTCGCGGATGTGGCAAAGACTTATGATACTAAGAAATTTTTTTAGTAACAATTACTAAATTGTTCGGTAACCATTATACAACACTTCAATTGTTAGTATATATACTAACCACAATTTAGTGTTTGTGTGGTTAGTATATGCTACCAACCGTTATACAACAATCCAATGGTTAGTACATACTAACCACAATTTAGTGTTTGTGTGGTTAACGAAATTTTTTCATTGGTGGAGAAATGACTATTATGCCTATTTAATAACGATTACTAAGGAGTTTCTTATTACTCTACCTTAAGACTCGTGGGATGTTTAGTAACTCGTGGGATGTTTAGTAACGTTAGGCATGAGGAAAAACGATAGAAGTTCATTTCTGTTAGGTGGAGAGATATAATGGTGAAACCTTCAATGGGGAAACATTGTTCTTTCCCTTTTAACAAAAAAATATTAAAAAGAAGCCATGTAAAAACCAAAACTATGGTTTTAAATATATAAAAAAGCCATGTTAATAAATATTAGAATTAGGCGGTTTTTAAAAGAAATTGAATAAAAGTGAGTGTAGTCGGTAAGAAGTGAGGAAACACTATTCTTTCCCTTTAAACAAAAAATGAAAAAAAAAAACCTAAATCTCGTGTTTCTTGTTGAACGGGCAGCAAGACTCGACCTGGATCTAGAAACTGCATGCCTCATATGTGATCACCCTGCAAAGCTGCACGACTTGTCTATGATACAAGTGACTCACGATTCTCACAATTTAGGCTACGATTCAGTTACCAAAATGACTCAGTACACAACTTGCTTCGCTAGCCTAGGATTTCGAATCGTGTGATTTATACGATACTAACTAGACTGAATCTCATTCTTTATATATGAGGTGATGTCGTGTATATATATAGTGCTTCTTATGTGAGAGTGAGAGGAACCCTTATGAACCTTTATATTGAAATTGATGGTCAAGTGACTACTCCTTCCCTTAGAATTTTGTCCTCTCACTCTCACAAAAGAGGCACCATTCTCACTTGATATTTTAAGTGACTACTCCCTCTGTTTTCGTATAGAAGCATAAGATGGCTATTCACACCCTTCAAGAACAGTTAAAAAAACAAATATGATTGATGAATTACCTCTATTAACTCTTCTTAAATACTGTGAAAAATGAAAGAAATATTGGAATACCAAAAGTTACTTCCATTGAGAAAAGGAAAAAGAAACCAATTAATAAGAATAAATTTCGTAAATTAACCAGAAAAAGTCGTGCTTTACTTATATTTAGTAACATGATATGTAGATATTGTTGCTTATATATGAAAATGAAGGGAGTATTAATTATAGAGGCGTTTGTTTCAAGTCTATGATGTTACCAAGTGGCTTCATTCTCAAGAGGGGGGTGAGTTGAGATTTTAAAAATTTAAGTCCCCTTTAACGACTTGATTGATTTTTCGCGCACGTTTATGGAACGAATTAACGAGAAACGAAAACTGAAAATAAAGCAGTAAAGACCACAGAGATTTTTATACTGGTTCGGTCACCTCCTAGTGACCTACGTCCAGTCCTCACACCCTTGTGAGATTTTCCACTAACACAACAAAGCTTACAGGTGCTTTGGAAACCTTTACAGACTCATGCACTCTTCTCCTAGGATACCTCACCTATGAAGAGTCCTCAGATCTACCACAACAACAGCAACAAGAGATACCCCACCCTTGTTACAATCAACAACCCTAGAGAGATACCCCACTCCCTAGTACAAACAGGAACCCTAGAGAGATACCCCACTCCCTAGTACTGTGAACAACCCTAGAGAGATACCCCACACTCTCTAGTACCAAATACAACCGTAAAAACGAATTACAAATTAACAACCAAAATATCTCTTATGAAGGCAGATTACAACAACTTGAAGATCCCCAATGCAACTCTAACCCTTGAAGAACAGAGGTGTGTGTGCTAGGGTTTTGTTTTGCGTTTCAGCGTAAGCGTAAGAATGCGTTCTGTTTTTCTGAGAAACACTAAGTCCCTATTTATAGACTTAGGAGAAATATGACCGTTGAATGATTTTAGGAATCGATTCATTACTTGAAAAGCCTAGGATAGTAAATCGATTTATGACTTAAAAGTAGGAGTAGTGTGATCGATTGATTGCTTTCAAAGAGTAAGTATGAATCGATTAACAACTTGAAAATATGACCGTTGAGGCTTTTAGAAAGAAGAAATTCGTTTTAAAATAGTATAGTTGATGAATCGTTTCATTTCTTGATTTAAGTGAGATGCAAATCGATTTATAGCTTTGGAAACAGGAAAGAAATCGATTTTGCACTTTAAAAATAGAGTAGGAAATCGATATTGGTCTTATGAGAAATACTAGGAATCGATTCTTGGCTTTTGAAATAGTATGGGAATCGATTCTTGTCTTTAGGAAATGAGTTGGAAATCGATTTCTATCTTTTGAGAGGAGTTGGAAATCGATTCTTGGTTTTATGGAAGAAAGCATGAATCGATTTCTCACTTTCATAAATAGTTTTTATGTTACGTGCCTTACCTATGTGCATGCATGCATTTTGAAAACTGTGAAGGCTATGAAACTGTGAGATGAGCTGACCCTCAGAAGCGGCTTACAAAATATTCTAAGACACGACCCAAACCCTAAAGACTACCCTTATTTCTTGAGTCTTGTTTGCTTTGGATTTCCGCTTTGCCATTTTCCGCTTTGAACACATCATCAAAACCTAACCTGCTTGTCATATTGACTTCGAACGCATCATCATCAAAACCTAACCTGCAAAAGCAATATAACCACATTCTACGTACCACAACAACAGCAATAAGAGATACCCCACCCTTGTTACAATCAACAACCCTAGAGAGATAGCCCACTCCCTAGTACAAATAGCAACCCTAGAGAGATACCCCACTCCCTAGTACTGTCACTACAAGAAATTTGACATATACCAACAGACGTCTATAGTGACGGTAAATAAAACCGTAGGTATAAGTTTCCTATACCTGCAAACAATTAAATAACCGTGGGTATAGGTTTCCTATACCAACCGATATCAAAACTCATTGGTATATGCATTAGCTACAGACTAATTATTACCGTGGGTATAGGTTTAGAACTATTTTAGTTTTTCACATCCAACAACATTCTCGCTAAATGCTAAATAATTCCCTCTCACTTTTGGTGAAAATAAATAAATTGCCTCTCACGTTCTCAAACAAAAAAAAAAGCAAAAGGCGTGAAGAGAAACCGAAAACGCAGAGACGGGAGAAATCGAAAGCGCAGAGAAGAAGGAAGCTGCCATCGCCACCGCCCTAAGCCACCACAACAAGAAGGAAGCACAGAGAAGAAGGAAGCTGCCATCGCTTGCTCCATTTTCGAAAAGGTAGCTTTTCGCTTCTAACGGTAACAATGTTCAGATTTCGAGCTACAAGTGAAGAAGTAGAGCCTCCATGAGAAATGGTGAGAGAGAAATGGAACTCTGCAAATCGTGAATGGAACTATGCAAATCATTAGAGATATGGAACCCTAAAATCTCAATCGCTCACTCTGGCTTGGTGAGATTTTTCTGTTCATCGTCCTTTCGATTTCTTCATTGCTTCTGATTTAATCATTTCTTTATCGCTTCTTCTGATTTCTTCATCCTTTCTTATGAGTTCTTCATCATATCTGTAGTTGATTAGGTTTCACCTGTTCTGCAATACACCAGGTAACAAGTCTCCCTTCAATTTGTGAATGTTGGATAAACCCTAAGTATTTTTTCCGTTGAATTTATCAAGACTCCCTTCTGTTTCATCCACTCTTCACCGTATCTGATTCTTTGCTTCTAGTTTTGCTTTGTGTATATTAGATTTCATCCACTCATCATCGTTATGTGTTGTTGCCTTTATAGAGTCATTAAGAAATTAACTGATTTGTTATATTTATAGCAAAACCAGAGCTATAAGTTTTTATTTGGCAATGTTGTCTTCAGAAAGAAGGTATATATGGACCTGAGAAGTGAAGATATATTCACCATTGTTCACGAATCATCACTTAGGAAACTTAATTTTGCAGTGATTGATGTGTCCTGTCAGTTTGTCATTCCAGTGTTAGGAGCTTCGTGGTTTAGCTCTTATTGCGATGTAAAGTTTTTAAACTCTAGCCATATTCGTGTGTGTGTTTATTATATGCAATGTTAAATTATGTGTTGTAATTTTAAGGATAGAAAATTCTGAGAATGATGAGGATGAATTCAAGGTTTAAAGGGAATTTTTCATCTCATTAGGCAATGGAAAATTTTCATATGGAGCAGTTTTCTGCACAACACAGTTCCTAATATTAGATTTAGTTTCAAGAAGGGAAAAAGTTGATTTATTCACAAGTTGGATCTGGTGAGGAAACTACTTTGGATCTGAAGAAAGAAAAAGTGTTTGTCAGGTAAGCTTAAGCTTGGTAGTTGGTAGTGATATTTGAAACTCCCTTTTCTGTTTTAATTTGCTGTTAGTGTTGCTATATGACCAACAAAGTTGATTTGCTTTGTGCACATTATTAATTCTGAGCAATATATTTTATTTTGCTCACTCAGCATCCGGAAAACTTTATCTTTTGTGCTTTATTTTGTCCCACTTTTCTCTTCTTGATCATATGAAATTACCATTGAATTAATTCCTTTCTAGGAGTAGAGGGACAACTAGCCTTGAACTCCTCTCTTAAATGTATGCTTACTTACTTCACAGCATATAAGAAAATTCTGCTACTACAAGTCTAATTATCTTCTTGTTATTTGTGTAGGTTGCATTCTGCTGGAAAAGCTTACCATTTTTATGATGGGTATGTGTATCAATTACCTGCTTTTCATGCCTTTTATTTGTCTACTCTATATCCTAGCTATGAACGCATAACCTTGCAATTGATTTCCAGGCCTTGGGTTGAATATAAAGGTGTAATCCAACAAAATGAAAATGCGGAACTTTCGCACTCTCTTTGCGCGTGAGTCTTATTTCTTGATTATATTCTTCCCTAGTCCTCCTTAAGTTGCTGATTTGGCTTCTAACCTTCGCACCACAAATTTGAGCCTCCTAGATTGCCCTCCATAATTTGTTGGGGAGCAAAACTTTGTCTGTTTTTGATTGATCTTGGCTGGCAGATGTTGTTCAGGTATGCCATAGTTCCTGTCCTGTATTACTCCTTATTTTTTCATGTTTCTGTCATGTGTTTTGAATACCATTTACTTAAAGGGGTTATATATGACATCATGTTGATCGGTTTGTATAAGCATAATGATAGTTAATAAAAACTACCATTTAGAGGGAGAGAGATAAGCATAATGTTGATCGGTTTGTATAAGCAAAACTTTTGTTTTCTCTTTTTCTATTAAAAGAATTAAGTGATCAATTTCTGTTTTTATTAGAAATGTTAATTGGTGTTTGCTTGATTGGGTTTTGTAATTAACATGTTATTGTTTGGTATCTTCTTGTGTTTGTAATATGCAGTCAAATATATTCAGTATGCTAGAAAACAAAAGGTATTTGAGGCATTCTTCATCAACAATTGGGAAAAATAGTATCTATCTCCTTTGACTACAAACCAAAACACAGTGTGTTATGACAAGAGTTAATATTAATATTTGTTTTTTTGACAATAAATTAATATTTGATTTGTTGTTAGTAAAAAAATCCCTAATTTTAATTTGATTATGAACATGGCACTGTAATTACCAGGGATTTGCTTAGGCTCAAAATCTAAGGGGCTCAGTTGTTGAAGCAAAGTCTGATAGTGTTGTTAAGGTTTGGTTTTGGTTCTCAATTTGTTGCTTGGTTCAGTCAATGTCACTGTCTTCTATAGTGTTTGTCTATATCCAAATTAGTTTGATATCGATCTCTTTTTCCAATTGTTGCAAAGAGTTTTGACTTTCGAGAGTTCATAACTTTGTCTTATTGGTATGTATGGGGTTTTCATTTTTCATTTCATGCATCATTGTGTGAAGCCTTTATAAGAAGTTCTCTTGACTGAATTTCAACTATTTGTCTTTTCTTACTATTCATTTTTGCTCTATTGGTTGTTTGACAATTTTACTTTTCTTTTACTTAGATCACTAACATACGAGATCCTTGATATTCATCCCTTTCTTGGTTTAATTTTCTTATCACGCAAATCAGCCATGATTGATTTCTTTGTTTAGCTCTAAACAAGCTTTATAACGATTTAATATTTTACTTATTCCCATGATTGATTTCTTTGTGTAGCAAAACTCTTTTCAGCTTGAAGTAGCTTAGACATAAGACTCGGCTTCGGAATGAAATGAGGTTGTGAAGAAACAAGAAATTGGGATTCAGGAACAACAGAGAGCTGATCGAGAAAGATAAGAAGAACTTCGAGTTTCCTTGGTTGAGAGGGAAGTTGAACGAGAAATGGGGTGGTTGTTAGCACATGAGGAACTAAAGAAGCTGGGTGGGGGCTTGGAGGCATGCACGAAACACTTCAGGAAGGGTAAAGAAGCTTCTCGATGAAAATGGTCTTCTTGGAGAAAATATATAGAACCCAATTATGGTTAATTTGGCTGATTAAGGAATTCATGTTGTTTGTGTTTATGTATTAATTTGTCTTTTAATAGATATGGTGGATTTGGCCGATTATAGAACCTAATGGTATGCAGGAAGCTTGTCTTTTAATAGATTTGATGTTAATTTACAATATGTTGGCATGCTTGTAAGACTTGAGATTAATTTTTAATATGATTTGAGTTTTATTTTCTTTTATTGTTTCATAAATATATTTATTTATTTCATATTTAGCTTCTAACTAATTATATAAGCGTTAATGACAAGAGGGGTCACTAAAATGGTGGGTATGGCAAATTAGAAGGCTTCACGAAAACCTATACCAACAGAAGTTCAGCCGTGGGTATAAAGAAATTAAGAGTGATGTTAAAACCTATACCAACAGAAAGGTAACCGTGGGTATAGCTATGAGGTTTTGTCCAACAGTAAGAAAAACCGTCACTATAGGCTATAGCGACAGCAAAAATTCGTGGACATAGGCCGAAATTGACCACGGTGACACGCGTGCGTTGGTATAGGTTTTACGGCCTATACCTACGCTTTTTGACCCTTTACCCACAGATTTTTGCTGTCACTATAGGTCAAGTTTCTTGTAGTGTGTGAACAACCCTAGAGAGATACCCCACACTCTCTAGTACCAAATACAACGTAAAACGAATTACAAATTAACAACCAAAATACCTCTTATGAAGGCAGATTACAACAACTTGAAGATCCCCAACCCAACTCTAACCCTTAAGAGAAATCAGCTCTGACAGATGAAAAGTACTTGAAGAACAGAGGTGTGTGTGCTAGGGTTTTGTTTTGCGTTTCAGCGTAAGCGTAAGAATGGACTGTGTTTTTCTGAGAAACACTAAGTCCCTATTTATAGACTTAGGAGAAATATGACCGTTGAATGATTTTAGGAATCGATTCATTACTTGAAAAGCTTAGGATGGTAAATCGATTTATGACTTAAAAGTAGGAGTAGTGTGATCGATTGATTCTTTCAAAGAGTAAGTATGAATCGATTAACAGCTTGAAAATATGACCGTTGAGGCTTTTAGAAAGAAGAAAATCGATTTAAGGGTTAGGTGCATGAGGTGATGAATCGATTCTTGACTTAAAATAGTATAGTTGATGAATCGATTCATTGCTTGATTTAAGTGAGATGCAAATCGATTTATAGCTTTGGAAACAGGAAAGAAATCGATTTTGCACTTTAAAAATAGAGTAGGAAATCGATTTTGGTCTTATGAGAAATACTAGGAATCGATTCTTGGCTTTTGAAATAGTATGGGAATCGATTCTTGTCTTTAGGAAATGAGCTGGAAATTTTCTATCTTTTGAGAGGAGTTGGAAATCGACCCAAAACTATGAAGGCTATGAAATTGTGCGATGAGCTGACCCTCAGAAGCGGCTTACAAAATATCCTAAGACACGACCCAAACCCTAGAGACTACCCTTACCTCTTGAGTCTTGTTTGCCTTGGATTTCCGCTTTGCCATTTTCCGCTTTGAACACATCATCATATCCTAACCTGCTTGTCATTTTGACTTCGAACGCATCATCATCAAAACCTAACCTGCAAAAGTAATATAACCACATATGATTATGATTTTTGGGAATTCACGTGTTCCAAATGAGCATTCCAATAATTGTTATAAGTTTGGAAAATAAATATCATGGGTATTAAAATTCCTTCGTAAGAGTAAACTAACTCTCAATAACTTCTACCATTTCCATAAAAATATTGTTATAAGTTTGATAATTTTCTTTTAATTCTCTAACTACCATATTCTGCGAATATTTAAAAATTTACCATACATTTTTTTAGAAAATTGTAAGGATTATGATTTCTATCAATATAATCCTAAGAATATTATTATTGAAAGCACTTTTTTTATTCTCGAATACAGCGGCCAATCGTTATGAGAGACGGTGTTGCATGGAGCGAAATTCACGACATCATTTTTTTAAGAATGTAGTAAATAGGTTAATTTCGTGTAGTAGCCACCAGGAGTATCATCTCATTAGTAAAAAAATTTAATCACAGACGTTACTCATATCCATCGGATGTTATTAGTAGTTCCCATTTCTTAGAATAAACACTAGTTCTCACCCAATACACTCATTATATTATATTATATATATATATATATATATATATATATATATATATATATATATATTAAATAATGATTACTAAAATAAAATTTTTATAATTGATAATGAAATTCAATAAATACTTTTAATAAAATTTCTATAAAAGTAACATTTTGTGTCCGACTTTACTAAAAATACGTTTGGATAATTTTAATTTTCTATAAAATATAAATATAACTTCTAGTTCTATTGTTACTATAGTAAAATAATACGGACGATGCTACTACTATAAGATAACATATCAAATAGTTAAACTTTGGCATTAAAGAACTTTCTTTGAATTTTAACGTCTTACTGAATTATCACAATTCACAAGTATTAAATTTTTTATGAATAATTTGCGAGTAATAATGTACTAATTAACTATTATGTATGTTTTTTCAATAAAAAAATTATAATATATGTATACTAGGTACAGGTTGGGTAACTTGAGGGTCAATCCGAACTCATCCTAACCTGAAATTGGATTGCTGTCGGGGATAGCCCCGTTTATCTATTTTTCTTGTGTGATAGATAGCCTGTTGGATTCTATACCAAATCATTGAATTGAGATGAATTTGTTAGTTGGATAAAGTTTTGCACACCCATAAAAATTCGTTAGTATTTGATTTATTTATAAGAAAAACTATACTACTTTTCAAGTTAAATAAGTCAAAGTCAAATTCTGATGGTATTTGTTTTGATATCCTAAAAACAGTTTGATTCATGTAACTACTAGCTATTGGAAAGGCCAATCTTTTTTTCTGTACTGAAAGGCCAAAATTAATCAGCCCGTGAATGCACTAAAAGTTGCCTATTCCGCTAAATAATTAATTAAAATTGGTGAAGACTTTGATATCTATCGAGTTTTATTGGGCATATTCAACATCTAATTACCCAATAAAACCTAATTTTTATATATCTAATTACCCAATAAAACCTTAACCGGAATTATTCAAGTTTCACTTCTTTTTGACAATTTTATTCAACTTTTCATCATTGATGTTTTACCTTTTTAGTTTTTCACAAAAATGTTTAAAAAATGGCGGCTAAGTGGATTTTCTTTATTGCGGTCCCTGGCAGCAAGAAGATCTTCTCTATACGCAAACTCCAAACCTTGAATCAAACAAAATCTAGTTAGTCCCCTTTTTCTTATAAATGGATTGGAAGTTAAAAAAACAACAACTAAGGCACAAGACGAATGTTACACCTTATTACATCAGAACGAAGATTAAATTGAATTGTGGAGGGGATCATCAAGAATAAGTCCAAGAGAAGTTATCAAGGTGACTTTGTGGAGTTGATCACCAAGAATAAGTCCAAAAGAAGTTATTAAAGTGACTTAGGCTCTATTTGGTAAAAATAACGAATAATGGATAAGCCAACAGATAGCAGATAAATTAGCAGACAGATAATATGTGCTTGGTAAAACTAATGATTAAAATAACTTATAAATGTAAAATGACCTAAAACGACATCACTACTACAGATTTAGCCTTTAGTAGCATTTTTTTAGGCCTTTAATAGCGCTTTTTGTTGACGAAATTCTGACTACAGTCGAAATTGTATAGTCGAATTTCAGAAGTAAATTTCGACTGATGCTGTTGAGTGGCAAGGGCTGCTGTCGAAAAGAGACCTGCAAACACAGAAATGTTAGATAAACAACCGGAGGCGTCTTGCGACTGCCTGAAGAATTTATCCGCCTCTACAGCGCAAATTCCCCGAGGTACAACCGGGTCTTCTCAATCGCAGTAACGAAAGAGGTATCCGAACTGGCAAGAAGAACTGGATATTGACAGGAGAGCAACCCAGAGCTCTTTTTCAAGAAAGGTGGAAAAATAAATTTTGAGATATATTTCAAGTGCAACTCGAAATCGTTTATATAGGCTTTAAGAAAAATAGCTGTTAGAGACATAGGCTCCAGCAATCAATAGCCAGTCAAAAACCGTTTTCGAAAATCAATTGTGATCAAAAGGTTTAACTCTGCGGTTACGAAATAAATAGGTTTAAAAGAAAAGAAGCCGTTGGAAGAAACTGACAGTTACAAAATAAAGGAAATTAAGTTCCAGTTTTCGACCAAATCTTTTCACCAGTCAGTTCGACCAACTTTCAGTATTCGACCAGATTGTTTTGCCAATCAGTTCGACCAACTTGCAGTTTTCGACCTGAGCTTTTCGTTACAAATTATTTCATAAAACATTTCGACCCATGATTGGGCGTATACGGACAGACTGATAAAAGTAATATTTTATTTAATAAAATTAGTACAAAGCCAGTCGAGCGCGCAGGGGGGGGGGGGGAATCGAAAGATTTGCACTGAACCAAGCCATGTTGGTCCCTACTTGTGCGCGCGAGGGAGTCCCTTCTAGTTGCTTGTTTACTAGTTCTCATTAAGCTTTAGTATATGAAGACTTTGGTGAATCCAAAGCCAAGCAATGTGGGACTTCTCACTTTTGAAATATCTTTTTATTTTCAATAAAATACAACACTTTTGAGGCTACTTCTTCATGCGCTCGTGAAAAGGGGTTAGAAATAGTAGCGTTTTTGAAGTGTTACTAAAGATTGAAAATAAGTAGCACTTTCTTGAGGAAGCGCTACTGAAAGTTTTTTTTTGTTAGCGCTTTTTAAGAAAACGCTACTAATGGTTGAGAATCAGTAGCGTTTTTTTAAAAACCACTACTAATGATCGAGAATCACTAGCGCTCCTGCTTTTTAAAAAATAAAACCATACATTAGGTTGCCCTTTGACTGAAGCGCTACTAAAGGGGCTCCGTGTTTTGATTTTAACTAGTATTTTTAAGGAAGCGGTACTGAAAGGTGTGTTCTTTAGTTAAAATTCTGGCGTAGTGTTTGTTAGTTCATTATCAAATTTATGTAATCAATATAAAATATAACAAAATATTTATAAATTATTATTGCTATAAATTCATGGTAGATAAACTTATATTAAAATATTTCAAAGTTAAAATTTAAAAATTTATATTTAGTTATTCTAATATTTTTATTTACCTATTTGTAAAAAATATCTAATGTTTTAATTTATTTATATATATATATATATATATATATATATATATATTACTATATACATACATTTACTTATAATAATTGTATATAACGATGTTAAACTCCGAAAAAAGATAAAACACAAATATAATTTAAAAAATTAGTTTGTTTTGATGAGAATAGAGAAAGAATTTAAGAAAAATGACAAAAAAAAGTGAGACACTATACGGTATAAGCTTAAATGCTATTTGAAGTATTGTTTGAAAAAATATGAAATGCTACAAAAAAATAAATATTAAATACTAATTAATACTTACCAAACACGTCTATTTGCCAAAGCACTGATCAAATCCGCTAGTCCATGTAGTCAAAACATCAACACAAGCATTAGTTTCGCAAAAGATGTATTTTACATGGACTTGTCATCCCGCGTCAAGAATCAATTGAAGTTTCCAACATAGAATAGACTAAAACCAAAGAATCTGTCTCTACAAGGAGAGAAGAGATATAAAATTGTTTAGCAAGCCTCAAAACCATAAACGATTCCCCCAAACTCTATTGTGATGGAAGTATAGATTTCCATATATGCTCTATTTGAAATATTTAGATGTCTGAAATTATTTATCATTTTCAATATCAAAATAATATTAATTACCTTTTTTCAATAATACCCCTGTGTGTTTATATCTCAACAATACAATATTAGCTAGTCCTTCAACCTAGATCATATTGTATAGGAAGACTTTAGTCAACAAACACTACTAGAAAAACAGCTTTTAGCGTCGGCCAAAAGCCCACGCTAATAGGCCAAAAACGGACGCTAACAGTGAATTAGCGTCGGGTTAGCGTCGGCCACGTGTCGACGCTAAAATGTTCCAAGGTAATTGTAGCGTCCCGTTAATTTAGTCGACGCTAACTTTAGCGTGGGTGTGGCGCCCGAAAAATCCGGTTTGGGACTTTTCGTTTGACAACGTGGAAAAAGTTTGGAGCCGCCACCAATATTTTAATTTTAAGACCAAAACATTGAAAAAAAGTCTTTGAAAAGGCGGGTGGTCTTTTGAAAACGCAGAGATGTAGGTTCGGGGGTCGGTTAGGTACGGGGAAGGTATTAGCACCCCGCACCTCCTTTCTACCGAAAGGGAACCATTAACTTGATGTGTGGTTTGGACAAAAGTTTGAGTTTGAAAGCAATTTATTCTACTTCTTTTCTTTTCTTTTCTTTAAGGTTCGTTTTATTGAAAACAGGAGGGAAGAAGAATATTTTTGGTTATCTTTGATAATCAGGACAAAACAAAGATTTTTTAAGAGTGTGCTTGACGGGACATGACCCCGCTCCTACGTACCCTCACTGGAATAGGGATCAAAGCTACGTAGTTCTCGGTTTTTTTAAAAGTGTGCTTGACGGGATAGGACCCCGCTCCTACGTACCCTCACTGGGAGAGGGATCAAAGCTACGTAGTTCTCGGCTTTTGGTTTTGAAAACGGCTTGGGCTTTCGCGAAGACCGAACAACAACGGGTAGAATGGTCTCGCTACTAACTTCTTTTGAAAATGAACATCATCATTAACAACCTAATCGGCAACGGCGCGATTGGTGTTTAATGACAATTGATTTATTTTTGTTTTGAAAGTAAAAGTTTCTTTTTGTTTTGAAATGATTTTAGGAAATGGGTTTTAGAAAAGAAGTAGAACATTTCAAGTCAATTCTAAATCCATAACCAAATGCAAATGAATGAATAATACTCAAGCAAACATGAACATATTATTCATTAACCAAGATTAAACATGCCCATACAATCAAAGGATTCAATTATTAAAGATGCAAAACAAAGTTCTCAAAGTAATTGTGTGTGTGCAAGATGGATTGTATTTACCCTAATGGCTCTATGCTACAACATGCATGTAGACTTACGTCTCCATTAAGAGGTCATACAAGTGGAGGGGAGGGCACACAATCAAGTCAAGACATTTACATGGCATCAAGAACAAGTGAATACAATTGATTGTAAACATAGAGTATTCAAAGTTAAATGATTGAATATGTAAGAAAGGATGCATGATTAGGTAAGCATGTAAGTGCATGAGTGTACAAGGAATGGATGCATAGCACTTTATTTATGAATGGATGGCATACAAGGATGCATAAGAGGATGCAAGGGATATAAGCATATGAGGATGCATGAGAGTGTCACATAAACTAAGTAGGAATGAAGATGCATGAATGTGAAAATGTTTTGGGTATTTTTGCAAGTTGATAAGTTGTAAAACTTTAAGTAAAAAGTTAGTGAAAAGTAAAGTAAAAATGCATGAAGTAAATGGTAATTATTTAATGAGATGGTAAAGTAAAAATGCATGAGGTAAATGGTAATTATTTAATGAGATGGTAAAGTAAAAATGCATGAGGTAAATGGTAATTATTTAATGAGATGGTAAAGTAAAAATGCATGAGGTAAATGGTAATTATTTAATGAGATGGTAAAGTAAAAATACATGAGGTAAATGGGAAGTGGTAAAATCTTTTTATGTTTTAGTAAAAAATTAAAGTGGTAAAAACCAAAGTAGTAAAATATTTTTATGTTTTGGTAAAAAGTTAATGAATGGTAAAGTAAAAAGGTAAAAAGTAAATAAACACTAAAACCAAGTTGAATCACATAGAGCAATCCTCTCACTTTGAGAAAAGTGCACTAGGCACTAGTGAGAATCAACTTGCCTATCATCAACAATTTACAATAAGCAAACTAAAACACAAGAATAAGTGAACACACAAACTAAATTGAGTCATTTCTAGCAATCTTCACCACTTAGGTCAAGGTGCACTAGGCACTAGTGGGAATCATATTGCTAGATCATCAACCAATAACATCTAACACTAAAATAAAATATTAACAACAAGATCAAACATCTCCAAACAAAGAACAACAACAAAATCAACTTGGAAATATTTTTAAATCTATAAGCATGCAATCCAAAGGAAACATAGATCCACATTTTATTTAATAAAAAAAACCAAAATTAACACAAAGCAACATAGATCTATTTTTTTGCAAGGATTCATATGATTAAGCAAGGAAGTGCAACAAAATCATATCAACCCTAACTTTATGATATGCGAAATGCTAAAGCCCATAAACAACAATTTATTTATGAAGTTTAGTGCAAAATGTGTAAAGATGCAAGGGAAATTATTCAAGTAGAAGAATAACTCCTTCAAGGCCAAGGACCCATCTCAAACACCCAAAGCTCCCTAAGTCTTTGTCAAAATGTTTGAAATGGATCCTCAAAGCAAACAAACAATCAAGAAGGAGTTTGGAGTAGAGGAGAGATTATGCAAGAAAAACTAAATATGAGATGCAAGGTTTCAAGGCTTACCTCAAAATCACAAAGAAATGAAGAAGGAGATGATATAGACTCAAAATGAACTTGGATCTACCCTTGAACCCACAAAGATTGCTAGCTCTTAGCAATTTGATGATGCAACCTTGAAGATAATGGAAGGAATGATGATGATCTAGCAAGAAATGGAGGATTTGATGGTGAAAGATGAAAAGAATGAAGTGAGGGAGTGAGAGAGATTTCGTGGAAGAGAGGAAGAGGGAGAAGTTTTTGGTGTGCTAGGGTAAAAAATGAGAGTGTAGGAGAATGAGAGGCCAAAGGATCCTTAGGTGTGGGAATGAGGGAGTATTTATAGAGCTATTTTAGGTTTAGGGGCAATTGGGTCATTGGCCTTACTAAGTGCTCTAGGATTGAACTTTGATTTTGAATGGAGGGTTGAGATCACTTATCACATGGAATGAGGGTGGAGAGAAAACACAAAATGGAGAGGGAATGGGGTCATACACGAAAATTAGGAGCTTTTTGTTGCACAAAAATTGTTAAGGGCAAATAGGGTTTTGTACACAAAGTTATAGCCTAGGATTTGATCTAGAATTTTAATCAATGGCTAGGAATACAAATCACATGGATCAAGGGCATGAAGAAACACAAAATGAGGTGAAAAATAGCTGGAAAATTCGGAGCAAATGAGGCCTTGGTGCCCAAGTTTGTGCAAGCTTGCCAAAAGATAGTACATTTTGTCTTATATGAGGACACTTCCTTATTTTACCATTTTTGATTATTCTTTTCATGATAATTCCACATTATTCATGCCACTTTGGGCCATATCCTAGGAATCAATCATTGGGCCCAAAATTCCATGATATCACCATTCCCAAAATTGATTTGATACCTCACCTTGAAGGAAATTCCCATTTTGCCATTTTCTTTGAAGTTTGACTTTTTATGCAAAAATTTATCAATGCATGCGCATAAAAAATATGACCCAACTCATTTTGATCCAAATGCATTCTTCTGATATTGAATAATGATTTTTGGTGAGAAATTGCTTAATTTTGGAAATGACCAAAATACCCTTTTTGCTCCAAAAACCCTAATTTTGCTCCAAAATGCATTTCGACCCTAAAAATGATTTTAAAAGCTGTGGAATGACTTTTAGGACCCAAAATGCAATGCATAATGCTCTTCACTCTTCAATTTATTTATTTTTGTGGAAAATTAGGATTTTGACCTAAGCCGGACAAAATTGGGGTATGACAGCTTCCCCTCTTTATCTGAACTTTAACGAGGAATATGAATTGGCCGAAACATTTTTTTTTTAAGCAACTTCCAGGAGGCCCGAATTTATTAAAAAATAAAAACAATACAAAAAGCACAAGGGGGGACTAAGCCAATACCCTTGGAAATAAGGACAATAAAGAGAGTCTAACAAAGACCTCTAAACTAAACAACCTTAGACCACAATCGAGTCACCACACTCCAGACCACCGGCGGCGGGACCCCAGCCATCATCGCGAAGTCGTACCACCGGCCAGCACCGAGACGACACCTAGCTTGATCGAGGAAGTCGAGCCACCAACCACCACCGCGGTATTGCGCCCCCAGCCAACACCGAGGCACAATCAAGCAGAACCGCGAGCGACAGGGAAAGGGCCCACACCGAAATGGGGGGAGGTGAGACTGCGGGTCCAAATTTCGTGACGACAGCCACCAATGCCAAACCAGAAACAGTCAGCATCTACGAACCAACGCAACAGTCCCAAACCAGAAACAGACAGCATCAATGCAATCCGAACAGCAACACAACCGAACCCAAACCAGAAACCCACGATCCGCACCCGAACGCAATCCAGAGCTGCAACCAGCGCCGGATCCGAACCAGACGGACGCAGGGAGGAGGCTCAGGCGGTGGCGGGACAGGAGCAACCACCGCAGGGGGAGAGACCCACAGCACCCAATAGATCCGACTCCAAACAACAGATCCGAACCAGAGCGCACCGAAGCTAGCATCAACACCAGCCACAGCGTACGGAACCACCCAGCCCACGACCTTCGCAGGGGCGACCACCACACGCGGAGCAAACACCGGGGAGAACGCACCGAATCTGACAGCGACTGCAATCGGAACTGACAGATTCGGATCCACCTTCGCAGGGGCGACGACTGCCGCCTCCGGAAAAAGCCACTCGTCTCGAAACCAAGGGTCTTCAACGGTTAGCCGCCCAGTCAGCTGGAGCAGATCGGCCGGTGCAGGCACGACGGCCGCCACGGCGTAGGACAACCCATCTCTAGGGTTCCCAACCTCTCTCTCTCTCGAGAGGATCTGTATCATTCTATAATTAGCGAATTGGCCGAAACATATTCCAAGGCAAAATGAAGATAAAGAATTCAGAAATTATACCGATTTTGTCTACTTAGGGAAACCCGAATTTTTCCCCCTCTTTTTTTCTGGTTTTTCTGTTTTCTATTCTTCTTTTTTTTTCTTTTTTTTTTGATGCACAGGTGTTAGCACGAGATGACTGCAATGGATGAAGCGTCAGCTCTTAGTAAGCCAACAAAAGCAGGAAATGAATTGTCAACCCTCAGTAAGCCAACAAAAAGCAATAGTAAAGAAAGTAATAAAATGTGCCGGCCCTCAGGCAGCGAAAGCAAGAAATAAATTGGTGCCAACCCTCAGGTAGCAAAAGCAGGCAATAAATTGGTGCCAACCCTCAGGCAGCAAAAGCAGGAAATAAAGCAGTAAAGAAAGCGATAAATAAAGCAGTAAAGAAGGTACCGGCTCTCAGTAAGCCGACACTAGAGGCTGCCTAAAGCCTTTTAACGAACCGCGAACGATCCGAGTTTGCACTTGGGCCTGGGGAGCACGTGGGCTCAAAGGGATGGTCATGCGAGCGACCGGGGGAGGGTACTATATCAAGTCTAGATCACGATATTTCCCTAGGATTGCGCCATGTTTTAGGCTAACACAGCTATCCTCTTCGACTGGACCTATTGAGGTCAGGGGGACTTACCTGCAGCTCGAATACAAGGTGAAGTCAATCTTGCTGGGGACACGTGGGTCCAGAGGGGATTCCAAAATCCAGTTGGTTTCTTTTAGTCGGTCAATGCTTCCACACCGATCCAGGATGCCTGCTCAGGTTAGCGGACTTTTCTTCAGCTTTCTCTTGATTGATGATCAATACCATTACACTGATCCAGGATGTCTGCTCAGGCTAGTGGACCTTTCTTCAGCTTGCTCTGATTGATGATCAGTGCCATTGCACTGATCCAGGATGTCTGCTCAGGTTAGCGGACCTTTCTTCAGCTTGCTCTGATTGATGATCAGTGCCATTGCACTGATCCAGGATGTCTGCTCAGGTTAGCGGACCTTTCTTCAGCTTGCTCTGATTGATGATCAATGCCATTGCACTGATCCAGGACACCTGCACACGTTAGCAGATGCAAGACATGGTGCATGGAATATGAATGCATGCTATGCAAAGTCCGTTATGCGAATGCATGTCATGTGAGTGCATGCGATGTGATGATTTAGTGGAATGATGAATGCAATGGGATGCTATTCTTGATTCTTCGTTTCTTTTGTCAGCTTTCTTTTTTCTGACTGTTCGTTTTTTCTTGGCTTTTCATTCTTTGATCAGCTTTCTTTTTCTGATCGTTTGTTTTTTCTTTTGCTCTTTTGCTCTTTTGGCCTTTTGGCTTATTTTTGCTGGTTCAGCCAACCCGCGACACTCATGGCACGAGACTGAGGAATCCACTGGAATTGCGGGGCTCATGGGCCGAGTGCATGTTGGCTTTGACTTCGCCGTTTGAAGCAATCGTGAGTGCAATCGCTTTCTCTTGCATGATTAACTGGTTTTGGGGAATTGCTTTTTTCCGCGACCTTTAGGGACTTTGCAATAATTGTAATGCTCCATGATTTATGCACATGTTTTACAGGTCATCATCACCATCATTATAAAACGTTTATTTTGAGCGAAAAAACCAGAAAATAAAAGAGTGAACAGATATGAGAAAGTTGAACTTTATTAATGTGGAAACCGGTCGCACAAGAAGTTACGCCGATTATTTATTACACTTGAAAGTTTAAACTATAAAAAGACACGAAAAAAGAGAGAAGTTAAATTCTGACTGTCCGTCTCTGTGGAACAGTGCTAAACATTTATGTCCTTGACCTTGATCACTCCCTCATCCAAGTCTTCAGGGGAGTTGTATGCCTTTCTTTACTTTTCATGCCCAAGTTTTCTGACCCTAATTTTTGCCTGGATCGCCCTTTGCGGGTTTTTAATCCACCGGGTCGCTCTGATTTTGCCTAGGCCGCCCTTTCGGGTTTTCAACCTAGCGAGCTAACTCTTACTTGGCTTGTCTTTCTCTTTTTTCGTCTATTTCTTTCAGGCATAATACTTCTTCACTTGATCGAAATTGACTGGGTTCCTTAAATCCTCTCCGTCCATGTTCGTGAGTATCAGTGCTCCTCCAGAAAAGGCTTTCTTGACCACATACGGGCCGTCATAAGTGGGTGTCCATTTCCCTCGGGGATCAGTCTGGATGGGCAAGATCTTCTTAAGCACCAAATCTCCCTACTTGAATTCACGGTGCCGGACTTTCTTGTCAAAAGCTGTTCTCATTCTCTGCTGGTATAGCTGCCCATGACACAAAGCTGCAATTCTTTTTTCCTCAATGAGGTTTAGCTGATCCAGACGAGCCTGCACCCACTCTGCTTCTTCCAATTTAGCTTCCATGAGTACCCGTAGGGATGGTATCTCAACCTCGATTGGGAGGACCGCCTCTGACCCGTATACCAGAGAGAAAGGAGTTACCCCAGTTGAGGTACGCACTGAAGTACGATAGCCATGCAAAGCAAAGGGAAGCATTTCATGCCAATCCTTGTATGTGACCACCATTTTTTGCACAATCTTTTTGATGTTCTTGTTAGCTGCCTCCACTGCTCCATTCATCTTGGGGCGATAGGGGGAAGAATTATGATGCTGAATTTTGAACTCTGCGCACAGGTCCTTCATCATTTTGCTATTCAGATTGCTGCCGTTATCAGTGATGATCTTGTTAGGAAGACCATAACGGCAAATCAGATCATTCTTCACAAATTTGGCAACCACTGAACTGGTTACACTGGAGTATGAAGCAGCTTCAACCCACTTCATGAAATAGTCAATGGCGACCAAGATGAAGCGATGCCCATTTGATGCTTTGGGTTCAATGGGACCGATGACATCCATTCCCCACATTGAAAACGGCCAGGATGCAGTCAGAACATTCAATTTGGCAGGCGGCACATGAATGTGGTCAGCGTAGATTTGGAACTTGTGGCACTTTTTGACAAAGCTGTAGCAGTCACCTTCCATCTGCAACCAGTAATAGCCCGCCCTTAAAATCTGTCTAGCCATAGTATGCGCACTGGAATGAGTTCCGAATGAGCCCTCGTGTACATCTTTCATGATTCTTTCAGCTTCTTCTTTAGCAACACACCTTAAGAGGACCATGTCATAATTCCTTTTGTAGAGAACCTCACCGCTGAGGAAGAAATTCGTTGACAGTCGCCGAAGAGTTCTCTTGTCATTTTCAGATGCCCCAGGAGGGTATTCTCTGCTGATGATGTACTGTTTGATATCATGATACCAAGGCTTGTCATCTGGCTCTTCATTTATGGCTGTGCAGTAGTGATGCGTAGGTAGACTCCGGTGCTGGATTGTGACATGAGTCAAGCTTTTATCACAATTGATATTGAACATGGATGATAAAGTTGCCAATGCATCAGCCAGCTGGTTTTCGCTTCGAGGGATGTGTTTGAAAGTGATTTCGTCAAAAGACTCCATCAACTCTTGCACATGAACACAATAAGGAATCAGTTTGGGATCTCTGGTCTCCCAATCGCCTCTTACTTGATGAATAACCAGGGCTGAACCTCCATACACATCTAGCCTTTTAACTTTCCATTCTAGGGCTGCTTGAATACCCAAGATGCACGCTTCATACTCTGCTATGTTGTTTGTGACATAGAAGCTCAACCTTGCAGTGACAGGAACGAAGCGATTGTCAGGAGATATTAACACAGCACCTGCCCCATGCCCCCATACATTTGACGCACCGTCGAAGCTCATTCTCCACCTTTCACTTTCTTGGGACTTCCCCTCATCAAACAGTGCCATGATATCTTCATCAGGAAAATCGTGCTGCATTGGTTGGCAGTCTGGAATCGGCTGACATGCCAAATACTCAGCAAGTGCACTACCTTTAACTGCTTTTTGTGTGACATACAGGATATCGTATTCTGATAATTGCATCTGCCAACGGGCAATTCGTCCTGTAAGAGCTGGCTTCTCAAATATGTACTTGATTGGATCCATTTTTGACACCAACCAAGTGGTGTGACTCAGCATGTACTGCCTTAAACGGTGAGCAGCCCAAACTAGAGCACAACAAGTCTTTTCCAGCATAGAATATCTTGTCTCACAATCTGTGAACTTTTTGCTAAGATAGTATATGGCATGCTCCTTTTTCCCGGATTCATCATGCTGCCCCAACACACAGCCCATTGAATTATCTAGCACTGTAAGGTATAAGATGAGAGGCCTGCCTGACACAGGTGGCATTAAGACTGGTGGATTCTGCAAGTACACCTTGATTTTCTCAAAGGCAGCTTGACACTGGTCATTCCACTTCAACTCTTGATTTTTGCACAGCAGTTTGAAGATCGACTCACAAGTAGCAGTCAACGGGAAGATGAATCGAGAGATGTAATTCAACCTTCCGAGGAAACCACGGACTTCTTTCTCAATTTTGGCACCGGCATCTCGAGGATGGCTTTTACTTTGTCTGGATCCACCTCGATTCCCTTCTGGCTGACAATGAATCCTAACAACTTCCCTGATCTCACCCCAAACGTGCACTTGGCCGGGTTTAACTTGAGTTTATATTTCCTCAACCGTTCAAAGAGCTTCTGCAGATTGACAATATGCTCCTCGTCAGTTTTAGATTTTGCGATCATGTCATCCACATAAACCTCAATCTCCTTATGCATCATGTCGTGAAACAGCGTGACCATGGCCCTTTGGTAGGTTGCACTAGCGTTCTTTAACCCGAATGGTATGACCTTGTAACAAAACGTTCCCCAAAGCGTTATGAAAGTTGTCTTTTCCATATCTTCGGGGTCCATCTTGATCTGATTATATCCCGAATATCCATCCATGAAGGAGAATAACGAGTGTTGAGCTGTACTATCCACTAAGACATCAATGTGGGGCAAAGGAAAATCGTCTTTAGGACTAGCACGATTCAGATCTCGGTAGTCAACGCACATTCTGACCTTCCCGTCCTTCTTCGGAACCGGGACAATATTGGCAACCCACTGTGGGTATTTGGCCACCGCTAGGAATCCGGCGTCAAACTGCTTTTTTACCTCATCCCTAATCTTTAGGGACATCTCAGGCTTCATCCTTCTAAGTTTCTGCTTCATAGGCGGGCATTCAGGTTTGACTGGCAACTTATGCATCACAATGTCAGTATCCAACCCAGGCATATCTTGGTAGGACCATGCAAACACATCCATATAATTGTGCAATAGCTGAACCAACTTCATGCGATCCTCGTCATTCATGGCGGTACCCACTTTGACCTCTTTCTTGCTCTCAGCTGTACCCAAGTTGATCACTTCAGTAGATTCTCCGTGTGGCTGAATTACCCTTTCTTCCTGTTTCATTAACCTCATGAGTTCTGGAGGAGCTTCCCAGTCTTCCTCAACATCCCCCTCAGCTTGATTAATAGGGTGATCAAAGTCAAAATATGGACTGTTGGCACTGTTATTTTGGGAGACAATTGCTGTGGATCTGCATTTTGCCGAAGTGAAAAAGCAGAATGAAAGGCGAGACAAGCAAGCAAACAATAATAAAGCGAGGAAAAGACACATGAAATGAAAAGGATTGATTTTTATTGATTGAAATTCAAAAACAACGTTTTTATTAATGATGATGATTCTGAAAATAAAAACATGCTCTCCCCTAACAACTTGTCCTATGGCCTTGGGCAAAGCCACAGGGTTGCATTACAAATGATTACTTTAAATTAAAAGTCACAGGAAGATCAGCAGCCTTCCAATTCTTTAATTTTTCACTGGCACCGCAGCGTTGAACCAAACTTGCACCACCCTCTTCAGACTCAGAACCATCCTTGATGACAGCAACTTGATTGGGATCCAACAAACCAGCACTCACAAAACTTTGACTGATGTCGCAAATTGGAATCCTTTGGGGCCATGGATCCTGGCCTTTGGACTTGGCCAACCATCTGCCCCTTCGTTCATCTGCCATTTTTCTTCTTTCTTCCTCACTTGGGGTGTATCCCAGCCCACAACGGTCCTTGTTTTCCTTCAGTTGAATGGGAGCTAGAATTCCCTGACCAAACTTTCCCAAGCCAGAACCGACCTTATATCCTTGGGCTAACATGATCTTAGCAACCATCTCCTCCTCCTTGGTCCTCTCAAATACTACATTGACGATCTCCAAAGACTGAAAGGATGTTTCCAAAGACTCTTCGGCAGCTTCCACATATTTGAACTCTGATGGCTTATTAACTAGAGTCTCTGCCTCGCTGAGCACTTTCATCAAAGCTGTTCTGTGTGCTTCCGAGCTAAGCAACAATGATAGCATGGATATCTTGGATGGAGTTTGCTTTAACTGATCAACCACTCGATAATCACTCTGCCGGACGATCTTCAAGAATTCATCTGCTTCTTTTTCCGTCACTTTCTCTTGAGTAACCTCTGGCTCTTTTCCTTTTTCCTTACGGCCCCTCTGTTCGGCCTCCTGGGAAGTTTCAGCTCGGAGAGTCTCGGGAGAATATACTCTTCCGCTTCTTGTGATCCCACTTGATCCCCCTATGTTGGTTACGGTAGGAGCACTTGGGGAGCATTCGACTGTAGATAGTGCAGCGTACTTCCACGGAACTGCCTTGTCCGACTTATAGGGAAAAGGAGCCGGAACTTCAATCACTATTGGTTGGGCGTTTGCCCGCACCAATCTGGGATTGTAATTGTAAGGAATTTCGACAGGTCTTCTGGGTCCTCTACTTTTATCAGAATGTAGAGTCAACAGTTCTTCTTCAACATCATGGGTTCCTATCTGGACCACACACCGATCCATCAGGTCCTGCAGGATCATCTCAAAGCTTTCACAATTCCCCACGCACGTGGAGTCAGCACACCCCTCTTCATGGCAACACCCCTTCTTAACCACCCCAACATGGCATAACTCAGAGTAGATAACACCCAACGGGGTCTTGATCTTCTGCACATCCTTTACCAATTGCCCAACGGAACTTTCTATAGCATTGGTAGCGGGCCTCTGATGACCTGGCAATGGATTAGTTGTTGTATTCGGGCTGCTCTGCTTGAACGAGATCCACCCAGCATCTACTAGGTCTTGCACCACATGCTTGAAGGCTTTACATTCCTCCACAGTATGACCGTCCCCATTTTTGTGGAAACTGCAGGTAGCATTAGCGTTGTAACTTCTGGGAAATGGCGGCTGCAGGGCCTTCATTAGCCGAGTGTTGATCAAGTTCTTGGAAGTCAAGTGATCAAACAATTCAGTGTATGTCATTGGTATTGGATCAAAACTGGTCCGTTTCTTGTATTGATAACCCTGAGCCCTGTGACTGTCACTGCCCTGCTGGGATGGCACACGAGCAGAAAATGGAACAGTTTGTGGTGGAGGGGTACCAAAGGATGAACTTTCCCCCGAGATTACATTTGTTTCCCCTTCCTTCTTCTTCGGGAAATGGGAGTGAGGCTTCTTCTGATTGCTTGAACCACCAGAGCTTCCTGCATTACTGAGGTGATTCGAAATCTTCCCACTCCGGAGACCATGCTCAAGTCTTTCCCCGAAGACTATCATATCGGAGAAGCTAGTTGAAACACTTGTAATCAGCCGGTCATAGTAAATTGCTGGCAGAGTTTCCAAGAACGTGTACACCATTTCTTTTTCAGTCAAAGGAGGTTGGACCTGGGCGGCTAGGCTTCGCCATTTCTGGGCATATTCTTTGAAAGTCTCCCTTTCGCCCTTACTCATGTGTTGCAACTGCGACCTGTCTGGAGCCATGTCCATGTTATACTTATATTGTCTCATGAATACTTCGCACAAATCTTTCCAACAATGAATTTCAGAGGATTGCAGTTTCATGTACCAATCTAGAGGAGCTCCAGCCAAACTGTTTTGAAAGCAGTAAATCAGCAGTTTGTCATCATTGGCGTAAGGACCCATTTTTCGGACAAACATCGTAACATGGCTCTCCGGACAGCCTGTTCCTCTGTATTTGTCCACTTCGAGAGCTTTGAACTTTGGTGGCAAAACCAAACCTGGGACTAAACACAGCTCACGAGCTTCCTTGGCTCTGACACCAACACCCTCCATTGCCTTTACTCTTTCTTCAAGTGCACGAATCGGGTCATTTGGCTGTGATCCCTCAAACATATGTCCTTGGGGGTGACTCCCCATACTGTAATAATACCCTCCAGGCTGAGGAACATTGTGAGGGTGTACTGCAATCCCCGGAGTAGGACTGAGCACAGTATGAGGACTAGGAGTTTGGATCTGCGGTCCTCCGGCAGCTCCCCCGGACACGGCGGCAGTGACCTGATTAGGCACAACCATACTGACGGGGATAGGTCCAACAGTTCGCGGCATGTACCCAGCAGGCATACCCCAAGGATATCTTTGTGAAGTATATTGATTCGGCCCATTCATTCCTGAAGCAAAGACGGGATGACCGACCCCGGATCCCGGAGGAACTGTGGCTGATATTGGAGGAGGAACGAAAGAAGTGACACCATCTGGACCCACGACGGCGGCACCTTCAGCAGCTGTCCCACTCTTTAAACTTTGCAGCATGACCATCATCTCATGCACCTGGGCCTCCATTGCCCCAACCTTATCTTTAAGCACTTGGTTCTCCTGAGCCAGCTGCTCAGGATTCAGAATTTGTATGCCCAAATCTTCATGTTCTGGATTACTTTCAGTTTCAATCTCTGGATGCCCTTGAGGATCAGCCATCAGCTTTGCTTGTAATCGGGTGAAGTATCGGTGGCGGAGAACCAGCTTGCCTCTCGTTTCTGTTGGTAGAACATTTTTATTAAGTGAAGGAGCAAATTAATGAATGCAATGCGTGCAATGCAGATGAGTGTTAGTTTTAGTTTGTCTTATGCCGTGAACCCCAACATGTCATATCTTGCCATAGATTTAACAGTGAATTTTGATTTGTTTAGAACATAACAAGAGTGGAATCAACAAATGAAACAAACATGCCCCATTTACGACCGGATACCTGGGGGGGTGCACTGTCTCACTTCTCGATTCCATACTGTACCTATGGCAAGATTCTTTGTCACTTTGGGATTCTCGGCAAACAAACTTTGATGAAATGCAAGGATGCATGCATGAACTGTAAAATCTTATGTTGGATGCAATGCCAGGATGCATGCAAAATGATGATGATATTTTATGCATGGGCAGATTAGGGCAAAATCTTTATTGGCATTAGTTCAAGTGTTTTTTTCTTTTTTTTTTGAAAAATGCGGGCCGTACGTGGTTTCATATGGACCAAGTAAGAGAAAGACTACAACGGCAGCTCGTTCTCTCTTTTTTTTTTGAAAAGAGTGGGCCATATGTCACTTCGTACGGACCGGCAGAAGAAAGGCTACAACCGCAGCTCTTTCTCTACTTTCTTTTTTTTCTTTGGAAAAATTCCCTTCTCTTTTTTGAAAACATGCCTAGATTACAATGCAACACACAATTTGGTATGCCCCTTGTGTCCTACGAAGGTGGGGACCTAAGTCCTAGGACAACTCAAATGTTCCTCCCATGTGGGTTCTAGTCACTTCCTCACCAGGCTACCAGAGCTAATTCTTTCTCACAATAGCACCCACAACGATGGAACGCCATCTGGTGTGAGGCCTCATGAAAGAGCATACTCTGGCTGAAACTTTTGTGAGAGTCGGAAGGACAATGGTCCAATTGCCAGTCACTACTCGTTTCCACTCTCCTAAGTTTTGTCAGACCTTGGGTTTTAGGCCCCTCTCAAAGCATAGTAAGCATAAGATGTGAGTGTGTGCAGCAAGGGCATACCGCCTAAAACTACCCACATATACCCCACCTGCAAAGGAAAACCCAGAACAGTCCAAACGATATCAAGAAATAACATGTCGTCTACCCTAGGGTTCAATATCACAATACCAATAATCCAACCTAGGTTTCAGCAACAGTCATATGCACTGCTTACCTCAAGAAAGGGAGCGGAGAAGAAGGGATCATAATAGAATGGGAGGAAATGCATGTTTTTACCTTAAGAAAGGGAGCAGAGAATAGGGGACATGGGAATTGAGGAATGCATGAATACGGCATTGTGAACAAATAGAAAAGGAGTAGAACAAAGCTTTCAACTCAATTAATTTTAAACCACACATCAAGTTAACTATGCTTGACCCTCGTCTTTTTTTTAAAAAAAATGGTCCCCAATGGAGTCGCCAGCTATTGCGCCCGAAAAATCCGGTTTGGGACTTTTCGTTTGACAACGTGGAAAAAGTTTGGAGCCGCCACCAATATTTTAATTTTAAGACCAAAACATTGAAAAAAAGTCTTTGAAAAGGCGGGTGGTCTTTTGAAAATGCAGAGATGTAGGTTCGGGGGTCGGTTAGGTACGGGGAAGGTATTAGCACCCGGCACCTCCTTTCTACCGAAAGGGAACCATTAACTTGATGTGTGGTTTGGACAAAAGTTTGAGTTTGAAAGCAATTTATTCTACTTCTTTTCTTTTCTTTTCTTTAAGGTTCGTTTTATTGAAAACAGGAGGGAAAAAGAATATTTTTGGTTATCTTTGATAATCAAGACAAAACAAAGATTTTTTAAGAGTGTGCTTGACGGGACATGACCCCGATCCTACGTACCCTCACTGGAATAGGGATCAAAGCTACGTAGTTCTCGGTTTTTTTAAAAGTGTGCTTGACGGGACAGGACCCCGCTCCTACGTACCCTCACTGGGAGAGGGATCAAAGCTACGTAGTTCTCGGCTTTTGGTTTTGAAAACGGCTTGAGCTTTCGCGAAGACCGAACAACAACGGTTAGAATGGTCTCGCTACTAGCTCCTTTTGAAAATGAACATCATCATTAACAACCTAATCGGCAACGGCGCGATTGGTGTTTAATGACAATTGATTTATTTTTGTTTTGAAAGTAAAAGTTTCTTTTTGTTTTGAAATGATTTTAGGAAATGGGTTTTAGAAAAGAAGTAGAACATTTCAAGTCAATTCTAAATCCATAACCAAATGCAAATGAATGAATAATACTCAAGCAAACATGAACATATTATTCATTAACCAAGATTAAACATGCCCATACAATCAAAGGATTCAATTATTAAAGATGCAAAACAAAGCTCTCAAAGTAATTGTGTGTGTGCAAGATGGATTGTATTTACCCTAATGGCTCTATGCTACAACATGCATGTAGACTTACGTCTCCATTAGGAGGTCATACAAGTGGAGGCGATGGCACACAATCAAGTCAAGACATTTACATGGCATCAAGAACAAGTGAATACAATTGATTGTAAACATAGAGTATTCAAAGTTAAATGATTGAATATGTAAGAAAGGATGCATGATTAGGTAAGCATGTAAGTGCATGAGTGTACAAGGAATGGATGCATAGCACTTTATTTATGAATGGATGGCATACAAGGATGCATAAGAGGATGCAAGGGATATAAGCATATGAGGATGCATGAGAGTGTCACATAAACTAAGTAGGAATGAAGATGCATGAATGTGAAAATGTTTTGGGTATTTTTGCAAGTTGATAAGTTGTAAAACTTTAAGTAAAAAGTTAGTGAAAAGTAAAGTAAAAATGCATGAAGTAAATGGTAATTATTTAATGAGATGGTAAAGTAAAAATGCATGAGGTAAATGGTAATTATTTAATGAGATGGTAAAGTAAAAATGCATGAGGTAAATGGTAATTATTTAATGAGATGGTAAAGTAAAAATGCATGAGGTAAATGGTAATTATTTAATGAGATGGTAAAGTAAAAATGCATGAGGTAAATGGGAACTGGTAAAATCTTTTTATGTTTTAGTAAAAAATTAAAGTGGTAAAAACCAAAGTAGTAAAATATTTTTATGTTTTGGTAAAAAGTTAATGAATGGTAAAGTAAAAAGGTAAAAAGTAAATAAACACTAAAACCAAGTTGAATCACATAGAGCAATCCTCTCACTTTGAGAAAAGTGCACTAGGCACTAGTGAGAATCAACTTGCCTATCATCAACAATTTACAATAAGCAAACTAAGACACAAGAATAAGTGAACACACAAACTAAATTGAGTCATTTCTAGCAATCTTCACCACTTAGGTCAAGGTGCACTAGGCACTAGTGAGAATCATATTGCTAGATCATCAACCAATAACATCTAACACTAAAATAAAATATTAACAACAAGATCAAACATCTCCAAACAAAGAACAACAACAAAATCAACTTGGAAATATTTTTAGATCTATAAGCATGCGATCTAAAGGAAACATAGATCCACATTTTATTTAATAAAAAAAACCAAAATTAACACAAAGCAACATAGATCTATTTTTTTGCAAGGATTCATATGATTAAGCAAGGAAGTGCAACAAAATCATATCTACCCTAACTTTTATGATATGCGAAATGCTAAAGCCCATAAACAACAATTTATTTATGAAATTTAGTGCAAAATGTGTAAAGATGCAAGGGAAATTATTCAAGTAGAAGAATAACTCCTTCAAGGCCAAGGACCCATCTCAAACACCCAAAGCTCCCTAAGTCTTTGTCAAAATGTTTGAAATGGATCCTCAAAGCAAACAAACAATCAAGAAGGAGTTTGGAGTAGAGGAGAGATTATGCAAGAAAAACTAAATATGAGATGCAAGGTTTCAAGGCTTACCTCAAAATCACAAAGAAATGAAGAAGGAGATGATATAGACTCAAAATGAACTTGGATCTACCCTTGAACCCACAAAGATTGCTAGCTCTTAGCAATTTGATGATGCAACCTTGAAGATAATGGAAGGAATGATGATGATCTAGCAAGAAATGGAAGATTTGATGGTGAAAGATGAAAAGAATGAAGTGAGGGAGTGAGAGAGATTTCGTGGAAGAGAGGAAGAGGGAGAATTTTTTGGTGTGCTAGGGTAAAAAATGAGAGTGTAGGAGAATGAGAGGCCAAAGGATCCTTAGGTGTGGGAATGAGGGAGTATTTATAGAGCTATTTTAGGTTTAGGGGCAATTGGGTCATTGGCCTTACTAAGTGCTCTAGGATTGAACTTTGATTTTGAATGGAGGGTTGAGATCACTTATCACATGGATTGAGGGTGGAGAGAAAACACAAAATGGAGAGGGAATGGGGTCATACATGAAAATTAGGAGCTTTTTGTTGCAAAAAAATTGTTAAGGGAAAATAGGGTTTTGTACACAAAGTTATAGCCTAGGATTTGATCTAGAATTTTAATCAATGGCTAGGAATACAAATCACATGGATCAAGGGCATGAAGAAACACAAAATGAGGTGAAAAATAGCTGGAAAATTCGGAGCAAATGAGGCCTTGGTGCCCAAGTTTGTGCAAGCTTGCCAAAAGATAGTACATTTTGTCTTATATGAGGACACTTCCTTATTTTACCATTTTTGATTATTCTTTTCATGATAATTCCACATTATTCATGCCACTTTGGGCCATATCCTAGGAATCAATCATTGGGCCCAAAATTCCATGATATCACCATTCCCAAAATTGATTTGATACCTCACCTTGAAGGAAATTCCCATTTTGCCATTTTCTTTGAAGTTTGACTTTTTATGCAAAAATTTATCAATGCATGCGCATAAAAAATATAACCCAACTCATTTTGATCCAAATGCATTCTTCTGATATTGAATAATGATTTTTGGTGAGAAATTGCTTAATTTTGGAAATGACCAAAATACCCTTTTTGCTCCAAAAACCCTAATTTTGCTCCAAAATGCATTTCGACCCTAAAAATGATTTTAAAAGCTGTGGAATGACTTTTAGGACCCAAAATGCAATGCATAATGCTCTTCACTCTTCAATTTATTTATTTTTGTGGAAAATTAGGATTTTGACCTAAGCCGGACAAAATTGGGGTATGACAGTGGGCTTGGCCGACGCTAAAGCCGATGCTAATATTTGGACCGACGCTACAAAGTCAACTAAATTTAGTCAACGAAATCATTAGCGTCGGCCTGACCGACGCTATTTAGTCAACGAAACAGAGTCAACAAAAGCATTTGCGTCGGCCTATCCGACGCTATTTCGTCAACCAAAATAGTCAACCAATTAATTTGCGTCCACGAAGCCGACGCTAAAATCCATCTTTGGTAGCGTCGGATAGGCCGACGCTAACTTTGGTTTTTTTTTTAATATAATTGTCCTAATGCTTTTACCCTGTACCCTGTGTCTTTACTACCACCACTACTCCTAAAGCATTTTTAACACAATCATCCAGCATACCATATCAAAATGGTTAATACCATAAAACAAAATATTCTTGAAACAACAAAATATAACATAGTCTTGAAACTACAAAATATCAAATGTTTTGTCATCCTACAAATACATAAAAGTAACCATAACAACATCAAGTCTCGCCATCAAGTGAGTCTTCATCCAAATCTTCATCATTATGAGGATGAGAATGAGAATGGCTAGCACCACATGACTCCAAAGCATCCAGGCGATCCAAAAATAATTTTCTCATCTCATCTAAATCATTTTGGCACTTCTGAGAACGCTCATTCGCCTCTTGAGCCTGGGCTACTGCATCTTGAGCAATCTTCTCAGCTCTAAGTCTAGCTTCCCTCTCTGCTTCAAAAAATATCCCAAACATGAAACCAGAAGGATTCTGGGATTCTTGGATAAGCGATTTGGACCCAGGTCGGGAGTTCACAGATAAACCTGCTGTGCCATAGAGGCGACCACGGTTCTGCTATTTCAATTTCTCTGTTATGGTTGTGCAAACTAGTTAGAAAGGGAGAAACTTAATAGTTATAATATATAGGTTGCATTTACACAGAAGTTAAAATGGTAATTACATGTACAGATTAGAATTGAGAAGATTTACATGAGAGTTTGGTTAATGGAGAATGCATGTGATCTAAAAGAAATAAAGTGAAATTGGTATTTTTTTAAAATTCAAACATACCCCCCTTCATACGAACGGGTACTGAAAATTACATATGAACATCCTAACAAGTGGAAACAGAAATTAGGAAGGAAGATTATTATACATTTCCAGTTTTATTGCTCTCTAGTTTAATAGAAGTAGGCAAAAGTAATAGAAAGATATTGCATGATGGGGCATTAGGCAGACATGTACTCACTGTTATTCTCTTTGTATTGATCTTCCTCATTTTGTCTTCGAGCTTGCTGTCCAAGTCTATACTTCTGCAAGTTAATAGAAATGCCATATTATGCCTCCAAATGATGTTGAACTGAAGGTGTGGCTCTATCATTATAGTCGTTACATATATATGTCTCAAACCAAAAACTTTCTGGAGTATGTCTTCTAGTTGTATTAGCAATTAGCAATTTTTGAGATTAAAGTGATTAAGGAAAGAGACCTCTAAGGACCGAATTAGCTAAAGAAAGATACATTATTAAAATATGGGGAGGATGTTTTTGTAATTTTGATACCCTAAGAAATAAAAAAAAACAGAAGAGGCGGCAGATACATGATTGAGTTGAGGTGTTATGTTAGAGAAGGTGGTTGGTTACCTGTAAATGACTCTTCAAATGATATAATGTCAAACCTTTCAAGCCCATTAACCTAAGAACAGACTTGGGAGTCGCCTCTGAAGGACAAAACATAGGAATTTAAATTAGAAAACATTTGAAATGATTAGAAAACATTTGTATGATAAGCTTTCAAAACATAGAAATTGAAATTAGTGATTTCACTCTAACCTTATGATTTGTGATACAGCAGAAGAATTAAAAGAAACAAACAATAAACATTCTTCTGCCATCCCTCCCCCTCTTACCCATAAAATCATAAACGAGAATTACATTCTAAAAAGAATGCTTTCACCCAAACTACATTTTATCAAGCCAAAGAAACTAATGTCTATAGCAAGTGCACTTCACATGTAAATCCGTCAAAATAAATGGACTACACAGCAAACTATAAAATTTCAAACACAACTATTCCTGTTGCATTTTAGTTATTTTAGCTATTAGTGATTACTAAGTTCATCCCAAAAAAACATATAAACAATGGAATCATATCTTTATTTATTCCACTCTATTTCATTCCATTTTCCTCTCCATTCTCGAACACAAACTTTACACACAAACAATAAAATTTCAAAAACAACCATTCCAGCAAGGATTATACCTTCTCCTGAGACTGAGAATCAGAAATTTCCACTTCGATCTACGACTTCAAATAAATCTGATCAATTAAGGCCACAAAAAGTACATGTCATATTTGAGATCAAAATGATATAATCATAAAGAAACAATAGTAAGACAACATAAACTTCTAGTCCAACAGTACACTAAACACCCACCAGTACACTAAACTTCCAGTTGTCGTCGTCTCCACCGTGTGGGTTGCCTCAGTCACTGGTTTGGAGGAGTAGTTCCTAGTAACAAATTGCAAAAATAATGTGATTCCTGAAGCACTTAAAAGATAAGAACACATTTTGTCAAAAAAAAAGATAAGAACAGGATTCCTAACCGAACAACACGATCTAGTTAACCTTCGGAAACTGGATCATGCTCCTCCAACTGGATCATGATCTGCAATCTAGCTATTATCAGTGGCGGACGACAGATTGTGTCAGCCAGCCAAATATCTGCAATATAAATATGGTGTTGTAAACAATGCAGTACCATGGCTGACATAGTAGAAGTTGCAGCCTATGGAGGCTGACACAATCTGTCATGCCATTGTGGCAATTTGATACTAATTGGGACAAAAGTCATATTGTCAAAGGAATCATAAATCTGTTAGCTTGGTTATTGTTCAATAAGAATATATGTAAGTAACTAAGTTTTTTATGAAACAGGTAATAAGAAAAGGAAAATAAAAAGAAAAGCATACTGAAACTGAATCAGCAACTTCGACAAGCCTATTGACAGGAACACCAAGTGCCTAAAATTTACTTACAACTGATGTATTGAAAATTCGAGCTCCATCGATGTGAAGCTGCAGTCCGTGCTTCTTAGCAAGCTCTCCAACCCTATCAGTATATTCAGCTAAAAGGCATCTTCCACCAGACCTGCATTCAGAAAAATATCAGTCACAATTCTTCTTCTATAAACTTAAATAAAAAATAATTTTTTTCAAGAAAAATTGCTGACTTTGCATGAGTGTTTTCCAAGCAAATAAGCTTGGTGGTAGGGTACATGAGCTCTCCCCTTGGATCTCTGATAGCAGCTTCAATCAAATCAATGTCCATGGCTCCATCATCGTTATTTCTCACCGTTCTCGGACGCACCCCTCCGATCGTTGCAATGCCTCCATTCTCATAAATATTGATGTGGCAATTTGGAGCCTAATCACCGAACAATCTGAGGCATATTTGTTGAACCAAGGACAAACGCTTTTTGTTTTGTATGATAACAAATTACATCTCGTCTACTAATGGTTGCAGTTGAATGAAAGTATAGAGACAAAATCAAAGAACAGGGATTAAATCAAAGAGCAGGGACTAAAGTGCAATGGCTTGCAGAAGAAGCAACAATGAAGTTGAAGACCTAATTGTTTATCTGCTTTTGATAGGACTCGAATGTAAGATCCTATCCCTTCAGCTTTATGACATTTTGTAGAAGAGAGATGATGTTTTTAAAAATGTTCTTAAAAATAAAATTGTTGTGTTAAAAGCCTTTGAAAAATATTTTAGTCAAATGCATGCATGCATGTGAAAGGCACACAACATGGGAAAGTATTTTAAAAGAGAACAATCGATTTTCACATAGTTGATAGCCCCGCAAGTGCACGGGTCGTATCGCGTAATAAAAGAGTATCGGTCCACAGGGAGAGCCTAAGTGAATACCAATTTAATTTTTCAAAGTTGATTAACTGAAAAGAAAGTGTTTTTAGAAAGAAGGAATGTTTTAGTAAAGTCTACTCACTCATGATCATTGTAGACAAAAGAGGAGAAAAGAAAATAAGAAAAGAAAACATAAAGTTTAGATAGCGAGAAAATAAAAGAAAGCGGTAAAGTGCAAAATTATAAATAGCGGAATTGTAAATGACAAGAAAGTAAATTGCTTGAAAAGTAAATTGCCAGTAATTTACTTGACTTGCCAGTAATTTACTTGACTTGCCAGTAGTTTACTTGACTTGGAAATTTAGAGGGCAAAAAAGTAAATAACAAGGAAAATAAAAGAGCGAAAAAGTAAAGAGCGAAAAGTAAAGAGCGAGAAATTAAATAGCAATGAAAGTAAATGACTTGGAAAATTAAAGGGCAAGAAAGTAAATAGCAGGGAAAATAAAAGAGCGAAAAAGTAAAGAGCGAAAAGTAAAGAGCGAGAAAGTAAAGAGCGAGAATTTAAATAGCAATGAAAGTAAATGACTTGGAAAATAAAAGGGCAAGAAAGTAAATAGCAGGGAAAATAAAAGAGCGAAAAAGTAAAGAGCGAAAAGTAAAGAGCGAGAAAGTAAAGAGCGAGAATTTAAATAGCAATGAAAGTAAATGACTTGGAAAATAAAAGGGCAAGAAAGTAAATAGCAGGGAAAATAAAAGAGCGAAAAAGTAAAGAGCGAAAAGTAAAGAGCGAGAATTTAAAGGGGCAATAAAGTAAATAAGCAAGAATCATAAAAACATGAAGAGTAAATTGAAGTCATGAATCTTTAGAGAGCCTTTGTCATTGATTTTCTACAAAATTCAAGCTTGGTTACAAGTGAGGATCAAGCCTCTATTTATAGGAAAATATTAGGTCTAAGGCACTTGAGAGGAGGGGCAAAATGGTCATAAAAAAAGTGGCAAATCAAGTGGCAAGGGAAAGCCATCAGCAAGTGGGTGCAGCCAAAATTGACTTGTCTGGTGCCAGGGTCGTGCGCCCATGTGCCAGGGTCGTGCGCCCTGGCCAGTCAATTTTGGCTGCTCTGCGCCAGTTTTGCACTAGGGTCGTGCGCCTATGGTGCCAGGGTCGTGCGCCATGTGCTGGAAACAGCTGTTCTGCGTTGCTGGCAAGCATGGGTCGTGTGCCTATGTGCCAGGGTCGTGCGCCTTGTTCTGCCAAAATGGGCCATTTTCAGTTGAAAACACGCACGGGTCGTGCGTGGTGCACCCAGGGTCGTGCGCAGGCTCTGCGCCAGTTTTTACCAGGGTCGTGCGCCTATCTGCCAGGGTCGTGCGCCAGTTTTGCACTAGGGTCGTGCAACATGTGCCAGGGTCGTGCGCAGGCTCTGCGCCAGTTTTTGCTGCTTGGCGCCCTGTGCTGCGCCAGTTTTGCTGCTTGGCGCCCTTGGTCAGTTTTCGGTTTTTGGGGCTCTTGGCGCCCATGAGGGTGTCTAGTGCTTTAAAAATTTCTCCTCCTCAAATATTTCCTTTTTTCTTCATTTTAGCTCATATTTTCTCTTTTGCTCCAAAATAAAACCTGAAAATAAAAAGCAAATATATGTAGTAAAATAGTTCAAAGATATAAAATATAATTAAAATACCTAAAAAAACTTAATGAAAATAACTATTAAAAAGACTCTAAAAATAGACTTATCAAACTCCCCCACGCTTGAACCTTTGCTTGTCCTCAAGCAAAAACAGTGTAAATCCTTAGGCCGATTCTAAAGGAAAATTATTTTCACATCGAATCATTAAGCGAACTGTGGGGCAATTCTAACACTTCGGTATGAGAACTACTATCCGGGCTTCTTGTGGAATTGGGAGACAAATTTAAAGTATCAATACATTAGAGAGGATATCAATGTCCTCATAGAACCGGTTCCCCAGCATTCTTAAGTTTGGGTCCTCCATTCACTAAGACCGGGTCTCAAAGGAGGGTCTTTATACGTTGGGTATTCAAGCAATATTTCTTTTTCTTTTTCTTTGATTGTATATGCTAACCATTCATTTTGACATTTAAAATGCACTATTTTTTGCATTTTGAATTGGTTTTGCAAATTTTTATTTTTATTTTTTTTTTTTGAATACCCCAACTCAGACGTTTTTCTCCAGTAACCGCGCATCCAGTGAATGTCACCAAGAGAACCAGGTCACTAGTTTCTTTTCAGTCCTTCTAATTGTATTAACAACTGAAAACAATCTCAGTAGTGTGTGTGTGAAAAAGCCCTAGAGGTAGAAATCGAACCATGATACAATTTTTGTTGCTCCCAACCAGTCCACCTAGATAAGTTCTAATGAAAGATTGAAAAATTATTTTTGTCCAGAAAAGGCTTATCTAAAACATGCTTTAGGGTTCACAAAGTTTCGCGATGGAGGGAGCAGATACAACTCAAAGTACAAAAAGATAAAAACTCGGCAAAGCAATAAAGACATTCCTAATAAGAGTAATAAAATACCCCCCCATGCTTGGACTAGGCATTGTCCTCAATGATTTTTCAAATTAAACAAAAAAGGGTTTAGGAGAGCTCACCTGGCTGTCTGGTTCAGGATACTCGGCCCTGGGGTATTTTATTTTTCAACAAATCAAAAAATACATTAAGCCGTGGGTTGCCTCCCACGCAGCGCTCTTTTAACGTCACTAGCTTGACGGTCAAAAAGAATTTTTCAATTGGGATCATGTAGAACTAAACTAGTTCCTTTCTCAATTGGGTCACCAATTAAATAATTTTTCAACCTTTGACCATTGACTTTAAACGATCCAGTTTTCTCGCTCCAGATCTCTACAGATCCGAAGGGGTAAACCTTACGGATTTCAAAAGGACCGGTCCATCTTGACTTTAATTTTCCCGGAAAAATTTTTAGCCTGGAATTAAACAATAACACCAGGTCACCCTCTTTGAATTCTCTACGAATAATACGCTTATCATGCCAATTTTTTGTTCTTTCTTTGTAAAGTTTGGCATTCTCATAAGCATCCATTCGCAGTTCTTCCAATTCGTTTAGTTGGAGTTTTCTTTTTTTCTCCGGCTAATTCCATGTTCAGGTTAAGGCGTTTAATTGCCCAGTAAGCTTTGTGCTCTAGCTCTACCGGAAGGTGGCAAGACTTCCCATAAATTAATTTGAAAGGAGTCATTCCTATGGGAGTCTTGTACGCAGTCCGATAAGCCCAGAGAGCATCATCAAGCTTTACTGACCAGTCTTTCCTTGAAGTCGAAACAGTTTTTTCTAAAATACTTTTAATTTCTCTGTTCGATACCTCAACCTGACCGCTTGTTTGAGGGTGATAAGGCGTTGCAATTTTGTGCCTTACTCCAAACTTTTGCAGTAACATTTCAAAATGTTTTGAGATGAAATGGGATCCTCCGTCGCTTATGACAACACGAGGGACCCCGAATCTTGGAAAAATTATTTTCTTGAAAAGTTTTATGACTACCTTTGCATCGTTTGTAGGAGAAGCAATGGCTTCGATCCATTTTGACACATAGTCAACGGCTACTAGAATATATTGGTTTCCAAAAGAAGAAGGAAACGGTCCCATGAAATCGATACCCCAGACGTCGAAAATTTCAACCTCTAAGATATTATTTAAGGGCATTTCATTTCTTTTTGAAATATTTCCGGTGCGTTGACACTGGTCGCATTTAGAAATGAATTGATGCGCGTCTTTAAAAAGGGACGGCCAATAAAAACCAGATTGAAGAATTTTCGTAGCAGTTTTTGAAGCACTGGCATGGCCGCCATAGGAAGAAGAATGACAATGGTATAGAATGTTACTTACCTCTTCTTCCGGAGTGCATCTTCTGAACACCCCATCAGCTCCCCTTTTAAAAAGCAGTGGCTCGTCCCAGTAATACTGTTTAAGATCATGGAAGAATTTCTTCTTCCGCTGATAATTTAAATCTGGGGGGAGTACTCCTGCTGCAAGGTAGTTTACAAAATCTGCATACCATGGTGCTTCAGATTTGACCAATGAGAAGAGTTGATCATCCAAAAATGTATCATTAAGCGGCAACTCTTCTTCTTTTGTTCCTTCTAGACGGGACAAATGATCAGCCACAACATTTTCAACGCCTTTTTTATCCCTTATTTCAAGATCAAATTCTTGTAGGAGTAAAACCCATCGGATCAATCTCGGCTTGGCATCTTTTTTGTTTAACAAATATTTTATGGCCGAGTGATCAGTAAAAATGATGATTTTTGAACCTACCAGATATGATCGAAACTTATCAACGGCAAAAACTACCGCCAATAATTCTTTTTCAGTTGTGGCGTAATTCATTTGTGCCTCGTCTAAGGTCCTGCTTGCATAGTATATGGCATGCAATTTTTTTTCTTTTCTTTGTCCCAGGACTGCCCCAACTGCATAGTCGCTTGCATCGCACATTATTTCAAACGGAAGATTCCAGTCTGGTGGCTGTATGATCGGGGCAGTAACTAAAGCCTTTTTCAACCTGTTAAAAGCTTCAAGACAAAGATCGTTAAAAATAAATGCTGCATCCTTATGGAGCAGACTTGTCATAGGTTTTGAAATTTTTGAGAAGTCTTTTATGAACCGACGGTAGAAACCCGCATGGCCTAAAAAGCTTCTCACCTCTTTTACTGTGGTGGTAGGTAGAATTTTTTCAATCACTTCAATTTGCACGGTCTACCTCAATACCTCTGTGAGAAATTAAGTGCCCTAGGACAATTCCTTCATTAACCATGAAATGACACTTTTCCCAGTTTAGAACCAGGTTTACCTTTTCACATCTCTCTAAGACTTTTTCCAGATTGGCTAAACAGTTTTCAAAATTTGAGCCATGGACAGAAAAATCATCTATAAACACTTCCATTATGTTTTCAACAAAGTCTGAGAATATGGACATCATACACCTTTGAAAGGTAGCAGGAGCATTACATAGACCAAAGGGCATCCTTCTATAGGCATAAGTGCCAAAAGGACATGTGAAAGTTGTTTTTTCTTGGTCGCTAGGGTGGATGGGAATTTGGAAAAATCCCGAATAACCATCCAAATAGCAGAAATGCGAGTGCTGTGCTAACCTTTCTAGCATTTGATCAATGAACGGGAGAGGGAAGTGATCTTTCCGGGTAGCTTTGTTAAGCTTTCTGTAATCGATACACATCCTCCATCCCGTAATTGTCCTTGTGGAAATGCTTTCATCCTTCTCATTTTTAATAACTGTTAAGCCTCCTTTCTTAGGTACTACTTGAACAGGACTAACCCACTTGCTATCGGAAATAGGATATATTATCCCAGCATCAAGGAGTTTTAAAACTTCCTTTTTAACAACCTCTTTCATGTTTGGGTTTAATCTTCTTTGATGCTCGATAGAAGGTTTATAGTCCTCTTCCAGTAGTATTCTGTGTATGCAGATTGACGGATTTATTCCTTTAATGTCCTCAATAGTATACCCAATGGCTTTGGGATACTTTTTGAGAACATTAAGCAATTTTTCGGTCTCATTTTGTTTCAAATTTGCATTTACAATTAATGGAAAAGTAGAATCAGGGCCAAGAAACTCATACCTGAGAGATGATGGTAAGGGCTTCAGTTCTATTTTTGGTGTTTCTTTCGGGAGAGGTCGAGGTTTCTCCTCACCCAAAGTTTCAGTACCCAATTCTTGTGATGGTGGATTTTCATCCAAAAGTTTTATGTAGAATTGGGTTTCCCCTGCCGCATTTGTATTTGTGTTGCCTAAAAGGCAATCTTCCAGACTATCTTGTGAAGATGATGCTAAAGAGCAGTCTCGCACGCAATAGTCTACAATGTCAATCCTGCAGCATGGGTCTTTTACAGATGGACTTTTCATGAAGTTTGAAACTTCAAACTCAACCTTTTCATCCCCCACATTAAAAACCAACTTACCGTTTTTAACGTCAATTATTGCCCCTGCAGTAGCTAAAAAAGGCCTCCCTAGAAGAATAGGAATTTGGGAGTCTTCTTCAATTTCCATTACAACAAAGTCCACCGGTATAAAAGTTTGCCCTACCTTGATAGGGATATCCTCTAAGATTCCAGTGGGGTATTTAACGGAACGATCTGCCAACTGTATTGTCATTTTTGTGGGTTTAAGTTCGCCTATCCCTAGTCTATTGCAAAGAGAAAGAGGCATCAAACTTACACTGGCTCCTAGATCGCACATCGCTCTGTTTATAGTTTCACTTCCAATCACACAAGGTATGGAAAAACTACCTGGATCTTTGAGTTTTTGTGGTAGCTTGTTCTGGATAATTGCACTACATTCCTCTGTTAATGCAATCGTCTCATAGTCGTCTATTTTTCTTTTCTTGGACAAAATTTCTTTCAAAAATTTAGAATAAGACGGCATTTGAGACAGTGCATCAGTGAAAGGAACGTTGATGTAAAGCTTTTTAAGCAAGTCGACAAACCTTTTGAATTGCTCGTCAATCTTGTTTTTTGCAAATCTTTGGGGGAAAGGAATGGGTGGTTTGTATGGTTGAGGGGGGATGTGTGGTTCTTCCCTTTCTTTTTCTGGTTCTTTCCCTTTTTCTTTCTCTTCTAGCTCACCTGGTAAATTATGTTTTTCACTCACAATTTTTTCTTGGTTTGCTCTTGGTTCCTCTAATTGTTTTCCGCTTCTAAGGGTGACGGCATTTATTTGGCCTTTTGGATTTTGCTCTGGTTGCCCAGGAAATACCCCTGAAGTCTTAGAGGATGAAGCTACCTGTGTTGCCACTTGAGTTATTTGATTTTCAAGCATTTTATTATGAGTGGAAATAGAGTCGACTTTTGATACTAATTTGATAAGTGTGTCATTCAAATAACCAGTTTGATTTTTGAATTCTTCATTTTGTTTTGTTTGAGATGACACAAATTTTTCCATCAAAAATTCCAAGTTCGACTTTTGCGGGTTGTTTTGTGGGTTGTTAAAAACCCTTTGATTTTGAAAGACAGGAGGTGGTCTAGGTGCTGGATTGGGTGGAGGATTTTTATAAGAAAAATTTGGATGATTCCTCCACCCAGGATTATAAGTATTTGAAAACGGATCTTCCTTTTGAGCATAGTTAATATGCTCGTTCCCAGCACTAGATGCCTCAAGCTGGCATTCAGCTCCAATATGGCCAACAACCCCACATAATTCACATGGTGGAGTAATAGAAGAAGAAGTTTGTGAGACGGCACTTACATTTAATTTTTCAAATTTTTGAAAAAGTGCGTCCACTTTTGAGGTAAGATGATCAACAACAGATATTTCATACTTACCTGGCTCTTTTGATGTGGCTGGTTTATTCGTCATGGCTCGCTCACTTGTCCACTGACAATGGTTTTGAGCCATATCTTCAACGAGTGCATAAGCTTCGGTAAAATTTTTGTTCATTAAAGCTCCACCTGCAGCTGCATCAATAGTCATTCTTGTTGCATATTGTAATCCATTATAAAAAGTGTGAACAACAAGCCATTTCTCTAGTCCATGATGGGGGCATAGCCTTAACATTTCTTTGAAACGTTCCCAAGCATCATAAAGAGATTCCCCGTCGTTTTGAGAAAATCGAGTAATTTGATTTCTCATTTGAGCTGTCTTACTCGGGGGAAAGAATTTAGCAAGAAAAGCTTGTTTTAGCTGGTCCCAGCTGGTAATGGATTCCGAAGGCAAAGAATGTAGCCATGCTCTAGCTCTATCCCTTAATGAAAAAGGGAAGAGTTTTAGTCTTATGGCATCCGGAGGTACCCCGTTTAATTTGAGAGTTCCACAGTATTCAAGAAAAATTGAAATATGAAGATTTGGGTCCTCCGTGGGAGAACCAGAAAATTGGTTTTGTTGTACCATCGAAAGCAGAGATGTTTTGAGTTCAAAATTATTTGCTTCCACATTTGGATGTACAATGGCAGCCGATGGCTCTGCTGAAGGTGTTGCGTACTCTTTGAGAGCACGATTTTCATTAGCCGCCATTTGGTTATCGGGAATTTCTCTCCTCCTTCTATGTAAGAACCTTTCGATTTCGGGAATTTGTTGAACAGTTTCACCGAAACTTCTGGTTCTTCGCATTCGAGGGACAAGAGAAGAAAAAGTAAAAAGAAAATAAAATTTCAGTCTAACCGGTTTCGAAAAACTTAATCAATATCACTGCCGTCCCCGGCAACGGCGCCAAAAACTTGATAGCCCCGCAAGTGCACGGGTCGTATCGCGTAATAAAAGAGTATCGGTCCACAGGGAGAGCCTAAGTGAATACCAATTTAATTTTTCAAAGTTGATTAACTGAAAAGAAAGTGTTTTTAGAAAGAAGGAATGTTTTAGTAAAGTCTACTCACTCATGATCATTGTAGACAAAAGAGGAGAAAAGAAAATAAGAAAAGAAAACATAAAGTTTAGATAGCGAGAAAATAAAAGAAAGCGGTAAAGTGCAAAATTATAAATAGCGGAATTGTAAATGACAAGAAAGTAAATTGCTTGAAAAGTAAATTGCCAGTAATTTACTTGACTTGCCAGTAATTTACTTGACTTGCCAGTAGTTTACTTGACTTGGAAATTTAGAGGGCAAAAAAGTAAATAACAAGGAAAATAAAAGAGCGAAAAAGTAAAGAGCGAAAAGTAAAGAGCGAGAAATTAAATAGCAATGAAAGTAAATGACTTGGAAAATAAAAGGGCAAGAAAGTAAATAGCAGGGAAAATAAAAGAGCGAAAAAGTAAAGAGCGAAAAGTAAAGAGCGAGAAAGTAAAGAGCGAGAATTTAAATAGCAATGAAAGTAAATGACTTGGAAAATAAAAGGGCAAGAAAGTAAATAGCAGGGAAAATAAAAGAGCGAAAAAGTAAAGAGCGAAAAGTAAAGAGCGAGAAAGTAAAGAGCGAGAATTTAAATAGCAATGAAAGTAAATGACTTGGAAAATAAAAGGGCAAGAAAGTAAATAGCAGGGAAAATAAAAGAGCGAAAAAGTAAAGAGCGAAAAGTAAAGAGCGAGAATTTAAAGGGGCAATAAAGTAAATAAGCAAGAATCATAAAAACATGAAGAGTAAATTGAAGTCATGAATCTTTAGAGAGCCTTTGTCATTGATTTTCTACAAAATTCAAGCTTGGTTACAAGTGAGGATCAAGCCTCTATTTATAGGAAAATATTAGGTCTAAGGCACTTGAGAGGAGGGGCAAAATGGTCATAAAAAAAGTGGCAAATCAAGTGGCAAGGGAAAGCCATCAGCAAGTGGGTGCAGCCAAAATTGACTTGTCTGGTGCCAGGGTCGTGCGCCCATGTGCCAGGGTCGTGCGCCCTGGCCAGTCAATTTTGGCTGCTCTGCGCCAGTTTTGCACTAGGGTCGTGCGCCTATGGTGCCAGGGTCGTGCGCCATGTGCTGGAAACAGCTGTTCTGCGTTGCTGGCAAGCATGGGTCGTGTGCCTATGTGCCAGGGTCGTGCGCCTTGTTCTGCCAAAATGGGCCATTTTCAGTTGAAAACACGCACGGGTCGTGCGTGGTGCACCCAGGGTCGTGCGCAGGCTCTGCGCCAGTTTTTACCAGGGTCGTGCGCCTATCTGCCAGGGTCGTGCGCCAGTTTTGCACTAGGGTCGTGCAACATGTGCCAGGGTCGTGCGCAGGCTCTGCGCCAGTTTTTGCTGCTTGGCGCCCTGTGCTGCGCCAGTTTTGCTGCTTGGCGCCCTTGGTCAGTTTTCGGTTTTTGGGGCTCTTGGCGCCCATGAGGGTGTCTAGTGCTTTAAAAATTTCTCCTCCTCAAATATTTCCTTTTTTCTTCATTTTAGCTCATATTTTCTCTTTTGCTCCAAAATAAAACCTGAAAATAAAAAGCAAACATATGTAGTAAAATAGTTCAAAGATATAAAATATAATTAAAATACCTAAAAAAACTTAATGAAAATAACTATTAAAAAGACTCTAAAAATAGACTTATCAATAGTCTCATTGTTGTTTAAAATCGATTTCTAAAGCAAAATAAAAGAGAACAATCGATTTCCATGTTGTTTTGAAAAGAAAAGAATCGATTGCTTGCCCTCCTTATTTAGAATTCAGAGCAATGAATCGATTATGAACTTATGTGTATTCAGGCAAGGAATCGATTATGTGCCTGAATGTTTTAGAGCACAGAATCGATTACAAGCCCAATGTATTAAGCAAAGAATCGATTCCTTAATTTCCTTACTTTTCGTTTTTGAAACAATCGATTACATGCCTTAGTTATTCAGGCAAGGAATCGATTATGTGCCTGAAAGTTTCAGAGCACATAATCGATTTCACACTCCTTTCATTTAGCAAACAATCGATTGTGAAATGTTTCATTTTTTAAGAAAGGAATCGATTATACATTTCCTTGTTTTAAGCACATAATCGATTGTCACTTGTTTGCTTTTTATGAAATGAATCGATTATGTCATTGCTCACCACAGAGCACATAATCGATTATGGTGTTTGTGTTTTTAGTCCAACGGTCAATTTTTTACATTTTCTATAAATAGGGACCTTGGATTCAAAACTAAAATACACCACTACTCTTCACTATCTCATACATTTTCAAATCATTAGAAAAGAGAAAAAGAGCTTTCATTGTCAAATCTTTTGTTAAAGTTCTTCATTTCAAAACCAATCATCTCTCTCTACTATATTGTTATTCTGCTGGAGTGATTGGTTCATAGGTTCTCAATTGTATTGATCTGTATTCGTGGTGGCTTTGAAATCCTGGGAAGTGTTCTTGGGTCTCTCAATCTGGGAGATTGAGTTGGTTTGAAATCCTGGGAGGTGATCTTGGGTCGTTCAATCGGGGAAATTGAAGTGGTTATTGTGAAATCCTGGGAAGCATTCTTGGGTCGTTCAATCAGGGAGATTGAAGCGGTTGTGAAATCCTTCTAGGGGAGCTCGGGTTCTCAATTTGGGGAAATTGGGATTTGCTATTTGAAGTTGTTTGTTTGTAAAACATTCTACATCATATTGTGGTTGTCAGCAAGTCCAAAGGTTGCAAAGCCTGAGGCTGAGGACGTAGGGCTTTTATCCCGAACCTCGTAAAAATCCCGGTGTATCTCTATCCCTCTCTCTTTACTTTCTTTACGGTTTATATTTGTTTATTATTATCATTGCGCTGCATTTCTGTCTATCCTGAATTCTGATAATAGCATAATATTATGCAGTGCCTGATCTGTCTGCTTAGGTGCATCATATTAGGTGCATCATACTGTTTCAATCTTAGTTTCCGCATTTGATTTAAACGAACACTGTTAATGCTTTCAATCTTAGTTTCCGCATCTGTTTTAAACAAGCATTGTAAAAGTTTTGAAAACCGAAAAGAATTCAAGTTTTGCACATAACCTTATTCACCCCCCCTCTAAGGTTATCCTATAGTCCAACAATATTTTCCCTTTTTTTTCACAAAGGAAAGGGAAATTAAATGATCGTGCAAAGTGGATAGAACTATAAAAACAGTGGAAATGAATTCAATTCATATAGGCATACTTTATGATCAATAATCTTTTCATAAGAAAAATGGGACAAATGATACCAGAATAATGTTCACAACATGTATCTAACTACGAAAATATTTATTTACCAATAGAACTTTGAACTAAAATAGTGCAGCCTTCACTCTCCAAAGCATTTATCTCCCCACCCCCCCAATCCAAATCTACTTCACCGTTCTTTGCGCCGGACATACCTTATTCTATCATTGTATCTTGGTCTGTCCTGATGCCTTTGTGGCTGTGGATCCACCCTCCTTTGTCTTTCAGGTGGCCTCTGGACGATCTCTCCATTCACAAATAATTCACCTGCACCGATACATTAAGATAGAAAAATATCAACCTTAGTGATGGTACATGACAGGAAAACCCAGTCATTGATAACATAAGAAAAATACACACGTATATAAAGATTTCAACTATGGTATTGTTCTGTACCGAGCAGCTTTTTGGTCGGCTGCTGTCTGTAGGTCTCTTGCTGCCCTGGCAGGAGGTCAGTGAGCACCCGGGGGGTACCTGCAAGCCACTCCGACGCTCAAGTCAGTATATCGAATATATGAGTGAAGGTACTAAGGATTAGAGATTGAACCTTTCTTAGGGCAAAGTTTGCCGGTATTTATAGGAAATCGTGCCCTCTCGTGGATCGTTGGATGGGTAGAGTCGTTCTTGACCATCTAAGCATGTTGGGCTCGCATGAGGTGGATATGGGCTGAATCGGTTGGGCTGATCCATATTACTTGCTAAGTGCACCTCCTGAACAGTTGCCCCCCAAGCCGAGATTATTCCGGAGGATGGTCTTGGCTTGATGCATTTTCGTCGGTTTGCCGGATCTGCGAGGTTACGCGGGACACTGCCTTTGTAACAACCATGTTCTGTCATTTTCACTCTCTAGAGTAAAAAAGGAGAAATTTTTTCTAAGTGTTGCTTTGTCTGTCTTGTCGGGTCGTATGAGATCACTTCATTGCGACCGTGACTCACACCTCCTTCGGTGTAACCCTTGTGCCCAGCACCAAGCTAGGGTGACGTATCCTGATGTTGGCGTCGTCTTGTGCCAAGTGCTCTGAGGTTGGCGCCCTCTTGGGCGCCTTGTGCCAGGATGCTCTGAGATTGGCGCCCTCGTGGGCGCCCTGTGCCATGCCCCCTGATGTTGGTGCCCTCTTGGGCGCCTTGGGCCAAGATGCTAAGACATACTGATACTGGTGCCCTCGTGGGCGCCTTGGGCACCGTTTGGTGAGATGGAGGATGGCGCCCTCAAGGGCGCCTTATGATGGGCAAGTTGCAAAATGGAGGGTGGCACCCTCAAGGGCGCCTTGTGCTCGATGGTTTGCATGAGAGGGATTGGCGCCCTCATGGGCGCCTTGCACTTGGTGATTTGCACATCGGGGAGAGGTGCCCTCATGGGCGCTTTGTGCTCGATGTTTTGTATGAGAGGGATTGGTGTAACACCCCCTTCAAATAACTACTATTTAATTTATTTAAAAGAAATCAGAGTTTCCAAAAACCTTTTTCAGTGCAACCGCAAGAAGGTGCCACATTTTAAAACAACGACATATAGCACCAAAATGATTTATTCATAAAGTCATAAAGTGCGTAATACATAGCACCATAGTCAACCATAATATCCTGTTTAGTTCACGTCAACATCAGTATAAAGGCATCGCAGCGGAAAACACCAGTCTCAACATATTAGGTTACATCACCAAGTAAATAGTTTAATAACATCAAGTAAATAGTTTAAATAAAACAGTAAGCTAAAACGCCCCCCTCCCCCGGTGCTACGTATCAGAGCTGACTCGACCAACTAGAAAAAGGCACTAGATCACCTTCACTCGCTATCACCTGCACGTTGCCGACATGAGAAGCAACATAAAAGCAGTAGGGTGAGTCTCTTTACATAAATAATAACAAATAAGATGAGCATCATACTAGAGGAGGCAACTAGAAACACCAATACACAACTTCATAAGCATACATCATCATCTTACAACATATATATTATAATCACCAAGGCAACATCGTCAATAATAATCACCAAGAGACATCATCGTCAATAAACATAGGCACTAAGGCATCATCGTCAATATCATCAATCTCATCGTCGCTAAACGCAAACCAAAGTCGTAATTCATATCACCAGTCATAAACATGTATGCGCATGAAAATGCAACCCACACCTGGGTATATGCATGATGGTACCATACTCGTCATAAGTCAGCCACTAGGGCACATCGTCACTGGTTTTCGTCAATAAGAGGCCGAAGCCTATTCGTCATAATATGCACATGCTATGAGACACTATGGACACACGTGCAATTCACCAATTCACTCACCCGGAGTACTCGTCATCGTCGTCATAGAACACTCATAGAGTGTATTCGTCATAGTCACCATAATAATATCACAACTTCTTCATATACATCACATTCAAAATTGGGGTAACAACATCCTTAAATCTTACTTCATACCTTTGTGGTTAGGCATTGGATGCTACTTACCACAATTTATAATCTGTGGTAAGTGAGGCTTAGTGGCCACTTACCACAGATTCCAATTTGTGGAAAGTGGAATCCAAACAGTTTGATTGTGTTCTTGTTTAATTGCCTTAAATCTCAAGTAACAATACACAAAAAAATAGCGCTTCACTTTTATAAAACAGCAGCACATTTTCTTCATAAAAACAGCAACTCTTCTTTAAATATAACAGCAAACAACAACACTATCAATTGGTAGACAGCAACATTTTCTAGCAAACAACATACTTTATTTTGATAAACAGCAAACAACAACATTTTCTTTGATAAAACAGCCAACAGCAACACTATTGGTTTATGGACAGCAACATTTTCTTTTGATAAAACAGCATACAGCAACACTATAAATTTCTGGACAGCAGCATTTTCTTTTTATAAAACAGCATACAGCAACACTATTATTTTCTGGACAGCAACATTTTCTATTTTCAGTTTGTTTGGTATCATTCGAATAATTATAATCATATCACTCAATCACCACATAATTCTCACATACTCAATTAAACTATAACATCCCTTAATTCAATCCCAGTTTACTCATTCATAGGTTCTCGTCCCTATACACATGAAATCGAAACTAACTACACCACATTCACCAAAATCGAAATTCACCTCATCATATCATATGGTAAATCGCATGTCAACACCAACAATTCATCAAAATAACACCACAATTAATCCAATCTTTTATCCATCTTAACATATACATCTCTAATCATCACAACACCAAAACCCCATAAAACCCACCACATACCCAATTATATTCAATTGAAACGCTCACCCTTACTCTCAACCATCACACACAAAACACAACACCACGCAACAACAAGCAACATAGTGCCACAACGCACACGCAGGCAACACGCCACACACCAAATAGCAACATAGTGCCACAACTCCTCAAACACCAATTTCCACACCATTTCATTTAAGCAATTTAACAAACACCTCACATGCATACTTAGTCTCATATTCATATTGACACCAATTGACATAGAATCATCTACAACCACATAGAACTACTAATTTGATTTCTCAACACATCATCAAACACAAAACAACACACCAATCAATCATTTAAACATCCTAAACCTAACTCATATAGGATAATAATCTTATAGGTTATTACGAACGAAAGAGAGCCCCCTAACCTTAGGAAATGAAGAACCCAAGCCAAGACTCCAAGAAATCACCAAGAATCACCACCAAGCCTCCTCCTTGCTTTGAGTTCCACGATTTTCCTCTCTCTCCTCTTCCTCCTTGAGCTTCAGCCGCTTCTTCTCTCCTCTTCCTCCTTGGGTTCGGCCACCTCTCCTCTCCTCTCTCTCTTTTCTTTTCTTTCTTTTGTGTTGGATGACAAATGAAGGCTAAACCTAAAACCCCCAAGTTAAATTCGACCCTATGGCCTAACTAATGGGTCATGGGCTTACTAATGATTCATGGGCCCTTATTTACACCTCCTCAATTACTCAAACACCTCCGAAATAAAATAAAACTCTAAATTAATTAATACTAGCCCTCACCTTATAAATAGGTCTAATTACCTCATATATATTTATTTTATTATCTACCACCGTATAATTCCCAATTAATTAAATTAAATAATTCAATTTGTTTAATTAATTGTTTGGAAATTTAGTTGATAGAAATAATAAAATAAATAATAATAGAGTATATGGACCTATGGTTAGGATTAGTAGAAGTGAAATTAGAAGTGACATGGGCAAGGCCCATGTTTAAGTCGCATATCCCAAAAAAAAAGCCCACGAGAATTCACTAACTATAAAAGGGGATTAATTAGGGTTATGCGCATTTGAGTAGGAAAAGAAAAATTTGAATAGAGAGAGAGAGGGGAAAAGGGAAGGCGCTAGCATAAGAGGAAAAGAGAGAGAGAAGTGGCGCTCAAGAGGAGAGAGAAGAAGCTAGGGTTTGTGGTCTTCTAAGGCTAAGGTAAGGGTGGGATTCTATCTATCTAATGGGTTCTATGAATTGTTGTATGTATGGGGGTTAGGGTTTGATGATTTATCACATGTATGATTATATGTTTGTGTTGCCTTGTTGAACCAATTGTTGATGTTTGGGATCACTTGTTGATGTTTGAATATGTTGTGGAGGTTGGAAATCAATTTGGGGTTTTTAATTCGCAAAAAAAAAAAAACTGGGTATAGGTTCGGTTATACAGTAACTGGGAGCAATATAGCCGTCCAAAAATTATGTGGTTTACTTTTTTAGAAACTAGACTTAATGCTTGTTAATTTGACACTAGTTTGGTTGCATTTGGAGTTGTATAGCTCGAGTTATAGGTGTCACAAGTTAGGTTAAAATTCTGGAAAACAGCCTGGATATAGGTTCGGTAATTCATGTATAACGTTTTCGTTTGAACTCCTTTTTGAATGATTCTTGATTCATTGAAAACTACACTCAATATTTTTCGGGTTAGGCTCAAGTCCCATGTCATTTGACTGAGTTTTGATAATTGTAGAGGTGTCACAAGCTAGGTTATGGTGGCTGTCCTGTTTTCTGAACCTTGTTGCTTATTTACTGAAACTGTACGAATTGGACCATTATTTTGCAAAATACAAATTATAGTCAGGAACTAGACATTCTTAGCTTTCCATAGAGGGGTCTTTTGCTAAGTTTAGATACCGTTTGATAGGTTAATTAATTCACCGAAGTAGAGGTATGTTTGCTGAAAATTATTGTTGCTGGTTCTGAAAACTGTTTCCGAAAATTGTTGCTGTTTCTGAAAACTGTTTCCGAAAATTGTTGCTGGTTCTGAAAACTGTTCCCGAAAATTGCTGTTACTACTTTCGAAAATTACTGTTATTGCTCCTATATTTGGGCACTATCCCTATTTTTTTTGGGTAGTTGTTAATTATCCCTATTTTTTTGGGTAGTTGTTAATTATCGCTATTTTTTTGGGTAGTTGTTAATTATCCCTATTTTCTTGGGTAGTTGTTAATTGTCCCTATTCTTTTGGGTAGTTGTTAATTACTGAAAATTGTCGTTGTCTCCGGTGTTGGGAAAAATCATCGCGTCTCAAATGTTTCGGAAAATTGTTGTCCTCTTGGTGTCTTGGTGCTGTTTGAGCTGGGTGTGAAGGCTCAAACCTTGGTGTTGTTGGAGTTAGGTGTGAAGGCTCCAAATCTTAGTGTTCCGTTGTTTCGGGTAGTCTTGGTGTTCTGGTGTCGTTGGGCTAGGTGTGAAATCCCAATTTTGGTGATATTCGGTGATTGATTTTTGGTGTGTCACATTGTGACTAAATTATGATGATTGTCTGTGTGCATTCATGGTGTCGCATACAGCATACGCATTTATTTTGGTGAAGGCCTTTGGTCTTGGAGCTGGGTGTGAAAGCTCAATTTTTCTAAAACTAGTGAGGCGGGTGTGAAAGCTCAATTTTTGTGAATTGGTGAGCCGGGTGTGAAAGCTCTCAATTTTGGTGACGCCTCTATTTACAGGCAAAGATTTTGGTGATTGGTACCACATGCATATGCCCGTTGGTGTGGGTTGCATTCATTCATTTACACATGATTTAGGTGATGACTCTTGGTGATGATTTTGGTGATGATTTTGGTGATGACTATTGGTGACGTTTATGGGTGATGATTATTGGTGATTGTAATTGATGTTATTGTCGTTGTTGTGTGTTGTTGCTGTTGTTGCTATATGTTGTCGTTATTGTCGTTGGTGTGGCTATTGTTGTTGTTGTCGTTGTTGTTGTGTTGTTGATTTTGTTGGTGATACTGATTGAGATAATATTGACTGTCGTGACGTGATTGTCGTGCCGTGATAATTTTGATGCCATGACCTAAGTATATACTGCATTTCATACGATTCATTATGTAGTGTGATATCTCACCCCTTCTGTTTGAATGTTACCCCTTTGTTGGTAACGTGCAGGTGATCTCGAATGAAGACTATAACTCTTCATTAGTTTGGTGTCGTCGCTCTGATACGTAGCACTCGGGGAGGGATGTCCGCTGTTTTTATATTAAATGTATACATATGTCGTTTCATTGATGTTACGAACCCTTTTGATTTTCCGCTGCATGTTGAATAAAGTTGATTTGTTTTTAAGACGCAAAATATGGTTTGCCGGTTCACCTCTAGTGAGAGTCTTATGTAACTATTGTCGAAGTGTAGCATCAGTTTCTTTGTTGAAAATGGTTTTTGAAAACTCTGATTTTACGCATATAAATTACCGGGTAGAAATGGGTGTTACAAAAGATATTGTAACAAGAAAAATAAATTTAATCTACTATGTAATTTTTTGTGTTAGCATATTTTTTAATTTTTGTTTAACCACTAAAAAAAGTAATAACAACGCAAATTTAGTAAATTAGCGCAAAATGACCTATTCGAGGGATTAGGAATCAAATATACGCGAAAAACTTTTTTTGGATTTTTTTTAATTAGCCGGATAAAATTAGGGTATGACAGCTGCCCCTCTTTATTTATATTCCGTAGATAAACTGAAAGGTTTTCATAGTAGGAATAGAAATAAAGATAAGACAAATGCTAATTTTGTCCTCTTAGTAGAAAAGTGTAGAGTTTGAGAATTAACAGAGAACGGTTAACACTCGGGGCACCGACGAGAAAGGAATAAAGAAGGAGCACTGGGGCTCTGAAGGAGCACTGGGGCTCTGAAGGACTACTGGGGGTCTGAAGGAGCACTGGGGCTCTGAAGGACCACTGCGGGTCTGAAGGATCGATGCCCTGAAGTATCGGCATAATGATCTGAGGGTCTAATTCGCAGTCGATGCTTGGCGCATTGATTTGAATTAAACTGAAGGACCGGTGGGTCTGAAGGGCTGCCTGGGCCTGATGGACCAAAATGGTCTGATGGACTGCAACTAGCTATGGTACTAATAAAACAGTCTGAGGGTGACCTACATCGATGCGGCCGTGAGGGTCAAGATCAGATCTAGAACTGATATGTTGACCACGAATGATGTCCACCGTGTCTTAGGCAGACACAGCTAATCTGAAGGACCTCTGGGGGTCTGAAGGATCCGCCGCGCTCAGTGGCGACGTTAAGATCTGAAGGTAGAGTTTGAAGCCGTCGCTTTGACGTGTTAATTCGAACTGAACTGAAGGGCCAACTGGTCTGAAGGATCTATGCTAGACTCTGTGCTAACACTGCGATCTGGTGTTTGATATAAGATTCAACGCTTGTCGCATTGACTTAAGAAGTGGAAGTAATTAGGATCGACACTTGAAGTCGATTAGAGAGCAACGGGTCATATGCATGTAATGTATGCATCTGTAATGATTGATTTTAAGTGGAATCAATGAATGTAATGAGATTTTTTTTTGTTGCCTTTTTTGCTTTTTTCTTCTTCTTTTTTTGCTTCTTTTCTTGGCACATGATAAATGTATGAAATGCGAATGATGAATATGTAATGCTTTGATGCGATTGCTATGGTGGATAAAGGAAGACACGTGAATGCATGGTACAATGACATAATTAGTTATGTAGAAATATTTTTAACAACGACGAGACCAACACTTGGCATGTCTATCGAAGTAAAAATGTCGTGTGTGTGCATGTATGCAATGTCATGTATGTGCAACGTGGAGACAAATGAACCACAAAGGCCCGTGAACTGTGGACGCTGAAGCTGATCGAAAAAATTGATAAGCAGTATATGTGAGTGCCGATGACGTGCAAATGCAAATGTAATGCTTTGATGCAGGTGCCATGGTAGGTGCATGTTTGCATGGTGGAATGAAATGTATGGTATGATTTATTGATGATGCATTTTTGCGGTTTTTGAGATGAGAAAAAGATTTTTTTTTTAATTTTATGCGAGAAATTGAGAAGTGGATGCTTTGGAATCATCACTTATTGGATGCATGGTTGTATGGCGGGATGATTTATGCTATGATTTTATTGATGATGCAAAACGATTTTTGTAATGATGAGAGATGAGGCTTTTGATGCAAGAGGCACAGAAGTGAATATTTTGCAATAATCGTTCCTTGGAAAGAAAAAAAATTGGATTTGATTTGAATTCAAGCTCTGATAATCTCAATGTTGTTATTTACAGTCACTGATGTGCAACTGTACTTGACTGTATTTACAGACTCGTTCACGTTTGTTCTTCCCTTACGGTGTCCCATGATTGATTGAATTTTAGGTCCACAAAGTTAACAGAGTGAGTGTTCAGCGTCACATTGTTAACTTGTGTTCTCTCTCTTTGAAGCATTGTTTAGTAGACATGTAGAGAAGTACGAATACAGATGAATGAATCAGTTGACAATGGCTAAATCTCCAAGTTCAAGGGGTATGGATGATAAAAGGAATGCCCACTTTGGGATCTAGGTGGTGATCCTGGTATAAACTTTTGGTCTTTTTTTAGGTGAATCCTAAAGACTGTGACAGTCTTGAGTTTTGATGAAAACTTCACTTGGTGATCACTAAACATTGTCTTTACATCAATGCAACTTGAATGAATCTTGGAGTGCAAGCCCTTTGAGTTTTTTTTTTCTTTTTTCTCTTTTTTTTATCCTCTTTTTTTGATTTTTTTTTTTTAGCAAATATATTGTAAATAAATAAACTTATTTGTCCTAAAATTAAAACTTTGAGAAAATGAAAGCAATCAATCATCGATCTGAATGGACCTTTTTTAGGGTTGTAACATGGCCAATGGTTAGGGTTTATGAAAGAAATGACAATTGGGCCCAAAGAAGTGTTTGAGGGCTTAATGAGACAATGACCTCTTATGAAAGAAAGGATGAGTAGGTCCAAAGAAGTGTTTGAGGTCAATGGTTTGGGTTTTATAAAAGAAAGGATAATTAGGCCCAAGAAGTGTTTGAGGTCAATGGTTTGGGTTTTATAAAAGAAAGGATAATTAGGCCCAAGAAGTGTTTGAGGGTTTATTCGGACAAGGATATCTTCTGTGTTTGGTGATATTATGTATCAGCTCACAATTTCTACTGCTTTTGCTTTTTCTTTTTGAGGATTTCTCTTTCAATCCTCTTTTTTGAATTTCACTTTTTTGTGATCTTTTCTTTCTTTTTTTTTGAGTAGAGTGAGCTGATAAAAGTGACACACCATTTTTGATGTGGAATTGATCCTTGTCTAGGGTGACTGAAAGATTTTTTGATTTTTTTTTTTTGGCTCAAAGGGGTAGTAAAGAATTTTTTTTTTGAGGATACGGGAAAATGACGAAACTTTATTTCAAATCATGATTGCTTGTTTTTCTCAAAAATTAATTCAAGGACAAAAATTATTTATTTTTATATATCCGCTCTTTTTCTCTTTATTTCTTTTATTTGCCCTAATTTTTTGCTTAGGCTGCTCTTGCGGGTTTTCAACCTAACAGGCTTTTTAATTTTATTTTTTGTAAAGGACTTGCACCAAGGGAATACAATGTTGACAAGATATCTAGTGATCACAACTTTGCCCCAACTTGGAGCCTAAAGTGTTAGCTCATGAAATTTCATCATTGGGAACAAACCAAATGGTTAACTAGGTACTTGTGTGGAGAATATGCACCTTATGGGATGGCCGGGGTGGGGCTGGACATGAACAAAAGATGATGATAGGATGGAAAAATGTGGATACTAACTGACTCAAACAAGAGTAGATGCACGTTGCGTTCAAATTCACTATACGAATGCTTCACAGAGAATTAACATAGTTAGCGACATGATAGAAGAAATTTTTGATAACACATTGGTTAACAAAATGGACCATTTTGATCGTTTATCATGGGACTGATGAGATGCATCGTTTTGCTGGTAAAAATTTGTGAACGAGCTGCAAAATCTTTGAAAATTGAGTGTCTCGAAAACACCTTGAGTTTGCAACTGAGTTTGACCTTGTTTTGTACAGCTAAAACTTTTCCAAAGAAAAAATAATCAATTTCGTCTCATCTCTCATCCATTTTTTTGAAGAAGCAATGCTCATGTTTTTTTTTATGTATGGATGAACACATGATCATGTATATGCGTGATGAAAATGCAAATGCATGAAACACGTGAATCCACGATCATTTGGAAATAAACCAATGATTCTAAATGATCTTTGAAGGCAATGCAACCTGTGAAGGATGCAAAGTTACAAATTCTCATTTTTATTGGGTGCTCAATGATGCATGAAAAAGAGTGATGATATATTTTTGTTTTTTTTGTTTTGTTTTAGAACATGATGATGGATATGTACGATGAAAATGCAAATGTATGAAGTGCATGGAGGAACTGATCACTTGAAAACACCAACGATTTTATTCTATTATGAATGCATGATGTTTTTTTTTTAAAAAAAAAGATTAACTATACGTATGCAATCAGGATAATCAAATTACGTGCCCCCCATGTCCTAATACATGAAGGAACACGTGGTGATAGATATGCATGATGCAAATGCATGAATGATCACTTGGAAAGACCAATAATTCTAAATGATTTTTTGCTTTTGGGGGCAATATAGCATGTGACCGATGCATGGCCTTATTTATGTATCAAAAATAATGACATAATTTTTGTGAAATGATGCATGCTGAAATGGGGAATGAAATGACGTATGAATGGTCGATGAAACAGCGGTTTTTATTTTTTTATTAGGATGAGTGAAATGATGTATGAATGATATGTTTTTACATGCATCTCATGATGTTACAAATGATGAAATGTCTACATTATTTGATGATGGTTTTTTGTGAATGGAAGTGCATGGAATGTGAATGATCACTTGAAAAGATTGACTATCCAAAAATGATTTTTCGGAGATATTGCAATATGATGATGAATAATGCAAGAAAGTGGCATTATTTTTTTATTTTCTTTTTTTTGGAAATGATGCATGCAAGATGACTAATGCATTCGAGGTGGTTAAGAATGAAGAGTTTTTGTTTTTATTTTTATATTTTTTTTTGCACGAAGAGGAGTAATGAATATAGTATATTTTTCTATAAGATATGCAAGATGATGCAATTTGGAAAAATACAAAATATTTTTGTTATTTTCTGGATGATGAGATGTATAGTAGTGCAATGATAACGGGCTGCATGTGAAGAGAATGATTTTATTATGAATATGCGGTGATTTTTTTTATTTTCTAGCAGCATATAATGCTCATGATGACGGATATGCAAATGCATGTATGCATGAAGAAATAAATTTTTGATCCTAAATGCAATTATTTTTATTTTTTTAAGAGGTGGTGCAACATGTATGCAAACTCTCACTTTTTATGGGATGATGAATGATACAATTATAATGAAATAATTTTTTGTTTTATTTGAAAAATGATACATGAATATGGAATTGATGCATTTAAAATGATGTATGAATGTTATGTTTTTTTTTTAAATGTAATTCAAGCCTTTACAAATGATGTGATACCTACACCGAGTAATGATGATTTTGAATGATTATGAATGAATGTCGGTGCATATTGAGATGCTCATGTTACATGACTAAAAATTACTCTTTTTTTGTGCGAGGAAATAAAATACATGACACTCGCAGTGATTTTTTTTATGCATGGAAAAGAAAGAGTAAATGATGCTTGACATGATTTTGAATATTTTTGTTGTTTTTGGAACGGGAAGACAGATGCATGAGTATTGGTGAACCAGCTCGCCTTTGATTGAATGAATGAATGTGCGTGAGATGTGAATGTATGGTTTTATTCATCTCGTCGGGGAATCCAAAACTTTTTATTAAAGTATGATTCTAGGGTCTGACTTTCAAATGGTTTTTTATTTTACTTTCATCCACCATTTTTAAAAAGTATTGTAATTCCCCGGCGGTCATTGAAATGTATGGAAAACGATATATTTAGAGATTTGTTTGCAAAATAAAATAAGAATGCATGAGACATGTTTCAAGAAAAGAAAATAGCTAGAACAAATGAAATATGATTTTTGTTTTTTTTTTCAAAAAAAAAAGGGAAGGAAATGTATCTATGCTTGTTTGAATGCGACGGGATGAAGCTCCTTTGTGTCCTAAAAAGGGTTCCTTTGAGAATAGATCTAGGACTTGTCTGTTAGGTGAACCTTTCAAAGGATAGCTCTACAAGGTCCTAATAAGGTTCCTAGAGCCAACGACCCCGTTCGAGAACGCTAGCAACAACAATAGGCAAGCTATTAGAAGTGATAGCACCCTCGAAGGGACCAAACTCTAGGTGAGACTTTCGTAACCACCGAGCTGGACGTACATCCAGAGGGCCATTACTACGCAGTCTCGTTCTAACTTAGCTTATGCTCCAGTCCGGGTATAGGACTATTCTCACGTGTGTGCAAAAGTGTGATAGTGGAGTGTGTGAAGGAGCAAAATGTTAAATATACCCTAGCTGCAAAACAAACAAACACATATACAACAATAATAGTCTTCTACCCTAGGGTTTATATACATAAAAGAATATAATTGACAATAAAATAAAAGAATAATCACATATACAAACATAATAGTCTTCTATCCTAAGGTTTACATACCACATGAAAATAATATAATATGCAAGAATAAAAGACAAAAGGATAGGGTAAAAAAAAACATTAAATTAACAACTACTCCTACAACTAATTAGATTAGGCTTGACTCTCTAAAATGTCCCCAGTGAAGTCGCCAGCTGTAGCGACCGAAAAATCCGGGTGAGGATTCCTCGAAGGTTCAAAAATGAAGCCGCCACCAAAGTTTAGTTTAAGGGCAAAAATATTGGAAAATCCCTTTTGGAATGGATAAGAGTCCTTGAGACCAGATTAGGGTTCGGGAGTCGGTTATGCATGGGGAATAGCTCAGGTCCAACGCATTGGCCACCCCAGCACTATTACATCACGGTCTTTTCTACCCCCTTGTAGAATTTTTGCCTTCCGTGGGAATCAAACCTTACACCTGAGGCATAAGTGCAAGTTAAACACACCTCCCACTACCAACTGAGCGCTCAATTGGTAGTGGGAGGTGTGTTTAACTTGCACTTATGCCTCAGGTGCAAGGTTCGATTCCCACGGAAGGCAAAAATTCTACAAGGGGGGTAGAGAAGACCGTGATGTAATAGTGCTGGGGTGGCCAATGCGTTGGACCTGGGCTGTTACATTATCTCTATTCACCCTTTCTTTTGGTTCGTCGAATTGTGCAATATCTCTTTGTCGTGACCGTGACTCGTCTCCTAGTGTTGGCGCCTCCCTGGGCGCCTTGAGCCACAGTGCTAAGTTCTGCAGTTGGCGCCCTCCTGGGCGCCTTGCTGGACGCTTGTTTGTTCCTAAGAGTTGGTACCCTCCTAGGTGCCCTTGGTGTTGTTCCCTGCGTGCGTGCGCTAGGTGTCTTTTCGTGGAGCAGATTTTGCAAGACAAGGTTCGGTGCTCCCGTGGGTGCCTTACTGCATAGTGTTGACTACCCCGTTGCGAAAGATTTGCTTTTAGACTGCCCCCTTGCCAGGCGCCCCTCTGCTGGGCGCTGCTTGCTCCTGCCAGGCGCCCTCATGGGCGCTGGTTTCTTCTGCCAGGCGCCCTTATGGGCGCTGGTTGCTTCCTTGCAGGCGCCCTCATGGGGGCCCTCCTTGCCAGGCGCCCTCTTGGGTGCCGACTTGTGTAGACGTGTGCTTGGCACTTTGCTTTATTTTGTTTGCTGCTCATCTTGTCTCTTAGCCTGCTTTTCTTGCTTGGTGCCGAGGGGAATTGCTTCTCTTGTCCTTACCATTACCTCGTTGACATTTCCACGAGTTTTACCGCTTCTAAATTACTACCAAGGTGATTTGGGTTGTCCTTCAGCTTATATTTCTAACTTTTTTGTGTTTGAGCACGTCTTGTTTTGTTGAAGTCCCCAACCTCAGGGGACGGGGTGTTCGGGCATGTTGACGTCCCCCCACCTCAGGGGAGGGGGTGTTTGTTGAAGTCCCCAACCTCAAGGGAGGGGGTTGTCTGCAAGTTTTGTTGACGTCCCCCACCTCAGGGGAGGGGGTGTTTGTTTAAGTCCCCAACCTCAGGGGAGGGGGTTGTCTGCAAATTTTCCTGTCTGTCTCGTAACCGCTTGTTCTGCCCCCTGTCCTGTAGGTTGAGAGATGGTGAGTGATACCGCGCCTTCGGAGGAAGCCGGCTTCCCTGGCTTCGTCGTTACCTCTTCTAATGATGATCTGTTTTTTGAGCATGAGGTGGTGGAGATTCTTCTATGCTGTCTACGACAAAGTGATTGGCCATGTTTGTTTTTTACATCCGGAAGCTGTTCTAGAGTCGAGCCTCCTTTGATTTGATCATGAGGTTTTTGTCAGGCTTGATTCTCAATCCTATGACTAGCATGCGCGAGGTGGGCTCGGGCGCCAGTCCTTGCCTTGTGTATCTGAATGTATAATCTCATATCACCTCGTGGCAATTTTAACCCTGTCAGGAATTTATCAGAATCGATCCGATTTAAATTCCCCACTAGAGGTTGCGACATTTGCGATGCCGCTTCGCCCATCTAGGGACTCTGACAGGAGTTTATCAGAATCGATCCGAACTTAACTCACCCATCAGAGGTTGCGACCTTTTCGATATGCCGTTTCGCGCCTTAGGTGTCTAACAGGAGTTTATCAGAATCTATCCGAATTTAACTCACCCATTAGAGGTTGCGACATTTGCGATGCCTCTTCGCCCATCTAGGGACTCTGACAGGAGTTTATCAAAATCTATCCGAACTTAACTCACCCACCAGAGGTTGCGACCTTTTCGATATGCCGCTTCGCGTCTTAGGTCTCTAACAGGAGTTTATCAGATTTTATCCGAATTTAACTCACCCATTAGAGGTTGCGACATTTGTCATGCCGCTTCCTCCATCTAGGGACTCTGACAGGAGTTTATCAGAATCTATCCGAACTTAACTCACCCACCAGAGGTTGCGATCTTTTCGATATGCCGCTTCGCGTCTTAGGTCTCTAACAGGAGTTTATCAGAATCTATCCGAATTTAACTCACCCATTAGAGGTTGCTACATTTGCGATGCCGCTTCGCCCATCTAGGGACTCTGACAGGAGTTTATCAGAATCTATCCGAACTTAACTCACCCATCAGAGGTTGAGACGTCTCTTGATAGCCGCTTCATGAACCGAGTAGATCGACTCGTGCCCCTGTGATCCAGGCAATCCCTCCCTGCCCGGTAGGTAGGATCTTAAACTAGCATTACCCCCCTCCTTCCTATGGAGTTGGACCCTTTCTCTTTTTTGGTCTTGAGGAAGTTTCCTTTGGGAATAAGTGTTACTGCTAGGGACCAGTGTCATGGATCTGCTCTTTAATGTCGTCCCTGAGGGTGTTGCATTTGCTGTGTCTAATCAAGCCAGATCATCCTTCTTGCTGCCGTCCTGCGTTGGTATTGAGTTGCGTCGATCGGGGGGTCTCCTTGATGTTGATCCCCGGCGGTGTCTCTGCTGAATATTGACCTGGTTCCACCGTTGCCCCCTAAGTCGATATTATCCTGGGGAATGGTCTTGACTTGATGTTGTCGTTTAGAATGCCCTTGTAGGTTAGGTCGCCCTTTCGGCTCGTGTCGTTGTCGGGCTTGCTAAGTTTGTCAGCTGATCACAGCGATTATCCTGTTGGAGCAATTGTTTTCTACCATGTGCAAGTAGGGGGAGGTTCCCTTTCTTCTGCTGGTGGCGCCTTCCTGGGTGCCGCTTGTGGCTACTTTGGCGCCCTGCCAGGCGTCCTTCCGTGTGCTGCCTTACGTGCTCATGCACTATCTTTATATCTCATTTTCTCCCCGTGCTAATGCACTATTTAATTTTCTCGGATGCTCATGCATCGGTCTACTTTCCTAGGTGCTCGTGCACCATTTCATTTTCTCATGTGCTCGTGCACTATGTTATTTGCTCACGTGCTCGTGTACTCTCTATTTGCTCGCGTGCTCGTGCACTATGTCATTTTCTCACTGACTCGTGCACTCGCATGCTCATGCATCTTATGTGCTCATGCACTAGTTATTTGTCTTGTGCGCCATGTCGGCTGCCTTCGAAGTAGGATTTGCCGCCCTCCTGGGCGCCTGGATGTCGTCTTGCGCTAGGCTGAATGCTAGCTTGTGAGCAGGGGTTTGGCGCCCTCTTGGGCACCTTGGGTGCTGGCTTGCCATGCATTGGAAGCCTTCACGGACGCTTGAATTGACGCCCTCCTGGGCGCTGGGTTGCACAGGCCTTGTTGTGGTTCCGTCAGCTTGTTTCCCTTCCTGGGTGTGGAGACGTACGAATTGGATTTCGAGTTTAACATGATAATTGTACCTCTGCTTCTTAGCTTTCCAACGCATGCTTACACGCCTCCGTTGGATAAACACAGATGAGGTTATGGCCTGTATACTAGACGTCATCCTTGTAGGCAGGTATCTCTGGTGTCTGTGACCTCACGGTCTCGTCATTTGCTTGACTTGCGCGCCTTTCTCGATGCCTGCTACCCAAGACCTCGTGGTCTCATGCTTTGCTAGTGGTTTCGCTTATCCTAGGCCAAGACCTCGTGGCCATCCGGCTCGGGCATCTTCATATATGCTTGTCACACTTTCCTCGTTCCACTCCTAACTATGGAGTTAGGCCCTTTTTCTTTCTTGATCTTAAGGAATTTTTCTTTGTAACAAGTGTTGATGCTAGCTAGCGCCATACATTATACTTTTGTGCTTAAACAACAAAATTCATAACTAGGTCTAGCCGTCGGCTCAGGTCCTGATGCCCTGCTCCCTATTCGGAGTCACGAGTTTCATCCTCTTCCTCCTTGTTGTCAACCTTGGCGTCCTCTTGGTACGCCATGTTGTCTTCTTCATAGTCCTTGATAGTCGAAGGAACTCGTACCAGCTTCGGGGTTTGTTAACCCCCATGTCCCTTAGAAACAGACTTCCCTTCTTGAGGCCATCCTTCATCCAAAAGAGCCTCCTCTTGTCTTCAAGGTCCCTGACGTTGGTAGCCTCCTTGTTGAACCTTTCCAGATATTCTCTAAGTGTTTCTTTCTCTCCCTTCTTGATTGCTCTAAGAATCTCTTCAGAATTGGGTTTCAGCCAGGAGGCAGTGAAACGAGCTGTGAACATTCTCGCCAGCTGCCCCCATGAGGAGATGGAGTTCGGCCCTAGCTCTTGAAACCACTCTAATGCGGAATTTTCTGGAGTGAGGGGGAAGATTTTGCAGTGAACAGGCTCCCTGACGCCTCTATGGCTCATTATCGGGGAGAAGTGTGCCAGATGGCGGTTTGGATATCTGGTTCCATCATACGTCTTGAGGACTGGCAGCTTCTCCAAGGCCCTTGGGGTTTGGCATTCACCCTCCTTTCGAGTGAAAGGTCCTTCATCGGAAAAGCTTCTTGAGTTACGGGGGGATGTGTCCTCATAGTCCAAATTTCGAGCCATGCGTCGGTCGGGGGACCTCCTCGATGGTGATCCCTGGTGGTGTCTCCGGTGGGGGTGCCGGAGACGTCCAAATTGGATTTTTCTCTTAACATAATAATTGTAGCTAAGCTTCTTAGCTTTCCAACGCATGCTCAAACGCCTCCGTCGGATAAGTATGGACGAAGTTATGGACTACAGAGTGGAACCCCTTCCTGCGTGTCGGGTGACAAGGTGCAACATCCTGAAGTTGGCGCCCTCCTCCTGGGCGCCTTGAGCCAAAGTGCAACGTCCTGATGTTGGCGCCCTCCTGGGCGCCCTGCGCCATGTATCCTGATTTTGGCGCCCCCCTGGGCGCCTTGTGCCAAGATGCTGCGTCTTGATGTTGGCGCCCTCCACCTGGGCGCCTTTCCTGGGTGCAGAGACGTCCGAATTGGTTTTTGAGCTTAACATGAGAGTTGTAGCTCTTCTTCTTAGATTTACAACGCATTCTCACACGCCTCCATCGGATAAACATGGACGAAGTTATGGACTGCCGACTAGAGCACCCTCCTGGGTGCCGGGTGCCAGGCACCTTGTATGGTGCCGGGTCCTTCTTGTTGTTGATGCCTAGGTGTTGGGCGCATGGGTGCCAAGTGCTGGGCACCCTCTATGGTGCGCCACTGAGTATGGAGTTAGGTCGGCGAGGGAGATGTTCAACACTCACAGTAAATCTTCAAAAATAACGTCTACTGAGCTTCCTTGGTCAACCAGGATTTTTCTTACTTCACTATTAGCCATAACGGCGGTGATGACGGTGGTCTGGTCTCTTCCTATGGGTGTCCTGCCAGGCGCCCTTATGGGCGCTGGCTGCTTCATCATAGGGGCCCCGCCAGGCGCCCTCAAGGGCGCTGGCTGCTTCATCATAGGGGCCTTGCCAGGCGCCCTCATGGGCGCTGGCTGCTTCAACATAGGCGCCTTGCCAGGTGCCCTCATGGGCGCTGGCTGCTTCAACATAGGCGCCCTCGTGGGCGCTGGCTGCTTCATCATAGGCGCCCTGCCAGGCGCCCTCATGGGCGCTGGCTGCTTCACCGCAGGCGCCCTGCCAAGCGCCCTCATGGGTGACGCTTCGAGTCCACGGTCTGCCTCTGGGAGCCATGGAGTAGCAAGAGAAAAGTTTGAGTTATGATTGTGTGAAAGATAGAAATCTTCCACTGTGGTCGCCAATGTTCTGTACCTAGCAGCTTTTTGGTCGGCTGCTGTTGGTAGGTCTCTTGCTGCCCTGGCAGGAGGTCAGTGAGCGCCCGGGGGGTACCTGCAAGGCACTCCGACGCTCAAGTTAGTATATCTAATATATGAGTGAAGGTACTAAGGATTAGAGATTGAACATTTCTTAGGGCAAAGTTTGCCTGTATTTATAGGAAATCGTGCCCTCTCGTGGATCGTTGGATGGGTAGAGTCGATCTTGACCGTCCAAGCATGTTTGGCTCGCATGAGGTGGATATGGGCTGAATCGGTTGGGCTAATCCATATTACTTGCTAAGCGCACCTCCTAGTTTTGCTAATGGGACCCCCTGGTTGACTCCAGAACAGGTATGATTTGGAGAGAAACAAAAAATGACTAACATTCTTAGTGAAGAGTATAATAAATTATGTGATTGGATTGTACAAATACACCGTTAGGTTGGACCTCTAACTTCTCAAACCAAACAGACACTATTGATCTACACTATTGATCTGATGAAATTGTGAGTGGATGCCAACTCCAATGATTCTGCGGCTACACCATTGATGAAGCAACAGAACAGGAGAGGAGAGACATTTTATGTCAGTCCATTAGCATTCAAAGCTAATCATTACTGAGAGAGTTATTTACTTTGCCAAGATGGACTACTGACAATAGAAGAAAGATAGAGAAAAGCTACACCTTTTCTGATGCGGACCACAAGAGCATCGAGATAATCTAATTTTTATTAAAAATAGGATGAACTTTATTTTATTTTAATTGTAATAGGCTATACTTTAAGTTTGGAACTTGGGTTTTAAATATGTAGGCATGTGCTAAACTAGTGGGCCATGTTTTGGGCTTGTATGTGGGCTTTATTTTGCTTGTGTTGCCATGGCCGGGACCTATATAAGGGTTGGTGTTGTTTCATGTAACGGACATTTTGATCATTTTATGATATTGTGAGAATAGAGAGTGCTTATCTAGGGTTCTTCTTAGAACCAAATTTGAGTCTTATCAAAAGCCTCTTACTCTTGTGGTGATTCCACCTTGATCTTATCATCCTCTTGGATGTGGCGATTTCTCCGTCTTCTTGCCTAATCCCATTTGTATGTTTCTTTTCCCCTTTATCTTTTAGTCTTATTTGATTCAAAAAATCACTTGGTTAGATCCTTTATTTGTTATGGAATCAATTAGATTCACATCAAGTGGTATTCAGAGCCATTACCAATTGTTATTGTGTTCTTGAATCAAGAAAAAAAATCAAAAAAAATCTGCTAGAGAACTATTTATTTTTTGTTACGGCGAATTCTTCCCTTTTCTTTCCTTACTGTTTTGTTTTGTTCTTTTTTTTTAGGCTAAATTATAGTTTTGGTCCCCCTATTTTCAAAAATTCAGACATTTGGTCCCCCTATTTTAAAACTCAGATATTTGGTCTCCCAATTTTAAAAAATCAAAGACATTTAGTCCCAAGAGGAATTTTCAGATTTTTATGGCTAATAATCAAAGACATTTGGTCCCTCAATTTTTAAAAATCAAAGACATTTGGTCCCCCAATTTTAAAAAATCAAAGACATTTGGTCCCTCTTTGGACTAAATGTATTTAATTTTTTAAAATTGGGGGACCAAATGTCTGAGTTTTAAAATAGGGGGACCAAATGTCTGAATTTTTGAAAATAGGGGGACCAAAACTATAATTTAGCCTTTTTTTTAACTTGTCCTTTGGTTTGTCTTTACGGTTGTCGGTAGTACCCTAGTTTTGGATCTTAGCTTCAACTCATGCTCAACTTGAATTCAACTTGCTGGAAAATGAATTCAATATCCTGAATTTGAATTCGTTGCATTAGGAAGCATTTTACCTTTTTGTTGTTGTTTTTGAATTGGTTGACCTGATTGTGTCCTTGATGAATTATTTGAGTTCAACTCTTTAATCCGAGAATTAGCTAGCGTCGGTTTTCTTTGGGGAAACCTCACTTGCAATAGTTTGATCCGAAATTTTAATAGCAAATTTGTTTTTGATGTTATCTCTTCCATATATGTTCGATTCTGGAAATTCAAAAACCTAAATTGATTAAAAAAAAAGAGAAGAATTCAAATCTGCAGAAAAAAAACTGAAAAGAAAAGTGCCGCAAAAAAAAGTGATTATGCAAAAAAAAAAGCACTTAAAAAATGGCATATACAAAAAATCCAGAATTGTTCATTTTGATACATCAATCATTTTTGCATCTTTGCTGCTTCCATTAAACATTGCAAGTTGATTTTAGCATCTTATTACCTTCCACATATTTGAACCACTTAATCATTTAGTTTTATTCTTTTCTTTTGAGTCGTCTCCTTGTTTATCTATTTGAGTGTGTCTTCCTTTGCCTTTTTTTTTTCTTGCTTTCGTGTCTTTTAAATTCCTTAGTTTTGTCTTTGAAGTTTCTCTTGTCTTTGTTGGCCTCTTGAATGATAACTTTCATGCGTGTTTTGTCACAATTGTGTAGAGGTTTTCCACAAACTTGATTTAGACTTGTTTAGTTAGTTTTAAGAACTTGAAGAGTTGCATTAGGGAGTGGAAAAAGGCTAGAGTGAACATTATAGAAAAAGCCATAATTGAGTGACATACACGAGTGATACATTTCTTGAGCGTAAACACTTAGTGAGTGGTGAGGACTTTTGTTTTTGTTACTTTTTTTTATCATTGTGGTACTTGTTAGCTTGTTGGAATCATGAATATAGGTTTGGACTATAAAAAAGAATGTGTTGCAAAAACTCTTAAGAAGTATAAGGTTGGTCATTTGATTCGGAAGATGCATGAGAGGTATGAAGAGAATGTGAGAGAAAAGCATAAAAAGTATAAAAAAGAAAGAAGCTATGAGAGGAGAGATAGAGAAAAGGAGAGAAATCATAGAGATTATTTGAGAGAAAATGAGTTGAAAGAAAAAGTGAGCATTCCAAAGTTTCATGGGAAGAGTGACCCCGAAGCATATCTTGATTGGGAGCTTCAAGTAGAACAAATTTTCTCTTGTTATGATGTTAGTGAAGAGCAAATGTTGAAGTTGGTTGTGTTGGAGTTTAGAGATTATGCACTTATTTGGTGGGATAAAGAAAAAAAGCTTAGGAAGAGTTGTGAACTTGAGTCAATTGCAAAATGGAAAGATTTGAAGGCCATAATGAGGAGGAGACTTGTTCCTTCTCATACCCATAAGGAGTTGTGTGACAAATTGCATAGACTTACTCAAGGAAGTAAAAGTGTTAGTGAGTACTTTGAGAAGTTAGAGTTGGCTATGACTAGAGCAAATGTGGAGGAGAATTTGGAGGATACCATAGATAGGTTTCTTGATGGTTTAAATGAAGATATAATGGAGGAAGTGGAGCATCGCCATTTTGTAAAGATTGAAGATCTTGTCCACCAAGCCATTAAGGTGGAAACACAATTGCAAAGAAAGAAATTCTACAAAAGATCCTCTTCAAAATACCACTCTTCAAGTTGGAAGGTCAATTCCAAGAAGGAGGGGCCTACATCCAAAAGACATGATGTCACAACCTCCAAGAGTAAAGGTACAAATTCTAACTCTTCTTCTTTAAACCCTAAGTTAAGGAACATGAAATGTTTTAAATGTTTGGAGTATGGGCACATTGCATTAAATTGCCCAACTAAGAGACTTTTGGTCCTAAGGAAAAATGGTTGCATTAGTTCAAATGAGAGTGAATATAAGAAAAAACCTCAAGAGAGAGATTTGTTCATGGTTAATAATTTTGTTGGAGCCTATGATAAAAATGAGAATGATTCACAAAGAAATAACATTTTCCAAACTAGGTGTCTCATTCTAGGAAATGTATGTTCTTTGATAGTTGATGGAGGTAGTTGTGCAAATGTTGCAAGTACTAGGTTAGTGTCAAAGCTCAATCTTGAAACTACTCCACATCCTAGTCCATATAAAGTGCAATGGTTAAGTGATCATGGAGAATTAGAGATAAATAGACAAGTCAAGATATCATTTTCCATTGATAAATATTGTGATGAGGTTTTATGTGATGTGGCACTCATGGAGGCTAGTCACATAATGCTAGGGAGACCTTGGCAATTTGGTAGGAAAGTTATCCATGATGGTGAATCCAACAAATACACTTTTGTTCACAATAGGATCAATTTCACTCTTCACCCTCTTAGTCCAAATAAGGCTAAAGAAGACATGTTGGCTTTGAAACTTAAAATAGAAAAAGAAAAAGAAGAGTTGAAAGAAAATGAAAAGGAGTGTGGTAAAAAAGAAGCAAAGATAGACCATAAAAGGAATGAAAAGAAAGAAGTGAGGAAAAATAAAAATCTCTTAAAAAGGGGGGTTGAGGTCAATAGAGCATTGTTGGTAAGACCTATGCTTAAACTTGAAAGTCCATTTAATTGTTTGTCTTCTAATGCTAACAATTTCCCTAGTGTTGTTGATCTCTTTTTGAGCATGCATAGGGATGAATATTCAAGAAAGGTACCCCATGGTTTGGTGCTTTATGGTGCTACTCCCAAGTTGCAAGTTTCCAAGGAAAGCCATGTTCTTGAAGAAGTTAATCCCAATGAAGTTTCTTTTGGTTTGATTCCTTACACAAGTGTCAAATCAATTAAGCTTTCTAAATTCATGATGAACAACTTTTGTCTTGCATTGCTTAAGTTTTACTTTTCCTGTGTGTTTGAAAATCTTGTAAATTTGATGATGAGATGGTCTAACTTGTGCCTATTGCCTAAGTATGAAAATGAGAGTCCTCATGTGGGGTCAATTATTCCTCCAACCTTGAAAGGAGAAAGAAACAATGTTGTTATTTCAATGTTCAAGCAAACAAAGGTAAATTTGGTTATAGGTATCTACTCCAAAAGGTATAAGTTGCTTCCTAACTTTCACTTTTCATTGATTACTATTGCATGGAGTTGGTTGTTGTTTATCTTCGTCAAATGTGTTGATTTTTCCCAATTTCCATTTGACCCCGGTGGTACGTTTGTATTTATTTGAATTCTTTCTTTATGCAGGATACAACAGAGATCAAATTCGAGGTCGAATTTCTTCAAGAAGGAGGGAATGATGCGGACCACAAGAGCATCGAGATAATCTAATTTTTATTAAAAATAGGATAAACTTTATTTTATTTTAATTGTAATAGGCTATACTTTAAGTTTGGAACTTGGGTTTTAAATATGTAGGCATGTGCTAAACTAGTGGGCCATGTTTTGGGCTTGTATGTGGGCCTTATTTTGCTTGTGTTGCCATGGCCGGGACCTATATAAGGGTTGGTGTTGTTTCATGTAACGGACCTTTTGATCATTTTATGATATTGTGAGAATAGAGAGTGCTTCTCTAGGGTTCTTCTTAGAACCAAATTTGAGTCTTATCAAGAGCCTCTTACTCTTGTGGTGATTCCACCTTGATCTTATCATCCTCTTGGATGTGGCGATTTCTCCGTCTTCTTGCCTAATCCCATTTGTATGTTTCTTTTCCCCTTTATCTTTTAGTCTTATTTGATTCAAGAAATCACTTGGTTAGATCCTTTATTTGTTATGGAATCAATTAGATTCACATCATTTTCCACCTACTGTATTAATCATGCAAGATCAATTTGTGTACAATTGAATGCAAGTCCCCAGTATTGTTAATTGATAAAGAAGGTGAGCTAGAGAAAACCAGTAAAATCGAGTATGGTATAGATTGCAGAGAAGAACAACCTGAATAACAGTAACAGGGATGAATGTGACTCAAATATTGTGAATATAGTTAGCTAAATCCTATGAGGAAACAAATGTTATTTCATAGAAACATTGGCAATTTGCTTTATAACTGCAAAGGAAGGTCAATGTGACTCAAATTTAGAGTAAATATTATTCATCCATATTTTCAAGAAACATTGGTTTATAGTTATTATCAAGATGTTGAAGTGTCTACTGATGTGGAAAGAAATGATGTGCAAAGGAAATTACAATGCTTTAATACCTGATTTGGCTCCTTGAATCCTGCACTCAAGTGAGCTAACTGTGGATGAATGGCTCTTCGAAGGATATCTGATGAGTTTGGCATGTTAGGAATAACTGACTGAATTAGCCCTGGTTGTTGATATGGATGTAATAATGGAGGGAAGTTCATTGACATTTCTAGAGGAAATCCTAGTCCAGATGAAGGACCAGGCCGTTGGTGAACTGACAGAATGTTTGTTTAAGCAACGTCAGGCATGTTTACCGAACATAAGCTATTTTTTTCTATCTGGTATGCATATATAGATTAACAACTTACATCTTTAGCAAGAAGTCCTTCAATATTAAAACCCAAACGTGGATTTACTGTTGCAAGTTTCGTGGACAAAAACTGCCAAACGTGGATTTACTGCCAAAGATAGGTCAGAGTCAATGTAATGCAACTGATAGGAACCAGTATTACTATAGAATTGGTAGGAAAATTTCAGAGTCATAGCTCTGGTTACAGTGAGAAATTGGAGAAAATATAAATGCAGAGATTAGAAAGAAAATTATCAGAGGCAATGCCAACTCTGCTCTGTGACCTCAGTAACACCAAATGTTCCTTAACTAATTTCCTGATATGCCCTTCTATTACACACTTCTCCTTATATTTCTCATCCTCCCTCTCATTCCCTGATTCTAGAAGATTCTCCCCTGGTCACTCCTTTGAATGGGTCTATCAGTAAATTGAATGGAATGCTAAGGTTCATATAAATAAAATGTGATGCATTAACTGAATATGAATGATGATTTGTAAAACAGTTTATTTTGTTATTAGTTATCTATATCCTAAATGCAACATAGATGACATCATTAGTGTCATTCAAAATGAGATTATTTCCGATACATAGAAGAATTGTGTAGTTATCAAAGATGGTAATGAGAAATTCTAGCAAAATATGAATCTCTGGTGGGAAAATAAGAAGATAAGTGCTCGACCATACCTCAATTTGTCGTTGAAGTGACTGTACATAGTTGATGATTTCATCCAGCATCACTGCCTTTCCAGTTACCTACAAACATCAACAAATTTCACATTAAAAACAAAGTGATACACCGAACACAATCCGTGAAATCTTCTACTTTCAAATATGGAACCCACCTTGCTACATCCGGGCACAAGTTCTTGAAGAAACTTCATTCTCTCACTTATCTTTTCCCTCCTAACCTGCAATGAAAATCTAATGTAAACTTCTAGTCCAACAGTACACTAAACACCCACCAACAAAAATGCGCTGGAGTTAGGGTTTGTTTCAGCTTGCGAATTCGTCAGGGCACCGCCACTGGAAGTTCCAGTTGTCGTCGTCTCCACTGTGTGGGTTGCCTCAGTCACTGGTTTGGAGGAGCAGTTCCTAACCGAACAACACGATCTAACCTTCGGAAAGCTCCAACCTTCAGATCCAGTTGTAGATCTACTGTTCCCCACACCTCTCATCTCATGCATTCAAGATCTGCTCAACACCACCGTTAAGCCTTTCTTCCATCTCATCTCTCATCAACTTCGAATTTGTTCTTCAAATCATGGGCGACAGTGACGGAGAGGAAACGGAGGGAGAGAACGGCGACGGTAACGGAGAGGAAACAGAGAGAAGAAACGGCGACGGTGAGGAGAGGAAAGGGCGACGGTGAGGAAGAGGAGCGGAGTGAGCGTGAGAGTGAGCCTGAGAGGACGGTGCGAATGAAGAGAGCGTGAAGGGTGCGAATGAAAACTGAGAAGAGATAGAGTTCGCGTTTTTGCGAATGAAAGGGTTAAATAATTTGTTCTATTTTAGTACTTTAGAAGTCAGGCGTGTATGCGCTTGACTTTAAAACTTTACTTCTTAACTACAAGTTTGCCACCGTGTCTACTTATGTAGTCACGCGTCTGATAGCATGACTTTAAAAGTCTAATTTTTTTTCCTATTTTCCACTTTAGAAGTCAAGCGTGTATTCGCTTGACTTTAAAACTCGCGAGTTTTGCCTCTTAATTACAAATTTGCCACCGCCTCAACATATAAAGTCAAGCATCTGAGCGCCTGACTTTAAATGTCTAATTCTTTTCCTCATTTTGCACTAGTGTATTAAATATATGAGAGAAATGGGTGGAAATGTATAGGAAGGGCTGGGTCCTATAAGGTATGATTCTGATTTATTTGTATGATATAAATCAATTTTATGTTATTATCTAACCTTTTCGAGAGCCTAATCTTATATGATAGCATACTTAAATTTTATTTTAAATAAGAGCTTTAAATATATCAAAAACTTATGTAGATGAATATGCTTAAATTATTAAAAAAGTTTGTAAGTATAAGATTTAAAAACTTTGTAAGGGCGACGGTGAGGAAGAGGAGCGGAGTGAGCGTGAGAGTGAGCCTGAGAGGACGGTGCGAATGAAGAGAGCGTGAAGGGTGCGAATGAAAACTGAGAAGAGATAGGGTTCGCGTTTTTGCGAATGAAAGGGTTAAATAATTTGTTCTATTTTAGTACTTTAGAAGTCAGGCGTGTATGCGCTTGACTTTAAAACTTTACTTCTTAATTACAAGTTTGCCACCGTGTCTACTTATGTAGTCACGCGTCTGATAGCATGACTTTAAAAGTCTAATTTTTTTTCCTATTTTCCACTTTAGAAGTCAAGCGTGTATTCGCTTGACTTTAAAACTCGCGAGTTTTGCCTCTTAATTACAAATTTGCCACCGCCTCAACATATAAAGTCAAGCATCTGAGCGCCTGACTTTAAATGTCTAATTCTTTTCCTCATTTTGCACTACTGTATTAAATATATGAGAGAAATGGGTGGAAATGTATAGGAAGGGCTGGATCCTATAAGGTATGATTCTGATTTATTTGTATGATATAAATCAATTTTATGTTATTATCTAACCTTTTCGAGAGCCTAATCTTATATGATAGCATACTTAAATTTTATTTTAAATAAGAGCTTTAAATATATCAAAAACTTATGTAGATGAATATGCTTAAATTATTAAAAAAGTTTGTAAGTATAAGATTTAAAAACTTTGTAAGTATATGATTTAAAAAAAATTGAGCAGAATATAATACAATATTAGTAATAGTAATAAAAAGTTATTATTTGAGTTTGGCTAAATAGGTTGATCTATTAGGCATAAAGGACTTTTTTTTAATCTAAAATCCGATATTTTTAGTTAAATAGGTTTTTCGAAAAACATTGTCCTTGTCTGTTTTAAATAAATCGGTCCGACATCGACTGACTTGTTAGCTGTCAGATGGTCTGACTTATTGCCATTTCTAAAGTATGGGTACTTCAAGATTAAAAATGTACATGTACCATACTAGCACCCGGTACCAATACTCATTAGTAGGGTTGCATATTGTACCACGCCATTTTTAAAAGGTGGTTCTGATGAACTATTTTACAAAAACCGGTTTACATATGAAAACTGGTTCGGAAGTGGTACAAAACCGGTTCGTAACCGGTTCACCACACAAAACTAGTTTTTTTCTTTAAAAAGTGGTAAACTGTTTTTATTGTTTCATTATTACCTTTTTCCATTATTTTTTTTATCGTTTCGTTACGTCTTTCTTGTTTAATACACAATCTCAAGATAAAAAGGGTAGCTAGGGCAAGGTTCGAGACTATGGGTATGAGAGCAGAAGTGTTAAAGAAGTGATGCAAATTTCTAAATTTCTCTATTGAAGTCTAGATCAAAGATATTCTAGAAATTACCATTACATGTACTAAATAAAAGAATCTAGAATATTCTATGTAAATATCAAAAGAGAATAAACCTAGAAGCTACAAGTACAAGATAAATCTAGAATATATTAGAGATGCTAATCATGTAGAATTATCTAGAACCATCCTTAAGCACCTATAAATAGGCAAGCTTGGGAGCATTTGTAATCAAGTCATTTGTGACCAATTTGAGAGCAATACAACTATTCCTTTGCTCCAAACATCACACTACTAATTAACTACTATCATCTTCCAACTATCAACTAAAGCCTTCTCTACTATCCAACTATTTACTAAACTAGCATTACTACCTCAAATATTAACAGTGGTACCAGAGCTACGTTCGGTCATATACTGGGCGTAGATAAACTATCCAACTACCAATTAAAAATCACTACCCTCATTCTACACTACTTCCATATTTTTTCTTAGCCAATGGCTAACAACACCCAATCATCATCTAATATCCAAGTCCCTCCTTTTTCCGGTGAAAACTATGATTTTTGGAGCATTAAAATGAAGACATTTTTTTGCTCCCAAGATCTATGGGAAGTTGTGGAAGAAGGATTTACTACTCCCGCAGATACTTCAACTCTTACTGCAGCTCAAAGGAAAGAGTTGAAGGAAAATAGGCAAAAAGATTCAAAGGCGCTATATTACTTGCAGCAAGCTGTGGGTGACTCTATTTTTCCGAGGATAATGGGAGCTTCTAGTGCCAAGGATGCATGGAGTACACTACAGGAGGAGTTTCAAGGAACCGCCAAGGTACGTGCCATCAAACTCCAAAGTCTAAGGCGTAAGTTTGAATTATTAAATATGAAGGAATCTGAGACCGTACAAGACTATTATACTAAGATAAAAGAAATTGTTTCTAAAATGAGAGCCTACGGGGAAAATATTCTCGACAAAAGAATTGTTGAGAAAATTCTATTTTCTATTCCCTGTAAGTATGATCCAATCGTGACGACGATTGAACAAACGAAGAATCTATCAAACTTATCTGGGACAGAACTAATGGGCTCTCTTGAAGCTTATGAGCAAAGATTGAGTAGGCGTGATGATGACTCTGTAGAAAATGCCTTTCAATCTAAGCTTAAATTACGGTCTCAAAATAAAGGATACGGAGGAAACAAGAGTAGTGGAGAAAGTTCTAGAAATAGAGAGAATTCTAGAAATTTCTCAAAGAAAAATCAAGATGAGTATCCTCCATGTGGCATCTGCAAGAGGACAAATCATGCCGAGAAAGACGGTCGCTGGCGAGGAAAGCCACAATGTTGGCACTGTAAGAAATTAGGGCACGTGGAGAAGAATTGCTATAGCAAAAATAAACATCAAGCAAATTTCGTCGAAGAACGTGAGAATGACCAGAATAAGCATGACAGTGAAGAACATCTTTTCTATGCCACCCAAGATTCCAACGACGACAAGAAAGGAACCTGGTACTTGGATAGCGGTTGCAGCAATCACATGGCTAAAGATGAGAGCATCTTTAAGGAAATTGATGACCCTGTCAAATCAAAGATTCGACTAGGGAATGGCACTACCGTGGAATCAAAAGGCAAAGGCACTGTCATGGTGGAGACAAAGAAAGGTACGCGACTCATTAGAGATGTCTTACTAGTTCCCAATCTTAAAGAAAATCTCTTGAGCATCGGTCAAATGATGGAGAAAGGCTATGTCCTTCACTTTGAAGGAGATAAATGCACAATCTATGATAACAGTAGTAAAAGGGTTGAGATAGCCCAAGTAAAGATGGAGACGAGGAACAGAAGCTTCCCGATAAACTTTAAATATACCACTAACATTGCCATGAAGGTGCAAGCTGATGATTCATGGCTATGGCATTGAAGATTTGGCCACCTCAACTCGAAAGCCTTAAAGTTGTTATATCAAAAGAATATGGTAAGAGATTTACCAAGCCTAAAAGAAGATAGTGGAGCATGTGAAGGATGTCTTCTTGGAAAACAACACAAACTACCATTTTCAACGAGCAATGCATGGAGAGCTAAAGATGTGCTATAGCTCATCCACACTGACGTTTGTGGACCGATGAGGACACCATCACTCACCAACAACAGGTATTTCATCCTCTTCATCGATGACTTTTCTAGAATGACTTGGGTCTATTTCATCAAGGAAAAATCAGAAGTCTTTGGAATATTCAAGAAGTTCAAGGCCCTTGTATAAAAGCAAAGTGGCAAACACATAAAGAGGCTTAGGAGTGATCGCAGCAAAGAGTACAACTCCCATGAGTTTGATAAATTCTGTGAGGATGAAGGCATTGAAAAACAACTCACAGTCGCATATTCTCCTCAACAAAATGGAGTATCTGAAAGAAGAAACCGCACGGTCATGGAGATGGCTAGATCGATGCTAAAGGATAAAGGACTACCAAACACTTTTTGGGCTGAAGCGGTTTATACTGCAGTCTACATTATCAATAGATGTCCAACTCAAGCAGTCCAAGACAAGACTCCCGTTGAAGCTTGGAGTGGGCAAAAATCTTCTGCCAAACATTTAAGGGTCTTTGGATCAATCTGCTACATTCATGTCCCAGACCAAAAGAGGCATAAGTTAGAAGACAAAACGATTCGATGCATCTTCTTGGGATACAGTACACAATCAAAAGGCTATCGAGTCTACAACTTACAAACAAATAAGCTCATCATTAGTCGAGATGTCGAAGTTGATGAAGCTGCTGCTTGGAATTGGGATAAAGAAAAAATTGAGAGAAGCAACATTTCCCTTCCAGTACAGCAACCTCAAGAAGAAGTTGAAGAAGTAACAGAAGATTCAGGTATGCCTTCTTCGTCTTCTCTTCAACAAGATTCCTCACCAGAATCTACTCCGAGGCGAGTAAGATCTCTGGCGGATATATATGAAACTTGCAATTTGGCCATACTTGAGCCTGAAAACTATGAAATAGCATCAAAACAAGAAGTATGGGTCAAAGCAATGGAGGAGGAGATTAAATCAATTGAGAAAAACAAAACATGGGAGCTAGTAGACTATCCAAAAGATAAAGATATCATAGGAGTCAAATGGGTTTATAAGACAAAGCTTAACCCTGATGGCTCAATACAAAAACACAAGGCTAGGCTTGTAGCAAAGGGCTACTCTCAGCAACCTGGAGTTGACTACAATGAGACATTTGCTCCAGTTGCTGTCTAGACACTATAAGAGCTTTAATAGCTCTTGCAGCACAAAAAGAGTGGAGCATCTATCAACTAGATGTCAAGTCTGCATTTCTAAATGGAGTGCTAGAAGAAGAGATTTATATTGAGCAACCACAGGGCTTCGTCAGCAAAGGAAATGAAGATAAAGTACTGAGACTAAGAAAAGCTTTATATGGTCTCAAGCAAACTCCTCGAGCATGGTACAGCCGAATTGATCAATACTTCATCAATCAAGGATTCAGGAGGAGCAAGAGTGAGCCAACACTATATGTCAAGACCCAAGGTCAGCAGGATACTCTCATTGTCTCCTTGTATGTAGATGATCTAATCTACACAGGAAACAATACGAAGATGATCGCTAATTTCAAAGAAGACATGATGAAGACATTCGAGATGACAGATCTTGGCTTGATGAACTACTTCCTCGGCATAGAAGTAAAACAACAAAAAGAAGGAATATTCATCTGTCAAAAGAAATATACCGAAGCACTATTAAAGAAATTCAACATGAACGAATGCAAGCCAGTAGCTACTCCGCTCGTGACAAATGAGAAGTTACAAAAAGAAGACGGAGCACCAGAAGCTGATGCACCGCGCTATAGAAGTTTGATAGGGAGCTTACTATATCTCACTGCTACACGCCCAGACATCATGTATGCCACAAGTCTTCTATCAAATTCATGCAGAAGCCGGGCCAAATTCACTATGGAGCAGGAAAAAGAATTTTAAGATACCTTCAAGGAACAAAGGAGTTTGGTATATGGTACAGAACCACGACCAACTCAAGATTGCTTGGCTACACCGACAGTGATTGGGTAGGTTCTATTGATGACATGAAAAGTACATCAGGCTATGCCTTCTCACTAGGATCAGGATTTTTCTCATGGGGATCTAAGAAGCAAGCAACAGTTGCGCAATCAACAGTAGAGGCTGAGTACGTGGCAGCAGCTGAAGCGACAAGTCAAGCTATATGGCTTCGGAGAATACTTGAAGACATGGGTGAACAACAAGATCTCCCTACTACAATCTACTGCGACAACAAGTCAGCTATAGCAATGGCAAAGAATCCGCTTCATCATCATCGAACAAAGCACATTTCTATAAAATATCACTTTATTAGAGAAGCAGAGACAACTAAGCAGATTCATCTCGAGTACTGCACAACAGAAGATCAAGTTGCAGATATATTTACGAAGGCATTACCAAGAGTCAAGTTTGAGGAACTAAGAACAAAGCTTGGAGTTTCCGAAGTTTGCATCAAGGAGGAGTGTTAAAGAAGTGATGCAAATTTCTAGATTTCTCTATTGAAGTCTAGATTAAAGATATTCTAGAAATTACCATTACATGTACTAAGTAAAAGAATCTAGAATATTCTATGTAAATATCAAAAGAGAAAAAACCTAGAAGCTACAAGTACAAGATAAATCAAGAATATATTAGAGATGCTAATCATGTAGAATTATCTAGAACCATCCTCAAGCACCTATAAATAGGCAAGCTTGGGGCAAGCTTGGGAGCATTTGTAATCAAGTCATTTGTGACCAATTTGAGAGCAATACAACTATTCCTTTGCTCCAAACATCACACTACTAATTAACTACTATCATCTTCCAACTATCAACTAAAGTCTTCTCTACTATCCAACTATTTACTAAACTAGCATTACTACCTCAAATATTAACAAGAAGGGTGGTTCAAAAATTATCATCATCGTCCTAGACACACGGGAGCAGCGACATGGTCGGAGCAGAGCAACAACAGGGCGGAAAGATGAGATATGGTTCATATCATTAATGTCGCTATGATGGCGTGCGGTGGCTCTTTCTAGGTGGTTCCGATGGTGGAATTTCTTGAGGGCTTTGATAGAGGAGTTTGTGAGCCTTCGATCTGTGTCTGGTTCGAGAGATGCAACCTTCGATCTGTGTCTTGTAGAGCGTAGAGAGATGTGGCTTGATTTTGGAGAAGCGGATTTTTAGGGATTTTGGGAGCCACGTTCAATGAGTTTGGGATTTTGGAGAAGAAGGGAATTTTTATAGATTATGAAGTTGTGGGATGAGATCATGAGAAGGAATTGCATTAATTGTGGAATGAGAAGAGAATGGCTACTTGCTGCACAAAATTGTGGGATGAGAATGTGGGTGAGAAGGAATTGCAGACTGAGAGTGAGATGAGGGCTAATGGTAAAATTGGCTCTAGAAAATGCATTCCCGGTAGTCCAGATTTTTACTAAATCGTATGGGCTGGTTATTTTTAAAAATGGTATGGACTTTCTCATAGTGGTCCAATAAAGTTTTTGGTATGGTTAAGTATACTGGTTTTTTTGGACAAGCGTACTCATTGGGTACTCGTGAGTCGTTTACTACTCTGGATTTGTTGTCTAATATATAAGTATATGTTTGTGTTTTAGTAAATAAAAAATAAGTTTTTTCATTCTTTAAGTGTTTAATTGCAATGAATTAGTCTTTTATGTTTTTTTTGGCACTGATTTACAGTACTAAGGCAATTGTTTAGTAACAAATACTAAAGGGGTAGATTAGTCCATTAATGATATCACTTTCCCAAAAGTTCACACATACGCGAGCTCCAACTACTTTTCCGCAAGCCACTGTGACAGGTTATAGTAGGTCAAGAGCATTTCATTTGCATTTTACCATTTACTTTACTAATTACTGCATAGTAGTACTAGCTCTAGTCTATTGTACTACACACTCTCTATTGTACTTGCATTCTAGAAGGTATGAGTTGTACTCTTGTGTACTAGCCATTTAGGAAATATCTCTCATGATTAATTGTACTACCTCACTATATATTCCTCATCATTGAATGAATGAAATCAACCATTGAAATCAGAATTTATTCTTCTTCCTCTCACTCTATTTTACATTTGCAAAATAATATTTGCTTTAGGTTTCCTTTCCGGGCACCATTCAAACCATTGGAGCCCCTTGAGTAAATCTGGAGTTCACGGTTCCTCTCCCGATAGATCCAAGCCGTGACAATTGGTATTAAAGCAACGATCCTGTTGCTTGTTTCCATGGCGGCCAACAAAATCTGGAGTTACTTAGAAGTGTTTGAGAAGATGGAAATGGGTGTATGTCTTATTTGTGATAAGCTAATTACCGAAGAGAACCACTACCAATCAGCTCACAAAAAGGTGCAGTTCCTTTGGTTCGAAAATGAAGAAGAGCCCGAACCTCAAAATGCAGACATCGTGAATGTAGCTTTGGAAGATGAAATCGTTGCTGATATAGATCATGAGCTAGCGTCGTTGATGACCAGCGATGAAGTAGAAGAGGGCGACACGGAGAAGACACAAATGCTCCCAAGTATTTTTGATTCAGTTCCTCCTCTCATGGATCCGCAAATAATCAGAAATGACATCACAGAGAAGGCACCAATCGAAGAAACAGTTGCAAGTTCCAAGCCTTTGCCCATGTGTATCCAGCAACAAACTCCAAAATCGATCTCTCTCCATCAGATCTGCATCGCACCACCACAGTCACATTTCTTACCATCAGATCTACATAGCATGGGAAGCCTCAGATGTTTCGATCCCGGTGGTCCATTGTCGCTCTCATTTCTGCCGCTACATCCCGTTTTGAATTCGGGTCTGTTTCCATTCGATCTCACCTTCATCGCTAGTTCCCTCCATCATCCCAGTCAACATTGTCGTAACCAGTTGCGCCACTTTCGTCTCAGTGAAACGGTCAGATTCTTCACCGTGGATGTGTCGCGCATCATCTCCATCCCCTACGATCCAGGTCCACTAGTCACTAAGGAAACTGACAATGGTGCTGAGGTATGCCTAAATTTTATATATAGGATGCTTTGCCAAAAACTTCATATTGTTATCATGATTTACACCCTTGAAGATCCTTGTGAGAATTGGATTAAGCTTGCTGCAATGAAAATTTCTAGGTTTTTTGATGATTTTGAAACTCCTGAGGTCCTTGTTGATGATGCTTCCTTTACTAACAATCAAAATGAATCAAGACATAGTCTTCTGAGAGCAGAAATATTTATTTCTATTGATAATTTTGAAACTCACATAGAAGAAGCTTGGCAACAGTTATTTGATAGGGAAATGTTAAGTGAGAAATTGATTTTGTGGTCTTATGGTAGAATGATAACAAATAAGCTACTGCCTTCAATTGATTTTAGTTTGGAGGATAATGGGATTGAGAATTATTGGACAGGTGGTTACCATGTGGTTCTAATTGGTGACACGTTTAGTTGGAGTCATTTTTCTAATATTTGGTTAGCTTGGGATACTCACCAATTGCCATATGTTGCCTTAAAAATTCAAAACCACGGTCAGACAAATATTTGTTTAATGTTTAGAAATGGGGAACACTACCAAAAAGTTTATGTTGCTGCCATGATTTACCACCATCAAAATACTTGTTATGCAGAATTTCATTTGCATTCCACATTAAATTTACCAGCTGATTGGATCTCTAATTATGATGGCTTGGTGTTTTGGATTCGGTTCATTCTTGAACGTAGCAAGCATCAGGATTTTATTTCCAACTTGGTCAATGATGATTGGAAGAATGACTTTAAGAATTGGTTTGGGTTGTGCTGTGGTAGTGAGAACTCTGTTTCTGGCTTATTTTATTGGATAAAGGCTATTTCTCAGACATTGAATATGGAATTTGCAAAGGATATTATGGGTGTGGTGGCAACCCTTGCCATGGTTGAGAGTAATAATCTGAGCAAGATCTTTTCTAAGCATTTAGATTTGGAGTCAATGCTTGCAGTGGTATGTAGTATGTATGGAAGCATTAATGCATTGAAGGAGTTTGATCCAAAGGACACGATGAACAATTATGGTGGTTTGCATGGGATTGGATATTATACTAGCAGAAGACTAATTTTGAAATTGGATATCATTTGTCTTGAAGGTTTAAGACTATTTTGTCATTGTGCGGTGAACATGATCTATTTGAATCCAAATAAATTGTGTTTGCTTGCTACTAGCGGGCAGATTCTTAGAGAGACATTTTTCCATGGCCTTTCTTCTTGTCTACAAAGATATAAAACTAAGAAGGAATTCCTAGATGCTCTCCCATACATTAATAATGGAGCTCTGACATTAGATGGTGGAATGATCAGGAAAGGTGGCAAGTTTGCTTTGGGGATATGGACTGAATTCATAAAAGCATTTGAGGATAGTGTTGATATTAATGGGGTGGTACTGTACTGGGACATTTTAAAAAAAATATTGAAGCATGTGAATGAAATGCAATCTGTCAAAGATGCATTAAGGGAGGATTGGAGCAGAAATATATTCATACCAACAATGATATATGTCAAACTTACTCCAGAGTGGTATAGTAACATCAACAACTATTTTATTGCCAATGCAGTAATTTGGGTTATTGATATGCTTTTCCTTGCAAATGCTGATCTAGGAATGAGTTCTACAAGGTTCACTGGCAGTCAAACAATCGTGCCTCTTGACAATTCAATGGAAGGTGAAGAAATGCTTGAAGTTATTAGGCTTGCAAACCACTTTCTCGCCCAGAAAGATGCTTTTGTCTCTAGTGGAGCTGAAAAGAATGCTGTGAGAAATTGTTTTGAGCGCATAACTGCTCCACCCGATGACATGTTCTCAAATGATGTCCCACTGGCACCTTCTGGTTTCTGCATCATTCCATTGGTATCAGTCTTTCATGCTAAAGAATCTTTTTCAAGATTTCAGCACGTAGAATTCAATGTTGTTTGGCATAGGAAAATGATCTACAAGGGGAATGTTCGAACTACTAAAGTTTTGATCAAATGGAAGGCTTTACCTCCTAAGCATGGCACATGGAAATATTCATCCTTGAGGACAAGGATGTTTGAAAGGGGGAGTATTGTGACAGGTTATAGTAGGTCAAGAGCATTTCATTTGCATTTTACCATTTACTTTACTAATTACTGCATAGTAGTACTAGCTCTAGTCTATTGTACTACACACTCTCTATTGTACTTGCATTCTAGAAGGTATGAGTTGTACTCTTGTGTACTAGCCATTTAGGAAATATCTCTCATGATTAATTGTACTACCTCACTATATATTCCTCATCATTGAATGAATGAAATCAACCATTGAAATCAGAATTTATTCTTCTTCCTCTCACTCTATTTTACATTTGCAAAATAATATTTGCTTTAGGTTTCCTTTCCGGGCACCATTCAAACCATTGGAGCCCCTTGAGTAAATCTGGAGTTCACGGTTCCTCTCCCGATAGATCCAAGCCGTGACAGCCACTCTCCTCTCGTCGTTAACCTCCCTCTCGTTCACCTCCCTCTCTGCTCGATCAATGCAAGCCACTCTCCTCTCGTCGTTCACCTCCCTCGATGTTCACCTCCCTCTCGTTCACCTCCCTCGCCGTTCACCTCCCTCGCGATGTCGTGTTAACGAACGGTTTCAGTGGCATGCACCTTTGCAATCAACAAATGGCGCGAGTATGAGAGGAATATGATCATCCGGCAGCAGCAGCAGGGAGCCAAGGGAGTGGCAGAGAGGCCTGATTAATCGGATTCAGTTGCCGTTCATAAAGCACTCAAATAAGCTTAGGGTTTTGTATTTATAATTATTGTAATTCGCAATGATTCATTGATTTATAACTGATGTTTTGACTTGATCGGTGATTGTAAGACGATGATTTTGCATCAAATGAAGTGTGTTATGTAGTTCTGGTTTATCTCCTTCGTTATGGAAATCTGTGTCATCTAGAAAGTATTAACCACAATTGTACTAATCTGCGGTTAGTGGCCACTAACAAGTGTTGTGCATATCTGTGGTTAGTGGCCACTAACCACAAACTAGTGCCTCAATGGTTAGTGGCCACTAACCACAGATTAGTATTAAAATGGTTAAAACTGAGACCAACACATTAACAGAGAAATCCAAAATCACAACATGGAGTAAACGTGAAATCTGATTGCATCAACATGAATTAATCGTGAAATCTGAAGTAATAGTTATCTCAACGTCTTCATTAGAATAGTACATTAGTATATTATGATTAAGAGTAAATTATAATCCTTACCAATGTTATGCACATTTGTGGTAAGTGGCAATAACCACAAATTAGTACCCTAATGGTTAGTGGCCACTAACCACGGAATAGTGCAACAGTGGTTAATAGCATAAATCTCAACGTCTTCATTAGAAATTCAATTTCTTCATTAGAATAGTACATTAAAAATTCAATTTCTTCATTAGTATCTTAAATAAATTCCATACACTAGCCAGAGCAATTACATAGAAGTTCAATTTCTTCATTCATCTACAATTTCAAATACATAGAAGTTCTAATTTTCCTATCTTTTCCATCTCGCTGTTGTGGCATTTGTGGATCATGCCATTCAAATTCTTCCCATTTATAACGACAAGCCTTTCCCATGACGTATCTCTCCACAACAAAACTCTCCTCAATTACTGAAATTGTGTCACTTTCATCCAAGGGCTTCAATTACTGAAATTGTGTCACTTTCATCCTTTCTTGTATCTCTCCTCAGGTTGAATCTATAATCTCTTTGGCACTGGTACATCATTTTGTCACTGCATGATACATTTTGAACTCTTAAATGCAATTTTCAAAAACAAGTAATAACCACAATTGTACTATTATGTGGTTAGTGGCCACTAACCATTGTCAAGCAATTATGTGGTTAGTGGCCACTAACCAGTGTTGTGCATATGTGTGGTTAATGTACAAACCAGGTTCAATCAATTCCAGAAATTCCATTAAATATAATCCAACCATTTTGATGCAATTTTCTCTGCAAAAGCATTCATCAATTCATGCGCAGGAACTTAGGAAGAGATGAAGAGGGAGGGTGACAGATTCGTGCTTTCCCCCAAATCGATGTAGATCGCGCACGGAGCTAGAGATGAATCGTTCTTTCCTTTCTTTTCTTCAGAGTACCAAAATAGTGCAGAGAGAGAGAGGAAAGAGAGAACGACGGAGGAAGGGGAGGCGTCGCCGGATGGATGCCGTGGTGCGGCGTCGGAATGGATGCCGTGGTCCGTCGCGAACCAGATCGTGCGGAGAAGAAGGCTACAGGATGGAATGCGTGGGAATGAAAGGCTACAGGATGTGTAAAATGACAAAACTGCCATCTTTAAGTGACAGCCCTTAGATCATATTTCATTAAAATAAGAGGCATCCAACGGCTTAGTGTGGTTTAGTAAAAAATACTAAGGATATGACTTAGTACCATAAACCACTCTCGTTTTTTTTTCCACTTAGGTCTTGTAAGTATATAACGGGTACATTGTTGACCTTTTTTACCATTTCTATTTAAAGGTGAAGGATCTTTTTGAAGCCAACTCACACGCATGTGCCTCTAATGAACCAATTGTTTAACTATAAGGAGGTTAACATTATACAGAGTATGCCTCGGTACAATATAGATGAAGAGGATAAGTTAATTTGGTGCAGGAGCATAAATGGTCTTTATTCAGTGCGCTCTGCTTACTATGCAGTTATGGAGGACTTGATAGACAACACCAACTTGAGGATTGAATGAGCTTGGATGCTACTTCGGAAGTTCAAAATGCCCAAGAAAATTAAACTGCTGCTTTGGAGAATAGCTAGAGGATGTCTACCTACGAGATGCAACTTGATAAGGAAATAAGTTATGTGTGAAGAAAATTGTTCAACGTGTGCTTCAGTCCCTGAAACAGAATCGCATGTGTTGTTTGAATGTCCAGAGGGGGTGAAGGTTTGGGAAGCTAGTAATCTGGTTCCAGATATACGGGTAGCAACGGAAGATGTAGAAAGCTTTAAGGATGCTTTTGCACGCTGTTGGAAACACTGATCGAGGATAAGAGCAAGGTATGCGCTATGATGTTGTGGTCTATGTGGAGGAAACACGACGACAAGGTTTGGGAAGGTGCAACATAGCCTAAATATCTTGCTGTGAACAAATCGTTGGAGCTACTTCATCAATGGCAAGCTGTTAGAAATAGAGGAAGAGCAAGGGAGAAAGTTGACAACAACCATCAGATCGTGAAGCTACAATGGCAGAAACTGCGAGATGGTACCTTCAAATGCAATGTGGATGCTGCTATTTTCAACATTGAGAATAAATATGAGGTAGGTATGTGTATCGGGACTGACACGGGCGAGTACTTTTGTAGGAAGACGATGGTTTAATGGAGTACCAACACCACAAGAGACGGAGGCAATGAGACTTTGGCAAGTACTACTTTAGATGAGGGATATGAGACAGACTTTAGTAACCATAGAGACTGACTTTAGTAACCATAGTGATGGATTGTTTACCAGCGGTAAATGGAGTGAAGAATGACCCGGATACTAGTACGGAATTTGGTGTGTTTATTTCCTATCGTAAGAATTTTCTGTATAGATATCATAGCTTTCAGGTTAGCTACATTAAGAGACAAACAAATCTTATCGCTCACACTCTTGCAAGAGCATCAAGAATCAAGATCTTATGTTAGTTCCTACATTTTTTATTTGATTCCAACCTTTAGTGAGACTATCCGTAATGAAATAATGAGTTTGTTCTGGTAAAAAAATGTTAAGCATGTGCAATATGACAAAGGTTGATTATTGTTTCATATATTTATTTTTTTTTGGTAATTAAGAGGTTAAGGTGAGGAGATGTCACTCAGTTCAAGGTAGGAGTACTTACGAAAGAAATTACATTTACATCACCTCAAAGGAACTAGTGAGGATTTGAACCAAGAACCTTCCAGATGTAAGTCGTGTCATGTTTCACTAGGTCGATCCTTTGATTGCTGAAATTTGAAGGAAACGACATAGAAAGCATCCATTTAAAAACATTTCCTATTTTTTAGTAAACACTTTTGTTACGATTGCAAGGTTTTTCAAAATACATCATGAATGCTTTACGTTAGGTGTTATTAGTGAGGTATTCACTATTATTCTAAACAAGTATCTAATCTTTTTTGGACATGGTTAATGATCCACATTATCTGTATCGAACGACAATTCTACACGCAATTTCTCTATGCCAGATCTGATATCTATACCTAATTTTTTGTAGTAACGACACATAGTACCTGTAATACACAGTTAATACATTAGCTGGTTGAGTTAACTTGTGGTTGACTTAGTTAGCATAGCAATAACTCTAGTTAGCCTCTTATGTAAATAACTCTAATTAGCTTAGGTCTTTATTTTCTTAGTTAGTTAACTCTGATGTATATAAACTAGGATCTGCAACTCTTTTTCATCAAGATGAATAATAATCCTCTTCAATTCTCTTTCTGTTTTGGTTATAACAACTTCACCAAGATTCAGTTGTAGAATCATTTCATGGTATCAGAAGAATATTGAATAGCTCTCTCCTCCGTCGCCATCATGCCTCCGCGTCAGGCACCTCCGGCCGCCGTCGATCCCTCAAACGCAGCAAGCTGCTATTATGTTCATCCCAATGAAAACCCAGCTATTTCTCTGGTAACGAAACCTCTCACACCACACAATTATCATTCCTGGGCAAGATTGATGAAGAAAGCTCTTATTGGAAAGAATAAATTCAAGTTCGCTGATGGTTCGATTCCGATGCCAGATTCTTTCGATCCGTTGTACGATGCTTGGGAACGATGCAACAATCTCGTTCATTCTTGGATCATCAATTCGGTTTCTCCACAAATTGCTCAAAGCATCGTTTATAAAGAACTTGCATCGGATGCGTGGAAAAACCTAAAATCACGTTTCGAACGTGTTGATCGTGTTCGTGTGGTTGATTTGAAGTACGAAATTTACCAATTGAAACAAGAATCCCTCTCTGTAACCGATTTCTTTTCTGAATTGAGTATCTTGATTGAAGAACTCGACAATTATCGTCCCCGTCCCGATTGCACTTGCGCGGTTAGGTGTTCTTGTGCTGCTATGCGTAATGCTCAACTGTTTCACGATGAAGATATCGTTATGTGTTTCCTCAAAGGCCTCAATGACAACTTTGCAATGGTGCGTTCTCAGATTCTGTTGATGAATCCTCTTCCTTCGATCATCACTGCGTTCTCCATGGTCATTGAACACGAGAGACAAAATGGTCTATGCCCTGCACCAGATGAACCTTCTCCTCAGATCAATGCTGTTGAAGGTAAACGTCCCTTTAATCGTGGCAAACCTTCTGGCCCGAGACACTGTACTTTCTGTAATCGTCAAGGACATACCGTTGATACGTGTTACAAGAAACACGGTTTCCCCTTTGGATCCAAGAAAGAAAGCACACCAAGGCTTAACGCTGTTTCTACAGATTCGGATTCCCAACCTGCTTCTGCTCAGGCTATTTCACAGGAATATTATCAACAACTCATGGACCTCTTGAAGAGGTGTAACATTCACAATGACTCTTCCACTGCTTCTACATCAGTTGAGGAACCTTCCATTAATCAAGTTCGCATTACGGATGCTGAAGGTAATGTTCCCGCTTCCTTTGATTCATCACCTCTTGTTGCAAATTGTGTGCACACTCCTTGGATTATAGATTCCGGTGCTACCGACCATGTATGTACCAGTTTGCATCTCTTTGATTCACATAGGTCAATTAAGCCGATTCATGTTCGTTTACCCAATGGAACCTATGCTATAGTCTCAATTGTAGGATCAATTAGACTAAATAAGAATTTTGTCATTCATGATGTGTTATACATTCCTTTGTTTAACCTCAATTTGATATCAGTACCGAGACTACTTGAATGTGGCCTTGATGCCAATTTTTCTGGAAATATGTGTGTTATTCAGGACCCCTCACACAAGAAGATTGGTTTGGGGCTGGTCCAAGGTAGATTGATCCATCTTGTTGAAGATAATGAGGCCTCCGATGCCATTTTGTGTTCAATATCTGCTGATTCTTCCTCTGGTTTTATTTTACCCGATTCTGCCTTATGGCACTACAGGTTTGGTCACACTTCTCATTCCAAATTGGAATCATTGTGTAAGGATTTTCCTATGATTGTTGCAAATAAAAACTTAGTATGTGACATTTGTCACTTTGCAAGACAACGCAAGCTTTCTTTTCCTTTGAGTAACAGTAGAGCAAGTATTTAGATGTTTGGGGACCTTGCTCATTGCCATCTATTCATGCTTATAGATATTTTTTGACAATCGTTGATGATCACTCTCGCTTTACTTGGGTTTTCCCTTTGAAATCCAAGTCTGATGTTAAGAAGACTGTTTTAGATTTTGCTGCCATGGTTACTACTCAGTTTGGTAAAGCTATTAAAGTATTTCGTAGTGATAATGGTACCGAGTTCCAGCTTCAAGACATTTGTAATAAACAAGGTATCATTCATCAGTATAGTTGTGTTGAAACACCACAACAGAATGCCAGAGTGGAACGCAAACATCAGCATATTCTGTCTGTTGCCCGGGCACTCATGTTGCAATCTTCTATTCCCAAATACCTTTGGTTCTACGCCATCACTCATGCCGTGTTTCTCATCAACAGGATGCCATCTCAGGTTCTATCAAACTGCTCTCCTTTTCAATTGCTACACAACACTCTACCTGACCTTACTACTATTAAAGTGTTTGGGAGTCTCTGTTATGCTACCACACTCACCTCTGGACGTTCTAAATTTGACTCTAGAGCTCGTAAGGGGGTCTTCCTTGGTTACCCTAATAATATGAAGGGTGCCTTGATCTATGATATCATTGGCAAACACGTTTTTGTTTCACACCATGTTGTTCACTATGAATCTATTTTCCCTTATCACACACCTACATCTACTCACTATTGTTGGGATCTAAACTCTCCCAAAAACACCACTACTAACCCAAATACTAGTCCACACACTGATTCTCCTCTTAACTCAACTCCACCCTCACCTATTACTAATCCCAACACTAACCACCATAATGTATCCTCCTCATCAGCTGATACCGAATTATCCTCATCAGCTCACACTAACCCAATCACAAAACCTACCTCATCTTCTCCCATAGTAACCAATCCCACCACCTCCACTACTACTACACCACTGGATACAGTCATAGACATTGTCTCTCCGGCTTCAACAGAACCTTCCCCTCACCCACCTACTAGACAATCCACTCGCATTCCTAGACCTCCATCCCACCTTCATGACTATATCTGTAACCTTGCCTCCACCTCTAGCCCTTACCCCATCCATAATTATCTCTCTTATGACAAATTATCACCCTCACACAAAGCCTATATTGCCACCATAGATGCTGTTACTGAACCACCAAACTATACTGCTGCTAGTACAATCCCATGCTGGATTGATGCTATGAACAAGGAATTGCAGGCCCTTGAAACTAACCAGACATGGTCTATTGTGGACAAACCTCCTGGTGTCACTCCCATTGGTTGCAAATGGGTCTACAAAGTCAAACATAAAGCAGATGGCACCATAGAACGATACAAAGCTCGCCTTGTAGCCAAAGGATACACCCAGACCGAAGGTATTGACTACTTTGATACTTTCTCTCCCGTTGCCAAGATGGCCACTGTGAGAACTTTGATTGCTGTAGCTGCTCTTAGAGGTTGGCACATTCACCAACTAGACGTGAGCAACGCCTTTCTCCATGGTGAACTTAAGGAGGATGTTTATATGGTTCTTCCCCCCGGACTTCCTACTACTTCATCCTCCAAGGTTTGTAAATTGCTCAAGTCTCTCTATGGACTCAAGCAAGCCAGTCGGCAATGGTATGATCGCCTTTCCACTTTGCTGTTATCACTTGGTTTTACACAAGGACATGCTGATCACACATTGTTTACACGTATCATTGAGTCTTCTTACATGGCTCTTCTCATCTATGTGGATGACTTAGTCCTTGTTGGGGACCATTTGTCTGAGATCTCTGCTCTTAAATCTACTCTTGATGCACAATTTGGAATCAAGGATCTTGGCACTCTAAAGTTCTTCCTTGGACTTGAGGTTGCACATTCACCATTGGGCATCACTCTCTGTCAACGCCAATATTGCCTAAACTTGTTAAAGGATTCTGGTTCTATTGGTAGCAAGCCAGTTTCCACCCCTATGGAGCCTGGCTCTCATTTGTATACTGATGATAGCAACCCCTTTCATGATGTTGCACAATATAGACGATTGGTTGGCAAATTACTCTATTTGACAACTACACAACCAGACATTACATTCCCTGTGCAACAGTTGTCTCAGTTTCTGTCCAAACCAACAGTTTGTCATTTTAAAGCTGCGCAACGAGTGCTACAATATCCCAAGGGCTCTCCGGGACAGGGACTTTTCTTCAGCAGATCTTCTTCCCTTGACTTACATGGCTTTAGTGATTCGGATTGGGCTGGTTGCCCCGATTCCAGACGATCCATTAGTGGCTATTGCTTCTTCATTGGTGATTCTCTCATTAGTTGGCGTTCCAAGAAGCAATCTACCATCGCACGTTCCAGCTCAGAAGCTGAATACCGTGCATTAGCTGCTGCCACCTGTGAACTACAATGGCTCTGTTATTTGTTGAAGGATTTGGGCATCACTTGCCCCAATACACCGGTTCTCTTTTGTGACAACAAGAGTGCTCTCCACATTGCTGCGAATCCGGTGTTTCATGAACGCACAAAGCATCTCGAAATTGACTGTCATGTTGTTAGAGACAAAGTTACTGCTGGACTGATGAAACTCCTCCCTCTGTCTACCAAAAACCAGATCGCGGATTTGTTCACAAAAGCTCTTGCACCTCAGCCTTTTGTTCATCTCATCACCAAGCTCAAGCTTCTTGACATCTATCAATCTTCAGCTTGTGGGGGGGGGGTAATACACAGTTAATACATTAGCTGGTTGAGTTAACTTGTGGTTGACTTAGTTAGCATAGCAATAACTCTAGTTAGCCTCTTATGTAAATAACTCTAGTTAGCTTAGGTCTTTATTTTCTTAGTTAGTTAACTCTGATGTATATAAACTAGGATCTGCAACTCTTTTTCATCAAGATGAATAATAATCCTCTTCAATTCTCTTTCTGTTTTGGTTATAACAACTTCACCAAGATTCAGTTGTAGAATCATTTCAACCTGCATTATATAATATATGTATTTTCATATAATATGTATTATATGAAAGGCTTAAATATATGTTCAGCCCCTGCAAATATGGCCAAAATCCATTTAAGCCCTTGTAAAAAAAACTTTAAAATGACCCTTGCAAATATTAAGCGTTTGCAGTTAAGCCCCTCGGTCAATTTTTCATCCAAAAAAGCTGACATGGCCAACAGTGATGACGTCAGCATGACATCATCAGTGACGTTACTGCCACGTGTCATCATCCTATTGGGCCTATAAAATAAAATGAAAAAATTGCCTTATATGGGGCTTGAACCCTAGACCATTAAGCCACAAACAACAATCACAACCACTGCACCAGCTATGCTTTTTGTTACATATTGCACACTGAATTTATATATTATCTAAACAAAACGTTGGAACAAAACAAAACGCAATACCCACTGGAATACTTCATCTTCTTCAACTGACCCAAGACCATTGAAACAAAACGCATAAACATAAAACTCACAAAACCCAGAAACGATTCGCAGCAACATAAAACTCACAGATCTGAAATTAGTTAAACTTCGAAACAAATCACAGATCGATTTCGTTTCTAGATTTTAACCAATATTTGAACTCGTGATTTCAATTAATGCATCTATTGTCTCCTTGGGAGGGCTCTCAGTCTCCAAAGTCTCAAGCTGCTTGCCATCAGTACCCCCAAACACATGCTCATTGTTATTGATAGACACCCTATCGTCATCCTAATTTTCATTCTCACAACATCCTCGCCACTCTCTCCATTTGCGCAACTACACCCTTCCCATTCTTTTTAATACTCTAAAAAATATCAAGCCTATGCTCATCCTCATTGGAAGGCTGACAACCATCCTTGCCACGCTTTCCATCTATGTTAACTACAACCTTCCCATTCTTATTAACACTAATACTCTCACCAATCTCAGGCCTATGCTCATCCTCATGGGAAGGCTCACAACTATCCTTGACATGCTCTGGTTCTGTCATTTTCTTCTTATTGCCTTTCTTCCCCTCATATTGTGATGAACCACAATTAGGCATATATTCATCTATAACTCTCAGCGGTGCCTTTTTTTTCTTTGTGGTCGTGGTTGTGGTTTCACATCAATCTTCTCCTGTATCTCTTTTTTACCCAAGCTCATGTATCTTCTTCTATCTTCTTCCCTCTTGGTGGTTGTGCTATCACATTATTAGACCCATCAATCTACCGCATCATTCACTACAAAAAAAAACTGATTAGCGAGGGAATTAGCGAGGGAATTTTTAGTCCCTCGCTAATTCAGTCATTAGCGACGGAATTTTTTGTCCCTCGCTAATTCAGTCATTAGCGACGGAATTTTGTGTCCCTCGCTAATTTCTGACAGTTTTCAGATCATAGGGCGCCGTGCAGGTGATTAGCGACGGAATTTTCAGTCCCTCGCTAATTCTCTCGCTAATTTTTGACAGTTTTCAGATCATAGGGCTCCGTGCATGTGATTAGCGACGGAATTTTCACACTACAAGAATAATGGGATTTTCCGGCCAGGACTTTCCGGCGGATTTAATCCGCCGGAAAGATTCCGGCGGATTTTAGGAATTTCCGGCGGATTTTAGGAATTTCCGGCGGATTTTTTGGCATTTGCGGCGGATTTTTAAAAAAAAAAATATATTTAAAATTTTTTTTTTTTTTTTTTAAAAAAATTTTAAAAAATCCGCCGCAAAATTTAAAAATCCGCCGCAATTTTTTTTTTTCCGAAATTTTTTCTTTTTTTTTTTAAAAAAAAAAAAATTTTAATTTTTTTTTTTTTTTTTAAAAAAAATTTAAAAAATCCGCCGCAAAATTTAAAAATCCGCCGCAAATTTTTTTTTTTTTTTTTAAAAAAAAAATCCGCCGCAAAAGCAAAAAAAAAAAATTTTTTTTTTTTAAAAAAATCCGCTGGAAATGCCAAAAAATCCGCCGCAAAAGCCAAAAAAAAATTCAAAAAAACCGCCGGTAATTTCAAAAATCCGCCGGAAAATTCGGAGGGAAAAAATTCGCCTATAAATACAAATTTCTCCTACACTCCTCTCATTTCACTCTTTATTTCATTCTCATTCTCTTCTATATTTCTCTACATATCTCTCTTCTATATTTCTTATACTCTCATCTCCATAAATTTCTCTACATATCTCTCTTATATATTTCTCCTTCATTCTTCATTCTTTTTCATTCACTCATTAATTCTTATTTCTTCTTACTTCTTTATTCACATTCTCTCTTATATCATTCTCTTCTAATATTCTCTTTCATTCTTATTCCTTCCTACTTCTACATTCTCATTCATTTATTTATTTTCATTCTTTTCTATATCATTTTTTCTCATATTCTACTTCTATATCATTTTTTCTCATATTCTACTTCATTTTCATTTTTTCTTACTTTTTATTAAAATACAAATTAAACATTAACATTCGAAAAAATTGAAAAACAAATTCAAAAATTCAAAAATTCAAATTTTTAACCGCCAGATTTTTAAAAAATTTTTTTTGGATTTTGCGGCGGATTTTAGGCATTTCCGGCGGTTTTTTAAATTTTTTTTTGGCTTTTGCGGCGGATTTTTGGCATTTGCGGCGGATTTTTAAAAAAAAAAAAAAAAAAATTTTCGAAAAAAAAAAAAAAAATTTTTTTTTTAAAATCCGCCGCAAATGCCTTTAAAATCCGCCGGAAAATTCCAAATTTTTTTTTTTTTTTAAAAAAAATCCGCCGCAAAATGCTTTTCTGGCGGAAAATCCGCCGGAAATTTCCGGCGGATTTTCCGCCGGAAAGCGTTTGCTTCGAGCTGGCTACCGGCGACAAAAATCCGCCGCAAAGTCCAATTTTGCGGCGGAAATATGGCTTTTCCGGCGGATTTTGCCCGCCGGAAAATCCTGTTTTTCTTGTAGTGTCAGTCCCTCGGTAATTCCCTCGCTAATTTTTTGACTTTTCAGCTTATTTATCCTCTCACACACACTCTTCTCTCCTACTCTCCTCACACTCTTCACTCTTCTCTCTTCTTCTCTCCCACCTTCCCATAACTTCCACCACCACACCATCACCTCCTCTCATCCTCACACCGCCACCACCACCACCATAAACTCCTCTCCTCTTCCTCTCCTCTTCACCTACGAATTCCTCTTCTCCACCAACAAATTTCTTTCCTCTTTCTCTCTTCTTCACTCCACCTTCCACCACCACCACCACCACCACACAACCACCACCACCGGAGCTCCTCTTCCTCTCCTCCCTCTCTCTCTCTCTTACGATTTCCCCTTTCCCTCTTCTTCTCTCCACCTTTTTTCACGACACCACCACCACCCACGACACCACAACCACAAATAATAAATATATAAAAAAAACATTAATAATATAATAATTTTTTGACAGCATTAATAATAAATATATATTAAAAAAACAAGTCATTCAGCACTGGACACGTGTCAGTCAGTATTTGAAAAAGTGCACAAATTTTGAGGTAGTCATGGGAAAATTCCCTCGCTAATCCCATTAGCGAGGAGGGAATTAGCGAGGGAACCAGTCCATCGCTAATTCCCTCCCAAATGACCATTAGCGACGGATTTAGGTCATTTTGCGAGGGAAATTTCCCTCGCTAATGGCCAGTTTTTTGTAGTGATTGAAGCGACTAGTAATGGCTACATTTTAACCGCAAGAAGTGACGTGTTCCGACTAAGTTACGGTTGGCAAAACTTATCAAAATGATTACTCTCTTTATCCTCGAGACCAAACATTTTGGGGGGCATATGCTACAGCCAAATTTCGAATTCAAAATTAGCTGCATGGACACGTCAGCAATCCCTTAAGGCAAGATTCGAAGGTTGGCATAGAGTAAGAGAATTCGAGAGATGGCCCATTTAGAACCACGTGGGCAACTTCAAAGAAAGCTTCCAATATAAGTTTCAAAGTATAGTGCTAGGCGCGAAAGTACAGAACGGTTACGGCAGTTCTTAAGCAGACATTCAAACACAAGAGACATGTGTAAAGCATCTAGTGGCCAAGGGGTATGTGGCATCAATCATCAGCAATCATCATTTCAGTCTTGAAATTAGATTAGTTCTGAATGGACAAGTGTCCATCATGCAAATAAGTTAGTTAATACTTATAAATCTATAAATAGTAATTCGTAAGTAGTTCTAGGGGTGCATTTCATAACAATCAGTAACTCATACACGCCTAACACTTCCGATTACACAGGGTCTCTAGAAATTGTGGTAAACAATGTATGTTTGAGTCAATCTTTATGTATTCAAACCTTTACTTTTTCAAGTCAATTTCACTTTGACAATCGAGTGCCTCACTCTTGCCTCTCTTTTCTTTCATTTCTACACTTTGTTTTATTTTATTACTCTTTACACTTAAAGAATTTGTGATGTTCTTTCTCTAAGAGGATTGATATCCATAAGTTGTTTAAGTTATTTTTAATTCCAGTTTGTCCAAACTTTAGAAGTTACTAGTACAGAATATCTTGAGGAATTCATGATGTTCAGACCCTTTTGGGCTTGATTTCTGTGTCATGTTCAAGTCTTTTTACACTGGTGGTTTTGAAACATAATTCGAATTTTGATTAAGTTGTTGATCTTGAGGCATTGACTCGATTAATAACATAATTGGATTCTACGTGAAAACCATTTTACCCTCTAAAAATGCATTGAACTTGGGGCTAGTACGTAAACCTGTCAATTGGTGAACCCGTGATCTAATTTGATTCCTCTTATTCTATGTCTTTCGAATTCATTTGTTTGACAGATAAGTAAACAAAATTTACTGGAAAACAAATACAATAGTAGTAATAAAAAGTTATTAGTTGAGTTAATTTAAATAGTTCTTGACAATTTTTTGGGACAAATTATCCCTTTAGATTTTCAAAACAAGGATAAATTAGCCTCTAATATTGGATTGTTGGGGGGGGGGGGGGTTCCTTTTTTGAAAATGCCAACGACTAATTCGTGATGAAAATTTGCCGATGCTCAATATGCCTCAAAAAAAAAATCAGCGACTAAAGTGATCTTTAGTCATTTTTGAAAAAACTCGAATCTCTTATCGATACAACATAGATTGCCACTCTATACAATCAAGGGGTTCAAGTGGTAACTAGGCTCAGATCTCACCCCAAAGTCTCGAGTTCGAATATTGTCTGTAACAAAAATTCTGTTAGAAGGAGAGAGCCATACGAACCGACAAAGCCGGATACACCTGGCTAGTCAGGTTGCTCGGCATAGATTACTCACCAACAAAGCTAGTGGAATATATACCAATTACACGGTAAGAAAACATAGATCGCCACCATATAGTTGAACCCGGGACCTACTTCTTGCACTCATTTGGTGCACTCCTTCGGTATTCATTAGCTCGCCAACCGAGCTACCTACTTCGGATAATGAATGAGCTTATGATACTAATTACAAATAAAAAAATGAAAAAATCTGTTTTTTCTACTCATGAAAATATTTGTTGAAAAAGTGTGCCAATAAAAAATAAGAACATTATATCTAAATAAAATAATAAGAATATTTATGGAAAAGTGTAATAATCATTATTACATTAATATCTTAAAACAAAAACAGGTCAATATAAAAAAGTAGTCCCTATTCAAAAAAAACACTAAAAAAGCAGAAAAACAAACAACTTAATTGAAAAATCATATATAATTCAACACACCGCAGCATAACTAATTATCCCTAATATTCTGTTTTTCTATATTTATTCTTTGCATATTCATATCTTATTTTTTAAAGAGTAAAGACTCGTTTTAGTCTATGACAACTTTTTACGAAATAAATTAGTCTCCGACAATTTTTTGAGACAAATTAACCCTTGAGATTTTCAAAACATGGATAAATTTGTCTCTAATATTAGATGGCCGGGGGATTAACTTGTTCCCGTTTTGAAAATGTGAAGGACTAATTCGTTGTCTAGGTTCAATTTGTCTCAAAAAAATTGCTAGGGACTAAAATGATCTTTAGTCATTTTTTATAATTCTCGTATCTCTTATCGATGCAACATAGATTGCGATTCTATACCAACAAGGATTGGTCCGAGTGGTAACTAAGCTCGGATCCTAACACAAGATCTCAAGTACAAATCTTGTGTGCGGCAAAACCTCTATTAAGAGGGGAGAACCACATGGACCGGCAAAGCCAGATACACGTGAGCAGACACACCGTAAGGGAAAAAAAATTGATTGCCACTCTATACAATATGGCAAAGCCGGATATACATGGGTAGACACACCTTAAAGTCTCAAGTTTCATGTATGTCTTTTTTGGTTGATACTGATTACAAATAAAAAAAATGTAAATATCCGTTTTTTTACTCATGTTGAAAAAGTGTAACAATAAAAAATAAGACATTATATCGAAATAAAATAATAAGAATATTTATGGAAAATTTGGTCAAAAAAAAAGAATATTTATGGAAAAGTGTAATAATCATTAATACAATAAACAACTTAATTGTAATAAACATTTCAACTATTAATGTAGTCCTTATCAACAAAAAAATTAAAAAAGTAGAAAAATAAACAACTTAATTGAAATTTATAGACAATTCAACACACCACTGCAGAACTCCACTAAAAATCCTCTGAGCAGAATTTAGGATACACCCCATCAATTTTTTCAAAGACTAAACAATGTATTATTACTTTTATATATGAACCAATGCAACCAATTGAGACCCCAACAAGCATAAGCAGAAAACAATAACAATGAGAAAAAATGAAAGCAAATTTCATATTCATATTCATATATACCACACAAAGAGTGGTCCTAAAACCTTACAACAACATAGCAATACATAAACTGTTACATGAAACTTTTCTGCTTATCAAAATACCATGGTTTCAAAAGACATTTTGTGGTTAACAGGAGAACTGTGATTCTCACTTGTATAACAAACAAAAAAATCCCCAACCAAAATCATCTAATAAAATCACAAAAAAAAACCTAAAACATTATCTAAATAACATAATCAGACCACTCTGATATATAAGAAGTATGATCCATAGTATAACTAGGAATCTTATCCAACATGATAGGATTATCTTTACCTCCAACTAACTTAGCTGGATTTCCAACAGCAGTAGTTCTTGGTGGAACATCTTTCAAAACAACAGAACCAGCACCAATCTTAGCACCATCACCAATCTTAATATTCCCTAAAATACATGTCCCTGCACCAATTAAAACCCCATCACCAATCTTAGGATGTCTGTCACCACAAATTTTACCAGTTCCTCCTAATGTTACATTATGCAAAATTGCAACATTATTCCCAATAACAGCTGTTTCACCAACCACAAGTCCTGTTGCATGATCTAATAAAATCCCTCTTCCAATTTTAGCCCCAGGATGAATATCAACTGCAAAAACTTCAGAAACTCTATTTTGAATCAATAGTGCTAAGACTTTTCTACCTTGTAACCATAATTTATGTGCTACCCTATGTGCTTGACATGCTAAAAAGCCTTTGAAATTTAATAAACAATGCACATAGCTTATACATGCAGGATCTCTTTCTTTAACAGCTATTAAATCATCTTTCACAGCACTTATTATATCATCATCATCATCAGTTAAAATACCCTTGAAAATATCAAAAAGGGTTGTGCTTGGAAGGCTTAAACTACTCAAATGAATTGAAAGTTGATTAGCCAAAGCACTTTCTAATGATTTATGAGATAAAATTGAGCTATAATAATAACTAGATAAAATTGGTTCTTGATCTACATCAACCTTAGCTTCTTCATGAATCTTAACCCATAAATCAACATCAACATCATCAACATCTTCATTTTCAAATTCTTCAACCACCGGTCGTGTTTGCAAGGCATTTTCACGATTCTTGCAAATGGGTTCGCAAGAAACATGATCAGAAAAAGTGGGTCGATAGAATTTGGAGAAATTGAATGAACAATCATCAGGTTGGGAGATGTTTGGTTTGCGAGAAATAGGAGGGGTTGAAGAATCAATACAAGTGGCCATTGATGATGAAGAAAAGAGAGAAAAAGGTTTAATTTGATGTAAAAATTGAAACTTTGGAGGAAGAAGAAAAATGGGTTTGAATCGATTTGGCGTTAGAGTGATGAAAGGAGAAGACTTATATAAGGAAGAAGTGAAGGAGCGCCCTAGAACAAGAACAATCATGGAAAATTGAAAATTAAAAAAAAAAAAGAATTAAAAAGAGGATAGGGTTGAGAATAAAAATAATGAATTGAATAAATTAAAATTAAGAAAAAAAAGAAGAGGAAGAGGAAGAGGAATTTTACTTGTGTTGTGTTGTTGTTGATGGATGATTGATGAATGAATATGATTCGTGTCCCGGAAGGAAGGGATATACTGGTCTTAAGGAAGCCACACAAGGGGCAATAACATCCACATCTATATACTTTATAGTTTATATAGTTTATATTGTAAATAATGTAAAAACTAGACGGCGTTTGTCTCTATCTTTTCTTTTGCATAAAAGTTATTTTGAAAATAATTTTTAATAAAAATTGACTAAAATATATATATTTTTTGTTACCATATTTTTGGTGTGCAGTTTCTACCGACTTTATCGATGACGTCGGAAAATTTGGCCGGCCACGAGTACCCGATTTTGCCGGCCTGTGTGGTTCTCCCCTCCCAACATAATTTTTGTCACACCCAAAATTCAAACCTGAAATCTTAAGGTTGGGTCCAAGTCCAGTTATCTCTTTGACGAACCCTTGTTGGTGGCTAAAATATATTTTTGTCAATCTCAAAAAAAAAAATATACATATTTTTGTCGCTTGTAAATAAAAATAATGTAACAACTAGACAGCGTTTGTGTCTCACTTTTCTTTTGTTTAAAAGTTATTTTTTAATTAATTGTGAAAATATATTTTGGTGTCTTATCTTTATTTTAGGTTTTAATTTGTTTTATTTTAATTTTGAAAAAATGATCATTTAGATTGCAAAATATAGTAGTTAATCTCTTATTTATTTTGTGTTTAGAAATAGTTGATTCTTTTGTAAAAAAGTATTTTAAAATAAGCTAATATCATCTTCTTCGTACAACAATTCAAATTGAAAAAGCCACAATGGCTCTACTTTAAAAAATAATAAAGTACTTTGACATTGGAAATTGTTATGGATTGGGCCTCAATGGCCAATCCACCAAAAAGGCCCAACACCAAAGGGTCCAATTCATCCAACGGTGGAGATTGCAGACCTAGATCCAACAGCCCTCCTCCTTTCTGGATACCTATAAATAAGCATTGAATGCTCACATTAATGGTATTCATCTCTCACCTATTCTCACTTGTAATTGACTCACTCACTGACTTGAGCGTCGGAGTGTCATTGCAGGTACCACCCCACCTCGGACCGGAGCACCAACTCGGACAACCAAGGACACACGTACCAACTATCTCGGACTGGTCTAGCTATCCAAGATCAGATACGTAGCAGGAGATACGGTACCGAACAGAAATGAAAAGAGAACAATTTAAAAACGAAAACAAATATATGAGACGAAAGTATTCTAGCCATAAAATGTGTAAATCAAAGTAAGTTAAAATTTGGATTTTTTAACTTCATAGTAATTTTTAAACTAATCCTTTTTTAATCAAAGTAAGTATTCTCTTTGTCACACTCACACTAGATATAGCAACTTTGTTTTTAGGGCCCGTTTTGAATCGACTTATTTGAGTTTATATACTAACATAAATACTTTTGAGAATGTTTGGAAAAACTTATGGAAACAACTTAGGACATGAGTTAATTTCCATAAGCTTATAGAAAAATAGTTTTACATTATTTTATCGTTTATTATATAAACAGCTTATGCATAAACACTTATATGATAAATATTTATGTCATAAGTGCATAATTAAGTTGTTTATCCAAACAGGGCCTTAGTCTTTTTAAGTTTATTTTTCTCTCTAAAACTTCTTACAAAGTTAAGTCAAAAAAAAACTTCTTACAAAGTCTAAACCCTCGTGTTTTGGTTTCGGTCTTCGGCCAACGAGACAAAAACCTTGATGTGGCTATTAGAGGTATTTGTTGTCACGGTGTATGTGTATATGTTGTGTAGTGGAGACGAAAAATAGAAAATATTATGTTTACGGTACTAAATGCAAAAAAAAAAAAATTATGTGCTGGACTAACAAATAAAAGGAGAATAAAGCTTTGTTTGGTAAAAATATCATATAGCAGATAGCAAATAACTAATAGCAAAAGAACTAACAAATTCAATTTAAAGTATTTTGTAAAATTAACGGCTAAACTAACAGATAAATTTAAAAAGACACCTGTAATAAATGCAAGAGAGGTGACCAACGTTAACGAATTAACGATTTTGATTCAAATAATAATGATAAAAGTGTGTGTGTGTGTGTGTGTGTGAGAGAGAGAGAGAGAGAGAGAGAGAGAGAGAGAGAGAGAGAGAGAGAGAGAGAGAGAGAGAGAGAGAGAGAGAGAGAGAGAGAGAGAGAGAGAGAGAGAGAGAGAGAGAGAGAGAGAGAGAGAGAAAGAGAGAGAGAGAGAGAGAGAGGTACGTTATAAGCTCAAATGCTACATCAAGTAGCATAAAAAAAACACTATAAGCTAGTGTAAAAATATTGTTCTCTAGTAGTTATCAAATATCTGCTACAAGTTTTTTCGCTATAAACTAATTGTTTGGCCTTACAAAACACAGTCTAAGAATTCCAGTCGTAACATGATGCCCCAATTTAGAGGTTTGGCCTTATCATATCCTTTTTTATATAAAAACAGTTTTAGGGTGAGAGGATGACACTTCAGTTCCAAACAGGAAAAATCTTCGAGCTCTTTGAGCACTTACGAAGAGAACTACATGTACCTCACTCCAAAAGGATTAGTGGGCATTTATACCTAGGACCTTCCTGATACAAACCATGTCATTCTTCACTATTTCAACCCATTGGGGTTATAATTATCTCTTCTCTTATAATTCAAAATCATGTTGTATCTCTTCTCTTATGATTAAAAATATCGAACAAAGTGGTACATAAGCTTTTTTTTTCTCTAGGGATCAAAGTTTTTCCTTGAGGGACCTATGAGTTGAGATAAATCATAAAAAGGATGAGACATAAGAGCAAGGAGAAAGTTGAAGAAGCTAATAAGAACAAGGACATATATGGAGAAGATAAGAGTTTTGGTTATTATTCTCTTCACAAGTATGTCTCTACGCATAAGGTGAATCCTATTTATAGAGTGTGGATAGGCAAATGAGTGGTTTATCATAAAAAGCCACTACACAATGGAGTAATGAGAAAAAGGAAAAAAAGTAGTGGGACATCCACTAATATAAATATTTATAACACTCCCATTGGCTGTCCATCGAGGATACGCCTTACTAAAACGAATGTTTTTAAAACCGGACCGAAGATTGAACCGGAGAGACCTTCGGGTCATGGTTCAATCGGTTCACTCGGTTCAACCATGGTTGAACCGAATGAGTAATTATTAAATAAAAAATAAAAAAGTATTAAATTTTGGAGAAAAAAATAAATTAAAAAAGCAAAAATTGCATTTCGGGCGTTTCAACCCGGGTCGATTGGCGGTTCAAAGCGGTTGAACCGCGGTTAAACCCGGTCCAATCCGGTTCTGAACGGTTCAATTGGACTGTGGTTCAAATGGGGTTGAACCAACCGCCGAACTTCCCGGTTCCCGGTTCAACCGGTTGAACCGCCCGGTTCGGTCCGGTTCTTACAACATTGATTAAAACTTTACTAGAAATAACCCCGATGGAAAAAAAATCTAGTGACGGAAAAAGAGGAAAGTATCATTTTACAAAATTTATTTATTTCTCCCTCTTAACCAGACAATCATCTTTGAGACGGCAAAGACCAATCTTTTGCACCAGTTGTTCAAAAGTTCTGTTTGGGAGTGACTTTGTGAAAAGGTCTTCAAGACTATCAGATGAACGAATTTGTTGAATGCTTATATCACCACTCTTCTGAAGATCATGAGTGAAAAAGAATTTTGAAGAAATATTTTTTGTTCGATCTCCTTTAATGTAACCCTCTTTCAATCGAGCAATGCAAGCAATATTATCTTCATAGATGGTTGTTGCATTCATTCTTCCAGAAGACAAACCACATGTCTCTTTTATGTGTTGAATCAGAGACCTTATCCAAACGCATTCCCAACTTGCTTCATGTAGTGCTAAAAGTTCTCCATGATTTGATGATGCTGCCGTTATATGTATTTCACATATCTCCATGAAATTGTTGTACACCACAAGTAAACAAGTAACCTGTTTGTGATTTATCGTTATGAGGATATGACAAATAATCTGCATCTGCATAACCTGTTAATTCTAATTTGGGTACTTTGGAATAAAGCATACTCATATTAAATGTACCCCTAAGGTAACGAAGTATATGCTTGACTCTGTTCCAATGTCTTCGTGTGGTGAAGAGTTATATCTTGCTAATATATTGACAGAAAATGATATATCAGGACATGGATAAGTATCAAAGTACATTAGTGCTCCAATTGCACTGAGATATGGTGCTTCAGGACCAGGTAATTCTTCATCCTCTTCTCGAGGTCTAAAAGGATCTTTCTCCGCATCTAGTGATTTAACAACCATTGGAGTAGACAACAGATGAGATTTGTCTATGTAGAAATGTTTTAATACTTTTTCTATATAAGCTTTTTGATGCACAAAAATTCCATTATTCAAATGCTCAATTTGTAATCCTAGACAAAACTTTTTCTTTCCCAAATCATTCATCGCAAATTCTTTCTTAAAGAAATCTATATCTTTTTGAAGCTCTTCCGGAGTTCCAATAATATTTATGTCATCACCATATATGATATTTATAGCAAATTCCTTTTCATACCTTTTCATAAAAAATATATGGACAAATGGAGTCATTTGTATATCCCTCTTTTATCAAGTATTAATAGAGGCGATTATACCACATACGTCCAGATTGTGTTAGTCCGTAGGGAAACTTATTCAATTTGATGGAGTAGTCTTCTCGAGATCTAGGGCTATGTGCCTCAGGCAAGTAAAATCCATCGGGGAGCTTCATGTAAATGTCACTATCAATTGAACCATATTATAAATAGATTATAACAACATCCATCATGTGCAAATTAAGCTATAAGGCTAATTAAATACCGAAAAGTACTTGCATCCACGTATGTCTCATCAAAATCAATTCCAGGTGTTTGCGAAAACCCTTGAACAACAAATCGAGCTTTGTATCTTACAATTTCACCATTCTCATACCGTTTTCACACAAAAACCAATTGTTATCAAACTAGTTTCATATCTTCAGGTGTTCGGATTACGGGTCCAAAAACTTTTCCCTTGTAAAGCGAGTTTTATTCTACTTCTTTATCACTGCATATTCTTGTTAGTTTGTTTTCTTTTTTTCTTTCGTTTAGTTCATTCAACAAATGTGAAAGGCTTTCGCTAAAAAAACGAAACAATTGTGAAAGGCATGATATTCAAAGGAATCTTTTCTTTCTAACTTAGGGTGGATGGCATAGAAGCATATCCAGAAAAATATTAAAAACTACAAATATGGTGGCTATAACTAGTAACTACCCTTATCAGCAATAAAAAAATTGTAAATGATGGTAACAATTGTAAGTGATAAAGGCCAAAGGCATGGCTATGGGTAAAAATCCACGTAAAAAAATCGTGATCTAATACAGAGGTTTGAGGGAAAAGCAATATTACACAATCATAGTGAAACAAATGGTAACTATATAATACTTGACAAGAGCATAATAACCAGAAAGGCATACCACAAACATTGACTCCGAGACGAAAAATACATCACTACGCAAAGGCAAGGATTATCATGGAACAAGCAATAATCGATATTACCTTTGTTGTTAGAGTTCTGTGCTGATAACATGTTATAAAATAAGAGATAAAAGGCAAAGAGAACGATGGAAAAGATAAAAAGAAGAATAACATATATGGAGAATATAAGAGTTTTGTTTATTACTCTCTTCACAAGTATGTCTGTACACATAGGGTGAATCCTATTTATAGGGTGTGGATAGGCAAGTGAGTGGTCTATCATAAAAAGCTACTACACAATGGAGTAATGAGAATAAAGAAAGGTAATACACATCTACTAATATAATAAAAAGTGAATTATATCTTTTTTCGGCGGAGTCAAAAATGATATTCACAAGATTTATTTATTTTGAGATATGCCAAAGTATCCACCGCCGAACGCAGTGACTAATCCCCTCGTTGGATTGGAGGCACCTCGAAGGGTGGGACAGCTGACCCAGGAATTTAAAGCTGCTCCATACCCAAGGCGAGGATCGAATCCTCGACATTTGGTTAATGAAGAATGAGCCTCAACCGCTCAACCACACCGCCCCTTCGTTATATTCACAAGATTTATGAATTTATGGCATCACACTTTACCCTAGTCCTCCCTTTTACGCTTACAAGCACTAGACCACCTAATCAAAGAAATTTTATGCCCCATGAAACCTCCCCAAATGAAATACATTTGAATTTAAAATCAGAATATTGTTAAGAACCAACTTAATAAGGATAGTACACCATCAAAAATGATATACTTATCACTCAAAGACTCAAACTGCTTGAAAAGGGTATCTAATCAGTGACAGATTCCGGACTCAGAATTAGAGGGTTCAAAATTATATCTTGGGTGCAATTGAGTGTAAAGTTTAGAGTACTTGTGCAAATCTAAAATTTCAGGAGGTTTAAAAAAAATTATATATGAAGGAAAATATATTTTTTAGGGAGTTCAAGTGAACCCCCCACTTCCACCTAAGTCCCCCCTGTATCTAATATAGGCTTACATGTCATATATATCTTCAAGGGATTCACCACAAGGGAAGTCTAGGTACCGAAATGGTATTGAGCCAACAAGTCAAGAAGATAGCACGATCTCTAGAAAGTTCCCTCAACATTAACTCAAGAGATTACTCTCAGAAAAGGTGACCTTTACATTTAAACCTAGCTCAGAACATTTAAAAACTGACTTTACCGCTTAAAGCTGGTTAAATATAACCTTCCCAATAAGCAAATGTTTATCTACATGCATATAAAGAGAAGCACTACAAGAAAAATGCGTTTTTCCGCCGGAAATGCACCAAATCCGCTGGAAAAGTGACGTTTCTGGTGGAAAAAATCCGCCGGTAAAACGCCCGTAGGTAATGTTTTCCGGCGGAATTTCCGGTGAAAAAATCCGCTGGAAACATGCGTTTCCAACGGATTTTTTTTAAAGAAAAAAAATTGAAAAATCTGTTGGAAATGCACATTACCAGCGTACTTTTTTTTTAAAATTAATTTTTTTTGAAAAATCCGCCAGAAATGCACATTACCGGCGGATTTGTTTTTTAAAAAATTTAAATTTTTAATTTTTTTTAATTTTATATTTGATTAAATAAAAAGTAATAAAAAATGAAAATGAAGTAGAATATGAGAAAAAATGATATAGAAGAGAATGAGAAGTAATAGAGGAGTTAGAATGAATAAGAATGAATAAGAGTATGGAAAAAATAATATAGGAGGGAATGAGAATGAAGGAGAGTATGAAAAGTAATAATATAGGAGAGTATGAAAAGTAATAATATAGGAGAGAATGAGAATGAAGAAATAAGAATGAAGAAGTGAGAATGAATGAGAAGCAAGAAAAAAGGGGAAATGTAGAAGAGAGATATGTAGAGGAATTTATGGAAATTGAAGAGTATGAGAAAGAAGAAGAAGAAAGATAAGACAGAGAAAATGTAGAAGAGAAATGAGAAGGAAATAAAGAGTGAAATAAGAGAATGAGAAGAGTGTAAAAGAAAGTTTTATTTATAGGCAATTTCAGACGGTTCCGGCGGATTTTTTCCCTCCGTATTTTTCCAGTGGATTTTTTGAAATTTTTTATTTTATTTTTTAAAACAAAATCCACCAGAAATGTCGCCGATTTTTTACTTTTCCGGTAAATTTTTAAAATATATATATATATTAATTATTTTAAAAAAATTATTATTATTTTCGAGTTTCTCGTAGCGAAGGAGTCAAGATCCTCTCCACCAAAACCACCAAGTAGCCAATGACCACATTAGCCAATTTTAGCCCTCAATACAAGAAGAAAATACTCCCACCGTTTTTATTAATAAGAGCAAAAAAAGAAGAATTATACTTAAACTACTCTTATATTATTAACTCTCAGTACCTTAAACAATATGACCGAGTTTTCTCATATTAAAATAGTACAATAAATAAGGATAAAATTAGCATATCAAGTGAAAAAAAATTTGGCTTATTTATTTTTAATAAAGTAGGTGTTTTTACTTATACGCAAAAATGGAGGATGTAAATGAGTATAAAGTAGGCACGGCAACGAGGTGGGTCGGGGCCGATTTTGCATATCCCAATACACAAAGGTTAATTATACAGCATAAATACAAGCATTTGGCTTAAGCCACTATTGCATAATTGTGAATCCCAATGATCTGTCAAAATTGCTTGCAACACCATCAAGAAATACTCTTAATTTTACATAATGTTATTCCGAGATCTGTTCTTGCATCTCTAAAGAGGGTATTATTTCTCTTCCCCCAAATAAACCATAAAGATGCCAACCAGATTAAATACATCACTTTCTTAGCTCTAGTGTCCTGACTTAGGGTATGTTTGGGAGGGGAGGATATACTTTTCAATTCTAAGTTGGAGAAGTTATATATAAAATGACTTTAACCATAAATATAGTGTCATTAAAAATATTATATTGTTATCTATCATGTTATTCTTTAATTTTTTTAACATCTCAAATAAATATTAAAATATAGACTAATGTTTTTCAAACACTCCTTTCCCAAACATACCCTTAGACTTTTGAAATGTCGAAACTACTCCAATCAATCTAGAGAAGTGCACAATGAGAACAAGTTACCTTGCTTTAAACTACTCCAACGAAGTTCTAGCGTGACCTGGCTTCACATTGCTTGGAACCGTTTTTTTATTTATTAAAAATATTCATTTTAACTAGTGGATTACCTTGAAAACAACACAATTTCCATGTTGCTAAAACTGAAAAGGATGAATCTGTAAACAAACTCACGACATCCAAGTAAATAGCATAAAATGCCAAAATACCTACAAAAGTGACAAAACTAAAGTGATCGGAATACCTATGCCTCTGGATCTGCAACGTTGACGACAAAGTCATCATTAGTTGATTTGTGATGAGTTGAAGTTAATCTGTCAATCTGAACGAAACAAACATTGTATTGGGAAAATCAAACTACGGCGCACAAGACGACGAACAACACAACGACGCCGCAATCAGATAATGAGATCACTAAAAAAAACTTAAAACTCTGTGAATAACATTTATTTAAATTAAAAAGAGAGAAGAACGATGTCGATCGGTGATTCTGGGTCAAAAAATGACCTAAAATCACCCATTTCAAATGGATGAAGAAAAAAAAGATAAGACAATATTGAGCTTTTGCTCACTGCCATACTTAAAACCTATTTAAATATTTTCGTACAGTAACATTAAAAACCTAAAAAGTACCATGTGAAAGTGGATAAGGGATTGGGGGTGACATTTGCCATGACGCGCGGTATAAAATAAAATTAAAATATATAGTGACAATAATAAAGTAACTTACAAAATAAATAAATTAAGGATTAAAGAATAGCCGCCGTTCAAATTTATGATTCCTTTACAAAGAATTCAATGATTCTTTGACTTTGATATGTAATGCATTACGTCAGAGATTCCTATCGATGGTGACTCACTCCATCAAATGATTCGTCGACTGCGTCTTCTACCCAGGTTTTTGTTTAATTATTTCACTAAAATCTTAGATCTATTTATCTTCAATTTGATTTTGAGTGTGGTAAAAACTTTTTGAAAGTGGAGAATCACAGACAGGTAAAGTCGGATCATATACACATCATGGTCACTCGGATTTTGAGGCGTATATTAGTCACCCAAAAAGCCGACAGATACCACATACCAATAATGGGATAAAAAAATGTAGGCTAAATTATAGTTTTGATCCTCCTATTTTTAAAAATTCAGATATTTGGTCCCCCTATTTTAAAACTCAGACATTTGGTCCCCCAATTTTAAAAAATCAAAGACATTTAGTCCAAAGAGAGACCAAATGTCTTTGATTTTTTAAAATTGAGGGACCAAATGTCTTTGATTTTTTAAAAATGAGGGACCAAATGTATTTGATTATTAGCCATAAAAAACTGAAAATTCCTCTTGGGTCTAAATGTCTTTGATTTTTTAAAATTGGGGGACCAAATGTCTGAATTTTTGAAAATAGGGGGACCAAAATTATAATTTAGCCAAAAAAGTATATACATATATTTTTTACTTCATTCCTAATGAACCCATTTCTTGGCTCTTTGTTTCTTTGTAAGTTCAATCATATATTTTATCCGTACATACGCACGAGTAATACTGTATCTGTTATAATTTCGTATGAAATTATAAATACATTGAAAGTTGCAAAATATATTAAAAAAAAAGAGAAAAACTTGATAAAATACTATATTTTCAAATTTATTAAAATAGTTGTGTTTGAAAAAGTTTAGAAAAAGTCGGTATTACTTAAAATGTTAATAATGGGGTAAAAATGAAAAAAAATGAAAATGAGATTTTAGGTAAAATATGCATCCCGTTGGCACTCCCGTTGGCGCTCTCGATACCTCTATTGTTGCCACTCCCGTTGCCACTCTCGTTGCCGCTCTAGTTGCCGATCCCAATGTCAGTCCCTCGTTGTCGCTCCTGTTGCCACAAGTTAACTCATATTTTTCTATATGATTAAATATTAATTAAATCATATTCGTTTAATTAATTTCGTTGCCGCTTCCGTTGCCACGTATTATGACTTATTTTTTTCTATATAATTTAATCATATTAATTTAATTATAAAAAGTAATATTGTAATTTTTGGTAGGGGTTAAATTTTTTATACAATTCTTAGTGGTTAAATTCAATGATTTTAATAGAGAGATTATAGTAAATAGTAAATTTTAGATTATTTAATTATTGAGTATAATATTAATTTAATAATTTAACTTTTTGAAAAAAAATTAATTTTGAAACTTTTGTTAAAGGTACGTCTTTTTTTGACAATAGATAGTGGATAAAATGATTAATTTTACCGTTATCAATAGAAATGATTAATTTTAGTAGTTTCAGTAGATTATAAAAATAGTGACTAATTCATTTTTAGTAAAAAAGGGAATTTTTTTTAATGTTTTTGACAAAAAAAAACTCAAAAAAAAATCCGGAAAAAAATTATGAAAAAATACAATTTTAAAAAGAAAAGTTTTTTAAAAAAAAACAAAAGTTGACACGCGTCTGCTGTTGAGTTTTTTTTTTCAATTGAACTTTTTGTCTTTTAGTGGTGAATTGACGAATTTACCCCGAGTTTTTGATAAATGTCAAAATTTTAAGATGTCTAAAAATGTAAAAGTGCTAGCATGTGATTTTATTATATTTGAGTGGAATTGATTAGTTTTTTAGTTTTCAAAAATTAAATACCAAAATAAATTTGTTAATTTAATTTGTAAAATAATTTTATAGATTTTTTTCTTATTTTTTATTTTAAAACAGATAATACTTGTTTGAAAAACTGTTCTTAAGATTTGTTTATAAAAAATCAAAAAATTAAAATTCAACTACAATCGAACAACTATTTTTAAGTTTGTGCCATATTATATGACTCTTACGATACCAATGCAACATTAATGCTACTTTTCTTATTATTCTTCCTTATTTAATAATATCGCTTTTTCCAATTCTATTAATTTATCTTCCCCATGACATTAATGAAGGGTAATTTTGTAAAGTAACTCATAATTTATCTTTCCCATACAAAATTAACTACTTTTCTTAATTTGTGTGAAATGGTCAAAACGTCATATAATACGGGAAGGAGGGAGTACGGAAGAGAGAGATGGTGTATTAGATGTAGGGAGAGAGAAAATTAGAAATGTGTAAGAGTGTAAGTAATTGTGTGAGTATGGTTTATTAGATAGGTGCAAAACTAGGAGCTTTAATGCAAACAAATATTTCAAGTTGTGCAAAATATTTTTTTTAATAGGATATTGGTGCTAATATTATTTTTTAATAGGAGTGTTGGTACTAATAATATTTTTTTAGGATGTGCGGTTGACCACCCTGACACATACATATATCCGCCCCTGACTGAATAGTATTTCTCTCTATTTCTTTTCTTTTTACAAAGCCCCAAAGGCCATTACTCAAGAACGGATTAAGATTCAACGAATTTTCCTTTGGGGGGCAACCATGTGGAAAGACATATTTGCTGCGTGGCATAGGATAAGGTTTGTCTCGATAAAAAAGAAGGGGGTTTAGGGGTGAAGAACTTAGAAGCTTTTAATTTGGCTTTATTGAGTAAATGGAGATGGTGTTGCCTTAATGACTTGAATGCACGTTGGTGGCCTCTCATTCGGTATAGATATAGAGACACAAGACTTATTTTCACCGACTATTCTAAGTTCAAGTGGAGTTCAAATGATTCTATTTTGTGGAGAGATATTATTCTTTGGAGGAAGGTTTATCAATGGACCCTTCGATGTTTGTAACTGCCCTATGCCTCAATTGGGCTCAGGCTATTTCATATCATTTTGGTCTTAGATTTGGATGGGTTGTGACTCTTTCAAGGTATTATTCCCTTCCCTTTTCTTGGTGGTTTATAGTAAAGAAGGTAGTATCTTTGATCATGGCATGTGGTGTGATGGTTTCTGGTCTCAGAATTTGATGTGGGAGCGTCCACTTAATGATGAGGAGATGGAGGATGAGAAACTGCTTTTAGCAGTTATTAATTTAGTCCATCCAGTTTGTAATAGTGCCGATTCTTGGAGATGGTGCCATGAGAAGCACCACATTTTTTCCGTAAAGTCCTGCTATCAGACTATGTTACAAACAGTTCAGTTACCATAGTTGGATTTGGATGTTCAAGCCGCAATTAATGATATTTGGAAGTCTGCGGTTCCCTCTAAAATTGGTGTTTTTGGTCGGAGATTATTTCTTAGTAAAATTGCGACTCGAGACGCGTTGGTTTCAAGGGGAGTAATCTCGAATCCTCATGGTACTTGCTCTCCACTTTGCTTTACAGATGATGAAACTAACCCACATTTATTTTTTAGGTGTAGTCGCTCTAAGCTGGTTTGGGAAGGCGGTAAAGGTTGGTTGGGGATTACGACGGCGTCCAATCTTGAAGGGGTCGACCATTTTCACGCTTTTGAGGTTCGTGCTAATTCAAAATATTCTCCGAGATTTCAGTACCTTCTATGGATAGCGACAATGTGGTGCATTTGGCCACATAGGATCCATGTTATTTTTAGAGGGGGTGTTATTAATCATATTTAATCTATTTCCTGGGGTTAGTTTATTAGTACTGTTGGTCGTAACTCTGGTTTTGAATTATCATGATTGGTGGGTTAAACCACTTGAATGTATTTATACTGTGTAATTGGGTTGGAGTACCCCAAGTGCTCTAGTTCAATACAATCTTTTGCTTATCAAAAATAAACTTTGATTTTTTTAGTTAGAAAAACAAGAAAATAATAAAATTCAGAACAATTTGTTTAAAAGAAAGAAAATAAAAATCAGTTTTACAAAACAAGCTAACCAAACAAAGTTTTTTAATTTTAATTGTCCAAAAAAAACAAAGTTTTTTAGTTTTAATTTTTTTTAAAATATTAACAAATTTTAAGAAGGGAAACAAACATACTGTTATGGATTGGGCCTCAATGGCCAGTCCACCAAAAAGGCCCAATAGCAAAGGACCCAATTCATCCAACGGTGGAGATTGCAGACCTAGATCCAATGGCCCTCCTCCACTCCAGATACCTATAAATAAGCATTGATTGCTAACATTAATGGTACACACACTTCTCCTATACTCTCACTTGTAATTGTCTCACTCACTGACTTGAGCGTCAGAGTGTCATTGCAGGTACCACCCCACCTCGGATCGGAGCTCCAACTCGGAACTGACCAAGAACTTAAGTACCAACTATCTCAGACCGGACTACTTATCCAAGACCGGATACCTAGCAAGAGATACGGTACCGAACATTGGCGACCACAGTGGGAGCGTCTTATACTCTAGTCTTTCCCCCAACCTCATTGGTCAGCAATGGCTCCGGAATTACGACGGAGAAACGTATCCAGCGTCGTGGTTAGACCCGACCAGCAGCAAGAAACCCCCGAGGGGGTAGCGGTTACTCTCCCTCGCAGCTCGGCCCACGGCCGGAACTCATCTAGGGCGATGATTCCTATAAGCTCCGCTAGGAACCAGTTGCCACCTCCAGCCCCGACTGTCCCGGTACCGGTCGATGCTGTTCACCAGCTCATCCAACTGCTGACAAGGCAGGCCGAGGCTGAACAAAGGAGTCAGCGTTACTCCCAGCTGGAGGCCGAGATGGCCGAAGTCCGGGCCCGAGATATCCCGGATCGGTCTTCCCCTCAAACCTATTCTCCTAGCAGAAGAACCTCCAGTAAAAGACGTCACCGATCCCCTGCTCGGAGGAGGCACCACCATCGCTCGCCACTGCGCCGAAGAGGGAGACAAGGATCTGGAACTCCCCCAAGCGAGACTCAGGACGAGACGTATTACCCTGAGGACTCAACTCACCAAAGCTCATCATTAGCATCTTCGTCCCCAAGGCATGAACGTCGGCGTCCTCGGTCTCCCGGATAACCTGTCCGACGCCCGATCGGGAGGCCTCCTCCGAGGGAAAGGTCCACAACGCGTGTTGCGCCCGAAAAAGTCCCCGAGGGAGAACCTTCCTCGTTCACAACTTTTCCTAAGACAATGAAGCCGCCACCAATATTTATTAAGGAAAATATTAGGAAAACCTTTTTTGAAAGCGATTGGTCTTGCGAAACTAGAGAATAGGGTTCGGGGGTCGGTTACGCGCAGGGAAGGTGTTAGCACCCCACGCGTCCTCTCTACTGAGAGGGAACCTTAAATTAAATGTGTGGTTTTAGTGTGTTGACTTGAAAATACTTAATTTTGCCTCTCTACTTCTTATGGAAAAATTCTTAATGAAAATCTTTATTTATTATGAAAAAGGAAAAGGGGGAAGAATGGGCTTTTAGAAAAAAAACGCTTGACGGGACATGGCCCGCTCCTACGTATCTCCCGGTGCGATGGAGAACTCAAAGCTACGTAGTTCTTCTTTGTCTTTTTGAAAATTTTTTGTTTTTTATCTTTTTAGTGAGTTTTCGAAATAGGACGAGCATTTAGTGAATGATTAAACTAACCAAGGTTATGGGTAATCACCGCTAAGTACTCTTAAAAATGAGAGTCACCACCACCAGTCAAACGAACAAAGGTTCTGATTGACTATTAGTAGCTACTCGTTTTTTTTATTTACTCTTTTGAAAGTGGTTTTCGAAAGGGATTGATTGGCACGAATGATCAAACTAACAAAGGTTATGAGTGATCATCGCTTGTTGTTCTTTTAGGAAAAAGACATTGCTACCAATGGCTAGACGAACAAAGGTTCTGATTAGCTACTAGCGACAATGGGTTTGAAAATGATTCTTGAAAGGAGAATGTTTTTGTTCTGAAAATGATCTTGGTTTGCAAAAGTGATTCTTTTTTGTTATGAAAATAACTCTTTTCTTTTGTTATGCAAATGCTAAAAAATTTTATGGCTGCGCTTGACGAGAATGTGACTCGCTCCTACGTATCCCAAATGGGAATCAAAGCGACGTAGTTCTAACGAGCCTTAAAAATGAAAATCTTTTTGATGAGGTTCTAGAAAATGAAGAGCGTTCATAATGATCAAACTAACAAAGGTTATGATGGATCATTACTAGTAACTCTCTTTGAAAATGCCTTTTGTAAATGCAAGCTTTCATGGTGATCAAACTAACAAAGATTATGATGGATCACCGCTAATAACTTGTTTTTGACTCTTTGATACTTAGAAAAATGCTTTTTGAAATTGGGCGCGTTCATGATAATCAAACCAACAAGGGTTGTGATGGATTATCACTAGTAGCTTATGCATATGAAACATCCCTTTTTTTGAAATTTAGGCTCTTAGGACAACCAAACTAACAAAGGTTATGGGTGGTTGTCACTAGTCACCATTTTCATGCTAGGCCATTTAGAAAAGAAAACAATGAATGCAAATCGAATCCTTAGGCAAACAACCATCTCATTTGAATTCTTGAGCAAATATTAGCCTAGACTACACATGTTAGATCACAACACATAAATAGGCAAAGAAGGAACTTGAATTGGGCATTAAGCAAAAATACAAGAGTGGGCAAGATTGAACCTAAATGCACATCTAATGGAAGATGCTAGGTGAGAACCATACTCAAATATTTCTACAAGACGCAAGGGAATCTAAATGCACATCTATTGGAAGATGCAATGTATGGAATTGACCTATCTAAGTGTTGATGATATTCTTATATGAGAGTGGACAATGAAATTGTTAGCTTAGGGAAAAGAGTTGCATCAATCATGATCATAGGCAAGCATAAGCAAGCAAATTATTTAGCAACCAAAGTATCAAAGAATGTTGAATCACTTTGGTCAATCCTCACACTTAGGATTAAGTGCACAAGTGCACAAGTGTGAATCACCTTGCCAATCATCAACAAAAACAAGTTCATTAAAGCAAACCCAAACCCTAATTTTTTATGTTAAAACCTAGGAGCATACATACCCTAAATCAACTATTATTCATCCCCAAATCATGAAATAAACAAAAGCATTCAAGAACCCTAAACCTAGGCCTATGGCCGAATGTCATCATGCTTGGAATGAGTTTCTTATTTTGTGAAGGTTATGCAAACAAATGTGAATATGCAAGGAAATGTGAGAAAACACAACAACAACTAGCAAATCAAATTTTCATGAGAGTATGCGAAATACAACATGCCATAAAACAACATTTTATTTCATGAAAGGCAAGGATTAAGATCCAAATCAACACAAATCAACATTTATTAAAGGGTGAGAAGCACCATAAGCACCCAAGCCTCCCTAAGTGCTTGTCAAAGTGCTTATGACACCTCTCACCAACAACAATCAACACTATGAGAATATGAAGATGATAGGATGAATGCTTTTTATATTTTTGAGGAAATACTCAAAGATGATGCAAGGTTTTAAGGATTACCTTAGCTCTTGAGCTAGAAAGTGAGATGAGAAGATGAAGCTAGACACAAATCAACAAAACTCCAATATTCTTCAAAGAAGTACCCACTAGATGATGAAGCTTGAACTTTGAATGAGGAATGGAGGGAGTATGTGAAAGAGGGGTGCAAATGAGGTGAGTTGTTTGTTAGGGTTTTTTGGTGTAGGAGAAATGGGAAGGTTCCTTTGGGATGAAAGAAAAACAAGAGTAAGTGAGGGAGAGGAGAGGGGCTACGAATTTCTTCTTTTTTTTTAGAGGAGAGAAGTGAGTTGTTCTTATTCAAATCCTTGGGAGGCCAAAGATCTAATGGGTTTAAGGTTGTGAGAGGGAAATAAAGAAACTAGTGTGTATTTAGTGGTGTAGAGAGAAAGAAGGTAAAAATATGTTGTGTATTGAATGTTATTGGATTCAAAGGTGTGGTTGTCATGATGAAAGGCTTTTTTGTGATGTGCACTTGATGGGGCTGAAGTGAAGGGAGGCGTGGAGCATGAGGATGGAGTGAAGGAGGTGAAGAAATTAGTGTGTATTTAGTGGTGTAGAGAGAAGGAAGGTAAAAATATGTTGTGTATTGAATGTTATTGGACTCAAAGGTGTGCTTGTCATGATGACACTACAACATTTTTGGCTTTAGGCCACGCCAACCATTGCCACGGCTAAAAAAACGTGGCTTAAACCTGGAAGAGACCATAGTTCTAAAAGCGTGGCCAAAAGATAGACAATAGGCGACGTTTGCTTTAAGTTGATATCAGGCCACACTTTCGAAGTACATAGGCCACGGTTATAAAACTGTAGATATATAATACCACAATTATGGAAACGTGGCCTATAAAAATTTAACAAAAAACGTCGCCTTTAGTATTGCCTTCCGTAATAATATAGTAATTAATAATAACAAAATATCAGCGAAACCTTCCATTCAATCTCAAACCCTCTCAAACCCTCTCACTGTCTCACACGTTCTCATCCCTCTCACCGTCTCGCAAATCCCTAACTCCTTCTCATCGCTCTCACTGTCTCGCATCTCTTCGCAGCATCTCTCTCGCATCTCTTCGCAGCATCTCTTCGCAGCATCTCTCTCGCATCTCTTCGCAGCATCTCTTCGCAAATCCCTTGGCATCTCTTCGCAAATCCCTCTCATGTTTTTCTCTCTTCAATTTCAGTTTCAGCGAAACCTTCCATTCAATTTCAGTCACACCGAAACCTTCCATTCAATTTCAGCGCTTGCATCCTTCCTACCCCTCTCACTTCTCTCTACAAGAAAACCCTAATTTCAACCATCGCCGAATCTGCCGTGGTAAGCACTTGTCTAAACCCTTCATGTTTCGCAAATATGGATTTCATCTAGTGCTTTCCGGTGAGCAGTATAAAAAGTGTGATCAGGTATTCGGTTGTCAACAGTATGCAGATAGTCCCCCCCTCCCCAAAAAAAAACAATCGGTTGCTGTTTGCTTATTAATTTTTTAATTTTCTTGGCTTGATCTTGTATTGTTCAGATCAAACATGCAATTCGAACGTACAGAAGTGGTCTTTCTGTTTTTAGAGGAACTACTTGGAGTTATATTAACGATCATGTTCATTTCCATATAGGACAGTAAGTTAGAAATGGTTCAGCAATAATAGATTGTGATTTTTTATCAAGAAACATGCCCTTTACATTCTTTTATGTTTGTTAATTAAGATGGTTTTTTTAGGTGGTATGCTTCTCTTGGGATGTATGATGTGGCTGTCAAACATATGACAGAAATCTTGGCTTGTAGTCACCAGTCCAAGACTACACAGGAATTATTCCTTAGTGACTTTCTTCAAATTGTGGAGGTAATGGCCACTACTTTGTTTTCAGATTTAATAATATGCTTAAAACCCAATTGTTTGTATAAAATGTTTCTGAACTAGCCACAGTTTGATTTGTTTTAACTCCTGAAATAGTTTTCAGTGTTGATACGTATGTTGATGCTTAGTTGGGCAGTACTTGATTAATTCAACATCTCTCTACAGAAAACAGGGCGGACATTTGAGGTAACAAAACTTCAATTGCCTGTGATCAACATCTCTTCACTTAAGGTCATCTTTGAAGATTACCGAACGTTTGGATCACTTTCAGCTGTAAGTTGAACTAATTCTTTGCTCCCCTTATTTTTGGGTATTTTGGGATTTTGATAGTCAAAACTGCTCTTCCTATTTGGATAGCCCTTGTTACTGTTTAGCAAACTGGTTATTATTTGCTAGAAGGTGGGGACTGTGAGCATATTATGCTTTTATGATAGATGTGTATTGGTCTGTTGTTGACACTTCAATATTAGAGGAGATTAGAGGATTTTCTGAATTTGCACATAAGTTGAAAATTAGTTAATGGCTGTAGTTTGGTTTAAGTGTCAACACTAACTTGTAACTAATTTTTTAGGCCAACACCAGAGAAGGCTTGTGGCATTCTTTAGAGGAAGAAATGATACCATCATTTTCTATTGCCAAGGCTAATTGGTTGGAGTTGCAATCGAAGCTTGTCTCCAGAAAGCACAATAAATCAAATGTTTGTGTTGCAGGAGGTATGTGGTAGAATTTCATCTGAAGTTTGTAATTATTCATTATGTATCATTTTATATCACTTAAATATATTTCCAAATATTTTTACTCCTGATTATTGAATTAGAATCCAATGCAGCCTTTGTAGAATCCAATGCATCAACTGATACCATTGGACAGATTTCCTCTTCTCTGTCATTTGATGGGGGTGATTGAGATTCACTTTTACCATCATTAGAAGGAAGATTGTTGTCGCCATCCTTCATGTAAAGCTGATCCTGATGTTTTTGCAAGGTATCATCACTTGGATCATTGATGCCTTTAGATGAATCTTCTCTTGCTGCGTCTAGTTTTTCTTCTTGTTTATCTTGCTGATATTCTCCATTCCCAATATTCAGTGGACTGACTGAAACTAGTTCCTGGATATTGTGCTGCTGCATCTGCTGCTGAGGTCTATTAGCCATCATAGAATCAAGCCTTTCTTGCAATGTCACAAGCTCTCTTGCCAGAGATGTTCTTGTCTCCCTCAAACTTGGATGCAACCCCTGAATGGTGAATACATATATTGAATAATGTTAAGCATAACAATGAAGAAAGAAGAAAAGCTACATTAAACATTAATCATCATAAATAAGATGAACAACTAGTAGCTGAAGAAAAGCTACATTAAACATTAATCATCATAAACAAGAGTATAAAACATTGTTTTTTTTTTCTGTTAAATTCTGAGAACTTTATGTGAACATTGATCTTGAAGTTACAGACTGGTCCCTATTATTGGCTTACATATAAAGAGTGCTATGATGCTGCCATCCAAATGGGATCTGCCATGAAGAGCCGTGGTGTCAATCCTGTGAGTTTTCAACACTTTTTTGCTCTTTCAAGATGTTTTGCATTGGCCATCATTAATTGTGAAATTTATTGAGTTAATAGGAACTTAATCCCGGATTCGTAATTTTTAGAGAAGTTTAGTTTAGTCCTTAACATTAACCGGATTCGTAATTTGTCTCTGATATTTTCAAATGGTATTCAATTTAGTAGCTTAAATTCTCGACGAGTTTGAAATTTGGCTATTAACTCGAAATTTATTATCTAACAAATGGTTCTATATTATTAGGGAGATCATTGTGGCATTTATGGTTCCAATTGCCCTGAATGGATCATTGCAATGGAGGTATAGCACTTTGTTTGTTTCATCATGCTTCATTTATTGCTTATTGTAAATTTTATTCTAACGGGACCTCACCTGATTCAATTTTGCTGTTTTGCAGGCTTGTAATAGCAGTGCAGTAACATATGTTCCATTATATGACACCCTTGGTATGTGTTTTCTGTCTAAACAAGTGTCTCATTGTTCTTGCTTTCATCACTATTGAAATATATCCTCTTAATAATTTGTTGACATATACAAGAGCATATTTTTAATGACTGAAACTTGCATGACAGGTCCTAATGCTGTGGAGTTTATGATAAACCATGCTGAAGTTTCAGTTGCATTTGTACAGGAAAACATGATTGCATCAGTATGTTGTTCTAGTTCTTTGAGCACAAACTTTTCTCTATTATATGATGGAATGTCTAATACATTTCATTATTGTTTCAACAGATTTACTTTGCAAGGCGTAAGACTCCGATTTACTTTGTGTGCTTCTTATGTTTCTCTCTTGTTTTGTCAATATGTGCTTCTTATGTTTCTCTCTTGTTTTGTCACTAACTACCATATTTAAATAATGATCTAAACATTTTTCTTTAATTTCCTTATACTTGTGTAACAATATTGTCCAATAAGCATTAACTGTAAGCTTTGCACCTAAAGGTATCAAAAGCAAAGTTTCATCTAGAGGAGCAGTGAAAAGCACATTATTTCAGTATGCATATAACTAGTATGTTTACCACTAAACTAAAATCTTGAATTTCCATTCCCAAAAAACAAAAATCTTGAATTTTTTAGTTATATATCTGTGTATAATTAAACTAATTGGAAGTCCAATGACAGTAAGTTAGGATATCTGGAGAAGGGTCTTCCACAACACAAAGCAGCACCTCTGTTTGATAGGCTTGTATTTGATAAGGTAAACTACTTATCTTTGTGAGTTCTTTTTCAAAAGTCTGGTTTTTCACAACTAAGATATTGGTTTTTGTTTATAGACAAAACAAGCACTAGGTGGACGTGTTCGAATCCTGTTATCAGGAGCTGCTCCTTTGCCTAGCCATGTGGAGGAGTTTTTAAGAGTCACTAGTGGATCCACATTATCACAAGGATATGGTATGCTATATCTATCATATAAGAATCTTCTGCTAAACACAACGATTTGATGATGACACTTAAATACAGAACTTTATCAAAGTTTTTTGAAGGCTAAATTTTAAATGAAGTCAACTCTTATACAGAACTTAATTTATTATCATTTTTGTTGTGACAGGTCTTACTGAAAGTTGTGCTGGATGTTTCACAGCCATTGGGGATGTGTATTCTATGAGTGGAACAGTTGGAGTTCCTATGACAACCATTGAGGCTAGGCTTGGATCTGTGCCAGAGATGGGATATGATGCACTTTCAGGTAAACCGCGTGGAGAAATTTGTCTCAGAGGAACTACCTTGTTCTCTGGTAGTGTTGAACTTTGAAACAAATTGTTCTTCTCATCCAGATTCAATCCAGTAGCGATCATCTACAAGCTGGATCAATATCAAAGAAAGCACGAGTTGATAATAGGAGGAGGATTTAATCTGTAAATTTTGAAAGTTGTATGTAATTGTGAATTTTTTTAGGGGTGTGTTTAGGATAAGGTTTTGGGAGGGGAAAGGAGGGAATAGGGGAGCTTAGGGCTATGGCTAGGCTTTCACTTGTATGGGAAATTAATTTGATTGATTTATTCCATTCCTATACATGACTTGTTTGTTTTTATTCATAGAAAATAATTTGATTGATGACTTTGGCTTGTTTCTATTTCATGGTGACTAATTGTTGATATAAAAAAAACTGGACTTTAACTTATAGGCCACAGTTATTTATGTGTGGCCAATTGAAAAACGTGGCTTAAACCTATAGGCCACAGTTATTTATGTGTGGCCAATTGAAAACCGTGGCCAGAAACTAGACTAATAAACCGTGGCCTATTTTAATAACTACGGCGACGGTTTTGATATTTCGTGGCCTAATGTCAAAAAACCGTGGCCTGAAGGAATAGGCAACGGCCACCTACACAACGCCTAAAAAACCGTGGCCTAAAGTTTAGGCCACGGTTTTTTCACTTCTAGCCACGGTTTTTAGCCGTTGCCTAAACTACTTTTTGTTGTAGTGTGAAAGGCTTTTTTGTGATGTGCACTTGATGGGGGCTGAAGTGAGGGGAGGCGGGGAGCATGAGGGTGGAGTGAGGGAGGTTGTTTGCTTGTAGAATTAGTGCTCACTTTAGCCAAAAATGGATAAAAGCAAAAGCACCTAAAAAGGAATTAGCCCTAATTCTAAAAATACAATAAGCATCCAATATTATTTTGTTATTCATTTTTATATTTTGATTTCAGATTTCTATTTTTAATTATACATATTTTTGAGCCTTTTTGAAAGCGAAAAAAGAAAAACTGTTATAATTGACCAAAATACCCTTTTTGGCTCTAAAACCCTAATTTGCCCGAAAAATGCGTTCCAACCCTAAAAACGATTTCAAGAACCTTGGAATGCCTTCTAGGATCCGAAATGTAGTGCATAAGGCTCTTCGCTCTTCAATTTATTTATTTTTTGGAAAATTAGGGTTTTGACCTAAGCCGGACAAAATTGGGGTATGACAACGCGGAAGGGACCCTTTACAGCAAAAATCGACTACTTTCCGGTGCCCAAGCACTTAGAGAAACCCCCGGAAGGTTTAAAGATGCATGACGGGACTGGCGATCCCGATCGACACCTAGATTACTTCGACACGATGATGCAATACCGGAATGTCCCGGAGGAGATCAAGTGCCGGATCTTCCCTCTTACCCTGGAGCAATTGGCTTTGGACTGGTTCAGAGCCCTCAAGCCAAACTCGATATCATCTTGGGACCAGCTGGCGAAGCTCTTCTCGGCCCAGTTCGCCCATTCCAAGATGAAGCCAAAGTCTCGAAAAGTCTTACAAGCCATCCGGCAGGGAGAGAACGAGTCTCTCCGGGACTACATCGAAAGATTCAATAAGGAAGCGGCTCAGGTCCGGAACTTGGACGATTCGTTTCGACTGTTCTTCATGGAAGCCGGTCTTCGGGAAGGAAGTCTATTTCAGATTGATGTCGGTATCAACAAAACTGAGTCGCTTGCCGAGTTCCTCCAGCGATCTCAGAAATACATTGATCATGAAGAAGGGGCTGTTGCAAGGAATTCAGACGCCGACCCCAGAACGAGCAAGCCTCGGTATGAAAAAGAGGCCCTGGTGCACCAGGTAGGAGAGGCCCGGTATGAAAGGGAGGCCCGGAACAACGGTAGGCTCCGACCTCGGAACCGGCACCAGCAATATTCCGACCTCAATGAAACAAGGGCCAGGATTCTGGCGGAATGTATGAACGCTGAGTTCAAAGAAGTCAAGTTCCCCGATCCGCTCCCACACAGGCCGGGGCAGAGATCCAACAAGTACTGCCGGTATCACCGGAGCAAAGGGCACGACACCAATGAAGGATGACATTGAGGACCTGATTAAGAAAGGAAAATTGAGCCAGTACGTGACTAAAACACCCCGACACGAGGCCGAGGTTAAGGAAGAGGAAGCCAACCCAAAACGGAAGGGTAAAGCCCCGCAAAAACGAGAAGAGAGCTCGGGGGACGAGCGCGATTTTCGAAAATCAAAGGGCCGACCTGTAATGATGGTCATCTCTGGGGGCTACTCCGTCGAGGCATCGGGCAGAACGATGAAAAGAAAATGGAAGGAGGTCATGTGTACTGCTTCCACCTCTGCAGTAACCTCAAGCCCGGAGCGCCCACCCTTGGCATTCGGCGACCGAGACTTATTGGATGGCAAGCCAAATAAGCACATACCCCTTATAATCAGGGCAGTCATGGCCAACCACGAGATAAGAAGAATTTTAGTCGATCAAGGGAGCTCCGCTGATATCATCTTCATCGACCTTGTAAGAAAGCTTCAGATCTCGGAGGAAGACTTCACCCCTTACAGAGGATCGGACCTTTCGGGCTTCAACGGGTCTCGAACTAAACCCCTCGGCTATCTGGAAATGATGGTCACCTATGGAGAGGAACCGCTAGAAAGGACGGTCAAGACCAAGTTCTTGGTACTGCCATGCTCTTCTGTTTACAATTGCATCATCGGGAGACCCACCCTGGGAAGGCTCGGAGCCGTAACCTCAACGGTCCACCTGAAGATGAAGTTCTACTCTCTGAGTGACCAAATAATCACCCTTGATGACGACTTAGAGTCCGCCCAAAGATGTTTTTATCTGCATGTCAAGCCGGATAGACAGGCCTCGGAGGAGGGGGTTCCCCCCATAGAAGCAGGAGCCCAGAAAAGCCCAAAGAAGAAAAGAACCAATCCAGCTGCCGAGGTCAACGTCGCAGACCTCGATGCAAGGTACGACCCAGACAGCTCCGAGGAAGAAAGCGACGACGAGCTGGCACGGGAACTAAAAAAGAAAATTAGGCGACCTCAACCTGATGGACAGTTCATGCAAATCCAGCTGGGAGAGGACCCGACCCAAACTGTCCAGATCGGATCCGATCTCCCCGACGAAGTAAAAGCAAAGCTCACCCTCTGCCTGAAATCTCACGCCGATCTCTTCGCTTGGTCGGCAAAGGACATGCCCGGGATCCCCCCTGAGGTCGCCTGTCACCAGCTAGCGGTTAACCCCGGGGCAAAGTGGGTCGCCCAACGCAAAAGAGCTCAAAGCCAGGAAAAAGCAGCTGCTATGGCCAAGGTCGTAGATGATTTAATTAAAGCTGATTTTGTAAGAGAAGTCAAGTACACAACTTGGCTCTCAAACCCTGTACTTGTTAAGAAAAGCAATGGAAAGTGGCGAATGTGCGTTGACTATACCGATCTTAATAAGGCCTGTCCTAAGGACGCCTTCCCTGTTCCTAGCATTGATCGGCTCGTCGATAATGCTTCAGGTTTTCGTTTACTATCGTTCATGGATGCTTATTCCGGATATAACCAAATCCCGATGTTTCCCCCGACCAAGAGAAGACGGCCTTTATGACTGACCGCGGTAATTTCTGCTACCGGGTCATGCCATTCGGTTTAAAAAATGCGGGGGCCACTTATCAAAGGATGATGAACAAGGTATTCCGAAATCAGATCGGCCGTAACATGGAAGTCTACCTTGACGATATGATCGCAAAAAGCGAAAGGGAAGGCCTCCACATATCCGACCTGGAAGAGATTTTTACTGAAATCCGAAAAAACAATATGAGGTTAAACCCGGAAAAATGCACTTTCGGGGTCCGGGATGGAAAATTCCTGGGTTTCTATCTCACGGAAAGGGGCATTGAAGCCAACCCGGATAAATGCCGAGCGGTAACAAAAATGCGGACCCCGTCCACTAAGAAAGAGCTCCAAAAACTCAACGGTATGATAGCTGCACTATCTCGTTTCATTTCCAACGCCGCCTTCAAATCACTCCCATTGTTTAAACTGCTTAAGAAAGAAGCAACTTTTGAATGGACCCCAGAACGGGACGAGGCCCTCTCCCAGCTCAAAAAGGTCCTATCCGAACCGCCCATACTAAGTCGGCCAAGCCCAAGGGAAGACTTATTCTTGTATCTGGCCATCTCGGATGAGGCCATTGGGGCCGTGCTTATCAGGGAAACCGAAACTGGTCAGAGCCCGGTATACTTCGTAAGTAAAGCTTTGCATGGATCAGAAGTGAGATATCAGAAAATAGAGAAAATCGCCTTCGCCCTACTCATCTCGGCACGCCGTCTCCGACCTTACTTCGTCGCTCATCAAATCGTGGTACGAACGAATTATCCAATCCGGCAGATCCTGCACCGACCCGACTTAGCGGGACGAATGAACAAATGGGCAGTAGAACTCTCCGAGTTCGGGATCAAATACGAAACGAGATCAGCCATGAAAGCTCAGATACTTGCCGACTTTATCACGGAGATGGCACCCGCCGACCCGGAGGACGGGTTATGGACACTCCACGTGGACGGGTCCTCAAATCCAAAAGGAAGTGGTGCAGGGCTAATGCTCGAAAGCCCGACGGGCGTTGTAATCGAAGTATCACTCACGTTTGGTTTCCCTACCTCAAACAACCAGGCGGAATACGAGGCATGCATAGCTGGACTCCGGCTTGCGATCGACCTCAGGGTCTCCCGGCTTTCCCTAAATATCGACTCATTATTGGTGGTCTCTCAAATCGGGAAACAATACGAAGCTAAAGACCCGATCTTGCAGAGGTACCTAACCCGTGTGCAGGAACTGCTCTCCCTTTTTACATTCACGGAAGTAAAACACGTTCCAAGATTGGAAACTATCAGGGCGGACATACTTTCCAAGCTTGCCAGCACTAAAATTCCGGGGAACCACCGGTCGATAATCCAGGAAACACTGAGTAAGCCGAGCGTAATCCCGAACCCGGAAGCAAATTTTTCTGTCAATGTGGTCGACGAAAGCAAGGGTTGGATCGCGCCGTTAATGGACTACATCAGAACGGGGGACGAGCCACCGAACCCGAGCGAAGCCAAGATCCTCCGGAGGAAGGCCTCATCTTTTTCCATAATCAATGGAAACCTCTACAGAAGAAGCTTGTCCACACCGCTGTTAAAATGCATTGAAGGAGGAGAGGCGGACTACGTCTTAGCCGAGATCCACGAGGGAATCTGCGGGCAGCACCTTGGAGCTCGCTCTCTAGCTCGGAAGGCATTAAGAGCAGGATATTTCTGGCCAACCATGGAGACCGATGCAAGGAACTATGTAAAGAAATGCAATAAGTGTCAAATCCACGCCAAGGTCCACATAGCACCTCCTACGGAACTCGCCAGCCTCAGCTCACCATGGCCATTTGCATGGTGGGGAATAGATCTCCTGGGACCATTCCCAACTGCCCCCGGCCAGGTCAAATACCTAATAGTGGCGGTGGATTACTCCACAAAATGGATCGAAGCCGAGCCTCTAGCCATCATCAGCGCAAAGAATTGCATCAAGTTCTTCAAAAAGAATATAATGACTAGATTCGGGATCCCCGAGGTAATAATCACTGACAACGGAACCCAGTTCGCCGACAGAGGTTTCAGAAAACTCATGTCCGATCTCCAGATCAAGCACCGATTCACCTCGGTAGAACACCCACAAACAAACGGACAGGCAGAGGCTGCCAACAAAGTTCTCCTCAATGGACTGAGGAAGCGCCTCGATGAAGCAAAAGGAAACTGGGTTGAAGAGCTACCCTACGTGCTGTGGGCCTACAGAACCACCCCACAGAGCTCAACAGGGGAGACCCCTTTTCGGCTTTCGTACGGGACGGAGGCGGTGATCCCGGTGGAAGTCGGGGAGCTGAGCTGGAGGACGCTCCACCCGAAACCTCTGGAGGACAATAATCAGGCGTTGAGAGAGAACCTCGACCTCGTCGACGAGATCCGAGGCCAGGCTTCCCTTAAAGAAGCAATAATAAAACAGAGGGTAGCAATACGATATAACTCGAAGGTGATCCCCAGGGACCTTGAAGTCGGTGATTTAGTTTTACGAAGAGCCGACGTCGGTTTGAAGAACGCCACGCAAGGCAAGCTCGCCCCCAATTGGGAAGGACCTTACCGAGTTTTATCTAAAACCGGTAAGGGCGCCTACGAATTAGAGACCTTGGCCGGGAAGACGATCCCAAGGACTTGGAATGCCACTAAATTAAAGAAATACTACGGTTGATTCTGATTTTATCTGAAGAACAGTGTATACCGATGTTATATATTATTCTATCCAAAGAACGGTGTATACCGATGTTATATATTATTCTATCCAAAGAATGGTGTATACCGATGTTATATATTATTTTATCTAAAGAACGGTGTCTACCGATGTTATCAACTATTTTATCTCTTTTTAGCTGACCGAGGTTGTCACTACCCTAAGGGGCGAGTTCGATCTGGGCCGAGTCCCGGTAAACTGCCCCGAAGGTGGCCATATTATGCAAACGAACCAGTTGGCCAACGTTGCCACAACCCTAAGGGGCGAGTTCGATTTGGGCCGAGTCCCGGTAAACTGCCCCGAAGGCGACACTTACCACTTGAGCGAATCAAACGCAAGTGCACGAATTTAAAAACAACAAGTATAAAGCTCAACCGAGGTAGATAAAACCGGAAGCACATTAAACTATATTTCTATTACAAATTACCCCAGATACGGCCGGGTCCTCTAGTTCAAAAGGTGGTGACATATTACAAATTCCGGTTCCGCCCGGAACCCGGGGCTTTTCTCCCCCACCGGTTCCACCCGGAACCTAAAAAACAGCTAATCCAGAGCTGTCCCATCAACAACAGTCACGACAAGGAAGGGGGAGGGTAAATGACCTCAAACGCTTCAGAGTCAGGATGGAGCTTGACAACACGCCCGCCTTCTACGGTATGCTCCAAACGAAGAATCCCCCGGTCCAAAGGCAGAGATGGATGGATAACGGCGACCTGAGCAAGTGCTTTTTGAAAACTCTCCCCAGCCACCTCCACGGCCATCTGGGCCACCTCACCCATCTCGTTCTCCTCGGCCTCGGCTTGGGCGCGTGCCTCCTGGAGCTCTTTTTCCAATTCAGCAATCCGAGGCGAGGAATCGACGCCAGACCCGACCTGGGCCTGCCTCGCTTTCACAAGATCGGCCTCGAGTTCATAAATCCGGGCCTTCATGGAAGAAACCACCTCTTCAGACCGCCTCCCTTGACTCTCAAGATCTGAGATTCGGACCTCATGTTCCATGCACAGATTAAGGGTAGAGTCCCTCTCCCTTTCAAGTTTATCCGCAACCGCCTTGAGCGCGGTCTGGTCCTCTTGCGACTTCGAGAGAGTTGAGGACAGCACCTCATATTTTGCCTGAAGCTCCTCCCGGGCCTTCCTTTCGTTGTCCCTCTCTACCAGAGCCCCTGTTATAGCGGAAATAAGGAAGTCAGGAACAGAAGTAACCAAAAAGAAAAATCAAAGAGTACACCTCGGAACTTGGTGTCACCTTTTGCCTGACTCTCAGCCTCGACCCTCTGAAGCTTGGACACATCGGCCAGATACCGAAATAACCTGAGAGCCGCCTCGACCGGGTCGACCCGGGAATCCTCCACGCGCTTCTGCAAGAAATCGGCGTCAATCGAAATACCGGAAGACCTAGAAGTTCGGTGCTTCCCATGACGACTTTTCTTAGAAGCCCGGGTGGAACCGGCTCGACCTGGCGGTCCCTGCTGCCCCGGAGCATGTGAAGTAGAAGCAGGGTCTGTTTGTGGCAAGGGACGCTCCCTTTTCCGATGTAAAAGATCAGCAGCCTGATCCTCTACACCTGCCAAGCTGACCTCCGGGATTGTATTGATCGGAACGACAGCAACGGGCTTTTCCTGCTGAACCCCGGCTTTCCTTTCCGCAAGAGCCGCCAAGCGAGAGAACTTGTTAGGTCCCATGCTATCTGCAAAATAAGGAAAATAAACAATGTTAAAAGAAACGGCAATCAAAAAATTATGGGCGGGATTATCTATCAAAAACCTACCAAGAACGGCGGCCACTTGAGACTTCGATCCGGCCCCAACCAATCGGGCTACGTCAACCCCAAATTTTTTGGGATCCCGGTAGACAATCAGGTCGGCGAAATTCGTCAAGATCGCCAGCGAGTCCTGATCAACCGGGGATAGCCGCCCTAAGCTGACGGTGTAGGAGTGAGGTCGCCGGTTAAAATGAGAAAGAGACCACCCTAGTTGAAACTTAGTGGACTCCAATGATTTCCCGTCCGCAGAATATTGACTAACGTGCCTCACTGCCTCCTCATTCACAGGCTCGACAAAAAAGTACTTGTTCTTCCAGTTCTTCAAAGATTCAGAATAGGGCATGAAAATCTTTACGCCCCTCCTAGCCCGGAAACTCACGTGCTCCCACTGATCCTTGGTGCCATCCTCATGCCTCCGGTTGACCTCAAAAAGGTGGAAGAACAGGTCACAAGAGATTGGCCTCCCCAAATGAATGCACATCAACTCGAAAGCCCGAAGGAACGCCCATGAGTTGGGATGAAGTTGGGAAGGAGCGAGGTTCAAGATTTCCAAGGCCTCTTGCTGAAAGGCGGTGAAATGGGGGCTAATATGCATATCAAGGATCGTCACCCCATACATGACAAATTTCAAAGCTTTCGGCCAGACAGCTACGTGTTGGTCTTCAGCCATTCCCTCCACGTTCCAGATCTGATCCTTCCGGGAAACGCGATTGACAAAGAAACTCATGTCATCCCCGGTCTTGTAGAGGGACTGAATTCCCCTCAACGTCTCCGACACCCATGAATACTCCCGAGGAACATTGAGAGGTTGGGACAAGAGAACATCGACCGGCCCTACTCCGGCTCGTGGGTATTGATCGGAATCACCCCCCTCATGCGCGGGGTCCCCGCAATGTCCAAGTCCGTCTTCATTGTTGCGACTCTCAGCAACCTCCGCTTCACTCTCATCCGAGCTCCAGCTAGTACTTCCCTGTTCTTCACAGTCAGGCTCGGCATCAGAATCCTCCGAGTCAAGGATCACTACCTCGGTATTATCTTCATCCGCCGGTTCGTTGCTGGGAACCCCAGGAGAGCGGTCTTCAGCGTGAATACTCAAAGGAGCAGAGCCCAAGTCATCTTGAACCTCGGGAACAACCGACCCGGGGCGACTAGTGCGAACTCCCACCGACTCTCCAGTACCGGAAGCCATTACTTTTGCGAGACTAGGGCGATCTGAGTTAGCGACCCGACGGGTTTGTTTTGTCCTCGCCAGACCGATCCTGCAGAAATGGGGGCTTGACGAGTCAGGTTGATACTTAAACAGTGGGTCCACAACAAAGTCAGAACCCGACCTGACGACCCCCACTCTGTATCTATAAATACGGGTTCTGAGAGAACCCGGCTGTGATCTAAAGCCGGAAGCAATAAATAAAAGGAAGAAACTAACCTTGTTAAAAAAGAAGCTCGTCGAACACTTGAAGCAGGTCACGAACAACAAAGGCCTCACCGAGACTCAGCACAACTCTGAAAGGCGAATTCAACTCCGGAACGACTTTAAGATCGGGAGCGGAGCAATTCTCAGAAAACAGTCCAAAGTGAGTAAGGTCCTCCCTCCTATTTATAGGAAGCAAGAAGACCTCAGATGGGCCTGGGCCTAGGCTACACTTCCCAACGCTAGCCCCTAGGCAGGCGCGTCGTTCCAAGCGCCATGATTACCCCAATCATCCTCGAATGACGCGTCCCATCAATGACGTCGTTAGCTGGCACAGAAATCAAGACACAACTATGCTCGGATCACCTCGGTTCCCTCGGCTCGCCCCGGTCCTTTGACCCCGCCATGACTGGAATCTCTCAAAAACGGACAGCCTCGAGTCACTCGACGCGACCTGAGTCCCTCAGATCGTCCCGGTATACCGTGAGTCTCTCACCCCGGAGTTTGGGGCCGACACGAACTCTAAAACATCAAGTCTAGCTTTCCTTAAGGCGACCCGACTTGGGGGGACTACTGTTATGGATTGGTCCTCAATGGCCAGTCCACCAAAAAGGCCCAATAGCAAAGGACCCAATTCATCCAACGGTGGAGATTGCAAACCTAGATCCAATGGCCCTCCTCCACTCCAGATACCTATAAATAAGCATTGATTGCTAACATTAATGGTACACACACTTCTCCTATTCTCTCACTTGTAATTGACTCACTCACTGACTTAAGCGTCGGAGTGTCATTGCAGGTATCACCCCACCTCGGATCGGAGCTCCAACTCGGAACTGACCAAGAACTTAAGTACCAACTATCTCAGACCGAACTACTTATCCAAGACCGAATACCTAGCAAGAGATACAGTACCGAACACACACCCTTAAGCTCTACTTTCTCCCTCTCCCTCCTAATATTTGAGGTACCGCTAGCAAAATGGGTTGACATCGATACCATTATTATACTCTCTTCCTCCTAACCAAAGACCTATATCTATGAGTATTATAACTCATTATCTTAACAAAGTCCTTTGGTGCTTTGGTTAGTGAGAGTTTGTTATAATATTTTAGTGCTTGGGCCATTCTTTATTATCACATTTCTCTTAAGTTAACTTAAATATATTACTCTAAATTCATCAGTTTTTTTTTGTAAAATATAAGCCTTTGAATATAATTTTAAAATTTATTTTTATACAACATAACAAAAGTACGCATGTCGTAATATCATAAAATATTGTTTAAATTAAGTATTAGTATTTTTAATATAATTTTTATTTTTAATTTTAATGTATATTTGTATTTTATAGATTTTAATTTTTATATTTTGAAATATATTTTATGAGCATAATCAAAAATATTGTTTTCTTAGCCTACCCTCAGTTTGTATTTAGAATAAATTTTAGCTAAAGATATGGTAAAAGTGGCCCTTAGTAACTTAATATTCTGTTGGTCGGATCATTTATTTGTTTTTACTAAATGTTTATATAACTATTTTTTAAAACTTATATTACTGTTGAATACTTATGCATTTTTCTTAGAAGTTTTTTTGAAAGACATTGTGCTTAGAATTCAACCATTGTGCATTAACTCAAAAGGGTTGACCTAGTAGAGCATGAGAGGATTTGTATCTGAGAATTCTCGAGTTCAAATCTCCATTGATTTTCTTAGAGTGAGGTAAATGTGAGTACTGACTTCCTTGTATTGGGGTGTACGACGTCATCCCTCAGCCTAAAAGTTTTTGTAGCAAAAAAAAACAGTGTGCATTGAATTTAATATGTTTAGCTAGAAGTTCTTCGGTCAAAGGGAATTAAATGGTTAGACATTATACTATGCATGTGTTTTGTTATTTATGTTAAATTTGAATGCGCTTCCTTTTTTTTTTGACAAGATATTATAGAGGTGCAACATGAGGACTTCCCAAGAGGTTATCCACCTAAGTACTGGTATGATCGCACCTTCAATGTGCTTTCTTATTGGCACCATTTACCCAATTGTTATTAGATTTAAAAAACTGAAGCTAAAGAAAACTGAAGCTACTTTGATTTATGAAAAATTGAATAAAACAAGAGAGGCCATAGAACCAAAATCATTGCACAAAATTATAAGTTTTTAAACCTAAAGTTTGGAAGATCCACTACAAGAATAAGTTCTGTTTCCTACAAAACTTTCCGACGAACTCTTGTCCGTCGCAATTTCCGACGGATTTCCGACGAAAAAGCCGTCGCAAATGTTCAGCAAAAGAGGTGCTAAAATTCCCTCTTACGTTTCCAACGACATCGTTGTTCGTCGCAAATTTCCGGCGGCTATTTCCGTCGGAAAATGCTAAAAGTTCGTCGCAAACATAAAAACCCTCTCAATTCTCATCGACCCTCTTTCATTTCTCACTTCTCACTTCTCCTATAACCCTAAACCCTCTCCACTCTCTGCCGCCACCACCCACTACCACCACTTAAGCCATCGCGTCTCCGCCCTCACTCCCGGCTACCACCCTTCTTTCTCCTCCTCACTTCCACTCCCTTCGCAACCCAACCCAAAACCCATAAACCAAACCAAAAATCTCCACTCTCGCCACAGTCGCTCCTCCTCTGTTCGCCGGCCGGCTGTAACCCCGAACTGAAATCATTCCTTATCCTGCGACACAAGAACAAAGCGTTTCAGCAGTTTAGAGGGCTCTATGAGCAGTGGGAGGTACTTTTCCTGCGACAACCGCTGCCGCAAACCACTGTTGTTCTCCTTCTCTCGGTCAACTCTCCCTTTTTCTTCTTATAGGGTATGTGGTTTTCTTCTACTCTACTTCTACTGAAAGAAAAACAATTTTTGGTTGAATCAAAACCCTAACTCCTCTTTATTGGACTTGGAATCAGTAGATGTTAGGGTTTGATTTAGGTTTCATTAGCTGTTGTTGTGGATTCTATGACAATACATTGAATTTGGGGGGTTTAATTTAGGTTTGATTTGGGAATTCGGGTGGGGGTATCAGTAGTTGCTGGGTTTCTAATTTTGAGGGTTAATTTGTTTATTTAGTTTTCAGTAAATTGATTAAGGTGTTTGATTATTTGTTTTTTGTGTTTTCTCATGTTATAATTTACATGAAACACAGATTATTATTTATTGTGCTCCATTTTTTGACTGTGATTTGCAGGTTTGGATTGCTATCAATTTGGAGCTGATGTTGGGTATTGATTCTGATGGCTAAGGCTAAGGGTTATCAATCTATTAAGCACGTGTCACTATCAGAGAAGAATAGGTAACCTAGAAATTTTAGCTTCCCAATATTAGATTATACCATTTTAGCTTCCCAATAGGTAGTGGTGTGTGTGTTTGAACATCCTTGACTGTTCTTGAATTGACAATATGGCAGACTGGATAGCATTAGCATTTCAGGTGGTTGCCTAATTTCCAAAAGTGTAACTTTATCCATAACACAATACAACAATTAGCTAGCTCAGTAATTAGCCTTCAAGGAATGACTCATGTAATGCCCCATTTATTTTACTGATTGTAGTTTGATATTGTTGTGATTATCCTACAAATATTTTCCTTTATTTTCCTTTCAAAACATGCGCATTGTCACCACTCTATGTATTCAGCATAGACTAAATGTAGTTGGCTATGGAAAATGGATTCAGGGAAGCAGGCTTGTGCTATTTACTCGTCTTTTTCGATGTGATAAAATAGGGTAGTTTATGTATCTCTTTATGCCTTAGTGATAAATGCCTTAGACTTAATATTGCTTGTTTTCATATTCACATATTTTTCTGTAATACACTTACCTGAAATTATAATGAATATAAACAAACATTAAAGATTAGTGTTAACTTACTAATTTTCATTTGGATTTGGTTCCATGGGGACTTTAGGAGGTGGAACAAATGAACAATTAATGAAGGAAGTTCAAGAAGCTCGAAGAATCAAAATGCTGCATCAGCCAAGAAAGGTATATTATATATATGATATACGTGTCGCTATGCCGTCCCATGTTGAATTGGATTTCTTTCACTTATTTTCTTCGACTTCATATTTGCAAATTATTAACAATTTCATCAAGTTATTTCAACGAAATGAGTATGTTGATTGTTGATCCATTTGTAGGTCATGGATATGGAACACGAGCTTCGAGCATTGAAGCCAATCTCATCATCATCCGCACAAGTTCAGCAATTATTTGAGTCATATCAAAATACTTTGTTTCTCTATTCGTCCATGCTGCTGCATTTAGCCTCTTCTCCAAATTATAATATGGCAACAGTAATGATGTTATGAGCTTCAACCTTATAGGGAAGTTATATTTTTAGCTATCTCTTTACTATATGGCCACTAAGCCTAAGTATTTAGAGCACCAAACTCTTTTTGCATTTTTAATTTGATCAATTAACATGCTTCAGCAGAATGAAAATGGACAATGTAGTGTGTCTAATATTGGATATGTGAAGATTGAAGTGTAAAGTAGAATAAAAATGAAGAGGCAAGGATCGATGTGCTCAGAAAGAGTGCTTTACATGTTTCACATGGCATTGAAAAAAAGTTATTGCCTGAGGTGTTCATCTATTTTTCATCTAACTCTAGATTCTTTTTTCCCTGAAGGCGATGAATGGTGGGACCTCTGTGCTGGACCTCATGTTGAATCTACTGGAAATATAAACAAAAGTGCAGTTGAACTTGAGTCTATGGCTGGTGCTTAATGGAGATGAGATAAAAAGAAACCAATCTTGCAAAGGATATATGGCACTGCATGGGAGAATGAAGAGCAGTTGAAAGCTTACCTTCACCTCAAAGAAGAAGAAAAATGTCGGGATCATAGACGCCTAGGGCAAGATCTTGATTTGTTTTCTATACAGGTACAATTGAAAGTGCTGTCTATATTGTTTTACAAGTTGATGTTGCTTTATTTTGATTATATTTATGAATCAGACGAGTTAGCATTTCTTATTATCATTTGTTGGTACATAACTGTTGATTCTATTAAATTTATGCAGGATGATGCTGGTGGGGGTTTATAAGTTTTCTGGCACCCAAAGGGTGCTATTCCGAGACACATAATTGAGGATTTTTGGAAAAAATTCACATAAACCGGGGTTATGATCTATTGTACACACCACATGTGGCAAAAGCTGATCTTTGGAAGATCAGTGTCATTTGGACTTCTACAAGGAGAATATGTATGATCAGATGAGCATTGAAGATGAGATTTATCAACTTCGACCTATGAATTGTCCTTATCATATTTTGGTATATAAAAGGAAGCGTTATTCCTATCGGGAGCTTCCTATGTTTTTTGCTAATCTTTTATGAGATAGAAGATTATCATTCTAATCATGTGAGCTTATTTCTGTAGCACCTGGAGTCAGTAATTAGGGCAAGGATACCTAGTATAACATCTTTAATAAACAAAAGCATTGAGGAACTTGAATCAGAGATGGATCATCTTGGGAGACCTATTGCTCTTGATGCTGGGGTAGGCTGTTTGTGATGATTTCTTTGACGAGTAAAGTTCTTTCTTTGATATGTCCTCTTGAATATATGCTTAATGTTAATATCTGTTTCAGGCTCAACTATACACCATCCTAGAACTTTGTCGAGCATTTGAACGGATATTCAAGGAGCATTTAGATGGAGGGTAATTATCTTCATTGTTCTCCGCTTTTCTGTTGTTTTGTCAAACTTGAAGATTGCATGTCCTACTGAGAGTCAGATAGGAGATGTAAACACAAACTTCGAGAATCATAGCATGCAATATAAGATTATTCGTCAAAAATCAAAGAGTAAGTCACAAACATTATAGTAGGTCATGTGTCAAATAACAGTGCTTCCTTGGTGGGGCCATGCTGGGGTCAGTTGCTCATTTGCAGCTATTGTGGCATTGCATTGTGAAGGTGTCGCAGCCCTAATCTTGAGTCTCATTTGTTTTTCAGAGTTTGGAACTCTGTTTTTAATTTCTTTTTAAACAAGTTTCATTTGGCCTTCAGTCAAATGAAGGATGGCTTTGTTTTGTTTCCCTCAGTTTGTCAGCAAATTTTAGGACTTGCAGTAGGCAGTAGCTGCCTTGTATCTTAATTATCGTAAAAGAAGAATCCCAAAAGCTTAAATTGTAAGGTGAACTTGTTACTAGTATTATTTATTTATATTTATCTATATGGATGGCTTTGTTTTGTTTCCCTCCATTCTGAAATACCTTATTATTATTGTTGTTACTATTATTATTTATTTATATTTATCTATATCATGATTGAGATTTTGCAGTGTTGCAAGTTGCAACAATGCTTTGTCTTTTCTCTCTCCAAACTACCTGATTCCTTGGTTTTACTTTTCTTAGCTACTTCTTTTCTAAACAAATTGATGTGTAAGGTGACAAGTGAATGCAGTGTACTGCTTGAAATGTTGAAAGGACTGTTTATTATAGAATTCTGTTGAATGAAAACTATTTTCACCAAAAAGAAACTTTGTGATGCAGTTTGCATACTTCATAAGGTAAAACAAGCTTAGCCAGGACAATTTGAAATGGCTGTTTGGATGTAATTTTGTGATAACTGATGAACTAGGTGACAGGTCTCTTTGTTTTCATAATATTTTTCTTTAAAATTCTTAGGCGACCAGGAGGAGACAGGATATATAATGTGTTTGATAATCAGCTTCCTGCTGCTTTACGAAAGCTTCCATTTGACCGACATCTTTCTCTCCAAAATGTAAGAAAAGTGGTGTCAGAGTCGGACGGTTATCAGCCTCACTTGATTACCCCAGAGCAAGGTTACCGGCGCCTGATTGAGGGTGCTCTCAGATACTTCAGAGGCCCAGCTGAAGCTTCAGTAGATGCTGTAAGCAATCTGATTGCCTTCTCTGGTATTTGGTTATTATCTTAAGTTAAAGAAGTGAACTGCTGTTCTTGATTTTCTGTTCCTGAGCTTCAGTAGATGCTGTAAGCAATCTGATTGCCTTCTCTGTTGCATTTTTGTTGAGGGGTTGATATTATTAGTAACCATATGGTGCCAGGCTAAACTTGCCAAGCTGCGTTGGGAACTCCTTACACCTACATCAAAGGGAGGTGGAGGTGCTAGCGAAGGTTTTGATGTTACTAAAAGTGGGGATGCAAGGGTTGGACTTGTGGGAAATCTACTCTGCTGCACCACAAATTGTTAAAGTGAGATAAATGTACACCTTTTGAATAATTTTGTGAATTTTATTACTGGGACTGTTTTGATGTTGGGTGTTATAGTATTTCCTGTTTCACCATCATAAGATACCTCGTTAATTTGCATTAGTTTATCCTGATAACTTTGTAATTTATTTTGGTGTTATGAATTGTGTAACTTTGTAACTTTTTATGTACTTTTCTTAATTAGTTTTTTTCTTAATTATAGTCTTTACTATGAAGCTAGTATGTATAGATATAACTATTAAATAGTACTTTGGATGTATAATTTAATTTTTATTTTATTTTATTTTAAAAATTTCTGACGGATTTCCGAGGGATTTGCGACGAAAATGTGTCAGAGTTTGCGACGACTTTGCCACAGATATTTGCGACGGGTTTCCGACGACTTTGCGACGGAGACATTTGCGACGAAAAAATCCGTCGGAAATCATTTGCGACGAGCGATTTTGCGACGACTTTTTGTCCGTCGGAAAGTTCGTTGGAAACGTCAATTTGCGACGAAAATAGCTGCATTTGCGACGAAAATCGCCGTCGGAAATCGTCGATTTTCTTGTAGTGATCTATCTGATTACGATAAAATCATCTCTAATAAAGTTATGGATACTATTCCACCATTGGAAACAAGACAAGGTAACCCCATGTAAAAAAAAGTTTGTCAACACATTAACTCCACTCCCTAAAAATTTTAGGTCATAGATTTGAGCAAGACCATACAATTAAGCTCACGAGTTTGAATCTTCCAAGGCACAATGAATGGAGAAGAGAAAGCCATGACGACCGGTTAAAAGTCATTCTCAAAAATGATACCAGTCCTTTTTATAGGCTGATTCTATGGCCAGCATAGCACCAATAATCTCTTCATGTGGAGTATAATTAACTCCTAAATGAAGCAAAAAAAAACCCAAGGGTGGCCATGCTAGAATCACAAAAAATATTGCCACAAGCAGCCAGATCCTAGGAGCCCCTAGTAGCCTCGTCTGTATTACATTTAACCTAGTAACAAGGAGTGAACTTCCAAAGAACCTCAATAACCATAGGTGCTTTACGAGGCTTCCCAACATCCAAGAAAGCTTAAAGAATAAAAAAGTAATGCATGGAGACGTGGTACCCTTGCTAAGAGAGAAAGGGAGACATTAGCCATAATCATATTTTTCAAAAAGCGGGGTAAGATTCTTTTATTGTGGAAGCGAAGCTTATACCAAGAATACCAAATAACCCAAAAGACAATAAGAACTCTAAAAAAATCATTTTCTAAATTCATGGAAAAATTAGATAACAATTAAAATAAATTAGACAATCATTAAGATTTTATAAAGTTGATTCACAACACATTGTCTCTTAAGACTAATAATATTGGAGTATTTAGACCTATTATATATGTAATGGTTTAACTGCTACATGTATTAAAATATTTTTTTCTTAAATTTTATGAAGTTTAAACATATAAAAATACATAAATTATAATATCTCTTGAAATAGAAACTATTTTTTCACTCATATAGATCTTTTAGAATTTTCTTTTTTTCCTTTTTTTTATTACTTCATTTTCTTCTTTTTCTTGCACATTACTTGATTCTTCATCAGCCTGCAACTTGAAAAAATTAAAAGAAGAGGTAGGAAAATGAAGTTGGTACCTTGATTGGAGAAATGAGAAATGAGATATAAAAATTAAACGCACATAATTAAAATAGGAAATGAGAAAATAGCAAACCTCTAAAGTACTCACTTGAAAGGCTAAAACAACTGCTACACTCTTGTTGAAGTCTTGGATGGGGGATTCCCTATCTAACAATCGAAAGAAGGAATAGATAGCAACAAAGAATGAGACCTAAAAGTTGACAATAAAAAGTAAGCACGATAATTTGGAAAACCATAGGACCCAAATTAATTTCTAATAATTCAGAAAAGTATGAGAACAAAAAGTTGACAAAAAAAAAGCTTAAATTGAAACCAATGGGGTTTAATTAGCAATCTCTTCCTATGTTATTTTGAACTAAGGTAGAAAGTTGATAGACCTGCACCAAAGCAAACAACTACTCGTGAAAATGTCAAACAAAGGTAGATATGGTACAATGTCTCTTGAAGCACTCTTTATAGCATATAAATAGTTGTAGATAAAATGAATTTGAATAGTTAAAAGTTTTTTTTTTGACCAAAAATAGTTAAAAGTTTAAAAACCCATTAACATGATAATTAAAACGTAATTACCTAGCCAACTATCCAACTGGATAAATAAATTAAAAGGAGTTAAAAAAATTAACCAAGCATTAATTGTTCTAAACCTTTTGATATCTAAAAGGCATGTCAATAGTTTCTTTCATCTAAAAATTGTATCAAGCATGTTTTCAAACTCAAGCATCATGTATATGTATTAAGAGTTCAAGGGTCAGGTGCATGTAATTTTATACAAATAATAACAAATTGAATTAATATATATATATATATATATATATATATGAGAACATTAGGAGGTTTTATGAAACTATTATATATTATTTTATATTATAATCTGTTAAATAATATTATATTCTGTTAATTGGTTTTATCAATTTCTATATTCCAATAAGAAAAATATCATTTTCATATTAATATAAAAATAATTAAATAATATTCCACTAAAATCATCATTAAATTAGTGCCAATTATGTGCTTTTATTAAAATTAATGTCTTCTTTATGAGCAAATTTTAAATAAATATTTTAATAAATAAATTCATGAGAATCATTGTGGAAGCTCCATTGAGTTTCCTTTACACACACACACACACACACACACACATATATATATATATATATATATATATATATATATATATATATATATATATATATATATATATATATATATATATATATAGATAAATTTGTAGAATTTTGTGGTCGTAAATTACACAAAAAAAGAATTTTAATAAAATCAGAATAATAAATTAATAGTTTAATAGTTATTAGTGTATTGACACAAAAATGAAAAATTAATTAATAATAGATGGAAGTTGAATAGTTAGCAATTGATTGTTTTCATTAAAATTAAACTCTTCTTTATGTCTAAATTATATATACATATTTTAATATATAAAATTCTTGAGATAAATTGTGGAGCTTCATTTGGGGTTTCCTTTATATATAGATATATAGATAGATGGTGTGGCTATTTAGTGGCTAAATTCTATAACGGTTGTATGAATTAAAGACAAATTATATCAAATAAAAAAATTAATAATACGTAGGATGTGAGAAAATTTTTTTTGGTTGGGTGACTATTCATTTCATGGCCATAACCTTGTAAAGAAAATGACCAAATAAATTATAAAACTGTTTTATTATGAATGCTCATAAGATCCTTGTTTTTATATATATGTCTTTGGGTTACCGTGAATGCCAAAAGCATTGATTTTTTTAGGGTTCTTTCACAATAACTAATTTGTTTTGATGGGATTATAATAACTAAATTTAAAACTTATATATATAGATATATATATATATATATATACATATATATATATATATATATATATTTGAAGTTAAATAGTATAATTATAATAAACTTTCCTTTCAACTTATAAAATTTAATAAATATATACAGATTATTTTTTTGTGTTTTATGACCTAATTATATAAGAAATAATCTATATATACAATTTAAGTTATTTTAGGTTAATTTTTTAATAACTAAATTTAAAAAATATATGTTCGAACTTAAAATTTAAGATTTCAATAAAGTTTGATTTCAACTTATATACATCAATTTTTGTAATTATACTCCATCATAGTTTCCCTTATTAATATATATTTAAAAAATACATATATAAATTATTAATAAATATTAATACAAATAGAAATAATGAGAAGTATTGTGAGCTTCCATCCAAGAATAATATTCCACTAAATCATCATTCAATAAGTTATAGTGTGTAATTATGTGTTTTCACTATGTCTAATTAAAAGCTAAAATTAAAGTCACTAAAACTAAAGTCACCTATTTAAATTATAAATATATATTAATATAAATAAAAATTGTGAGAAGCAATGTGGATGCTCCATTGGGGTCTCCTTTACATATATACTAGGGGAAAGCCCGTGCGTTGCACGGGTTGATATATTAATTTTTTTTTTTAAATTTATAAAGCCTTTATATAAAGATATATAAGTTGTTGATATAAATGATGTATTTTAAAAATATAGTATTTCATAAATATATTGTTGATTTTTATATTTTGAGTAAAAATCTTATATAGTGTATTATTTTTATAAATATAAATAACTGGCAATATTTTTATGAGCTTAATTGTTGAAAAAGAATTTTATTAAACTTCATTAGACTTAGAAATAGTAATTGTAATTCTATTTTATATGTAAGTTTATGTGCACAAATTTTCATAGTAAAGGCAGATGAGTATGGCAAAACATATATCATAGTAAACAAAATTATATTGATCTTTATTATTTTCTTTCTTTGATTTTTAGCACCAATTAATAAATCATAAATTGAAAGTAAAACAATAAAAAAAATTAAAATAAAAGTTTAAATAAATTTATTTTAATTTTAATTTATAAGAAGAAAATAATCAAAATAAAAATCTATTCTTTATTTTTACTATTTATAATGATATGAAAACGAAATCATGACTTCTTTATGCTCATAACTTTAACGAACAATATTAAAATAACATAATTTCTTAATGCCTATAACTTTACACATAAATTGTTGCATGAATCACTAAGTGATCCAAATTTATTTTTCTGCCTCTTTGTCCACTTCAAAGCTGTCAAGAACATGAAATTCTTTATTTTTTGTGTATTCTACATTTTTTTGCGAAACTCGCTCCTTTCTCCTACTTCTTATTTTTCATTATGAATATTTGTTTGGCAAAATCTCTTCCATGACCATCCAAAATTGTCTCTCTTAAATAGTTATTTCTTGCTATATATGACTAAAACTCTACCTCTTCCTCTCATATTCTACTAAGTCATGATAATATTGTAAACTAAAGAAATAATTCATATGAAAGTGAAACTCCTCTCTTTAAATGCATAATTGTTACATAAAAATTAATTTTAAAGGCCAACTAATTAGTTGTTATTTCAAAAACAACTTATATGAATTTTGATGAAAAAGAGAAATACATGGTATTGTAATATTTTTATTTCATCTAAATAATTATAATATATAAATATATTTTTTCAAATAATTAATTATATTTTTACAAATTTAATAACATTATAATTTCTTTGTGAATAAATATATAACTTCGAATCTCAAAAAAAAATATATAACTTCAAAAACTATGTTGAGATTTATCTCTCCCTCCCTCCCTCCCTCCCCCTCTCTCTCTCTCTCTCTCTCTCTCTCTCTCTCTCTCTCTCTCTCTCTCTCTCTCTCTCTCTCTCTATATATATATATATATATATATATATATATATATATATATATATATATATATATATATGTGTGTGTGTGTGTGTGTGTGTGTTTTGAATATATAAAAAAGAAATCAATAAATAAAAGTATCATCTCATAAGTCTCGTGTCAATTGAAAGAAAAATTTTATGGTAAATTTTAAAGTCAACTAATTATTTCTTATTTCAAGAACAACTTATATTAATTTTGATTAAAAAAATAAATACATGTGTATTGCAATATTTTTATTCATCTATACTATTATAATTGGTAAATGTTTTTATTCAACTAATTTATATTTTTACAAATTCTCATAATAATATAATTTCTTTGTAAATAAAGACATAATTTCTAAAATACGTTAAGGTTTATATATATATATACACGCTTTTAAAAATGGAATGAAAACAATAAATAAAAACGTTATCTCATAAGCTTCATGAATTTACTATAAATAAAATCTTTTTCTTATATATATATATATATATATATATATATTTAATTGTATATTTTGAATAAAAATGGAAACTTCATTTATATAAAAATTACAACAAATAAATATAGGTAAAAATAATGAGGAGTGTTGTAACCAAAATCTTCTTTATGTGTAAATTATAAACAAAATATTAGATTACATGAAAGATAATCATAAGTATTATATATATATATATATATATATATATATATATATATATATATATATATATATATATATTAAATCACCTTAAGGTAACCAAAGAAATAAAAGAAAATAGCATTAGATGGAGGGGATCCTACACAAAAAAAAATGAGATGATAATATTTTATGTCAATCATTACACACAGCTAGGCTAAATAAAAGATAGGAAGAGAACCGAAGAAGAATTTGAACATCCTATAATCTAAGTTACATCAATAATCTTTTCATATATGTTACAATTACAACAACCAGACCATATGAGTGACAACCTCAAAATTATATCCTAAATTTTCACCTATTTACTAATCAAACTTCAAGCTACTACATGTAATAGCTCTAATCTCCAAATCCATACATACCCCTATATTCTACAAATTAAAACCTCCAAATCTCATAAGCCTCATGCACCAAATACTTTCCATGCATCATTTGCTTATGGAAATACAAATCACAACCCATTGTAGCTGATGTGCTAATGAGTCCAATTGACAACAATGTTCAAGACTTTGTTGTTTATATAGCCACTATTTACTTAAATGATCAATGTAAGATTCCTTTTTACCATTTAAAAAATGTAACATTCATTTTATTTTTCAATGTGTTTGCCTTTTTGTCTTACTATTATTCATTGTGGCTACTTTATGGTTCATAATTAAATGGATATGAAAAGATGCATGTTCAATAAGTCTTAATTTTGTTTTTTTAAGTTTTATTGACACCTATAAAATTAATTTTCGTTAAAAAAGTTGATATAAAATAATAACATCTTATTTTCTTCTTATTCTATGGAGTATATATATTGGTATTAATTTTTTAATAATTTTTAGACCACCCTTCTTAAGTATTTATAGTATTTTTTAAAGAAGACCTAAAGTGAAGGAAAATGAAAAGATTGTAACTATATCTCTATAAAAAACCAACTATAATAATTAGGACTAATTATAATAATAATTTAGAGACACTAAAAGACAACCAAAATCAAAACATCAAGTAATGAATTAAGAGTAATCAATAAGAGAGGAAGTTTTGTAAAATTAAAAAAAAAAAGAGGAAAACTCACAATTCAAGAGTCAAGCTTCTTTAATAAAAATTAATATTAATGTTGCAACATGTTTATAATATAAATAATAATATTAGTTCCGTTAAAAATGAAATAATTATTTTTAATATATTAAAACTAATAAGTTCTACAGTAATAATATTTTTAAAAAATTAATATTATCAATTACGGTTAAATTAAAAATTTATAATTATATTATACCATTAATATGATGTATATGCAATACAAATAAATCAAATAAATATATAATAAAATTAAACACTAATAATAACCTGATAAAAAATACTAATATATTTGATCAAATATATATATATATATAGATATAGATATAGATATATTATATTATATTATATTATATTATATTAAATTATGTTATATTATATAATACTTAAACTATTTTTAGTTGTTATTATCAACTTCTATTTTAATTTGAAAATATCATCATTTAAATGTAAATATAAAATATTTATTTAATATTCCACCAAGTTAGTGGCGATTATTAGCTTTCATTAAAATTAAATTCCTCTTCATGTATAAATTATAAATAAATATTTTAATACACAAAAAATATTGAGATTCATTGTGGAGGCTCCATTGGGTTCTCCTTTACATATATATATATATAGATACTTAATAAAATACCCGTGCGTTGCACGGGTTGTTATAATATTTCATATATTATTTTATAATTATCGTAGCAATTCATTTATTTGGCTAATTGAAGTAAATGGAACGGTGGAAACAGTTCAATTTAACAGTATTATTGAATAGGTTAAAAAAAATTAATAAAACGATAATTAAAGAAATCCAATAGAATCGTAAAAAGAGGAAGCAAATAGAAATGTTAGTTAAGAAAACTTCAATATTAAAAACAATGTACAATTTACGTTCATCGAATCGAGAGATATGATACACAGAATTGAAAGATAAAAACTCATTAGAAAAATAGAAGATCCTTTTGAGGGTGCTCTATAAAAAAATTAATACATAGAATTGAAATATATAATTACATTTAGACGACATCTTAAGGTTATAAAAAAACAACTACATTATACTGCTTGAGCAAATTCTACAAACCCATAAACTATGACCCATAAACTATGACTCTTATGTGTCTATGATAGATTTATTCTAGGGATGCCTAAGATAATAAATACCATGAGTATTGTTTGTTGGTCACAATACCATGAGTATTGTTAATACATACAAACCACCAAAGAAATATTTTAGTCGATGATGCCTAAACACTCGACCCCATTAAGTTTTCATTACGGATTTACAACCCCACAAAGATCCATATCTTTAGTGTAAGAAGTTTCATTTAAATTGTCCTATAAAAAGAATATTTGGAATAAGTAGTAAGATCACCAACTAATCAAGGAAAAAAGGTTGGGATACAATCAAATACTCTGAAGCTTGATGTAGTGCTATTGAAGTCTTGTAGGCAAGTTTGGTGTTAGAGCTCTATCACCATTTCTTATAGCATTTAGCACATCAGTATCATGATCAAAAGTAATAAATTAAAATCACTAAGTAAGTTTATTTATGTAGAAAATTTGTGAAAACAAAAAAAATAAGCAAATAAATCATCTCATGAATTTAGAATGAATAATAATGATAAAATTGATATCTAATACTTAATTTCACATAAAATCAAAAAGAAAAAATAAAGAAAAACTGGATCTCATAAAATAAGAAAGTAGATTAAGAAATAAGAGAAGAAAGTTGATATTAAAATTAATATAATTAAAAAATTGAGGAACATCTCCCTTATAGCCTAATGAATAGAAGAAAAAAGTTGATATTTAATACAAATATAAATTCAAAAAATCTCATAAAATGATGTTTTTCTTGGTTTTTTTTTTGCCTTTTTGTGATATAGAGGGTGAGCTTCCTATACGTGAGACCTAAGGTGACTCCTTCATAAGAAAGATACTAAAAGTTATATACATCGTGTTTGATTTGTGCACTCAGTGTAAAGACAAACTAATGCACTATCTATTAAGTGACAAAAAAAAAACTCTTCTTCAAGGGACATAATTAAATCCTACACATAACACAAATTCACCAAAACTATTAAATAAAACATTTTTCTAAGAACAATAATAAAATATACATGACTTCTCTCAATGCTTATAACTTTACAAAGAATCGTTATTTCTATTGCACGATTCACTAACTGATCCATATTTTCCTTTGCCTCTTTGTTTACTTCAAAACTGCAAATAACATGGAATCCTTGACCCTTTTTGTGCATTCTACCTCTTTTCAGGAAACTCGCTCCTTTCTTCTGCTCTTTGTTTTTCAATATGAACATTTTTGTCAAAACCCCTCCCCTCACCATCCAAAATTGTCTCCTTTAAATAGTTAATTTTTGCTATAAATGATTAAAACTCTATCTTTTCCACTCATATTATAGTAACTCATTAGTTTATTGTCAATTAAAGGAGTAATTCATCTGAATATGAACACCTCACTTTCAATGCATAATTGTTACATAAAAAAGAATTTTAAAGGTCAACTAACTTAATTGTACAAAAAATAATCTTTATTTTGTTTACAAATTTTTTTAAAAAAATATGTACCTAGATTGGAAGATTTCAAAAAATATTGAGTCGATTGATAAATTTTAATAAATGTATGAATATATTTATTTGTAGGTTTTATCACTAAATTATATAATAACTAATATATAAATATGTTTGTGTGTGTGTAAATTAAATTTATTTAAATTTATTTGATAATAAGTAAATTAAAAAATGATGACAATAATTTCGAATTAGTTTAATAATATTTTCTTTTTTAAAACTAAATTATAATGCTGGTTTTAAATAAAAAGTATGAAACATGTTTAATATTATATCTAACTTTTATTTATTGTAATCATTGGCATAAAATATTTGTATCTCATGAAGTTGTTTGTGTATAAAGCCCTTCATCTACTACAATGTATTTTATATTTTTGGTTACCATTAATGTCATCTAATATATATATATATATATATATATATATATATATATATATAATAGTTATCATTATTATTAATCTAATAAAATGTAGTTATTTATTATAATTGACACATAAGGAATATAAAAACTAATATATATATATATATATATATATAATAACAATTAAAATAATATATATATATATATATATATATAATGGAGAAAAAGGAAAAAAAACTCACAATTCAAGAGTCAAGCTTCTTATATATATATATATACATATATATATATATATATATATATATGTATAGATAAATTATATTATATTATATTATATTATATTATATTATATTATATTATATATAAACATATTGTTAGTTTTTATTATTATTTAATATTCCCCGAAGAGAATCTTTTAATAAATTAGTGGCAATTATGTTCTTTCATTAGAATTAAAGTCTTCTTTATGAGTAAATTTTAAATAAATATTATAATAGATAAAATTTAATTATGAGAAAAATTGTGGAGGCTCCATTGGGGTCTCCTTTACATATATATATATATATATATATATATATATATATATATATATAGATGGGCAAAGAGGAAGTTGGTATGTTGGCTAGTTCAAAGACCTCTTACTACGCTCCTGAGCCTAGGGGAATGTCCGTGCGTTGCACGGGTTGTTCTAATATTGTTATTTAAATATAGAATATAGTATGATATTAATATAATTTTAATTTCTTATATCAAACTTATTTATTTTAGGCAATAATCTTATATAAAGTATGTGTTTTTAAATAGGGTTAAATATGTTTTTAGTCCCTAAAAAATCGGCTCCTTCTAAGTTTAGTCCCTACATTAACGAAATAGGCGTTTTGGTCCCTACATTTTTTTTCCGTTTTCATTAATAGTCCCGGTCGTTAAATCCATCTGATTAGGCTTTTTTTATTTAGGGTAAAATATATTTTTGGTCCCTACAAATTTGGGTCATTCTAAGTTTAGTCCCTACATTAACGAAATAGGTGTTTTGGTCCCTATATTTTTAACAGCCACGTCACATTTCTGTTGACTGATCAGATGGATTTAACGACAGGGACTATTAATGAAAACGAAAAAAAAATGTAGGGACCAAAACATTTATTTCGTTAATGTAGGGACTAAAGACGAAAACCCAAATTTTATAGGGACCAAAAACATATTTAACCCTTTTAAATATAAATATTTGTTAATACTCTTTATCAAATTAATTGTTTTGAAAATAATTTTACAAAAGTGAAACGAATTTACAAAGTTGAATAAATACTTTAAAATAAGAAATTTGGGATTTAATATGAAAATAAATTATAAAAATAAGGAGCAACCTAAAGGCTCCATTTGAGCTTCCTACACAAAATATTATGTTTACATAATATTTATACAATAAATTGGAAAACGTATATAAAATATAAATTTTAGTCAAAGACATAAAATTTTAAGAATAAATATTTTTTATAAATTGTATTCCTTTAATTTCGATTAAACTTATGAGTTTGTAAAATATGGATTGAAGATGTAAAGTTTTAATTAATTGATCTTATATTTAATTCACTTTTTTTATAGTAATTATTGCATATTTTGATATTTAAATTCTGTATCTGTTTATATTTATCATTCAAAAAATTAAAAATAATACATACTTGATATAAATCTATCTTTCTGTTAAGCTTTATTAGACTCTATTTTTTTTCTCTACCATTATTTTCTCTATCATAAAAGTAATCACTTATGTTTGTGTATTTTTTTTGCTACCATGTTATTGGTGCGCAGTTTCCACTGGCTTTGCCGATGACTAATCTACACCTGAGAATCTGACTGGCCACGTGTATACTCGGCTTTGCCAGTCCGTGTGGTTCTCCCCTCTCAATACTTATGTTTGTGTATTTAATTTGTAACTATAATTATGTCAAAAAAATTTGTAACTATAATAATTACTACTAATCATGATAATAATTTAGAGATACAAAAAGGCAACAAAAAACAAAACATCAAGTAATGAGTTAAAATTTGTCGGAAAAAAAGTAATGAGTTAAGAGTTATCAATAAAGTGTTTTAAAATAAAATTGAAAAATGGAGAAAAACTCACAATTCAAGAGTCAAGCTTCTTTTGTTTATTTATTTATTTATAAATATTATATTATAGATAAAAATATTTTTTTCATTTGTATCAAAAAAAAATATTATACATAAAAATATTGTTAGTTTGTTATTATCAACTTCTGTATTTCCATAAGAAAATATAACTTTCATATAAATATAAAAATAGTTAATCAATATTCTACTAAAAGAATCAATTCTGACTCAAGTTAAGAACAACTCTACATCAGTAAAAAATGAACAACTCTACATCAAAAATTCAAAGTTTTTATTTTTTGGTTAGAACATAAGGTATGACTATTCATTTTTGTTTGTTTTATCACTTAATTATATGGTAAATAATATATATATGTATATATTATAATAAGTAAAACTCGTGAGAAGTATTTTGGAGGCTCCATTGGGGTTTCCTTTATATATATAAAGAGAAAGACAGAGTGAGAGAGAGAGGGGGGAGAGAGAAAGAAAAATCACAACATCATCTAAGTTGCGGTTCAACCATATAATCAAGAAAATTACGAATAATAATTGAAGATATACTTGAATCCAAGAAGAAATAGTTTATTTTGTTTACACACTATAAGAATATGATGTATACATTAAACTTGAAACCTATAACAATCTCAATACTTAATCAACAATCAATTAAAGGTTATGAATAAAAGACAAATTTAGACAAATAAACTTTGGGACGCTAACTACCACAATGGCTTTATTCAAGCTTGAATATTAGTGATGTAAAAACCAAAAAATTTACATAAGTCATGTAACAACTAAACAAATGTGATGTAAAAAATGAAAAGATAATTGGTGACTTCTCTTCTCAGGTATTTATAGTATCTCTGAAAAAAGGCTAAAAGTGAAAGAAAATGAAAAAATTGTAACTTATCTATATTAAAAAACAACTATAATAATTAGTACTAATCATGATATAAATTTAGAGACACCAAAAGGCAAATATAACTTATCTATATTTAAAATAAACAAAATATTATATTATATTATATTATATTATATTATATTATATTATATTATATTATATTATATTATATTATATTATATTATATTATATTATTTTGTTCTTAAACATATTTAATTAGTTAAAATTAAAATATCATTTTCATATAGATATAAATATCTAATTAATATTCCACTATCATTGAATAAGTTAGTGGCAATTATGTTCTTTAATTGAAATTAAAGTTTTTTTATGTCTAAATTATGAATAAATATTTTAATACATAAAAATATTGAGAAAAATTGTGGAGCTTCCTTTGGGGTCTCCTTTACATATATATATATATATATATATATATATATATATATATATATATATATATATATATATATATAGATATAGATTCTATAAACTAATTGTTTCATAATCATTTTCCATAGATTTAAGAAGATTCTATTGTATGAGTATTGTTTTGAGCTTTAAATACGAATGCACTAATTTTATATATTATTTGTGTTTAATATCTTTTTTTACAACATTTATATTTAATGTCCGGTAATGATCAATTTTGTAATCGGTTTTCTATTTCTGCTATTTCTAATTCTTGATTTTGATAATTATCTTGATGTAGCATAATTTTAGAGGTAGATGCTTGGGAGGAAGAAGTAGAGGCTAATATTAATGTTTTGGTTCCTCTTTTAGATCTTAACTCACTAAGGGTTTTAAGTAAGTGACCCATATTCACAATTTTTTTTTTCTTTTTCTCACTGGGACCGTAGTTCAACAATGGGAACACCATTACCGAACCCTTACACCATTACCAAATGCTAAAACACGAAAGTGATTTGAGATTTATACCTCAATTACCAGACCTCTTAAAGAAGCATTGATACCAAATAACGAATGAACCATAAAACATATAGATAGTTTAACACAAAATTTTATTATTTGAATTAAGAAGTTCAAATTAAATGAGTCTCAATTCAAAGTTGATATATATATATATATATATATATATATATATATATATATATATATATATATATATATATATATATATATATATGAGTTAGGATATATTGACATCAGGTGTCAAATTTAGTGACTTACACCAATTAATATCTTTGCGTATAAAATGAAATTAATCAATCCGACCGTTGAATAACATGATATTATCATCGAGATCATATATATCAAATTTCATAAAAATATAAAACTATTTGATGGTCCATCGCACTACTCTATTCCGATGGCTAATATGTTATTTAAAAGATAAGCAAATGTGTGTTGTTAGATAACACACCTATGAGTATCTATTTTTTTTTTGAAATTTGATACATATGATCCCAAGGATAATACGACGATTTTTATATGAAGATATTAATTGGTGTAAAGTCGCTTAGTTTGACACCTGATGTCAATATATCCTAACTCTCTCTCTCTCTCTCTCTCTCTCTCTCTCTCTCTCTCTCTCTCTCTCTATATATATATAATCCCAAAATCCTGGAAATTGAAATAGAGAAAAACAAGTCCCAAATTCTATCTAAAAAATGCTTTAAAGAAATTGCAATAATAAATAAAAGTGTCTGTCTACACAAGTTTATTTTGGATTAAGCTTCGCTACATAACATCCATGTCTTGTTTCTTAGGCGACCTATGCTTGAAAATTATAAACGAATGAATGCATCTACTAATGATAGATGCATCATTGTTTGGTTGGTTGTAATTCTTGCCTCCTATTTTATTAAGCTTTTGTACTTTCCTCATTAAAAGAAGATACGTTTTCTAGATTCTCTATGTCTTTTGTTTTTGTTGCTAGTGGGCAAGTCCAATGGCATATTATTTGAGATAAAGAATATGCCCAAAGGAGAAATATTTCAACAAAAAGCAAAAGATATAGACCATTGGACGAGAATACTTTTGGATAGCTCTTTAAAACAGCTCCATATATGGTGGACTATATGAAAATTGACAGACTAAACGATATAGGCAGTTTTTTTTTAACCCCCTATTGTATCCCATACCCCCCAAATCGACTAAACGGACCAAAATACCCTTAAAAATGTTAAAAAATGAATTCATTCCTCATTTCATCATATTTTCGGAAAAAGTAAGTTTTTTTCCTAAACTTCCCAAAAATAGACGTATTTCCGAAAAGATTTCCGGAAATACGCCAAATTATGGTATTTCCAAAAGGTTAATTTCCAGGGAATTCTGGAAATACCTCAAAAAGAGGTATTTCCGGAAGCCATTTTGAGGTATTTCCGGAATTCCCTGGAAATTAACCTTCCGGAAATACCGTAAAAAATGGTATTTCCGGAATTTTTGTTTTTTTTTGAAGTATCGTTTTAATTATTTTTTTTTCTTTTTCAGTGGCAACCAGAACATGAAACATAGAGCGAGGGGAGCATTCAGGAGCAGGACGAGGAGATGAGCAGAGTCCTCCTGGCAGTAGGACCAGGTTCAAATTGAGGACTAGACAGGCCGGACACGCGTCTGAGCGTCAGAGGCGTGTCCGAGAGCGAGAGCAGCAGCAGGAGCAGGAGCATTATTATCACGAGCCTGCTGAGTCATACGCCATGCATGTAGATGACCAGGCTGAGGCTGAAGTTGTTCAGCATGATGATGAGGCTGCTGAGCAGGTTTTATTACACCGGTTGCATGTCCACGTTGCAGCAGGTGGGTGAACAAGAAGTGTGATAGTATCAAGCTTCCAGAGTTTCGGAAGCTGCTGGATGACTTGCAGAGGGAGCAGGTCATATGGAGCCCCTGGGACGACCACAGACAGTACCACCGGTTTCACAACATTTCATTATTCAGAGGTTGGCTGCTGTGGGGGGATGTGGCTGTGCCTTATATGTCAGACAGGGTCCGTTGGCAGTTTGGATATGTCCAGCAGATTCTTGATCCACCTATTTCGGGCTCACGTCCATCTACGGAGTTCATAGTACAGCAGCTGATGTTCTATCAGTCCCCAGCGCGGGCTTTCAGGGACAGCGGTCAACGGACACCCGTCCAGGGTGCATGTGATGACGAGTACCTACCATGGTACTTGCAGGTGTCCATTCCCCGCCTGACTCTGGCTCCGCCTTCACCTCCAGCTCCGCCTTCGCCTCCAGAGGATGCACCCGCAGTTGCTGAGGATGTTGGTCCACTTCCCTTAGAGTCCAGGATGGAGAGAGCAGCTAGGCATCTCCAGGATGTCTATGATAGTCTTTTGGCAGTCGACGGCATTCCTGGGGATGTCTATGATAGTTTGTTGGCTGCTTTACAGCTTTTGGACATTTAGTTGTATTATTTTTGTATTTTTACTGTATTAATACTGTATTATTATTGTTTATTAGTTTAGCGAGTTTTGTTACAAACGATAAATAAAATGAAACTATGAAGAAATCTTCAGGCAATGTTAGGTTGTTGTGACTGAATCTTCTAAGATGTTCATTGATTTTTGTCATGCCATGGGACATATTTACGAGGGTCACATATATACTTTCATGTCATGGTTCTTAAATTATACATCGTCGAGAATAACTTAATCCAATGGATATTGGATAAAGGTTATATATAGAAATTATCGTTTTCGGGCTTAAACTCTTGTTCATCAACCCATATGACTAAGAAAAATCAATTTGACATTTTTAACGAGAAATCAAACCTATTTCCATACCATATGAACATCATAACACATGAACCAAGTTATTTCCAACATGCATGATGAAACCGAATTTAAACTTAGAAATTCACTAAAGTATCAAGGTCAAAACTCAATTAACCATGCAACTGAATTCTAGATCTATTCTTAATTCCCCGAACTCAACACATACGTAAAACTTATGGTTGCCCCCAAACAAGTAAGACTCGCCTATTCTTGAGCTCATGTAGGGCCCGCCAATCCCTCGCTAAAGGCCTAAAAAAAATTAGGGACATTTATAATTTAATTTATAGTCTTAAATTTGTTCTTTATCTTTTTCATTTTTTGGTCATTTATGTTTCAAAATCATCACTTTTTTTAGATGTCGCATTATCTTCCATTAACAAAATGTTGAATATATGACCTAACATCTAACTGTTTTCGTCATCTTCTCTCGCATGACTGCAACATATTTGATGACAGTAAATCTAGGGTTTTTATAGAGAAATGGGAAAACATTCATGGCTTTATTAACAACAATCCTTCAAATTTGTAGTTATAACTGTGAGACTTTGAAGGGACTGCTTCAAAATGAAATCATGACTGCAACATATTCAGGTAATGTACACAATGCTCACATATGCGTTTTGTTCATAGAACGATTGAAAAAGAGCAAAACTATAAGCAATTTGAAATATAAAAAACCAATTCAAAAAGAAAAAAAATTAATCGGATCGTTAAATTAAGTTAAATGACCGGAGAGTGATTTTACCTTTAGTATTTAGTATTAATTCAAGATCAATGTTAATAAGTGCTTTCGATATTGATTAAAAAATAAAAGATGAAAAAAGATATATAAAAGTATACTATTTAAATTCATTATTATTTTTTTGGTGTGAATCGGGTATCATCTGCGCAATAGCAGAAACTAATCTCTCGAGTCGGGTAGGAACACAATGTGCGGTAAAACTCTCCCTCAAAAGATTTAATGCCGCTGCATTCCCAAGGTTGGATTCGAACCCAGTACCTTGATTAAGCTGAGACCCACACCATCTCACCCAAGCGCTCTTGGGTAATTCATTATTATATTACATATTAAATTTCTTACTACTTTTTTTACTTCTTAATTAATGACTTTAAACATCCGTCGACAAAACTTTATATTCAACTCAACCCCTTGTTTAGTTTCGGGTACCCACGGTTTATGCAATGAAACTAGCTAGGGAAACAGTAAATATATATTTGTCACTACCAAACTTATGCTCATATTTTTTGCTGTTGCTAAACTTATGTTCATATTTTAAGAAACTAACAAGGTATGAACTCGCATATTATCCAAGTATTCCTTTTCAATTCCTTTTCCCTTTGGTCAATTTTCTGACAAGGTTCTTATGCAGACAGCATTTGGCAATTTGTCTAGTAAAGGAAAAGACAATTGTGCAACTCTTTATCACTACAATCACAATGTCGCCAAGGAAGCTTGTTTTTGCATTATTGATGATAATGAAGATGCTGATCCAGCAACTTGTGGATTGTCTCCGTCTTATGTGCGCTTGTGTAGAAAATGGTCACTCGAGTTGAGATGTTTGACATTGACTACTATCCCATTGTTTTATCTTTCCAAAATGCACTATCCCATTGTTTGATTTTATTTTTTTAGGGACTTAATTTATATACATTGTTGGTGTATAAATGTTTTACATTATCGGTCAATTACAAGTTGATTAGACATTATAAAAAGTTAGTTAATTAGTAATCACATTATATGTCACTCATACTATGAATTGTTATGGGCTCTGATGTACAAAAATTTATGCCAAACAATGCATAGCAATTAAACTTTTTTTTGACATTAATCAATCAATGCATTTCCTTCAAAATAGAGTTCACAATACAACTAGGAATATATATATATATATATATATATATATATATATATATATATATATATATATATATATATATATATATATATATATATAGCTAAATGAACTACGAGAAAAATAGGTAATAGATGCTCATGCCAAGGCATAAACAATACAATTCGTTGATCGCTTCACAAACACAATTTGGTAATTGTTGTTTAAACTGAGAATGGGTCAACATGCTTAATAACTAATTAACCATATTCAAATCAGTCTAGGTTCATAGCATAAACATCATATACCACTTTCTTGCAGTTCGTCTCAAACGTTAAAGCATGAAGGTTTTGATCGGCAACCCAAACAAGAGATTTAAGAAGGGTCCAAACTTCAGCTTCCAGAAGGAAAACATATATGTTGTTTTTTAATCAAAAGGAAAACAATAAAAAAAAGAAACACGGAATAGAACGAACTAAAGTCTAACATGTTTTATCCCCATAGCATCAGCTATAAGGAGAGGTGAAACAACGGTAGGACAAATAGGTCACACATGATCTCCATAGTTCATATTCGCTCCTAAATGCTAACCAGTCAACACACGAGTTTCCCTTATGAAACGTGTCAACAAAGATCAAATCTCAAGCCTTGAGAGAAAATGATTTGATGTAGGAAATAATGGAAGCATAGGGGTGGGTATCTTAAAGCCCACGAGCAATCAACGATAGGGCGGTTTCGGAGTCTGATTCACAAATAATAGACCTATAACCGCTGGACCAAGCTAAGTTCTATCCCTTAGCAATTACATGGAGATCTGCATTCAAGTTAGTAGCAATGCCACAATTTCTCGACAAACCAAGAAGTCAACCACCTGTATGATCCCGAAGTAATCCTCCATTGCCACTACGACCTGGGTTACCAACGAGGCTTCCATCAACATTAAGTTTAACAAAATTTATAATAGGAGGAAACCAACGAACCAATCTAGGAGGACGAGTAGACACCTTGGCAAAATCCAAATTGATAGTAGGAGGAAACCAATCTAGCTCGATTAAGAATCTTCCAAGTTGCTCATTTTGCATCATTGAAAACTATTTCATGTCGAGCCATCCAGAGGAACCAATAACAACTGATAAAGATAATACATTGGTCACTAATAGCATGATGTTTAAACCAAAGCCAAGCATCACCATAAACCTTGCTAGCATCAGTGTTAAAGACAATAACCTCCAAGCATTCTGAGCTCTAGAGCAATCCCACAACATGTGTTTATTATGAAGCTTGAACGATAGATATTGAGGCACACATAACCACACAATATAACCACACAATATTATCGTACGGAGAAGGTAATTCGTACACTTCTAGATTAACGGCAGAAGACACTACAAGAAAAGTTGGTTTTTTCGGAGGACAAAATCCGCCGGAAAAGTCAAAAATCCGCCGAAAAATTGGACTTTTCGACGGATTTTTCGCGCCGGTAGCCAGCTCGCAGCAAACAGTTTCCGGCCGATTATCCGCCGGAAACTCCCAAAAAAATCGCATAACATTACCGGTGGATTATCCGCTGGAAATCCCGCCGAAATTTTTGCCGGAAATGCCGTTAAATCTGCCGGTAAAATTTTTTTTTAAAAAATAATAAAAAATTCGCCGGAAAAACTTTTTTTTTTGAAACAAAAAATCCGCCGAAAATTAAATTTCGTTTTATTTAAAAAATTAATATTATTTTATTAAAAACTTTAATTATTGATAAAAAATTAAAAGTTAATTAATTTAATTATTAATTAATAGAATATAGTAATTAATTTTAAATAATTAATTAATTTAATTAAAAAAATTTCAGAATTATTTATTTTAAACTAATAATTAATTTAAAAACTTTAATTATTGATAGAAAAATAAAAATTAATAATTAATTTAATTATTAATTGACTTATTTATTAAAAAAATAAAAATTAGGAATGAAAATTAATAATTAAATTAATATAGTATTTAATTTTAAATAATTAATTAAATTTTTTTTTAAACTAAAAAATAATAATTAAAATTAATAATATCGATATTAATAATATACGAAATGAAAAACAATAATAGGCCTGAACTGAAGACGATTTAATTTAATTCAAATTTAAAATCGAAAAAGTACTCAAATATCCATAACAAATATAAATGAAAATTTAAATATCCATACAACAAAATAAAACAATTCAAAGCTACTGGGGTGGCTGCTGGCCTGGACTCATCATCATGATAATAGGTATCATCTAACGCAAGAAAAGCACTAATCGCATCGATATTAAGATCGATGTTTGAGTTGGGCTGGTGGGGTGACTGCTGCTGGGGGTGCTGGTATGGCTGGTATGGCTGTTGCTGGCGCTGCTGAACCTGCTGCGGTGGATACTGCTGGAAATACTGGGTTGCATACTGCTGGGAATATTGGGGCTGAGGCCACGGCTGAAATGCACCGCCGAAATGCTGTTGCGGTAGGTAGGATGGCATATGTGATGATGATGATGGCCTCGAGTGCTGAGACATCAGCTGATCCTGCAAAAGCTTAAAACGCTCCTCATTTATCCTAACCTGCTCCGCAGATATCCTAGCCTGCTCCTCCATGCGCTCCTCAGCTATCCTAGCTTTCTCCCGAAGCGCCTGCACTTCCCGTTCATTTTGCTCCTGCCGCTCGGCAAACTGTCGATGGATCTCACTCAGTTGCTGGGTCAATTGCGTAACAACACTCAACTCACTAGAATTAGGAACATAAGAGCGACCAGTACTCTTTGATCCAGAATGTGAAGAAGATAGACTCGGAATAATGTTTGTTTTGAAAGCAGCCGGTCCAATACCACCAGATCCTACCATATGATTACTCTTTTGGGGACCAACTGCTCTCTCCTAAATATCACGAGCTACTCTAGCCTCCTCCACAGGATCGATATCTGTCCCACTGCTCTGCTGTGACTCATGGTACTCAGCCAGCCCATCCTGGAAGCTCTCCTGAAAAAAATAACCCAACAAAGAAATAAATAACTAATTATTAATAATATATAATATAATAAAAACAATATATATATATATATAGATAAATATAAATAATAAACATTAATATATAATTGTAAAAGTAGTTTTACATGAATATTCCTCGCCCGATCTATAGCAAACTCACCAGTGTCCTCTCGCATATGAATGTAGCGATGCAACTCAAGCAAAGTGATTGTCCTTTGATGCATCGCCTTCTATATATATATCTATATATATATATATATATATATATATATATATATATATATATATATATATATATATATATATATATATATATATATATATACATATAGTGTTATTAATTAATACACATGAAAATGCCTAGTTAATTATAAATAATTAATTAATCAAGTAATAAAAGTAATAAATTTACCAAACGCCTGTGATGGGTTGCAGTATTAACACTCCCTCCTGTGTGTATGCAGCCACCTTTTTCAGAAGCACGGTTCTTCTTGGCTTTCTCACAATAATTTTTAAATTCTGGTGTCTCCCAATATCTTTGAATGAAGCCCAAGTACGTTAAGTCTCCCATATAAGATGGCTTCACATTCTTATTGCGCGCATCCCGCAGTAATTCAGAATAGCGAAGAGAACATCTCTTATGGAACACTCTCTCAACTTCTTTTTGCTGCTCTGGTAACCACGTATATTTTTCCTATTTAAGAAATTTACAATAATGTTGTTAATAAGACAAATTAATTAATCAAGTCAATAAGATAATACACCAAATTAATTATTTTGTAGAACAACTTACCAAGAATGATTTTAACATCCTCGCAATTGCCTATTTATCTTTTCTAACCGCCGTCCAATTCTTCCAGCTGCTGATGAAATTCTCCTTAATTGTTTTTGTGATGGCGGTAGCTGTAGCCTTCGAAGGAAGAAACATGTATTATATAAGTTATATAAAAGGCAACAAAAATAAATTATATAAGTTATATAAAAGGCAACAAAAATAAATTAATAAATAATAATATATAATACTTACGAATCGCCAGCAGTCTCCAATATGATACGACCATCAGCTGTATACCTCACCACCTCCTAGTTAACAGTAAATGTGCGTACCCCATCTGCATCAACATCTATCGGAGCTAAGCCCTCAGTACCATCAGGAATCATTGTCTGGTCTGCAGTATTACTACTAGCACTCTCAGACCCAGGTGGTGCCAAATATCTGCCACCAAAAACAACAACACGAGCAGGCTGACGACGACGCCCTAGGCGAGTAGAAGTCTTCCTCCTGCTAGTGCTGGCGCCATCACCCGTGATAGGTGGAGGAACATATGTGTCGTCATGACCGGATCCTGAGTGAGACGATGCCATGACCGTATCTAGGCATATACATTTAAACAAACAAACATATACTAAACAAGGTTAACATAAACATACTAAACAAAAATCTATAAACATACTAATTAAACAAACATAAATTACATCCTTGATTAAAAATAGGTTAACATATATTGTTGAAACATAAAATAACAAATTAATTGGAATCTCATTCATTCTCAAAATCATCATCATCAGAGGAGTGAATTCTTGATACACCAATGTGGTCACATAAACGAGGAGTGAATCATCATCATCACATAAACGAGTAATGGGTTCAACTTGAATCACTTCATTTACATTAGACATCTCTTCCATTTGGTATGGCACATCCTCCACCGTGTCATCATTTGTCTCAATGCGACCTCTTGGTTTTGTTTTAATTGCGACACACCAACCACGCCTATCAGTCCGCGTTGATGGATAAGGGACATAATAGACTTGTCTCATATTTTGTGCAATGACGAGCGGATCATACAGTCGATATCTACTATTCATTTTAATGTCCACTGTATTTGACTTTGGATTCACCTTTGTTCCTCGAGCAGACGGATCAAACCAATTACAATAAAAAACCACTACCTTCTGACTAAAATCTAGATGGGGGTACGAAAGTTCATATATGTGTTGAACCACACCATAAAAATCATATTCACCTCCTCCAGTGACACCCTTCATGCAAACTCCACTATTGACTGTTTCTCTACCCTGTGTTCGTTCATTGGTGAGAAATTTTGTAACATCCCTAATTTTTAAGACTCGAGTTATGAATCCTAAGACCGATTTAATTATTCGTCAAGAATAATTAGGCGGGTCTCGGTGATTAATGGTCGAGGACAATGTCCGGAAATGTTACCCTCCACCCAATTTAGTTTAACCATGTGTTAAAGGAAGAGAATTAAGCTGAAGGGCATTATTGTCCTTTCACTCCCTTTTAGTATTCCAGCCATAGGGTAGCTGATTTTCCCCTTCAGCCACACTCTCACACTTGGTCATTTCTGAAAGTCCAGAAGAAAGAAAGAAGCTGAGAAAAGAGGGAGAAGGGGCGCGAGTGGAGGAGGAAGAGGAGAAGGGAGAAGCCAGCCTTGTGAATGCATGTAAGTACTCCTTCCACTTTCCCACTCCATTTTTGATTTGCTTTCCAATGGTATAAGTTTCAGAGCCTGATTCCAACTCTTTCTCTCATCTCCATTGATGTCCATGAAGCTCCAAGTGGTGAAAATCGTGGAGTTTGTTTGTAGATGGGTTTGCATGTTCTGTTGTAGCTGCTGAAGATGAAGTCCTAGCCTTGCATTTCGATTTGGAGGAAGCTTATGAGGATTTGAATTGCTGGTTCAGTTACTGCTTCAGTGGTTAAGGGAAGAGAGCTGCTGTGTCAACTTGTGTTGGTGCTTAGCGAAGGATTGTTCGTGGTTATCGTATTCCGATTGTCGCGTGTTTCGTTGGGGCTCCTCACACGATCTTCAAACCGGTGAGTTCTACTCACGGATTAGGGAAAATATGATTTTCTGAACTTGTGTCACATTTTTGTTCTCGGCGAAAAACTGAGTTCGAAAGATTTTCGGGTCGAAAACCGTTTTTGAGAAAAATAGCGTTTTACGGTTTTTATCGAAATATTGAGTAATCTATGAATTGTTGATTTAGATGTTTTCACTGGAATATGGGCTGAAATGTTGGTTAGAATATCTATTTTTAAGTCTTGATGGTTAGGAAATGTCTCGGGGTCGAATAGAAAGCGAAACGGTACAAAACGGGTTTTCGAAATGCTGTTTTCAGCCAATTCTGGCTCCCATCGTGTCGCGGCCCGTGGCCATCGCGCCGCGACCTCCCTTTATTTTTGCAACGCAGAACTTTCTGTCACTTTTCGCATCGCGACGGTATGTGTTCGCGTCGCGACGGTTTGCAGTTTTCACTAAAAAGTCACTAAACTTGTTTTTGCAATAACATTTGATCCGGGAACCCAATTGAGGTGTTCTAAAATGCGTTGGAAAGCTTATTCAAAGACCTAACTATATATATATGATTTGAATTGGAAATCATACTGTTTTGAAAGTCAAAGCTGTTTTCAAAACCGAATTGTAGACCGCGTGTGAGCATATGTTTTTGAATAATAACCGGATTATAGATCCCTCTCGACGCTATGATTATAACGCCGGATGTCTAAATTCGAATTCATCAAAACAGGTTATAGATCGACAATAGACATAGATATAGATATCTGAAACTTAAAGACTGTCCAATGCGGACATGATGTATATTTTATTATATATCGCGTTGGGTGACGACCCGACAAGTAGCATACTAGGAAGGGAAGTCATGATCCCTCACCCTAGGCCGTGAAACGTTTTGGCATGGTCAAACGTGGGTTATCGAGATTGTTGGTTTGTATGCACGGCCGATTTATGCTAGGTTAGTTTCACGATTCTCCGAGATTGTGGTTTGTATGGACGGCCGGGTTTCGTTTAATAAGCAAGTGATTATAGATTAATCTACGAGGCTTAATAATATATAATGGTACTTCATTACCGAGATTGTTGGTTTGTATGCACGGTCGGTAATTGGTCTAGTTATATATATATATATTGATGCAAATGGTGATAAATATACGATGTTGCAACGGTTTTAAACTAAACCGAGTGATAGTGAGGGGGCACGGTAGAACTCACTGAGATATGTTATCTCACCCTATCATTGTTGTTGGTTTTCAGAGAAGCAGGGAAAGAAGAAGACTGTAAGGCACGAGTAGGTGACATGCTCTTGGAGATGTCAAGGACCTAGTCTTGATCCTCTTATGTTTCCTTTTGCTGTCTTTGTCATGGTTGTATGACTTGTATCGTTTATGAGTTGTACGAACCGTACTTGTGTTTCCTGTTTTAGTTATTGAACTCGAATGTTGTAATCCTTTCGGCTTTGGACCGAGTAACTTCTATTATATGAAGTCGGGATGTTTCCGAATATTATGTTTAATTTCGGAAAAAGTTTTTATGTTCAATAATTATCCCGGAACTGTGTCCTCTGATTATTGCTAAAGTTGTGCACTACGGTATATCTACATGTTAGAAATACCGGGGTGTTACATTTGGTATCAGAGCAGTTCGACCTAGTCGGACTTAGATGTTAAGAATATTTTACGTCTTCTAAGTCTGATTCTTCTTAGTATGTTATTAGACATTGAGCCTGATCAACTTAATACTTTGTGCATATTTCGGAGAATCATGGCTGGAAGAGGTAGGAGAAACCCACCTATTGATCCTCATCAGGAATGGATGCAAAATGTCATTGAAACTCAGCAGAAGATGATGAATGACATGATGTTAATGCAACAGTAACAGATGGCTCAAATGGCTCAAATGCAGCAGATGCATCAAGTGCCTCAACCACAACCAACTGAGCCAGTCAATGTACCACAACCTGAGGATCCCAACAGGATGTATTTCCGATTTCTGAAGATGAAACCCCCAACCTTCAAAGGAGGATCCGATGCAATGAAAGCCCATTTTTGGGTAGATGCCATGGAAAGGATCTTTGTGACATTGCAATGCAATAAGGAGGAAAAAGTAATTTGTGCTGCCAATGCTCTGGATGAAGATGCTCATACCTGGTGGACTAATGCACGCAGGATGCTTCAAACCCAAGGAACACCTCTTAACTGGGATAACTTTAAGGAGATGTTCCTAGGTCACTACTTTCCTGATGCTCAGAGGCTTGCCAAACAGGTGGAATTTGTTAGTCTGAAACAAGGAGACATGTCTGTTGGGGAGTATGCCGCAAAGTTTGAAAGATTGTCTCAATTTTATGAAGTGGGAACTCATGCTCCAAATGACCGTTGGAAAATGATAATGTTTAAGCAAGGTCTTCGGGGTGATGTGAATCAAGGTCTTAGTTCCTATACCATGACCACTTATCCCACTTTGGTGCAACAAGCACATACTGCTGAAGATGATCTGAAAAGGATGTATGCTGAAAGGAAGGACTTTTGGAAAGAAAAGCGAAAGGGAAACGAATCAACTTCTTCAAACCCCAGAAGAAAGGGAAGTTATGAGAAAGGAAAGCAGGTTCAGATGACCGATTCTCCAAAGCCTAGCAAGTGTACCTACTGCAAGAAATATCACAGAGGTAGATGTCAAGCTGGGCCAAACCAATGCTACTTTTGCAAGGAGGTGGGCCATTATGCTAATAATTGCCCGGCGAGGAAAGCTTTCTTAAAGTCTCCTGATGCTCCAAGGAAGGCCCGAGTCAACACTTAAGACACCCAGACCATCACACCTGCTGATAATCTCATAAGGGGTACAGGTTCTCTCTTTAATCAAACTGTTAATATACTGTATGATTCTGGCGCTACTCACTGTTTTATCTCTGAAGCGTGTGCTGAACGGTTGGGATTAGAAGTGTCTCCTATATCCGAACCGATAACTATCCTTACTGCTGCAAAGGGTCGTGTTCGAACCCAATCATTATGCCTTAACTGTCTACTTGCCATAGGAGGCAGGGAATTCGTTGTGGATTTTATCTGTTTGCCTATGAGGGGGATGGAGATCGTTTTGGGAATGAATTGGATGACTTCCAATCACGTTACTATTGACTGCTTCAATCGTGCAATTGAGTTTCCTTCTGAGGTAGCAGAACATGCACCGCCTGCAACTGATGGTGTTATTTCGTTTGCTTCAGCCAACCAGTCTCTATTCCAAGGTGCGGAAGCTTTTGTTGTTATTTTATCTGCATCAACTGAAGCTGGTTTGAATTTATCGTCTGTACAAGTTGTTAATGAATTCTTAGATGTTTTTCCCGAGGAAGTTTCCTTTTTGCCTCCGAAACGAGAGGTAGAATTCTCTATAGATTTGGCGCTTGGTGCAGGGCCAATATCCATAGCACCTTATAGGATGTCTCCTCTCGAACTGAAGGAATTGAAGTCCCAACTTGAAGAATTAATCTCCAAGAAGTTTTTTCGACCGAGTGCTTCTCCATTGGGTGCTCCGGTGCTGTTAGTTAAGAAGAAGGACGGAAGCATGAGGTTACGCATAGACTTCCGTCAGCTGAATAAAATCACCATCAAGAATAAGTATCCGTTGCCAAGGATAGATGATCTGCTGGATCAACTTCGAGGTGCTAAAATATTCTCCAAAATTGATCTAAGATCGGGATACCATCAAATCCGAGTGAGGGCCTTAGATATTCCGAAAACCGCTTTCCGTACGAGGTATGGACACTACGAGTTTGTGGTGATGCCTTTCGGACTAACTAATGCCCCAGCTGTTTTTATGGACTACATGAATCGAGTATTTCATTCCTACTTGGATCAGTTTGTGGTCGTCTTCATAGACGATATCTTGGTGTATTCAAAGACAATTGAGGAGCATGCTCAACATCTCCGCTTTGTTTTAAGGGTACTCCGAGAGAAGAAGTTATATGCGAAACCGTCGAAGTGTGATTTCTGGATGTCAGAGATTAAGTTTTTGGGTCATGTGATTTCCCGAGAGGGGGTAGCAGTGGATCCTAGTAAAGTGGAAGCTGTGTTGAATTGGGAGCGGCCAACTTCGGTGACTGAGGTAAGAAGCTTTTTGGGATTGGCAGGATATTACAGGAGATTTGTCGAAGGATTCTCACAGTTGGTTCTCCCACTCACCCGGTTAACTCGCAAGGGTCAACCGTTTACATGGGATACCGATTGTGAGGAATGTTTCCTCGAATTGGAGGAACGATTGACTTCTGCCCCGATCCTGATTCTTCCGGATCCGTCTCTGGGATTTCAAATCTACAGTGACGCCTCTGGGAAGGGTTTAAGATGTGTTCTCATGCAGAATCAACATGTTGTGGCCTATGCATCAAGGCAACTGAAGACTCATGAACGGAATTACCCAACTCATGACTTAGAGTTGGAGGCTATCGTGTTTGCAGTAAAAATTTGGAGACATACCTTTATGGTTCTCGTTTCGAAGTTTTTAGCGATCACAAAAGCATGCAATATCTGTTTGACCAGAAGGAGCTGAATAATAGGCAAAGAAGGTGGATGGAATTCCTGAAGGATTATGACTTCGAGTTGAAGTATCATCCTGGGAAAGCAAATGTTGTGGCAGATGCACTGAGCAGGAAATCTCTCCACACAGTAGAGTTAATGATGTATTAAATGGCATTGTTGGAATCTTTCAGAGACTTGAATCTCAAGGTGACGAGGAAACGGGACCCACTTGTGTTACGACATATCCGGGTCGCCAGTGTGTTAAGGGAACAGATCCGTGTGGCTCAAGAGGTGGATGTGAAATTACAATCTCAGAAAGGATTGCCCAATTTCACTGAGGACAGTGACAGTATTATTTGCTTCAATGGTAGAATTTGTGCGCCCGATGATAAAAACATCAAGGAGCAGGTATTGGAGGAAGCTCATAAAAGTCAGTATTTCGTACACCCTGGATCCACCAAGATGTACCGAGATTTAAAACTGATGTATTGGTGGCCTGGGATGAAAGCCGATGTTGCTGAATTTGTATCTAAATGCTGAACCTGTTAGAAGGTTAAGGCAGAGCACAAGAGGCCAGCTGGTCAGCTGCAACCACTCGATGTGGCAGTTTGGAAATGGGAAGATATCTCAATGGACTTTGTTATGGGTTTGCCGAGGTCGCAAGCCGGTAATGATTCCATTTGGGTAGTAGTGGACCGATTGACCAAATCCGCTCACTTTATTCCCGTTCGCTCGACTTATAAATTCTCCAAGTTAGCAGATGAGTATGTGAAGAACATTATCAGACTGCATGGGGTTCCAACGAGTATCGTGTCAGACCGAGATCCCAAGTTCACCTCCAGATTTTGGAAATCGTTGAATGAAGCTTTGGGAACAAGAGTGCTTGTTAGCATTGCTTATCATCCTCAAACTGATGGTCAGACTGAGAGGACAATACAGACCCTTGAAGACATGCTGCGGGCATGCGTACTGGATAACGGGTCGAAATGGGAAGACCATCTTCCATTGGTGGAATTCGCCTACAACAACAGTTACCACTCCAGTATTGGGATGGCACCGTTTGAAGCACTCTATGGGAGAAAATGTAGAACTCCTTTGTGTTGGTGGGAAATCGGAGAAGATAAATTTTTGGCACCCGATATGGTTCGTGAAACTACCGAGAAGATTAGACTGATTCAATAAAGAATGAAGGTTGCACAGAGTCGGCAAAAGAGCTATGCTGACAACCGAAGGAGACCGTTGGAATTTGAAGTTGGTGATCATGTATTCTTGAGGGTTTCTCCAACCATAGGTACCGGGAGAGCCTTGCGAGTGAAGAAGCTCAGTACTCGATATGTTGGACCATTCCAGATCATCGAGCGTATTGGGCCAGTTGCCTACCGTCTCGCATTGTCTCCGGCCTTATCAAATCTCCATGATGTATTCCATGTGTCTCAGTAAAGGAAGTACATCCCCGACCCACATCAACCGTTGAGTGTTGACATGATCAATCTTCGACCGGATCTATCATTCCAACCCTATCCTAGCTATATCTTGGAGCGTGGTGTGAAGACTCTGCGGTCAAGAACTATTCCGATTGTCAAGGTAGTCTGGGATGGTTTTTCAACCGAAGAGGCTACCTGGGAGTTGGAAGAGGACATGCTTGCCCGATACCCATATCTCTTTGCTTAAGGTATGTCTTTTTCAATTTTGAGGACAAAATTTTAAAAGTTGGGGTGATTGTAACATCCCTAATTTTTAAGACTCGAGTTATGAATCCTAAGACCGATTTAATTATTCGTCAAGAATAATTAGGCGGGTCTCGGTGATTAATGGTCGAGGACAATGTCCGGAAATGTTACCCTCCAGCCAATTTAGTTTAACCATGTGTTAAAGGAAGAGAATTAAGCTGAAGGGCATTATTGTCCTTTCACTCCCTTTTAGTATTCCAGCCATAGGGTAGCTGATTTTCCCCTTCAGCCGCACTCTCACACTTGGTCATTTCTGAAATTCCAGAAGAAAGAAAGAAGCTGAGAAAAGAGGGAGAGAGGGCACGAGTGGAGGAGGAAGAGGAGAAGGGAGAAGCCAGCCTTGTGAATGCATGTAAGTACTCCTTCCACTTTCCCACTCCATTTTCGATTTTCTTTCCAATGGTATAAGTTTCAGAGCCTGATTCCAACTCTTTCTCTCATCTCCATTGATGTCCATGAAGCTCCAAGTGGTGAAAATGGTGGAGTTTGTGTGTAGATGGGTTTGCATGTTCTGTTGTAGCTGCTGAAGATGAAGTCCTAGCCTTGCATTTCGATTTGGAGGAAGCTTATGAGGATCTGAGTTGCTGGTTCAGTTACTGCTTCAGTGGTTAAGGGAAGAGAGCTACTGTGTCAACTTGTGTTGGTGCTTAGAGAGGATTGTTCGTGGTTATCGTATTCCGATTGTCGCGTGTTTCGTTGGGGCTCCTCACACGATCTTCAAACCGGTGAGTTCTACTCACGGATTAGGGAAAATATGAGTTTCTGAACTTGTGTCACATTTTGTTTCTCGGCGGAAAACTGAGTTCGAAAGATTTTCGGGTCGAAAACCGTTTTTGAGAAAAATAGCGTTTTACGGTTTTTATCGAAATATTGAGTAATCTATGAATTGTTGATTTAGATGTTTTGACTGGAATATGGGCTGAAATGTTGGTTAGAATATCTATTTTTAAGTCTTGATGGTTAGGAAATGTTGGTTAGAATATCTGTTTTCAGCCAATTCTGGCTCCCATCGCGTCGCGGCCCATGGCCATCGCGTCGCGACCTCCCTTAATTTTTGCAACGCAAAACTTTCTGTCACTTTTCGCGTCGCGACGGTATGTGTTCGCGTCGCGACGGTTTGCAGTTTTCACTAAAAAGTCCCTGAACTTGTTTTCGCAATAACTTTTGATCCGGGAACCCGATTGAGGTGTTCTAAAATGCGTTGGAAAGCTTATTCAAAGACCTAACTATATATATATATATATATATATATATATATACGATTTGAATTGGAAATCATACTGTTTATGAAAGTCAAAGCTATTTTCAAAACCGAATTGTAGACCGCGTGTGAGCATATGTTTTTGAATAATAACCGGATTATAGATCCCTCTCGACGCTATGATTATAACGCCGGATGTCTAACTTCGAGTTCATCAAAACGGGTTATAGATCGACAATAGACATAGATATAGATATCTGAAACTTAAAGACGGTCCAATGCGGACATGATGTATATTTTATTATATATCGCGTTGGGTGACGACCCGACAAGTAGCATGCTAGGAAGGGAAGTCATGATCCCTCACCCTAGCTAGGCCCTGAAACGTTCTGGCGTGGTCAAACGTGGGTTATCGGGATTGTTGGTTTGTATGCACGGCCGATTTATGCTAGGTTAGTTTCACGATTCTCCGAGATTGTGGTTTGTATGCACGGCCGGGTTTCGTTTAATAAGCAAGTGATTATAGATTAATCTACGAGGCTTAATAATATATAATGGTACTTCATTACCGAGATTGTTGGTTTGTATGCACGGTCGGTAATTGGGCTAGTTATATATATTGATGCAAATGGTGATAAATATACGATGTTGCAACGGTTTTAAACTAAACAGAGTGATAGTGAGGGGGCACGGTAGAACTCACTGAGATATGTTATCTCACCCTATCATGGTTGTATGACTTGTATCGTTTATGAGTTGTACGAACCGTACTTGTGTTTCCTGTTTTAGTTATTGAACTCGAATGTTGTAATCCTTTCGGATGTGGACCGAGTAACTTCTATTATATGAAGTCGGGATGTTTCCGAATATTATGTTTAATTTCGGAAAAAGTTTTTATGTTCAATAATTATCCAGGAACTGTGTCCTCTGATTATTGCTAAAGTTGTGCACTACGGTATATCTACATGTTAGAAATACCGGGGTGTTACAAATTTGTATCCATTGACAAAGTATGTGTGCCATTGTTTAACACATCTTCGAGGACCGTCTGATATGTTCCTCAAGTGTTGGTTGGTAGGAGGGCATAAACATGTTGCCTAAACCACATTGGAAAATGTGCATTAATATGAGCAGAAGATTGTTGCTCACTTACGTCCTCTGATGACAAGAATTCCCTAAAAAGAAATAATTAATTGTTACAAATTTGTCTACTTTATATTAACTAATTAAGATCGATAGTTAATGTTGAGGAACATACTCAATAAATGGTTGCACCTTAGTACAGTTTATCAACATATGAGGGATATCCCTAACACTATTCCAAACTTCCTCTGGTGTCAACCTACGAGGAGGTCCAGCTGTTTCAACATTTCCCTTGATGAACGCATATTTCTGTTTTCTAAATGGGTGATCCATAGGTAAGAACCTACGGTGCGAGTCAAACCATGAAGTTTTTCCTCCGTATTTAAGAGTAAAAGCTTTTGTGTCAACCATGTAAATCGGACACGCCATCTTACCATGTGTCCCCCATCCAGACAACATTCCATAGGCTGGGAAGTCATTAATGGTCCACATCAAAGCCGCCCTCATCACAAAATTTTGTTTGCGTGCTGCATCATAAGTTAAAACACCATTCCACAACCTTTTTAGGTCATCAATCAAAGGTTGCAAATATATGTCAATACCAGCTGTTGGATTACTTGGCCCTGGAATAATAGAATTTAAAAACATGTATGGTTTAGACATACACATTTCTGGGGGAAGGTTGTATGAGGTAACAATAACTGGTCAACATGAATACGGTGTTGTCGAGGCTTGAATATATGGTGTGAAACCATCAGAGCATAAACCAAGCCGAACATTGCGTGGATCACTAGCAAAATCTGGATGAACACGATCAAAATGCTTCCAAGCTTCACCATCAGATGGATGACGTAATTCACCAGAATTATTTCTATTTTAATGGTGCCACATCATTTTACCCGCGGTCTCCATTGAAGTAAACATCCTCTGTAGCCTTGGTATAAGCGGCAGATAGAACATTGCTTTTCGTGGAACCGGTTTGCCTCTGCTCATCCCTTTCCTACTCACACGATAGCGTGGCTTTCCAAACAACTTGCATTCTGACAACTCTCCATCATTTATGTCAAACTCATTGTTATAATAGAGCATGCAACCAGACACACAACAATCAATTCTTTTAGATTTTAAGCCAAGCTTCGATACGAGTCTTTTAGCATCATAATAACTCTGCGGCAAAACCTCTCTAATGGGGGTTGCATCCAACATCATTTTGGTCATATATTCTATGCACAACTCAGCAACATTAAATTGAGACTTAAGACCCAACAACCGAACACATATTGATAATTTTGAGTCTTTAGATCCTTCAAATAATGGTTTATTTGTCTCACTCAAATACATGTAAAACCTTTGAGCTTCCTCATTTGGAACTTCTTCAGCATCATATTCTGGTTCTTCAAAATCCAAATTTACTCCAACAGCGTCAGATATCATTCCCTGATAAACATCTAACGGTTGTATAATTTGGCCTTCAGATGTCGTAGTCGCTGGATAACTACTTGATGTGGGAGCTACTACTTCAACCGGAACATTAACCGCAGGAACTGCAACTACCCCTGGTCCTACTTCCCCGTGACGACTCCATATCCAATAATTTGGCCTAAACCCATTATTGTACAAATCAAATCTAACTTCTTCTTCATTTTTTATAAATCGAAATGAACATTTCAAGCACGGGCATCTAATTCCGCCTTGTCGCGCAAATTCTTCATGACGCTTGGCACAAAAAATAAACTCTTCTACTCCTTCTACAAAACGTTGCTTTAAACCGGATCTTCCAGGAAATAATCGATCATACATCCAACTACGATCCATAATTTCAGGATCTATAAACTACACTACAAAAAATATTATCATTATCATAATTTAGGGATCTATGTACTAACAACATAAATAACATTTTGACTAAATAATAGCTATAAATTACTATGTTTTAAACAAACTATCCAATTTTTGATTATGAATGAATTAAATATCATAACTATTCAAAGTAAATGAAATAAACTATCAAATATTACTTTTTGAAATATATTGATATATTAAATAACATCAACAGAAATTAATAATATTTTGTATTTATCTAAAAATTACAAACAATAGAAATTAATAATTACATTGACTTTATTTTTTAACTAATATTATTATATTTCGGATTTATTAATTACATTTTACTTTATTTATTGACAAAGTAAATGAAATAAACTATCAAATATTACTTTTTGATATATATTGATATATTATTACTTTATTTTTTATAAACTAATATATTATAATATTAATATTAATATATTATAATATTTGATATTTACTTAATAAAGAAATTCAAACTAATAAAATCAAACAACGTTTTATACCAACTAATGACTTTGATAACTAACCTTAGTGAAGAGAAGGCTCTGACTTGATGCGAATCCCCAACTCAAACAAAGAGGAAAAAAGAGGAAACCAAACTCAAACAATACTTAAACAAACAACCCCACAATTAGTAACTAACTCATCTCATAAAATAATTCATAAACTAAAACTATTAACTCATGTTACAAACATACCTTAGATTGAAGAAATTTGCCAAAGAGAGGAGAGATTTAGTAGAGAGAAGAAGAGAATTCGTAGGGAGGAAAAGAGGAATTTCAAGAAGAGAATTTGGGTGTGAAGAAGAAATGTGGAGAAGTTATATATATAGGAAGAAGGGGAACGGTCGAGTTTTCAAAAATCCACCGAAAATGTCACCTACCGGCGGATTGAATATATTTTCGGCGGAATAGGGGATTTCCGGCGGATTTTAATGAGTTACCGACGGATTTTTTAAATTTTAAATTTCGCGTATTTTCAAAAATATCCGCCGGAAATGACGTTTCCGGCAAATTTTAATGACTTACCGACGGATTTTTTAAATTTTAAATTCCAACTGTTTTTAATGATCCGCCGGAAATTACCTTACCGGCGGATTTTTTTTTTTAAATTATATTTCATCCACAATAATCCGCCGGAAAATTTCCGGAGGAAATAAATCCGCCAGAAAATCCCACAAATCCGCCGGTAATGTTCTGGCGGATAAAATCTGCAGGTAATTCCTAAAATCCGTCGGAAATGTTCCGGCGGATACTAATCCGTCGGAAAGTCCTGGCCAGAAATGTTCCGGCGGATACTAATCTGCCGGAAAGTCCTGGCCGGAAATGTTCCGCCGTAATATTTGACATTGACTACTATCCCATTGTTTTATATTTCCAAAATGCACTATCCCATTGTTTGATTTTATTTTTTTAGGGACTTAATTTATATACATTGTTGGTGTATAAATATTTTACATTATCGGTCAATTACAAGTTGGTTGGACATTATAAAAAGTTAGTTAACTAGTAATCACATTATATGTCACTCATACTATGAATTGTTGTGTGTTGTGATGTACAAAAATTTATGCCAACAATGCATAGCAATTAAACTTTTTTTTGACATTAATCCACTACAAGAATTTCGGGGATTTCCGGCGGACAAAATCCGCCGGTAATGGCTAAAATCCGCCAGAAATTGGACATTACCGGCGGATATTTTCCGCCGAAAATCCGCCGGTAATTCCCCGCAAGTAACGGTTACCGGCGGATTTTCCACAGGTAATTTCCGACGGATTTTCCCTCGGATAATTCGCCGGAAATTACCGACGGAAAATCTGCCGGTAATCACCCAAAATCCGCAGGTATTTAATTTTTTTAAAAATATTTATTTTAAAAATTCCGTCGGTAATCCTGAAAAATCTGCCGGTAATTTATTTTAAAAATATTATTTAATTTTTTTAATTTGTTTTTAATTTATTCCTTTTTTAAATTCATTTATTTTAATTTATTTCTTATTTAATTTATTTCTTTTTTTAAAATTTGTTTATTTAAAAAATTAACATTATTTTAATTATTTAATTATTTTAATTCGTAGACTGAATATTTGAGAAGAGAAGAGATTATAGAAAACAAAAATGTGAGAAGAGAAGAGATTTGAGAAAAATGAAGTGTATGAATGTGTGAAGATTTTGAGAAGAGATTGAGAAAAATGAAGTGTATGTATGTGAGAAGATTTGAGAAGAGATTGAATGAGAAGGAAGAAGAAAGAGGAAATATAGAAGAGAGATATGTAGAGAAATTTATGGAGATTGGAGAGTATGAGAAGGAAATAAAGAGTGAAATGAGAGAATGAGAAGAGTGTAGGAGAAAGTTTGATTTATACGAAATGATAAGAGTGTAAAATAAATAAATAAATAATTTTTGAAAAATCCGCCGGAAATGTGCATTACCGGTGGATTTTTCCGTCGAAAATTACCGGTGGAAAAATCCGCCGGTAATGCACCTTTTCGGCGGATTTTTTAAAAAAACAAAATTTAAAAATCCGCCGGTAATGTGCATTACCGACGGATTTTTCCGCCGGAAATTACTGTCGGAAAAATCCGCCGGTAAAGCACATTTCCGGCGGATTTTTTTTAATAAAAAACGAAAAAAATTTTAAAAAACCGTCGGTAATGCCCATTACCGCCGGATTTTTCCGACAGCAATTTCCGGTGGATTTTTCCCGCCAGTAATGCACATTTCCGACGGATTTTTCTTTTAAAAAAAAAATTAATATATTTTTTTAAACAATCCGCCGGAAAACCTATTTTTTCCGCCGGAAATTTACCGGCGGAAAAAATCCAAAAATTTCTGCCAGAACCATACCGGCGGAAAAATTCCCCCGAAAAAAATCCGCCGGTAATGCGTGTTTTTATTGTAGTGATCAATCAGTGCATTTCCTTCAAAATAGAGTTCACAATAGGAATATTTATATATATATATATATATATATATATATATATATATATATATATATATATATATATATATATATATATATAGCTAAATGAACTACGACAAAAATAGGTAATATAGATCCTCATGCCAAGGCATAAACAATACAATTCGTTGATCGCTTCACAAACACAACTTGGTAATTGTTGTTTAAACTGAGAATGGGTCAACATGCTTAATGACTAATAAACCATATTCAAATCAGTCTAGGTTCATATCATAAACATCATATACCATTTTCTTGCAGTTCGTCTCAAACGTTAAAGCATGAAGGTTTTGATCGGCAACCCAAACAAGAGATTTAAGAAGGGTCCAAACTTCAGCTTCCAGAAGGAAAACATATATGTTGTTTTTTAATCAAAAGGAAAACAATAAAAAAAAAGAAACACTGAATAGAACGAACTAAAGTCTAACATGTTTTATCCCTATAGCATCAGCTATAAGGAGAGGTGAAACAACGGTAGGACAAATAGGTCACACATGATCTCCATAGTTCATATTCGCTCCTAAATTTGCTAACCAGTCAACACACGAGTTTCCCTTATAAAACGTGTCAACAAAGATCAAATCTCAAGCCTTGAGAGAAAATGATTTGATGTAGAAAATAATAGAAGCATAGGGGTGGGTATCTTAAAGCCCACGAGCAATCAACGATAGGGTGGTTTCGGAGTCTGATTCACAAATAATAGACCTATAACCGCCGGACAAAGCTAAGTTCAATCCCTTAGCAATTGCATGGAGATCTGCATTCAAGTTAGTAACAATGCCAGAATTTCTCGACAAACCAAGAAGTCAACCACCTGTATGATCCCGAAGTAATCCTCCATTTCCACTACGACCTGGGTTACCAACGAGGCTTCCATCAACATTAAGTTTAAGAAAATTTATAGTAGGAGGAAACCAACGAACCAATTTAGGAGGACAAGTAGACACCCTGGAAAAATCCAAATTGATAGTAGGCGGAAACCAATCTACCTCCATTAAGAATCTTCCAAGTTGCTCATTTTGCCTCATTGAAAACTTTATCATGTCGAGCCACCCAGAGGAACCAATAACAACAGATAAAGATAATACATTGGTCACTAATAGCATGATGTTTAAACCAAAGTCAAGCATCACCATTAACCTTGCCAGCATCAGTGTTAAAGACAATAACCTCCAAGCATTCTGAGCTCTAGAGCAATCCCACAACATGTGAGTTTATTATGAGCTTGAACGATGGATATTGAGGCACATATAACCACACAATATTGTCGTACGGAGAAGGTCATTCGTACACTTCTAGATTAACGGCGGAAGATAATGTAGTAGTTAGAATGACTAAGAATTTGATCCCGCCTAATTGCATCCTTGATGAAATCAAAGACAAGAAACTGTTGTTGCCTAAACAGAAACTGTTGTTGGTTAAACTGTTTGTTGTAGTATCAACAGGGTTCGGTACATTAAAACCAAACCAGTTTGGTACATTGGTACCAAACGTGCATGTGGTGTTTTTGTTTTTTTGGTTTTTGATTTTTTGGTTTGGCACCAAAAAATTTGGGGAATCAGAAAACGCGCTATTATTTAGCGCCCAATTTTTTTTAATAATTGTTTATATGGCAACATTTTTGGACTGTTGGTTAAAGCTTAAACAAAAAACTGTTGCCATAGACCTTATGAGAACGGTTTTAAGCCGTTGCCAATTAAAAAAACGAATCGGCAATGGCTTCAAAAAACCGTTGCCATTGTTGGCTAAGGCAACGATTTTTTTGATGTTGTAATTTTAGGCGTTCCTATAGGGTGCAAATGTTGTAGTGAACATTCCACACACAACTTGCAACACACGTGGGACTTCAGAACCGAATCCATATTTTTCTTAACACAGTACCAATGCACTGTATCCGTTTGGTGCTTAACGGCTGTACCTGTGTAAATCTCAGCAAGTGTGTGTTTCCATGCGCGTTGCACGTGAGGGTAATATTCATTTGTGGTTTGGGGGTGTGTGGTGAGTAGGAGGAGTGGAATAAGCATTGGCCAACTAAATTTTTTGAAAAAGGTCCAACCTTTTTTAATAATATTTGCAAGGCCTTTTCTTCCTTTCAAAGGCCCGGTTCGCCTCAATCGCATGAGCAACAACCCATGCACCTAGCCCAAAAGGCCCATGCTTTCCCCAACCCCCATCCTACTCACCACACACCCCCAAACACAATGAAATATCCAAAATACCCTTAATGAAAAAGGAAGTTCCAAGCTCGTCCTTATTTTTTTTCAAAAAAGAAGTTCCAAGTGGGGTTGGGAAAAGCATGGGCCGCCCAAAATTATTCTCATGTGAGTAATCCAAAACCTCCTGACCCAAGCGAAGCTATTCAACATGGAGAAGAAGAGGAGAACTCAGACATGGAAGAAGAGAGTGATGAGGATAATGAGAAGGATTGTATGGTGGAAGAGACACCTGAAATGCTTCAAAGATGAAATCAATGATTAGTTTTAAAGATATGTCTATTCTGTTCTGGAATGTGTGTGGTTTTTTACTAATAGAAATAGCAAGCAACATATGAAAGAGCTCATTAGAAGGTTCAAACCGGATTTAATTGTCCTTTTGGAAAATCATATCCCTTTTAATAATTCGATCCGTTTTGGGGATAAGATGGATTATTTTGCTATTGCCATGGAAGAGTGTCGTGGTTTTGTAGGTGCCACATGGGTTTTGGCTCCTAAATGAACTCTTTATGTTTTTATAGTCCTTGATACTATGGCCCAATGTATCACTATTTCTTGTGGAGTCGAACTCACCTAAACTTTTTGTAACAAAAAAAATGTATCACTATTTCTATTTCTCGTGGAGGAGTCTCTTGGATTTGTTCTGGGGTGTATGCTAGCCCTCTTTACCAAGGTAATCAAAACCGGACCGGACCGGCCGGTTCGACCGGTTGAACCGGGAACCGGACCCCTGTCCGGTCCAGTTAGACCCCAGAACCGGATGGCCAAAGAACCGGGTGAAAAACCAGAAAACCGGTCAAGAACCGGCAAAACCAGCCAGAAACCGGTTCTGAGAAATGACTTTTTTTTATTTTTTTAACTGAAATAAAAAAATTTAAACTATTTTAGTATGATATGCTCAGTGAAGTACATGCTTATAGTTTGTATCGGAGCTGGTTGCCGGTGTCTTGGATAAAGCTACCCACATAGGGCCTCTGGTGGAGGGTTCTGACCAACGAGGAAGTTGAGTAAATTGTCACGGAAATGAAGTGTCATGTGTAGTGCATCCGCCAAGAATGTCGGCCCTTGAGTACTTATAATATTATCACCATGGATGTTTCTTTGGCCATCAGTGCCAAAGAAAATGCCTTAAATAGCAAGAAACTTTTTTCCCAGAAATTTCCTGGCCAATTAATCCACTTCATTTTCCATCACCGTCTCAGGCCACGCACCTCCAAACCAGTCTCTAATGGCATTGACAGTCTGATAAAGAACAAGGCATCATACAATGACCTCATGGCCTCATCAAGAACATCGCGTCTGCAACAAAAGTAGAAAACCAAGACTAAAATTGAAGAACACATTAAATAAAATTCTCAAGAGTTTTTTATAAAAGAGATGTCTGTTCATGCAGAGAAAAAATTTAGCTTCTTCATGTTTGGTTGTGACAAGTTAGGACATGACTTTGTGTAGCCCTATCAATTTTTTTTTATTGTTTGAAAGTAACATCCAAAATGCCAGCAGTCTATAGTTAAATCATTGGACTAATAAGCTGCTATCTGTCCAATTTTCTAGAAGAGGGAAAAAAGCATGGCAAAAGCCTATAACATAGGTTTAACTTTTCAGTAATACTACCGTTCATAAAAAAAAAGTCTTTTAGTGATCATTCATGTTTCCTTAAAACCTGGATAGCTTCAAAATTTGTGCTTCCCTGCAATTTTAGAACATTACTATTAAAAAGCAAGATGCATGGAAATGAAAACATGATAAAAGACATAGTTAACATTGTAACAAAATATAGCTTACTATGATACCAAATCATTTGAGCGTAATCACATGCATAGTTTGTGCAGAAGTACAAAATCTGAATAACTATAACAAGTCAACTAAGAACATTCTTTCGACTATTAAGCAAAAGGAAAAAACACTGCTCCAAATGAAAGACTACAATGAGCCATCAAAGTTATTACCAATATTTTGGTGAATGTTTTACAAAGCATTTCAAACTCTCTACTATCAGATCATCTATAAAAAATAAAACGGATGGATAATGATTGGATGAAATTTAAAAAGTACAATTTGTACGACTCTATCCTAGACCCCACCATGATGGGACCTTTAAGGCACTAGGTTTTTATTTAGATTAACATTGTAAAGAAAATTGTAGGAGATTCTTTGTAATCTAACTTCTAAATTACACACTTTTAAATGCTTCCATCAATTTCTTTTTCCTTTTTTACTCATCTTTCTAGAAGAGTCCACTAGCAATGAAACCAATTAAGGGAAGTAAGGAAGCCTTGTAAAGAAAACAAGAGCTTGAAACTGAAAAAAAAAATTATTTGCTGCTTTTTGTTACCACCTTTCAATTACATCCATCGACTAATTTAATCGGTCCTTTAGTTAATTTCAATGCTGAACGAATAAATTTTTGACAGAAAAAAGTAGTTTTGCATTTATTCACCCAATATCAATGTTTAGTGGAACATTCAAAGATGTTAAACACCAAAGAAAAATGTTGTTTTCATTACCTATGAAATTACTATTGAGGTAGGCTTCCTGACACCCAGAACATGAATCAATAAGTTCTTAATAGAAATTTGTCAACATGTAAACGCAAAATAAAATTAACATAATAAAGGCAATTCTACTGTTGTAAAAAGCAAAGAAATGAACCTGATATTAGTCATTGGATAAATCATAGCTACAACCTTAAAAGGTCTTCAGTCAATACAAAGACAGAGGTTGTTCCATCCCCAAATTCATCATCTTGAACTTTTGATACGTCTAACATACATTAAGGATTTAAGGGTGTGCTTTAAACTTGGATATTTACATAGCAAAGATGCTGAAAAGAGTAACAAATGATAAAAGTGCTGTACTGTTCTAGAAGGACTAGTACAGATGATGTAATGGGAAAAAATCTGTCAAGAAGCAATAATAGAAAGTTCAGAGAAGAGTGAAACAATCCAATCATTACATTAAAATTCCCATCCTTCCTAGATGTGATATATATTCCCTGTACTTCACATTTGATTCACGCACCCTATGGCTTTTGCTCACTCCTGTTTTCTGTTGCAACCGTATGTGCCACATGGCCCACATCAGTATTCTCTCTCCTGTTTGCATCAGTAACTTGTCCTTGTGCAGCTGGCCTCATTACAGATGCTGAAGTAGAAGACCTACCTAACAGTTGACTAAATTTCATCACACAAAGGGTGTGCTTTAAACTTGGATACATTAACATTAGGTCTTTTTTAACTTCGTTAAATTTTGAATGTTACTATTGAAGAGAAGGCTAAACCCAGATATGGCCCAATGCTAGTCATTGGAAAGCTCTAGATGTATGCTTTAAGACTAATAAAACTTTAAACTTTCATAATGTACTACCGGCATGGAGTCTAGTAAAAGTCAGAGTTCAAATTTGAGTGAAAGGATATTGAAACTTGTGTCTTCTTCATCCTTGCTAAACATAACATTTGTATTCTAATATCCTTTCTCTATGGTTATTGTCGCAGAAACAGATGTGTAAGTTTTGGAAACAACAAAATAGTGTCTTATTTGTTTAGCTAAAAGTAAAACAAATTGTTGTATAGTTGAAGTACTCCTAAAAATTTGAATTTTATTATAGCTCTTTTTCAAACAATGTATAATGACAAATAAATACTTTGAAACTTACTTATTATAGGTTTTGGAAAACCTCTTTAAACACAACATTGGTAGTCGTGCTCACGGGTCTACCTTCTTCATCATGTATCAAGATCTTTAACCCTTGTTTGCTCTGAACTCTAGAAAACGCTACATATAACTGACCATGACTAAAGACAGGCTTAGGCAAATATACTCCAACATTTGCAAGTGATTGACCTTGAGCCTTGTTGATAGTCATAGCATATGAAACAATTAAAGGGAACTGTCTTCTTATAAGTTTGAAAGGCCAAGGTGATTCGGATAGAGACATAGACATCCGAGGAATATAAATCAGATTTCCATTGTTCTTGCCAGACATGATTCTTGCCTCAATAACATAATTTGCAAGTCTTGTGACAATCAACCTAGTGCCATTGCATAGTCCTTCGTATTGGTCTAAATTTCTCAACAACATTATTGGAGCACCAACCTTTAGTTTGATCTTATGATTAGGAAGACCAGATGCTCTCAATGTGTTTAGAAATTCAGGAGTAATTCCCTCAAGTGTTGGATCTTGCATTAATTCTAATGTATCAATAGAGTCAGAGCTTAGATATTCTTTTTCGTCACCAGGTATTGATGAAAGAACATAATCATTAATTTTATCAACAGTTTCAATAGTTGGCACTAGAACAGCCCTGGACTGTAAGAATTCTTCATCCTTGTATCGATGAACCAGATTTGGAAAAGTGCTTTGGACTATAGCTTCTATGGGATCATGAAAATCTGTGATTAAAAGTGATTGAGGGATTTCTATTGTTGCATAACCATCATTTGGTTCTGCTATTTTTCCGTCTCCCACATCTAATATCCATTGAGAGAATTCTTCCAGTTCTTTTGCACTGCCATTGTTTAGATCACTTTGTAGACGCATATTTTTTGTGAGCTTTAAAACATGACAATGTTCCCAAAGGTACGAAGCATTGATTGTGGCATTGACAATGTCAGAACGACTTCCTCGTAGAATGACCGGTAGAATTTGTCTGAAATCGCCTCCAAAAACAATGACTTTTCCTCCAAATGGAGATTCTCCGTTATCAGAAAATCTCATAATGTCTCTTAAAGTTTTGTCAAATGCTTCATAGCAGAATTTGTGTGCCATGGGAGCTTCATCCCATATTATTAGCTTCGCCACTTTCAAAAGTTCAGCAAGTTCACTTCCTTGATTAATATTGCAAGTTGAGTTCTCTAAAGTAGGAATAGGGATAGCAAATTTGGAGTGAGCTGTTCTCCCTCCAGGCAATAATAGAGATGCTATACCACTTGATGCTACAGTCAAAACAATATCACCTTGTGAACGCAGAGCAGAGGCTAGTGTTTTCCACAAAAACGTTTTACCAGTTCCACCATAACCATGGAGGAAAAACATTCCACCATGTTCGTCGTGAATAGCTTTCATAATGGTCTCAAATATACCACTTTGCTCATCTGTAAAAAATAGTGAAATAATGAGAAGTCAGTTGCATGGATATATCTAAATGAATTGAATATTAATAAATACAATTTAAAAGTATCTTATTTAATTTAAAGTAATTGTTAAATCACCTGTTAGAGATATGCGAAGATTTTGAAACTCATTATGCAAAAGAGCTATATCATAGTCACATTCTTCATAGATAAGTTTATTCCCTAATTGACCCGTGATAGTTCCTTGTGGATATGGCATCGATGAATAATCCTTAAGACTTTTTCCATTTGATTGTAATAATTCCTCAATTTGCAAGAGAGTTAGATTTTGCAACTCTAGGTCACTAAGTTGCAAGTCTGTAAATAAAAGCAAGATTCTAAGTTATTGTGTTGATCTTGCATTAAACTACTATGATAAAATGATATGTGCGAACTAAAGAAAATAAATGTATACCTTGAATGCTAGATAATTTTTTTCGATCAAAAAGAATACCATTTGCCAACCATTGCCATGTTTGTTTCCACACATGTTCTGGTCTATTGATATTATTTGAGATAAGCATTATCACAAATAATTTCCTCAAACAATGACCTGAACCCCAATCACTGGCTTCTCGAATAGCTTCAATATATTCCATATCATCTTCAATAAATCCCATTGCCAAGCATGCCTCTCTAAAATTTGGATATTGGATATCACCAATAGTTTTGATGTCTTCATATGTGCATGGTCCTTTAGCCACGGATAGCATCATTCTCAGATAGAACAGTTCACCAGTGCATGGAGGAACCCAAATGAGCCTCCCAATTGTGTATCCTTTATGTCTTGGTGTCCAACATTTTTGACTACTGTTGTAGACAAACTGTGACACAAACTGTACATAAGTAAGACTTTTACCTTCGGGATATGTCTTGTTCGCTTCCATCCAAGACGTAAACATTGATTCTTTATTAGTTGGTCTAGTGAGCAAGGAATCAATATCATCATCATCATTGAAAAATACAAGTTGTTCATTTGGAAGATGGAAGTACAATCTTTCAACAGCTGGTGTTCTACCATGTGTTGGGAAGGAAAAAATTCTCCAAATTGCCTCACATGGTGAGATATATCTACAATCAAGATACTGTTTAATTTCATCAATATCTTGATGATGGGATCCATGTCCATCCTGTGTGGAAACAATGGCTGTTGTGATTCGATTATAACTTTTCGTGTTGTATTTAAATAAGTACTTTATTGAAGCACCTTGATTGCACCATTCAATGTTAATATGTGCTTGGTATTTCAACAAAAGGTTTGGGTTATATGGGACAACATGGCGATTGTCAAGAAATATACCATTCATCTCAATGGTTTTTCCATTGTCTCTTCTTCTGTAAACAGGAAAACCATCTTGATCCACAACTGTTGTGGGATGAAATTTTTTTGGGTAGTACCTAGAGCATTTTCCATCTTTCATGCAGGGTGATTTTGGATTAGTTGAACCACAAGGACCATGTATCATGTAAGTCTTGACCAACTCATACAAACTTTTCTCCTGTTGATCATCTGGTATTTCAGCTGAAATAATTTTGTCAATATCTTTTGGACTTGGGCATTTGCTAGTAGGATGCAGAAATATAACTATGTGTGCATGTGGCAATCCTCTTTTTTGAAATTCAACAGTATATATATCTGCATAAAAAGGTAAAAGTCAATATATATACAAAGTCAACAATATGCTGTAATGCATGTAAAAAAATTATCAATAAACAAAAAGCCTCGTCACATACATGCAAGCACTTTGCCAAATACTTTGTTCTTCTGCAAATCTGTTAGCAACAGATCTAATTTGATTTTGAATATTCTTGAGACTATATCAGGACGATCTTGTGCCTTTAAATGCATAGGTCTAAGCACCCTTTGGATTTCGGGCCAGTTTGGATTACATGTGAATGTTAGAAATAAATCAGGAAACCCTACAGAACCGCAAATTGCTGTCCCATCAAAGTATAATTGATCCATGTATTTACGACTTCCAACAAAAGAAGAAGGTAATACAACCCTCTTCCCTTTATGTGATCCTTGACATTGGCTTTGATCGTGATAGGCATCCAAATTATTGAATGTATCAATCCTCAACTGTTTTTGATGAGTCCTAATGTAAAACAATCTTTGAGACTCCATCATAGTGTAGCCATCAACTACAAATTGTTGAAAAAGACTTCTGGATCTTATTAGGGTTTGTGCTTCATCTTTTCTGCTTTGGAATCTAAAGCAAAGAAACTCTTTTATGGTAAGTCTATTCCTTTTTGCATTTGAAGAGCCACTTCCATCTTTATGTTTTACATCATGCCTGTATCCGTCTTCACCATAAGGAAATAAAAGTGGATATTGCAAACCCAAATAGCCAGGATGGCGCTCGTCAATTCTTTTTAGTTGACCACTTTGTGCCTCAAGTATTATGTCTCGATTTGATGAAGTGTCAGTATCACCAACAATTAGAGCAGCCACATTAGAAACAGTTGGAACGTTGTCTATTCTGCCATCAGTAGCTCTATCAAAAATTAGTTTCAACCTTAAATCACGTATTGGTGTTGCTTCATATCTCTCTTTAGCCATTCTAAAGGATTTAGCAAACACGTTGCACTCATCAAGCATAGACTTTAATTTAATCACAATTTGTGGGTGTAGATGGTCAGGGGATCTGTATTTAAGCATATAAAGCATTGTTAGTTTAGTTACACTATAACATTTGAATTTCATATACAAATATGTAGTATATAATGATAAAAATTGAAAGGATGAGTAGAGTGCATGCACCTTAATCTTGTAAGCCTATTTTGTATCTCATTTTCAGTATCATATATATAAAGTTGTGCAAATTTCGGCGTGTAACCAGGTGAAGGTAACAGACTACCAATCTGATGGCATGATTGGCCATTTATTCTAAAAGAAGGCGGTCCTGCACCATTGTTAAATGATCTATCAAGTTTTGCTCCAGGTGATGTGAAGGCAAACATCATGTTATATGCACGAATATGTCGCTGGAAATTCTTGCTAGCAGAAGAATTGTGATCAAAGAGGAGCTGGCTAAGAACTGTGGGGGGATTTTTCAAAAGAGGTAGCTGAATCTTTCCACCACCACAACAAATATGGAAATTTGGATTTGCACTATGTCTGTACTTGTTTGTTCTCTCTTGATACCACATATAAGCACCACAATCATTACATGTGAATAGAGGATCTCCAATATCAAAGTATTCTATAAAAGAAAAAAAATCAGAAGAAAGATATGTTGTACTATTACATAGTTTTTGGCTAAGGTTGTATACAATACCTGTATTAAGGGGTCGCACCCCTACTACATAGTCATTTGCACATAGATGTACATCATCAGAATTTGAATGATTCTTTGAGAGAAAGTTTACAAAATTTATATAAGCTTCAGAATCTGGATAAAGAGTCATAGAAGACATATCTGCAAGAGGTGTGCCTTGCAATATTTTTCTTTGTTAGTGATCAATCTCCTCATATCAATAGGCATGGATAGGGTGGAAAAATGACCACCTATCAACCATAGACTCGGACTCGGACACTACACGACACGGACACGGACACTGAGACACTGTTAATGTCCAAAATATAAGCCACCGGGACACCACATATATACACCACATATATGAAAGTAATTACAAAGATAACTAAACTAATGAACACAAACACATACAATCAACACAACAAAATCTAAATAAAGAATTATGATTTATGTATTCACCTTTTAAAAAAAAGTTGATAAGCTTTACAAAGTTTTTTGAAGATAACTTTTTTTTATATCCTAAGAATAAGTATAATAACTTACAAATTTCAAGAAGTTGAATACTTTTTAGAAAACAATTTATGATAAAAGTGTCCTAGAGGTGCCCAAGGGTGTCTATGAAGTGTCCAAGTCAAAAAAAAAATCTTTTCAAGAGCGACACCGTAAAGAGGTGTATGACGCATCGTATCTGTGTCCAACGAGTGTCGGTGTCCGACACAGACACGGCTACAGGACATGACACTCGGAAGAAGGCGATCCTGCACCATTTGTTAAATGATCTATCAAGTTTTGCTCTGGGTGATGTGAAGGCAAAAATCATGTTATATGTGCGAATATGCCGCTGGAAGTTCTTGCTATCAGAAGAATTGTGATCAAAGAGGAGTTGACTAAGAACTGTAGGGGGGTTTTTCTAAAGAGGTAGCTGAATCTTTCCACCACCACAACGAAGATGGAAGCGTGGATTTGCACTATGTGTGTACTTGCTTGTTCTCTCTTGATACTACATATAGGCACCACAATCATTACACGTGAATAGAGGATCTTCAATATCAAAGTATTCTATAAAAAAAATATATCATAAAAAAGATATGTTGGACAGTTACATAGTTTGGCTAAGGTTGTATACAATACCTGTATTAAGGGGTCGCACCCCTACTACATTTTCATTTGCACATAGATGTACACCATCAGAAGTTAAATGATTTTCTGAGATAAAGTATACAAAATTAACATAATCAATACACGCAAGAGAAAAATAACATAAAATATTAAATTAACGTTTAACTCAATTGCTGCTTTTAAAATCAGTTGACGAATAATGCCATTACCTTCATGAACTTCATTATTGTTTACAAGATTCACCCCCAATGAATTAACACCAGTGACGACCCTTCTTCTAAACGCGTGATTGCCACTTGGTTCGATATAAGCTTTAGAATATGGAATTGTTTTCTGTATGGACCCAGCATTAGTTCCACCTTTGTCATTAAGAGTCATAGCAGACATATCTGCAAGATGGGTGCCATGCATTTTTTTCTTTGTTAGTGATCATCTCCTCATATCAATAGGCATGGATTGGGTGGATAAATGACCACCGTATTGTGTGAAAACAATTAGCTAAAAACCAAAAGAGATTTCTGCAACATAACTTTAAAATGGTCCAAAAAGGCCTTAATAATTGGTATTATCAATACCATGATAGTTTCTGTGAGTCTGAACTTCATTTTTAACTGAACGCCTCATCCTTTTAAAATTAATATTTTTTTCACGCATAGCCAATTTTCTCTTCAAGCGCGCCTCTGTTGGATTCTCATTGATATTGAGTTGTCGATACATATTTGTGCACAACTGAATGAATCCTGCTCACATAATTTGCATGGAAATGGTTTCAATTGATTAATATGACAAATCCGAAATGTAAAGCTGACATGTGGAGCAGAAAGTATATTATCACATCACAAAATAATAATTTTTTGAAACTATAGATAAAGGTCAAGCAAATATAAAGATAAAAGAGCAATGGAACAAAATCTTAGGTGAGAAGCAAAGAGTTCAATTGAACATTTCAATGTTTTATACAGTTCAAAAGAAATATTTACATGTTTAGTTTTGGAAATGTGAAAATATTGCATGGTTAGAGGTTAATGGTTAAAAAAAGCTCAATCCACGCCATCAGATTCTACTCCTTCTCAACTCTCAAAGAAACCGTTATTTCTCATGTTTAGTTATGAATATCAAGCACACCTAATAGACAAGAAAGTGGCACACATTTCTATTTTTGCCAATTTACTTCATAAGAAAATTCAGTGGCCTCATACTATTCTATTGGATCTTATTATGCATTCAACATGTGAATCTTACTATTGGATCTTAACTCTTAAGAGCAACTAAAAAAGTCTACCATTATAGGATTGCTTGATAACATCAAGTATAGAATTACCTGTTGTTAATTATATTGTTTATACGTCTTGCTTCCTTCGTGCACCAGCTTGGAGATGTTGAAGTTCTTCAACCCTCTGTGGATCAGTGTGAAAGGGAGTGGAAGCACCTTGAAGCTAGTTCCAGCACTTGCAATACCATCTAGGGAGTGGAAGCACCTTGAAGCTAGTTCCAGCACAGACTACAAAGAAGTAGAAGAAATATGAAAAGTATAATTGCCAAAAACAGTTACCTATGAATCCGAATAGCAAGACAAAACAAAAAAAAAATTAACCTTGAAAATTGTTGTTGCCTTCAAAAGCTGTGAAAAGCAGGTTGTTATGACCTATCAGTAGCTTGCTTTGCACGCTTGTCAGTATTATTCCCTCACTCTATTTCTTTTAAAATATTGTTTATGGTTGTTTTACAATAATCAAAGAAGTCATTAAATTTTATATTTTCGATAAAATTAGTACTCCTTTGCAAGTCTTTCATATTTTGTTGTACATAATCCTATTTCCACAATAAATAATTAATTAATGATCATAGTATAATTTTAATTAGAGGGTATAATTGGAAAAATGTAACTAATATTCCATTGAAAATAGAAATAAACATTCATTTTGAGAGAAATGTTTTTTCTAAAGCGACACTCATTGTAAGAGAGAGGTACTAGTAGTAACCAAACTTTTTAAAAAATTAATAATTGAAAAGGAGCCAAAATGCTGTCAAAAAAAAAGAACCAACATGGTATAGTATATTTTACGAACAACTAGTCTCAGAGCAGATGCATGATACTTAAGTTCAAAAATAATTATAAACAAGTCCCCAAGCTTTGTCAATTTTACCATCTTATCAATCGTCAACAGAAAACAGCGTATATTAAGCATTTCAGGAATTAAAGCATTAGCTAACAAATCAAATAAAATTCATGTGATGGAATCAACCACATTAGCGAAGAAATGGAAGAAGAAAGGCATACTTCAGAAACTAGATTGAAGTGTGAACTGAAATTCTCCCTCTGCATTCACGCTTCAACCAGTTCGCCGCGTTGATTTGGGTGGCAACTGAGTCAGTGGGTCCCGCGTAAAAGCCAGGTGAAGAGCGATCTTTTGCCAATTCCTCTCCGGCGAAGATCATATACCTGCTTCCTGCAACTCTGACATCGTCGCTGGATGAAGAAGCAATCAGACGCCATCCGCGGCGTCGCTAGTGTGTGGGGTTACGATCGAAACTATCAGAGGAGTGGGTGAAAGGATGGTGAAATTGACAAACACAAGGGACTAGATTATAATTATTTTCACACACTTATTTTTGGGTTAGATATATTTTTAATTCTATAAAATTTGATTTTTTTTGTTTTTTGTCCCTCAAAAAACATTCATCTACTTTATTAGGCCTCATGCTTTTTTCTATCCGTAGTTTTAGTCTTTTATGACTTTTTTTTTTTGATAAATGAAGAGGGTTTGTGCCCGACAAAAGAAACAAAAAAGAAGCTAACAAAGAGTCCTAATGTCTCGAGGCAAGCACCTCAATCATATCATCAAAAATCTTAGGAAGGATTCCCCCGGGGGGCCTCATCTAGGAAGATGGTGTCCATATTATCAAATTGAAAGTTGTTAGTTAGCAAGCCAATTAGAATAGTTTCTCCCTTCTCTCCATGTATGAGTGATGTCCACCTCTCAGTCATTAGCAATGAGCTACTGAATACATTTGACAATAGTTGGGCCGAGATTGGGGTCTTCCTTGTGGCAAGAAAGCATGTCCACTAAAGTCTTAGAACCACTCTCAATGGTTAGCTTAGCAATACAACTTTGATAAGCCATCTCAACTCTGATCCACATCCCCCACATTTTTGTGTGCAGTACAAGTCCTAAGTCTTCTAACAAGTCCTAAGCTCATCATTTTCAATTTTTGAGTCACACAATTGTTGTTTGAAAAGCATGCACTTTTGAGATAAGATATTTGAGTCATAAAGCATACACTAATGGAAAAAAGACATTTAGCGTCGGTTAAATTGGACATTTAGCGTCGGTTACCGCCCGACGCTAAATCGACCGACGCTAAATGTTAGACATTTAGCGTCGCTTATTTAACCGACGCTAAATGTCACTCAACGTCAACAGAAATGACATTTAGCGTCGGTTGTTTTAAATAACCGACGCTAAATGTCTCAAAAACGTCATTTAAAAATGACATTTAGCGTCGGTTATTTGAAACAACCGACGCTAAATGTCTCTAAACGTCATTTAAAAATGACATTTAGCGTCGGTTATTTGAAACAAACGACGCTAAATGTCTCTATACGTCATTTGAAAATGACATTTAGCGTCGGTTATTTGAAACAACCGACGCTAAATGTATCAAAGGGAACATTTAGCGTCGGTTATTTGAAACAACCGACGCTAAATGTCTCTAAACGTCATTTAAAAATGACATTTAGCGTCGGTTATTTGAAACAACCGACGCTAAATGTCTCTAAACGTCAGTTAAAAATGACATTTAGCGTCGGTTTTTTGAAACAACCGACGCTAAATGTCTCTCAACGTCAACAGAAATGACATTTAGCGTCGGTTTTTTGAAACAACCGACGCTAAATGTCATTTTACACATTTTAGTTTCATTCATTTTTTTATCCTTACGAAACCTGTTGTATCCCAGAAATGACCAATTCCCAGAAACAACCATTTCCAAAACAGTCCAATTCACAGACCAATTCCAAAACAGACAAATTCATTCTAAAACCATTCCATTCTATAGTTGTACACAGACAGACAAATTCATTCTAAAACCATTCCATTCTATAGTTGTATCCCAGAAATGACCAATTCCCAAAAACAACCATTTCCAAAACAGTCCAATTCACAGACCAATTCCAAAACAGACAAATTCATTCTACAAATTACACAGACAGCAATTCCAAAACAGACCAATTCACAGACTAATTCACAGATTGCAATCCCAAAACTGACCACTTCACAGACAGCAACTAAACTGAATCTATATATAGTTGTACAAATTACCAGATTGCATCACAGACAGCAACCATAACAGAAGTGACCAATTCTATTAAAAGTATGCATCACAGACAGTATACAAATTAACAGAATCAAAGAATTTTAAACAATGTATCTTTTTGCTCCGTGCGAATCTTCATAAAAAATTCTGACCAAAGCAGACGAACCTCAAAAATCTCCTCTTCGGTGTATGCCTTTGAGTCATCAAATACCTACAAGTTTAAAAATTACTGAAACAAATTATATTCTATCATTCTAATTCCAAATAAATGTGTAAAGTATAATTTTAACCAAAAATTTATACCTGCTCCCAATTATCAACAATACCAGCATTCACAATGGTCAGCATAAACTTCATCACATAATAGCCACAATGATAACCATTCCGTTGTATTGGCATCTACACAAATGAATTCACTCCAAATTAAATCAACTCAATAACATAAACAGAATATATATATATATATATATATATATATATATATATATATATATATATATATATATATCATATATGACCAACTACGGTCCAAAGATAGTAAAAATAAATTCATAAATCAAAATCAAACTATCACATCAAACCAAGATAGTAAAAATAAATTCATAAATCAAAACAAGTAAAAATATAAATGTATAACATCAAACCAACATAGTAAACTTAAAGCTTCATTAATAAGGTTCTTTTTTATAGCATGATTCTTCATAGAAACATGAACAACAACTCCAACAACTCCACATACTAATATGCTCTAGTGCAACAATAAAATCAGCCCACAAAACACAACGGACAAGTGTTTAATCATGTTACTATTATTACTAGTATTTAATAATATTAACATAATTTTGATCAGGGAATGAACTCAAATGATTAATCTAGACAAGAAATTGAATAAGTAATATACCGAGAAGCAGATGCAAAAGTGAGAAGCGGGTTTGACAGTGAACTTCCCGGGTTGACCCGTCCGAGCAACGGCGATTTCCGGTTCGCGCTATTCGTATACCACTGTACTCAGCTTTCCACTTCTAGAAATTCAATTTGATCTAAAAAATCACTTGGAATATCAGTTGCAACTTACCTGCATGAAAATTATGAATATTGGATAAATTAATAGTACTACAAAATGATATTATGAAATGATTAAGGACTTTAACACCTTCAAAGAATACTACAAATTATGCAGTTAACAAATTCAAAGTTCCCTTAAGGAATCACAATCCAAAACAAGAATTAAAGTTCCCTTAAGGAATCACAATCCAAAACTAGTTTAATTACAATGAAATCAGTCAAGAACCCCCAAATGTCATCTTCACAATCCAAAACTAGTTTAATTACAATCCAAAACTAGTTCAATCACAATAAACAAACAGATTTGTATAGTTGCTAATTGTCAAAATCATGTCTTCAAAATCAGCAAAGCAACACACATGTAACATGTGTATCCTAACCTAAGAGTTGTCCTTAAGAAATAATGACCACCAAGCAAAACTATTGACCAAGAGGGATTTGGACACTTGTCCTCATAAAACACATGTAACTATGCTAATGAAGGATATGCTAATTGGACTTACCAGAAGGGTGATATTTAATATCAAAGTAGTTTTTCAGTACCACCAGCTTCTCTTTCAATATCAAAGTCTTTGAGTACCAATTTCCCCTTAATTTTAGTACATAACAATATATTCCATCTAGCTTTTCAGTACCACCATCTTCTGCAACAAAGAGTGATATTTAAGGTTAAATACTAAAGCTAATACCAAAGACCTTATTTTACAGAACATTCCTTAGAAAGCAAAATCTGGAAAGATAGACACTATGTTTCAAGAACAACATCTTATTGTTTAACCACAGATGAAGAGTAGCTCTCGACAAGGTTTCTGGAAAATTAACAAAAAATTTATAGTGATAAGTGATAACTGATAACTAACACTCATTCAGCAAAACTAGAACTCAAAGCTAGTTGATAACTGATAACTAACACCCAAATCAGAAGCAACAATCAGAAAATAAACAATTAAACAATCAAATTAAACACCCAAATCAGAAACAACAATCAGGGATTCCAAATTTAAAAAATTAGAAATTAGGGTTTTCAATTCACGCAGAAATTGAACAATTTTCCCCAAATCAAACAATCATCAAAGAAGAGGAGAAGAAATCTAACCTGATAAAAAGAAGAATTGAAGAAGAAAGCTCGCGATTCACTAAGAAATTGGGGACTGATACATTGTTTTCGCGACTGAGAGAGGGAAGCGAGAGACGGAAGATGAAAACCCTAAACCGTCACAGAGGGTGGAGTGGTGGCGACGAGTTCGCGAACGGAGTGCACGGCGAGGCGGGGCGGAGAACGGAGTTCGCGAATGGAGAGCCGCTTGTGTGAGGAAGAGAAGGGTTTCTGTGAGGAAGCGAGAGAGGGAAGATGAAAACCCTAAACCGTCACAGAGGGTGGAGTGGTGGCGACGAGTTCGCGAACGGAGTGCACGGCGAGGCGGGGAGGAGAACGGAGTTCGCGAATGGAGCGCCTCTTGTGTGAGGAAGAGAAGGGTTTCTGTGAGCGAGGAAGAGAAGAGTGTGTTTGTGAGAGACGTGTTTCTGTGAGGATGAGAAAGAGCGTGTTTTGTGCGAAAAATTAAAACTGGGACATTTAGTGACGGGTGTTTAAACAACCGACACTAAATGTACTTGCTTTGGACATTTAGTGACGGGTGTTTAAACAACTGACACTAAATGTACTTGCTTTGGACATTTAGTGACGGGTGTGTAAACAACCGACACTAAATGTCCAAAGCAAATACTTTTAGCGTCGGTTGTTTAAACACCCGTCACTAAAGGTAGGCGCGAAAAATGGAATCTTCAATTTAATTGCAAAAATGCCACCGGTCACACATTTAGTGTCGGGTTTTCAAACACCCGACACTAAATGATGCTTAATAATGTCATTTTTCCACTAGTGATACTATCAAAAGATGGTTCAATTTCTTTGCATGAATCACATCTAGAGAGTTCAGAGTCAGATACCTCATCTTGAATTGATCCTGCCATAAGGCATAGATTTGCAGCTTCTCCTTCTTATCTGATGAAGATTCGTCTGAGTCATCCCATGTTGCCATAAGTGATTTCTTCTTTGATGAAGATCTTCTGAATCCCTTCTTATTGAGAAGAGGACAGTCATGCTTTATATGAACAGTTTTCTTGTACTCATAGCATATGATCCTTGATCTGCTCAATTCACCGTTTGGAGTATCTCTTTTATATTGAGAGAATGTTTTCTCTTCTTTCTATTTTCAAACCATTTGTTTACCCTCCTTGATGATAATGACCATTCTTCTCCTTCTGAATCTTCTTCACTATGAGAATTTTTAAAATAAAATCCGCGTGAACTCAGTCCCTGTATAACACTAGTCAACTCAACTCACTACGGTTATTTAGTGAAGTCAAATATAAGTCCCCAGAAAGGGGGGGTTTGAATTGTGACACATTTTAAAAAACATTTTCTAGACACAAATTCTTTTCAAAAGCTTTGCTTAAAATTTGTGATATGATGACTTTGTAAAATATGTATTGTTAAGAAAGAATTGAGTTGTTGCTAACAGTGTTTGTTAGAGTGTTCTTTAAAAAACAGTAGGGGAAGTAAACACTAAAGAAAAGCAGTAAATAGCACACAAGGATTTATAGTGGTTCACCCTAATCGTCAAGGGCTACATCCACCCCTCACCTTCAGTGAGATTTTCCACTATTCTCAAAATTGCTTACAAGCCAAACTTGGCCACACACACTGATAGTTTTCCTAGCACAGTTCTATCAACTGTCACACTAGTTTTCTACAAGCTCTAGCAACTTAAACCTCTAAGAAAACCCTCTTAGACTTCCTAACAATACAATAACCAATGCTTATTGCTTAGAAGGTACACATATACAAAATATGTTTGTTCTAAACTAGGATAAAAATAGCTTAATAAAAATACATTTATCAATTGACACAACTATGAACACACTCAACAAAGTTCCAGAGATGTTGGTTTGCAGTGAGTGTGTATGGAGAGGATATAGACTTACTCAGAAGCTCTTGAGAAGATCTAAGGTCTCAATGATGTATTTATAGACCATTTGCTCCAAAAGAGCCGTTGAAATTCTTTAGCAATCCTTTTGCGATGGCTTCTAACACTTAGAAACGTTCTTCTTAGACATTACACTTGTTGATGTGTCATTTTGACCGTTGAGAGAAGGATGATAGCTTTTCTTCATGCTTCAGAAGCTTCTATAGTAGCTTCTGAGCACTGTCTTCTCAATGACTTTCTGAGATACCTTCTGAATGCCTTCTAAGGTATCTGCTGAGCCATCTACAACTTGATTTAATGTCTGTCCGAAAGAATATATTATTGCCACACAATTCTTTACTTTGTGTCAAGCCCATACAATATTGTTCTATTACTATTGTCTTCTGAGCACCTCTTTGAGCTTAACAAACATCTTCTAAAGCTTAATTTATCTTCTCATGATGTGCCTTATATCTAGTATATGTTCTTCTTGAGGTGTAATGATTTAAACCTGTCTATAAGATCACTCAAGAGAACTCATTAGAACACTAATGAATCAGAAAGCTTAAGAAGCTTATCAAAACTGCTTGTTCTCATCAAAACATGACTCGGGGATTTTGCCTTAACATTTAGAACATAAAAATAACCATCACGAACTAAGTTCACTACCGCTATAGTGATATGACATCACTATAACAATAGTGAACTAAGTTCAAAGGGTTTTACATCAAAAACAATTCAAGTGACTTGAGTTCACTAGTGTTACACTGAATGGAGTTCACTATAACCCTAGTGAACTAGATTCACAAGGGTTGTTTTGAATTCCCTAAATGGTCATTTCAAAATAAAAATAACCATTGTTAACTCGCTTCACTAGCATTGTGGTGAATTGTGTCCACTATAACAATGGTGAACTGACTCCACGGGGATTTTACATAAAAAATATTTAACTACTCTCAGACTACTTTCTACACCTCTTAATCTTAAAAAACCAAATTTAGTGACAAAAATACCCCTACCCCTTAAACCCAATTTTAATGAAGAAAAAAACGCATTTTGTTTCTACATAGTGTACGAAGTTCAATACTACTATAGTGAAATTAATTCACTATGAGAATCTTTCAAATAAAACCCGTATGAACTCAATTCCTTGTATAACACTAGTGAACTCAATTCACTAGGGTTATTTAGAACATAAAGATAACCATCACGAACTAAGCTCACTACCGTTTTAGTGATCTGAGATCACTATAACGATAGCGAACTGAGTTCAAAGGGTTTTACATAAAAAACAACCTAGTGACTTGAGTTCACTAGCGTTATACTGAATGGAGTTCACTATAACCCTAGTGAACCAGATTCACAAGGATTGTATTGAATTTAGTTCAAATAAAAATAACCATCGTAAACTCGTTTCACCAGCATTGTGGTGAATTGAGTCCACTATAACAATGGTACACTGAGTTCACGCGGGTTTTACGTAAAAAATAACCATCGCAAACTTAGTTCAGTAGTGTTATAGTGAACTTTCACTAGGGTTATATTTTACGTAAAACCCTCTTGAACTCAATTAACTGTTGTTCTAGTGAACTCAGTTCACTATAATGTTAGCAAGCTTAGTTCACAATAGTTATTGTTGGTAAAAGTGCTCCCGGGGTCCCTTATCTTTATTTAAAGTAACGAATTAGTCATTTATGTTTTTTTTTGTCCCACATAAGTCCTTTATCTTTCAAATTTTTGGCACATAAATCCTTTTCCGTCAACCTCCATCCAACTCTGTTAATAGTGCTGATGTGGCGTGCTGACTCATTATTTGATTTATATTTTTTATTCGCTTTATGCTTATGTGGCGTGCTGACTCATTATTTTATTCAAATTAATATTTATTTTACAACAACACAACAACATCATCAATTTGTTATTCTGTTTATGCTTCTTCTTCGTGCTGACCCATCGTGTTCGTTCCCAGCAACACAACAACAATCGTTTTCATTCCCAGCAATCGTTCTCTAATCAGCAGCAATTTCGTTCCCAACAACACAACAACATCAATCATTTTCGTAAGAGATGAACGAATTGAAATCAAACCTAAACGAAATTTCTAATCTGGAAGAAAATCGAAATTAAACAAACATATCTGGAAAACGAGAGAAAGAATCTGGAAGAGAAACAGATCTGAAGAGAGAAGAGATTAACGTTGTGGTTCAAAGACGAAGATGAAACAGATCAGAAGAATTTGGAAGAGAAACAGATCTGGAAAAAGAGAAAAAGAATCTGGAAGAGGAACAAATCAGAAAATCGTTGTGGTTCAAAGACAAAGATGAAGATTCAACAAAGACGTAAACAACCAGAAATGAAAACGAAAACGAAATGAAGATTCGGGAAGCAGATTCATAAACAGATCAGATAATTAAACAAAAACGAAATAAAACGAAATCAAGAAATTAAACGATGCTCTAAAACGTAAACAGATCCAGAAATTAAAACAAAAACGAAAACATAAGGAGATGGAGATGATTCAAAAACGAAAATGAAGGAAGGAAACGAAGAAGAAGAAGAAATTTGTATGTTATGGGTTTCTGGTTCAAAAACGAAGAAGAAGGAAACGAAAATGATTCAAAATGAAGGAAGGAAATGAAGAAGAAGAAATTTGAGTTTTTGGTTCTGGGTTCTGGGTTTCAGATCCTATAGTTTTTAGTTTTTGCTTTTAATTTTTAATAAAATTTAAATCAATATTAGATGGATAATATTTTAGACAGCCACATAAGCACCTCTAATGAGTCAGCACGCCACATCAGCACTGTTAACAGAGTTGGATGGAGGTTAACGGAAAAAGATTTATGTGCCAAAAATTTAAAACATAAAGAACTGATTTGGGACCAAAAAAAGATAAAGGACCAAATCGTTACTTTTAATAAAGATAAGGGACCTCGAGAGCATTTTAGCCTTATTTTTATGTTCTAGATAACCCTAATGAATTTAGTTAACTGGTGTTATAGTGAACTGAGTTCACAAGGGTTTTGTTGTAAAAATCCCCACGGTGAATTTGAGGAACAAAATGTGTTTTTTCTTCATTAAAATTAAAATGAGATTTGAGGAATAGGGGTAATTTCATCATTAAGTTTTTTTTTTAAAATTAGAGAGTGTAGATAGTCAAGCAGGGGTGGGGATAGAACTATCTAATTAGTTTTACACTCACAAACATGTATGATTCACAGTAGAAAAGTATATCTTCAAAACTTTTAACCCAAACATTTATTAGCAAAAGAAAGGGTTATGGAGCCTTATTAAAACCTTCTGATGTAAAACCCTCCTTAGAGAAAAAACATCTAGAAAGAAAAAGAGTACTCCCCTTGCAATTTATTGATAAAAAAACAGAAAAGATACGAAAGACTTAGGGGGACTAGGCCAATACCCATGAAGGATACAACATTACAACCAAAAGGAAAAAATAACAGTCCTATAAAAAGGAGTCTAGTGCAAAGAAAATTAAAATTGGCTTGCAAGAGCATCACTATAATGATCCCAACTAGGTTGGCACCAAAGTCATTAACAATCATTTACAGCACACCAAAAACAAAAAGCCAGGAGGAGACTGAAACCATCAAACAAAAATCAGCAGAACCTATAGCAAGGCAAAACCTAACCTATTTCTGAAGAGATCCTCAGCTATGAAACTAGGAGGAAGGTCCCACTAGACAAAACCACTAATATTAGTACCATGCCCGGAAAGCTTATCATCAGCACAAGTGTTGTCTTCTCTATAGATGTGAGAGCAAACGAAGTTCATACGCCTCGTCAAGTATAAGCAATTATTCCATCTATTTCTCAGCTTCCAAGGAACAATTTTGCGATTCTTGAAGACGGAAACGACTAGCTGAGAATCGCACTCCAACCACAAATACTTCAAACCTTTATCAAAAACAATCTCTATAGCCAACATAGCCCCAATAATTTCAGCATGGAGAGCATAACTGTTGCCAATGGAGGCAGAAAAGCAACCAAGAATAACACGCTTTTGTCTCTAAAAATAACACCACAAGCGGCAAGACCCGGACAACCCTTAGCAGCCCCATCAGTATTGCACTTAATTATGTAGGGAACCGGGGGATCCAATTAACCTCTTTGATGTTAGCAGAACTTCTATAATTACCAATGATATTGAAGGTCTTGTGTTGTGAGAAAAGCTGTGCAAGTGTACACTGTCTTTAATAAGTAATATAGTAGAAAGTAGAGATTGTACCCACAGGGATTGGATTAATTTCTAAAGTTTAAAATAATAGTTTAACTAGTGAGAAACAAGTAATAAAATAACAAATAAAATAAGAGTACGTGTGAGATAACAGAAAACAAATAAGCTAAGTAAAGATAGAATGTATTCAAGTGAGAAAGATAGTTGGAATGCTCTTCACTAAGTAAGTCACTTTTGAGAGCATTATGTTCTATATGATGCTCCTGCAATGGATGCTGTAGCAATTGACGCTCCGGCAATGGATGATGTAGCAATTGATGCGTGCTTTTCAGCAACTAACATTAGGGTTTCATTACAAGTCTTATGTCTAAGCTCTAAATAAGTTCACCCCTGTATATGAAGTACCCACAGTATCACCCTATGGACTATGCTATCCCATGTCTAGGTTTTAGCATGGAAATAACAAAGTTTCCTTCATTAAACACTTATCAATATAATTAGTTCTTGAGTTCTAATCATAAACCATGTCTGTATTTATGATTTGCATTCAGTTTTAGTTGGCCAATTCTAAAGATGAATAGGAAAGAGTTATAATACAAGAACTAAAATGCAAACATCAATATATAACATAAAACTAGTTAAAAGATCATTACAAAGTTAAAGCATCCCAACTAGAGAAGTTTAGGTCATGCTAGTCATTACTAAGCACATACAAACAGAGATAACCATGTTCATATGTTTGATAATATAAAGGGAAGAAAATAAAGAAAGAATTACACGGTTGAAGTTCCCTTGCAAAAATCCGCCTAGTAATGCTCCAACATTCACCTCACAGTAATCAAACAACAACATGAAATGGTGTAGAAGTAGAGAGAGAAGTTGTCAATTTCTCTCCCTCCTTGTATTCCGAAAGGAAAACTTGAGTTTCCAATTTTATTGTGAAAATAACATTTGATCTAAGAGGGATTAAAAATTGGATCTTATTGCTTACACAAGCTTGGATACCCCACAAGCTTCTGCCGATACTCAAAGTGAAGCAAGTGATTTGGCGACCGATTCTTCTAGCGCCGACATTTGAAGGTTCAAAAGATAGCTACTGTCAATTCTTCCCAGCGTTAGATTCTTCAGCCTCTATGTGCTTATTTGCTATGATTCAAACCTCATCCATCGTGCGAGGCTTCCATATACCACCAACTCTTCGCGGAAGCTCCCACTCCGCAGGCCCCTCTTGAAGGTAGCCACAAACTCTGGATTGGCTCGACTAGCCCCTGTTTTACATCGAATAGGTCTCCCAGTCCTACTTCCTCCTTTTTAATGGCTGGAAATTGCTGGATGAACCTACTGGCCAGATCTTCAAACCCTGTCACCGATCTTGCAGGAAGACCTTTAAACCACTTGAGGGATACCTCTGACAATGTTCCTGCAAACATTTTACACCTAATGGCGTCATTTCCGCCGCTGATAAACATTTGTGTTTGGAAGGCATCGACATGGCTTTCGGGGTCTCTTGTGCCATTGTAGCTTCCAATGAGTGGCTCCCTGAATCTGAGTGGTATCTCTAAGACACGGATCTCCGCCGTGGATGGTTGTAAGGCTCACAATGGGGTCTAGGTAGCCTCCAATACCTGGGTGAATCTCCTCATATCTATTAGTTGTTCCTGCTGCCGCGTCTCTCTTGCCTTTAGGGCTTGGGAGCGAAGCAACAGCTCTTCATTTTGTCGTTGCTGCTCTGCTTTTTGAGTCTGCTGGAGTTGAACTGTTGCTAGCAACTCTTCCACCCTTAGATCAGTGTTGTTGTTGTCGTCATTGGTCTCGTTGTGATCACCACTACCAGAGGCGCCGTTTCAGGTGGTTACCATTGCTTAATGCTTGGAAAATGTTGAATTGCGTCAGGCGTAGGAAACAATTTACCTGGTCCCATGGTAGGCACCATTGTTCCGATTTGTTTTCGGAGAGGGAAACGACCGAACACGATATGAACAGAATTACAATATGTTAATCCGAGTAGGTTCCCAGGAAAGAGAGGTGGGTCACAATGGACACTCTTAAGTACCAAGTCTTTCCTAGCCAGAACTTTCCCCAAACAACACTGGTTTCAAGAACAAGCCGAAGAGATTACTGGGATGAGTCGCGGACTAGGTCGCTCTCTTTAAGACGTTTCGTGGCACTGCTCCAAGGTGCAATCAGGCTATCAACCACGACATCCCCAGGATAAAACAGCCCAGTCGAAACTGCTACGAAAGTTCACTGCACCGTGAAAATTTGCTCCAAGATATACACCCTCAATATGGTTATGAAAACCACTCTTTAGAAACTAAGCTTGGAAATGCTTCAAGCTTTCTATGGTTATGAAAAACCACTCTTAAAATAAACTTGAAAGTGCGTCAAGTTTTCTAGAGAAGAAGAAGAGAAGTTGAGAGAGAAGAGAGAAAAGTTGGAAGTGCATCAACTTTTGGTGTGAGAAATGAGTGAGGGGGAGTCTCCCTTTTATAGTGTTTTTACACTATAGAGGTGTTTAGTCTACCCAATGTGGGACTTTTTTTCAAATTCATATTTAACAAAGTTTCAACAATCCCCCACTTGAATTTAAAAAAGAATTTCAGAAGTAGCGTCAAATGCTTCCATAAGATTGTGCATAAACAGAGGTGTCTTACGACTTGAACCTTTGCATAGCGGTTAAGATTTAGATTCAACAAGAGTGACTCGTAGTCTTGAACTCTATCTCTAATCATCAAAACCACACACAACCCTTTCCATGGGTGTATTCTTATAAGCCCGTGCTTTTTTGGCCCTGCACGTCTATCCCAGTTTAGTGAACGCTCTAGGAATCCTGCCAACGATTCCATAGGAAGCGGCCCCACTTCCACATTCACAAAGGTGAGTCTATCGAGAGTACTCCTGTAGCTAGGTACTCCACTCCACATAGAGTATAGATCTCATTAAGAGTTTCTATTACCTCAACCTTACGTCGCTCCAGGAATCATTCTTCTTTACTTATAATAGCATGTTCATCTCGTATCACTTCACAACTTGTTATTACCCATTGAACCTAATTCTTGGGATCTCCAGTCTTTTAGGTCGGGTTACCATCGTGAGTGACTCATGATTCTAAAGGCAGTAGTCCATCCTTTGAGATGTATTTTGGACTTTCTACCTAGCTAATCCTTTCGTCAAAGGATCAGCTAAGTTCTGATCAGTGCGTACATGATCCACTCTCACAACTCCTTTTGAGAGACATTCTCTCACAGTGCTGTGCTTACGACGTATTTGTCGTCTTTTACTGTTGAAATAACGGTTCTCTATTTTTGCAATAGCCGCGGTACTATCGCAGTGGATCAACACAGCTGGCATCGGCTTTTCCCATAAAGAGATCTCTGCTAGTAAGCATCTCAACCAGCTAGCTTCTTCACTTGCGGTCGCCAATGCTATCATTTCAGACTCCATAGTGGACTGAGCCAATATGGTCTGTTTCTTAGATTTCCAAGAGACGGCACCACCAGCTATACTAAATATATAGCCACTAGTTGCTTTGGAATCATCTGATAGAGTGTTCCAACCTGCATCACTATATCCTTCAAGTACAGCTGGAAATCTCTGATATTGTAATCCGAGATTCATGGTCCTTTTAAGGTATCTCATGACTCTCTCGATAGCGTGCCAATGCTCTATACTAGGTCGACTAGTAAACCTGCATAGTAATCCCACAACATAGGCAATGTCGGGTCTAGTACAATCAGTGGCATACCTTAGGCTGCCAATGATGCTCGCATATTCCGTTTGTCTAACATTGTCACCAGTGTTCTTAAAAAGTTTGACACTCGGATCATATGGTGTACAAGCAGGTTTGCAATCAAAATAATTGTATTTCTTTAAGATCTTCTCAATGTAGTGAGATTGATTCAAAGAAATTCCCTTCTTAGACCTAGTGATTTTAATACCAAGTATGACACTGGCCTCTCCGAGGTCTTTCATATCAAAGTTGTTGCACAACAGTGATTTCACCTTATTAACAACATGAATGTTTGATCCTAATATGAGTAAGTCGTCTACATAGAGACATATGATAGTGCAAATGTCATTGTCGGTTTTGTAATATATGCATTTGTCACTTTCATTCACTTTAAACCCATTCGATATAATCAAATTATCAAACTTCTCATGCCATTGCTTACGAGCTTGTTTGAGACCATACAGAGACTTATCCAACTTACAGACCTTGTGTTCTTGCCCATGAACTATAAACCCTTCAGGTTGTTCCATGTAGATTTCTTCTTCTAATTCACCATTTAAAAAGGGAGTTTTAACATCCATTTGGTGTACTTCCAAATTGTAAATTGCGGCCAACGAAATTAGTACCCTTATGGATGTTATTCTAGTAACAGGTGAATATGTGTTGAAGAAATCTATATTCTCTCTTTGTCTAAAACCTTTGGTTACAAGGCGAGCCTTGTATTTATCAATAGTGCCATCAGGTTTTAGTTTCTTTTTCAAAATCCATTTACAACCAATGGGTTTGCAACCAGGAGGCAAGTCCACTAAGTGCCATGTCTTGTTAGACTCTAGAGAATCTATCTCGTCATTGATGGCTTCTTGCCATAAATCAGCATCTAAAGAAGACAATGCTTTCTGAATGCTAGTTGGATCCTCTTCTAACGTATAGACCATATAATCGGGCTCATAGTCCTTAGCAACACGTGCTCTCTTACCTCTTCGAGGTTCTATTTCCCTTTGTTCGTTGTTTTCAACGTTCCTAGGCACATAGACTTGACTAGTTCCGGCGCCCCCACTATTTCTAGATTTAAAAGGGAATTCGTTTTCATAAAAGTCAACATCATTTGACTCTATGATCACTTTAGCTTTAAGGTCATAAAACCTGTAAGCTTTACTGTTTACTGCATACCCAATGAATACACATTCATAGGCTCTGCTGGCGAGTTTAACTCTTTTTGGGTCTGGAATCCAGACATAAGTCAAGCAACCCCAGATTCGAAAATAAGACACATTAGGTTGTCTTTTCTTTATGATTTCATGAGGAGAAATTTTGCTTTTAGACTTTGGAAGTCTATTCAGGACATAACATACGGTTAACAAAATTTCCCCCCACCAGTGAGATGCAGCACCAGAATAAAGCATAATAGCAACTACCAATTCGGTAAAAGTTCTATTCTTTCTTTCTGCTTTACCATTCATTTCGGGAGAATATGGCGCAGTCGTTTCATGTATGATTCCATTTGATTTATAAAACTCATTAAATAATTGGGAATCATACTCAGTTCCTCTATCACTTCGAAAACGCTTTATCTTTTTTTCAAATTGATTTTCAACTTCTGTTACAAAAACTTTGAACATGTCAAGCGCTTCACTTTTATTTTTCATAAGGTATACAAAAGTGTAGTCTGAACAATTGTCAATAAAAGTGATAAAATAACGTTTACCATTTCTGGTTAACGTTCCATCTAATTCGCATATATCTGAATGAATTAGATCCAACGGTTCAGATTCTTTCGTTACTGATTTATGCGATGTTTTCGTAATTTTTGCTTGACTACAAAATTCGCATTTTTGAAACTCATTTAAGGATAACTTAGGGATTAATCCCAAGTTGCTCATATTAGAGATAATGCGTTTACTAACATGACAAAAACGAGCATGCCAAATATTAAAATAACACAACATATAAGCAAAAGGAGAAGTTTTATTCATTTCAACATTCAGTTTGAACATGCCATCCGTGGCGTACCCTTTCCCAACAAAAATACTATTTTTAGTCAAAGTATATAAATCCCCCCCAATAGTCTGAGTGAACCCTGCCTTATTCAGAAGGAAAGCAGAAACTAGATTCTTTCTTATCTCTGGAGTGTGCTTCACATCTTTCAGGATCAGAATCTTTCCAGAAGTGAATTTCAGTTCCACATCTCCAGTACCAGCAACAATAGTGGTGTGAGCATCGCCCAGCAGCACTTTCTTATCCTCAGCAGCCGTGTATGTTTTGAACATAGCACGGTCATTGCACACATGGATAGATGATCCAGTATCCAACCACCATCCTTCAGATCCACCAACAAGGTTGATTTCAGAAATCATAGCAGTAAAATGCTCTTCAGTCAGGTTAGTCTGCGGAGCAGGATTAGGCCTGTTCCTACACTTGCGTGCCATATGACCTGTTCTCCCACAGTTGTAACAAGTAAATGGAGGAGCAGTATCATTCTTAGATTGTGGAGGTGGTTGAGGCTGAGGATTTGGGGACTTTGGTGGGTTCCCATTCTTGTTGCGGTTTCTTTGAATCTGATTACGGTTCTGATTCTTGAAAGGTTTGCCAGTTGGCTTCAGAACCGCTCCTGTTTTCTTGTTGTTTGAAACATACAAGACTTCATCTTTCTGATCTTGTTTTCGAGATTCCTCCTCAATTCGGAGTCGGGTGATCATACATTCTAGAGAAAATTCCTTGGTTTTGTGCCTGAGAGAATTTTTGAAATCCTTCCAAGCAGGAGGAAGCTTGTGAATAATAACAGCTACTTGAAACTGTTCATCTAAGGCCATGCCTTCAGATGTAATTTCATGAGCTATTTTCTGAATCTCATGTGACTGAGTCTCTACAGATTGTTCATCTGACATCTTGTAATTGAGGTAGCGACTCACAACATATTTTTTTAGCACCAGCTTCCTCAGTATCATATTTCTTTTTCAGAGCATTCCATACATCCCTGGCAGACTTGCAAGTGCTGTAATAATCATAGAGATCATCAGCAAGTCCATTAAGAATAAAATTCTTACAGAGATAGTCATGCTCATTTCATAGGAGTATTTCTTTTGCAATTTTGGCTTGTTCATCCGGTTCAGCGGGTTCATCCGCCACTGGAATCTCATCAGTCAAAACATTGGCAACCTTTTTCACAGTCAAGAAGAAAAGCATCTTTTGTTGCCAACATTTGAAGTGAGCTCCCTCAAACCGGAATGGTTTGTTGAAGTCAGAGGCAACAGAACCAGCACCAGTAATTTCTTCGGTTGTCATGGCTGAATTAGAAACGTCTTAAAATTGTTAATCCGAGTAGGTTCCCAGGAAAGAGAGGTGGGTCACAATGGACACTCTTAAGTACCAAGTCTTTCCTAGCCAGAACTTTCCCCAAAACAACACTGGTTTCAAGAACAAGCCGAAGAGACTACTGGGATGAGTCGCGGACTAGGTCGCTCTCTTTAACACAAACATTTATCTCCACGTTATATTTGTTTGCTTTTTAAATATTTTTTTACTTTTTTTGACAACATTAATTTACTTTCTGTCGTTAGTTATATATATATATATATATATATAATTAAAATAGTATTATATATGCAATGAATTAAATGAGATATTATAAAATAAAATTTAGAAATAAAATTTAAATTAATATATAATTGTTAACTTTTATGTAGGTTACTTTTGTCATTCTACAAATATACATTACATTTTCCTTTTATTTTCCTTTCACTTTCGCTCAAAACAAACAACTAAAATATCATCCTACTTTTTCCTCACTTTCTACTCACTTTTATTACTTTAACAATTATATCCACCTTCTTTTCTTTTACTTTCTTTTGTCAACCAACCAAAGTGTTAATTTAAACCAACTTTGTCACTATAACATATATCTTCTTTATTTGTGTTTTTTTTTACAACATCTTCTTTAGTTGTGTTAATTTTCTATCATAAATCTAGGTGCGTTTTAATAAGATGAGACTGTTAATGAGAAGAACCTAGTCTCTAGAGTATATGTTGGAACAATTACGAGCACACTGACGAACAAGAACAAAGTACGTAGGCTGAGTCGCGGACTATGTCGCTCTCTTTAAGACGTTTCGCGGCTCTGCCCAAGGTGTGCAAGCAGTCTCTCCTAGTCCCATCGTCCACAGGATAAAACAGCCCTCTCAAAAATTATGGTCTTCCCTGCACACCTAGAAAAACCACCAGATTCACACCTCCCTTTCTTTATTTTACTGGTCGGTATTCTTTTTCTTTTCTCAAAATGAGAAGTACCTTTCTCTCTATACTTTTCTGATCGTGTGTATATTATATGTACTTTTATCAAAAATTTCGATCTATATATATAGGAAAATTAGCCACAAAATATATATAAGCCTTTATTCCATAAAAACATAACGTTCATATCCTTAATTATCATAATAATATAGCAACGGTCATATACCAAATAATTGATTTTAAATAGTGTTAAAATCATTGTCAATAAAAAACTGATGCTCAAAAGTCGTTAGAACTTTTCCCTTAAAACTAGACCTTACCCTCGTGCGATGCACGGGATATTTTTATGAAAAAATAGATAGTATTATGCATATTTCAATTTGCAAGAAAAGTTAAATAGATACTATTATTGATGATCAAACTTGGCGTATTTGAAAAGATAAAAAAAATTTCAAGCCTTAAAGCACCCCAAAACACATTGCTTAGCGCCGCACTTTACATCTTTTATCACGAAATTAATATTATTTTTCACAAAACTGATTATCGAGTAAAGAACTTTGCCTATTTGAATAGTTAAAAAAAAATTGAGTCTTAAACTACCATAAAACACACTGCTTAGCACCACATTTTACAAATTTTGTCACAAAACTAATTTTATTTTTCAACAATTTTGGTTAACATCAATTTTGCCTTAAGATTAAAAGATGATAGCAATAAAAAATATATTTTACCATAGTGAGACCCAACCAAGACACATGCATCTTTTCTTGCAAATTGAATATCTCCCTTTTTCTTACTCATACCTTGTGTGTGGTACCCAATAAAATGATTGTGGAACCCACCTAAAAACTGGCTTCAAAATACTACCACTAAACTTACTTACATTCAATTTAGCCATTAAGATATTTGTTATACATTTTTTTTAAAACGAATATTTGTTATACGTTACATTTCATGCAAGGCGTTAAATCTCATTACTCCATGCAATTACTCCTAACGGTTGGAAGAAAGTCAAGAGCAAAACGTAAAAACTTAAAAAATAAATCATTTGACAATCAATTAGAGCATAAAGTTTGTCAAAAAAAATTAGAGCATAAAGCTACTACTTCATGAGCTTTGTATAAAAAACAACGTAAAAATGAAATAATTAAAGAGCTATATTTTTATTTCTATTTTTTAAATAAAACATAACACACAACGGCACAAGTTCGCAACTGTCAATTAAATTACATGACTTTTTAAGCCACTATTTCAACGATGTGAATTCATTCACGTTCACACTTCTGTTTCTTGCAACACTCATGGCAAGGTACACGCAGAGACAGAGATTCTCACAGATTCTCACGCATGCAGACATCTCTCCTTTGTGCAGAGATTCTCTAATATTGTATATAATTCTGCATAAATGCATATTCCAAACGACAACTCAACTTTAATTGCAGAAAACTCATTCACCACACTATTCACAAGATTCGATAGATGATGATCAGATAGATATTCACGGGTAGCTTCTGTTCAAGATTCTCAAGCACAACAACCATCCCGTTAGCTGAGAGAAAAACCAAACCACCTTATATTTTCCTATATATGAGCACTAGAGCTCTCCCACTTCTATATAATTAAAGACACAATCCCCTCATTGCACACTACTTATTCCTCTATCCACTAGGGCCATCTTCTCCTTCCTCTACAACCGTTCTTCTCCTCTGTTTCTCTTTGACTCACGCTGAAGAAGGAGCCTCTAGGGCTTACCACACACGATCGGTCTCTGGCAATATCAAGAAGGTCGTTCACCCGCCGTTCACTCGCACAATATTCACGCTCATTCTCCGGCAACGCTCTGCGGCTGCGCAGAACACCATTTAAGCTGAACATCTTCTTCCTCGAGGTAACTGATCGATTTTCTCCTTCCTTAGAATTGGTGTCTTGTTATAACTAATATATTTTTATTTGATAATTTTATAACTAATATATCTTCAATTAAGACTCTAGCTTGCCTCGTGCCTGGTTATATGGACATGTTTTGAAGCATGGTTACATGATTGTAGATCATTTTATATTCACCGTTTTGATTAAATTCATTTTCTGTATTATCGTTTGTTTGTTATAGTTGAGACTAGTTATTGCATTTTATATCATCATGTTTTGTTGTTTGTTTAGTTCTTGAAGTTTCCTTTAATTCTCTCAAAATAGTTCAGGAATTGCGTGTATTAATATGAATTTACGTGTTTGTAATATGCTTTGTCTCTCTTGCAGATGCAAAGAGGTCGAATGGTCAGGTCGAATGGTCGTAGAAATAGCTACATCTTTTTTCAACTACTTCACATTAACTATTACTATTTTTAGTCATTTTGTGCAATTATTTAACACGATTTAAATTAAGTAAGTATACAACTTCAATTATGGGTCCTAAGTTTATCAATCTGGGCTCGATAGAAAAAGCGTTCATTTGCATGCTATAATAAACATATATGAGCACAACATTTAGGAAGATGACATGCCCCCTGAACCAAAATAATTATCTTACCGAGTTTGGATTGATAGGATTTTGGAACAGGAAAAGATACCCATTGAATTTTTTTTTTTATAAGAACACTACTTTAGTTTTGTTACTTCATCTAATTTGATGTGTTGTTATGTTTGAAGGTGTTGCTATATTTGATTGTTTGATATATATTTCATTATGCAGGCTTCTTCCTGCAAAGGTATCTCCACCACGCTGTTATCTTGTTTGCTACGAATAGAGCGTCGTCGTTGTTCTCATTTGTGACGCCGTTCTTCTCTCTTTTGCGTACGCCGTCCTCTCCATCTCTTTTCTGTAAGTTAATCTCGCCCTCATAGGTTTGGTTGTTGATAATAGATTTGGTTCTTGCTCCTTTCTTATTTAGGGATTTTAGGTTTTAGGGTGTTTAGGTCCCATAGTTGTGTTACCACTTATTGCTTGAGACGAAGACCCACCCGTTATGGTAATTGGAATTTCTGCTATTTACACCCCCTCCAAGGCCCAATTGTTGAAAGGGCCATTCAAAAAGCAAAGTCCACTCTTCAATGGCCAAGATCACTCTGCAAGATCGGACGGCCCAAATCGACCATAGCAAACACCACTAAAACTCTATAAATACAGCATTCAATGCTCATTAATGGGAAGTACTTTTCTAACAAAACACTCATTCACTCAAATACTGACTTGAGCGTCGGAGTGTCATTGCAGGTACAACATCGCCTCCTCAAGATCGAACAAGATCGAACACCTCAAGATCGAACACCTCAAGATCGAACATCTCAAGATCGAACATAGACAGAGACAGAATCAAGGATAAAATATCTACTAACTGCGTAATACCAATCACTAAGATCGGAAGCACAGTACCGAACATTGGCGACCACAGTGGGAGAATCAATACTCAAATTTCTCACCATCTCCTTGTTCTTAAAAAATGGCACCAAGGCGCCGTTCAAGACCGGCTAGTCCCACAGTCGGACCTGAGGTCGACCCTCAACAAACCCCTGAAGGCCACGTCCAGGAACTCACAAATTCGTCACAAGCTCGAAATCGATATCCCAACACAGGTCTGCCCCAGATACATTCGAGCACAAATAAAGCTGGCTTACCACCTCCTCCTCAATTGCTTCCAGTTTTGACCGACGCGGTCCAACAACTCGTTCAGTTACTGGCTCGACAGGAAGCCGTAAACGAAGAGAGAAGCAACCGTTTCACTGACCTCGAAGTCGAAGTAGCGAGACTCCAAGCACGGAACGTTCCGGACCAAGAATCGACCGGGCAGGACTCCCTTGAGAAAAGAAACCCAACTCGAAGGAGACTCTTTCATCGATCTCCCCCAAGGAGAAAGCTCAATCATCGCTCTCCCCCACGCCGCCATCGAGGGAATGGTTCCCGTTCTCCTCCGGCTCGACAATAGGACGATCTAGACGATCCTCATTCTCCCCCACGCCGTCATCAGTCGAATGGTTCCCGTTCTCCTCCGGCTCGACGCTATGACGATCTTGAAGGCTCGAATAAACCCCCTCAACATCATCCACACTGGGACTCGACCTCGCCAAGACGACGTTCAAGAAGCCATGACAACAATCAAAACAATCAACCTCGACGATACGGACGTCCCGATCCTCACTACGGACAACAACCACAATCTCGGGCGAGTCATCCTAGGCGAAAAGGTCCGTTCACAAGAGTAATCGATAACTTCCGAGTTCCACGGTATCTTGAAAAACCACCTGGAGGACTGAAGACTTACGACGGAACGGGCGACCCCGACAGGCATCTCGATCAATTTGACACGACCATGCAGTACCGAAATATACCAATGGAAATGAAATGCCGAATATTCCCATTAAACTTGGACAAAATGGCCTCCGAATGGTTCCAGACTTTAAGATCGAACACCATTTCCTCCTGGGACCAATTAGCAAAACACTTCTCGGTACACTTTGCCCATTCCAAAAGCAAACCCAAAAATAAGAATGTTTTAGCATATATCATCCAGAGGGGAAACGAGCCCCTAAGAGAATACATAGAGCGATTCAACAACGAAGCTCTGCAAGTTCGACAGCTAGACGACGCTTTTAGAATCTTCTTCATGGCTCAAGGTCTATTTCCTGGAAGCTCGTTCCGAAAGCATATTAACACCTGGGAACCTAACACCTTACAGGAGTTCCTTGAGCTATCCCAGTGTTTCATCAATGAAGAGCAAAATTCCAAAATCGACAAAGCATCATCACATGCAGAACCATCAAAACTCCGCATCGAGGTCGATCCTCGAAAGAATTCATGGAGCGTCGGTAAGAAGAATCGACACCAGCTATATACTGAACTCAACGTCTCCAACGCCCAATTATTGGGGGAATGTTGGAACGTCGATTTCAGGGACGTCAAACCTCCCAGATCCCTACCTATCCGACCTGGACAAAAGGCTAACAAATACTGCCGATACCACAGAAGCAATGGCCATGACACAAACCATTGCAATGCTCTTAAAGATGACATTGAAGATTTGATAAAACGAGGAAAACTATCTTCTTATGTCAAAAGGGAGGGAGGACAATTTGACGATGTCAGAAAGGAAAGAAAAGAAGATCCTAGAACAAAAGGAAAAGAAGTGACCGAGCCGCCAGACCACGATCAATCGAATAAAAGATCAAAAGAACACTCGATCATAATGATGATAACAAGAGGTTTCGATCATGAAGGGTCCGGAAAATCAATGAAAAGAAAGTGGAAAGAACTGTTAAGTATAGCTTCAACGTCGGCAACCCCAACAAAAACAAACCGACCTCCACTATCTTTCAGCGATGACGATCTTATAGACGGGAAACCTAACAAACACGTACCTCTCTTAATTTCAGCAGTCATAGCCAATAAAGAGATCCGTAGGATCTTGGTCGACCAAGGAAGCTCATCAGACATCCTTTTTGTCGATCTTCTAAACAAAATGGGGATCGACAAAGAGGACCTCACCCCTTATAGAGGAACGGTCTTGTCCGGTTTCAACAAATCTCGAACCAAACCCCTTGGGCATTTGGAGCTGATGTTTACTTACGGAACCGAACCAATGGTTCAAACCGTCAAAACCAAGTTCCTCATCTTACCTTGTGAGTCCATATACAACGGTATTATAGGAAGACCAACCTTAGGCAGGCTCGGGGCGGTGGCGTCCACCACACACTTAAAAATGAAGTTCCATTCTCTCTGCAACAGAGTTATCACTTTGAACTCCGACTTATAGTTTGCTTCCAGGTGTTTCTTCTTATGGACGAAGACCGAACGGAAGGCTTCGGAGCAAGAAGGGGTTCCCCCTTCAGAAGAGCTGTCAACTCCAAAACAAGTTAAAGATAGATCGACTGAAGTTAATACCACTGACATAGAGACACGATGCGATCCAAAAGACAACGAGAATAAGGATGTTGACGAGCTAACCAAAGAGCTCAAACGAAAAATTAAAAGCCCAGAGCCATACGGAGAGTTCATCAGAATACAGCTCGGAGCAAACCCCTCCAGAACTATCAAGATAGGGATCGACCTACCAGAAGAGGTTAAGATCGGTTTGACCAAATGTCTTAACGACTTTGAAGGCATCTTCGCTTGGTCGGCAGAAGACATGCCTGGGATCCCGCCAGAGGTCGCTTGCCATCAGCTCGCAATTAACCCAGAAGGCAAATGGATCGCCCAAAGAAAGCGGGCTCAAAGCAGGGAGAAAGCCATTGCTGCTGCCAAAGCAGTAGACGATCTCATCAAAGCAAACTTCATTTCTGAGGTTAAATACACGACTTGGTTATCAAATCCAGTCTTGGTGAAGAAAAACAACGGAAAATGGCGTATGTGCGTCGATTACACCGATCTTAATAAAGCTTGCCCAAAGGATGCTTTTCCTATTCCCAGCATCGATCGATTGGTCGACAACGCCTCCAGTTTTCGGTTATTAACCTTTATGGACGCGTACTCGGGATACAACCAGATCGCCATGTTTCCCCCAGATCAAGAAAAAACGGCCTTCATGACTGATCAAGGTAACTTCGTGTACCGTGTCATGCCATTTGGGTTGAAAAACGCAGGAGCGACTTATCAAAGAATGATGAACAAAGTGTTCCAAAAGAAGATTGGCAAGAGCGTAGAAGTCTACCTCGGCGATATGATCGCCAAGAGCAGGAATGACAACGAGCATATAAACGACCTAAAAACAATTTTTTATGAAGTTCGGAAAAATAGAATGAGGTTGAACCCGAAGAAATGCACGTTTGGAGTTCGAGCAGGAAAATTTTTGGGTTTTTTCTTAACAGAAAGAGGAATCGAGGCAAACCCTGATAAATGTCGATCCGTTACAGAAATGCGAACTCCGGCATCCAAGAAAGAGGTACAAAAACTCAATGGCATGATAGCTGCTCTATCTCGTTTCATATCTAATGCAGCGTTCAAATCTCTTCCACTGTTCAAACTTCTCAAAAAAGAAGAAAGAGATTTCGAATGGACATCTGAACAAGATGAGGCTTTAAAACAACTAAAGAAATCTCTCTTCGAGCCTCCGATATTAACTCGACCAAATGAGGGTGAAACACTGTATCTATATCTGGCAGTCTCGGAAGAAGCTTTAACTACCGTTCTGGTGGGCGAGCTAGAAACCGGACAAAGCCCAGTCTACTTCGCAAGCAAAGCTCTACACGGAGCTGAGAATCGTTATCAGAAGGTCGAGTAGATTGCCCTGGCTCTCATCGTCGCAGCTCGACGCTTCCGAGCCTATTTTGTCGCTCACCAGGTGGTCGTCCGGACTAACTACCCCATCAGACAAATACTCCATAGACCCGATCTGGCAGGAAGAATGATTAAATGGGCCGTGGAACTCTCAGAATTCGCAATTAAATATGAAGCTCGAACAGCATTAAAGGCACAAGTTTTGGCGGACTTCATGGCCGAAATGACCCCTGCTAACATCGAATCCGATGTATGGATCCTATATGTCGATGGATCCTCTAACCCAAAAGGAAGTGGTGCTGGAATCATGTTAGAAATCCCAACAGGGATCATCATCGAAGTTTCCCTAACTTTCGGTTTCTCAACATCGAACAACCAAGCAGAATACGAGGCTTGCATCACCGGACTACGCCTGGCAATTGACCTCCGAGTTCCGCGAATAAAATTGCATACCAACTCTCTCTCTTGGTGGTCTCCCAAATTGGAAACCAATACGAGACGAAAGAATCGACCTTGCAAAAATACCTCCTTCGGGTACGGGCGCTATTAGCTAAATTTGAAGCAAGCGAGGTAATTCATGTGCCAAGAACGGAGAACCAACGAGCTGACATCCTCGCGAAGCTCGCAAGCACTAAAACCCCGGGAAACCAGAGAACGAACATCCAAGAAACACTCCACAAACCCAGTTTATCTCTCGAGCCTCTTTTTAACTCAACCATCTGCATGCTCGAAGAAACTAACAGCTGGACCACTCCAATCTTGGAATACATCGTTACAGGAGCTGAACCCCCAGACGCAAACGATGCTAAGTACGTCAGAAGAAGGGCTTAGGCCTTTTCTGTCATCGATGGAACGCTGTACAGAAGAAGCCTCTCTTCCCCGTTAATAAAATGCATCGAGGGAGAGGAAGCAACCTATGTCTTAACAGAAATTCATGAGGGAATCTGCGGCCAGCACATGGGAGCTCGGTCTTTAGCTCGGAAAACTCTTCGAGCCGGATATTACTGGTCGACCATGGCAGGCGATGCTAGTAATGATATGAAGAGATGTAAAAAATGCCAAATCCACGCCAAAGTCCACATAGCCCCCCCCACAGATCTCACGAGCTTATCCTCCACATGGCCCTTCGCATGGTGAGGAATCGACCTACTTGGACCATTCTCAAAAGCTCCGGGACAAGTCAAATTCTTGATCGTCGCCGTAGACTACTTCAGCAAATTCTTGATCGTCAACCAAGTTTCCTATTGGTTGGAGTCAGGGCCATTTTGAACGAACTACCCATTCTTTTTCTGTGGGTGAGGATCGACTAAGTGCCGACGATCTTCTTACCAAAAGAATCCTGATATTTATTTTTCAGAGCATTCTGTTTTCAAAACATAAGTATCGGGGTATACCTGCGGCTAAGATAGTTCAGGTTGGGAAACGAACACGAGTGCAACACGTTTTAGGTAGTTCGTTTTTCTGGGGTCGAATTTTGTATATTTGATTTTGATTGTAAGTTGCATAACCCAGTTTTCTTTATTTTTTAGATACCATGGCCCCAAGGAGGCTCGCTGCGATGAAGGCATTGGCGATGAAGAGTGTCGACATTCCTGGCGATGTTGAAGAAGGGGATGTTCCCGTTCCGACGTCTCCCCAAACTGAGATCGCAACCGAGACGGCTATTCCTGCTTCTCCGATCAATACCGTCACGCGGGAGGATCTGGCTCATGATAGGATCGATCTTGTCTCTAGTTCTCCTCCCCCAGCTGCTCACGATACTGGTGCAGGGACTTCAGCGAAGAGGGTGCGAACTGATGCTGGTGGTGAGTCAAGACCGGAGAAGAGGAGTAAAACCTCGAGGAGACCAAAACACAAAAACAAGGCCGTTCCTTTGGAGGAGGGTTTCCTGGAGCAAAACTATGCTCAGTGGTGGGAGGATCCTGTTAGAGCATCAGTTCAGATTTTGGTAAACCTGGGCGAGGTTCACAAGATCGAAAAGGAAAAATATGAGAAACGAGCTAAAGGTATGTGTTTCTTTATGTCGTTTATTTTTTGCTGATTTGCTTTATGACTTTTTCGTCAGCTTGATTTTTTCTTTATTCATGCTTGCAGATTTGTTGGAGCTCGAGAAATCAAAAAGGGTAAAGCTTGTGGAAGATATGTCCTTGAAAACAAAAGAGTTGGCTCGTACCAAGCAAGAGCTTCAAACTTTGAAGGAAGGACAGGGGGAAACTATACGCCGGGCCGAGGTTGCAGAGGCTCGTGTGAAGGAGCTCGAAGAAAAGGAGAGAGGCCTGGAGGAGCAGGTGGCCGAGGCTAATCGAAAAATCAGAAGTTTGGAGCATCGGATCGTCGTTCTAGAAGATGATTTGAGAAAGGCCTCTGAGGCAGGGGTTGGTACCAGCAGGGATCCTGAAGCTCAAATCGCAGAGCTTCAAGCAGCTCTTCAACAGAGTAGGAAGAATGCCAAGGAGGCTGTGAGAATTGCGAATGAAGCTACGAAGGAAGCTCGGGAAGCCGCCAATTCTGCAATCGAGCTATACGGGGAAGGTTTCGAGTGTGCCCTTCAGCAAGCTGCTTTGGTCAATCCTTCTATCCATTTGGATCGGGCGTTTATTGATGCCGATCATGAGGTTGAGGGGGGTCAGATTGTTAAGATCGACGCTCAGACTGAAGAGAAGACTGTCATGTTTCCGACCTCTACTGCTTGACGTTTTTAAGTGTGTTCTTTTTTGCAGAAGTTCTGTGTATATGCTTTTATCCGTGTAGGTTTTGCATAGATTCAGAACTTTGATATGTAATTCAGGATCTTTTTGAGGGCTCGGTCATATCCGAGGTGTTTGTAATTTTTTGGAACACGTTTCAGCAGATCTTCATCTTTTAAACCCCGTTACGAGCTTAATGAATGCTTTTTTAATTCTGCATGTCATGTACGTCGTTTTTGTAGAGTTTATTTTCAGAACTCGTTATGAGTTTTATGAATGCTTTTTTAATTCTGCATGTCATATATGATGTAAGAACATCGGTAAATGAGGAACTCGATTTACCTGGTTCGAGCCTATAGGACAGTTTACCAGGACTCGGCCCCGATTTAACTCGCCCTATAGGGGTATCGGCAGCTGTGGCCGATGGTCGTTCTTAGGACGTTTCGATCCTTGAAGACCTGGTCTCTTTGAGATAGTTTACTGAGACTCGGCTCGGATTTAACTGTTTCTCAAAGAGTTTGCGACCTTGGGTGGTCGCTCGGGGAGATCATCTAAGATCGGTCCCAGTTGTTTCCTGTAGAGGGAAATTTGGTCCGTACATTTTTTGATGAAATCAAGAATGTGTGGAAACTTGGTAAGAACCTCGACAAGCTCGACGAATTTTTTGTGAAAACACTTGAAAGGTTACCTTCTTCTTTATAAATGACTCGTTTTGTGTTTACATAAGGCCGGAGTACGTTACAGTGTCCCTTATGTGAAATGTGTAACGCCCCAAAATTTAATTATTTATTTAATTGAATTGTTTGGGAATTTGATTGGTAGAAAAATAATAGAATAATAATAATGCTAGTATAGGTGGGCCTATTGTTAGGGTTGGGAGTAGTAATATGAGAAGTGTTAAGCAAGGCCCGTAATGTAATTCGCATAAGCTATAGAAAAGCCCATAAAATTAAATAAGTATAAATAAGAGGTATTTAGGGTTTGGCTCGTTTAGAAAGAATAAAAAAATAGAATTAGAGAGAAGATAAGAGGGAGAGAGAGCGACGGCCAAGAGGAGAGAAGAAGGAGGGAGCGACGCCAAGAGGAGAGAGAAAGCTAGGGTTTCGTGATCTTCTAAGGCTAAGGTAAGGGTGGGATTCAAGCCTTATAATGGGATATATGAATTACTTTATGTGGGGGTTAGGGTTTGATGATTGTCATATGTATGATCACATATGTATTGGATGTCCGTTGAATAATTATGTTTGTGTGATTGATATTCCTATGCCCTAGTATTATTCTTGTATTTTGCCAGGATCATGAGAATTCGAATTGATATGCTGAAAGTGGCGCCCTAGGCGCCCAGTCACTGTCTCTGCGTTTCGTTGTTGCTGAATCTGGCGCCCTTGGCGCCTTGTACATGTTCCTGCCTGTCACTGTTTTTCTGTTTTTGGTTGTTGCTGGAAGTCTGTTTTGATGTTGCTGAAAGTGGCGCCCTAGGCGCCCAGTATTCTTTGTGTTGCTGAGAATGGCGCCCTAGGCGCCCAGTGTTATTTGTGTTGCTGAGAAAGGCGCCCTAGGCGCCCAATGTTGTTCCCTACTGCTGAAAGTGGTGCCCTAGGCGCCCAGTGCCTGCTGATGTTGCTGAAGCTGGCGCCCTAGGCGCCCAGTGCCTGTTGATGTTGTTAAAGTTGGCGCCCTAGGCGCCCAGTGCCTGTTGAAGTTGCTGAAGTTGGCGCCCTGTACCTGTTGATGTTGCTGAAGTTGGCGCCCTAGGTGCCCAGTCCCTGTGGTGTTGCTGAATCTGGCGCCCTAGGCACCCTGTGACTTGTGTTTGTTGCTTGCGGATGATGGCGCCCTATCCCTAGGCGCCATACTCTATTTTGTTGCTGTTGGTGTTGGCGCCCTGTCCCTAGGCGCCACACCCTATTTCTGTGTTGTGTTGCTGTGCTGTGTTGCTGCTGTGTTGCTGTGCTGTGTTGCTGCTGCTGTTGCTGTGCTGTGTTGCTGCTGCTGTTGCTGTGCTGTGTTACTGTGCTGTGTTGCTGCTGCTGCTGTTGCTGTGCTGCTGTTGCTGTGCTGCTGTTGCTGGGCTGCTGTTGTTGTTGCTGTTGTTACTGTGTTGTTGTTGCTGTGTTGTTGTTGCTGTGCTGCTGTTGCTGTGTTGTTGTTGCCATTGTTGCCATTGTTGCTGCTGCCGTTGTTGCCATTGTTGCTGTTGTTGCAGTGTTGCTGTTGCTGTTGCCGTTGTTGCCATTGTTGTTGTTTCCGTTGTCGCTATTGTTGTTGTGATCGCAGTGTTGTTGTTGCCGTTGTTTGCTATTGTTGAAAGTTGCTAGAATATTGCGATGTTGCCAAAATGTTGAAAATTGCTAAGTTGTAAATTGTTGACAACGAAGGTTGTACGAAGACGAATTTGCCTCTATTCATTGGCAGATGATGTGTTGTAGGCCTACGGCCAATGTTGCTTTCCGATGTTGTTGCGTTGCTATGTAACCGTTGTTATTTGTTTGTGCATTTACATAGCGTCGCATGCATAGCATATTTTTACGATGGAGCTATGCTCAAACCACGATGGCCTGGATTGGCAAAACCACGACGACGATGTTGCGATGTTGATGCCCCTATTTACGGGCTTGATTTATGGTACCACATGCATTATAGGGCGGTGGCCCTGAGTCGAGTCACATTCTGCATTCATGTTGCATATTTATGCGATTGAAATGATTTTGACTGTCGTGACATGATGATATTGACCGTTGTGATATGATGATATTGACCGTTGTGATATGATGATATTGACCGTTGTGATATGATGATATTGACTGTTGTGAAATGATGATATGATGTCCGGACCTGATATATATTGTCTTTCATATGACTCATTATATGGTTCAACATCTCACCTCTTCTGTTTGAATGTTACCCCTATGTTGGTAATGTAACACCCGAAATAATTTAATTAAATATTTGATTAAATTATTTAAGTGTTACAATATTATTATTATTATTATTATTATTGTTATTATAATAAGTTATTAATAAGTTATTTTATTTTAAATTGAAGGGAGTGATGTTGGTAACTCCGGAGTGGTGAGGAATGGCCCATGAGGCCCAAGCCCATTAGCTTAGGCGCTCCTAGGCGTTTAGGGCATGATGCAAATCGCATCATTTGTGTAACAAAGGGAAAAGAAAGAAAACCAAAGAAAGAAAGGAAAAGAGAGAAGAGAGAAGTCGCGAGTGAGAGAGAAGAAGGAGAAGAGCAATCGCACAAGGGAGAAGAAGAGCTGTTGCTGCGGTTCTGTTGGTGACTCCGTAGAAAACACTCTGTCTTCGGTTTAATCAAGGTAAGGGTGGGTTTTAACATTTATAATGGGTTATGATGGCGGCTTATGGGTAGTTAGGGGGCTCTCCTTTTATCCTTGATAACCTATTTGATTAGCAATTATAGGAATTAGGTGCTAGGGATGATTTGTGAATTGAATTGTTATGTTGTTGATTTAATAGTGATGTTGTGCTTTGAATTAAGATGTTGTTCTATCGCTAATTGTCATATTGAGTTAATTGATTGATCTCATGCTAATTAGAATTTAAGGTGTATATGAAATTGATTTCGCATGATAGGTGCTTGTTATAATGGAACAATAGGATTGAGAATGAGAACATGAGGAATTGTTGAGTGTTGTTGTGATTGCATGATTAACTTGGAGTGAAATTGGGTGATTGAAGTATGTGTAATAGGCGTTGCGGTGTGATGTTGATTGGTGTGTTGCTGGGCGCTGGGCGCCAGGCGCTGTGTTGTGCATGGTGTGCGTGTGTTGCTGGGCGCTGGGCGCCAAGGGTGCTGTGTTGTGCGTGTGTTGCTGGGCGCTGGGCGCCAGGCGCCAGGCGCTGGGCGCCAAGGGCGCTGGGCGCCAAGGGCGCTGTGTTGTGCGTGTTGTGTGTGTGTTGTCCTCTAAAATTTAAGTGTGCTGTTTACTTAAATTCAAGTGTGCTGTTTTTCTCCAATTTAAGGGTGTTGCTTCATAAGTGTGAAATGTGGCAGCTATGATGCTGTGAATAGGTGAGAATTACGAGGTAGCTGTGATGCTACAACCCGTGGTATTTTTATGAAATGGATTATAACGAGACATGATGATATACTGTTTATTAATTAAATACTTGGAGTTTATGTAACTGGTGCATGAGTCATGAGTCGCATTGTCATATGCATTTTCTTGGTGGTATAGGCTTCGGCCTCTTTGAGACTATTTTTGGGTGGTATAGGCTTCGGCCTCTTGCCCCTTGTGGCTTATTTTACGAGATCGGTACCGCATGCATATGCCCAGAGGGGTTGCATTGTTGCATTGTCCATATATACATATGTAACGTGTTTTGGTGTCTTATTCTGATGGAATTTGTGCCGTGTGGGGATGTTGATATACATGTGTATATGTATGCATATAACTATATATTGTGGAAGTTGTTGTATGTTATTAGATCTATAATTTTTATATATATATATAAATGCTGTTAAGATTGTTACGTGAATAAAGATACACACACATATATATATATATATATATATACAAATATACTGTTGGAGCTATGACATGTTGATTTGCTGTGTTACCGTGATTTACCCGCTGCTTATATACTGCTATCATTTACTCATTATTTCTGTTAAGCTCACCCCTTCTGCTTGGAATGTTGCTCTTATGTGGCAACGCTGCAGGTGACCGTTAGCACTCGTGGAGGATTGCTAGGTGTATTTTCCTTCTCGTTGGGTCTGTGTCAGCTCTGATGCGTAGCATCGGGGAGGGTTTTAATTACCGCTTTCGAACTATTACTGTTCCTTTTTTTTGGAGTTTTGGCTTAATGTTTAATTATTTTTGGAGATGTTAGATGAGTTATGATTCCGCTGCTTAGAGATTAATTTTTGATATGTTTAAGGATTTATTTTAAATCAATTGGAGTTTTTACGTAGTGAAAAGTGTAGCGCCCTCGCGGTGACTCTTATAATTGCGTGTTTAATTAATTTTAGTAAAAGGGGGTGTTACATTAGTGGTATCAGAGCAGTTCGGTCTGTCCGGCCAATGTTGTCCTGTCATAGTGTCTTATGACAATTAAGAATTGTTAGATTAGTGCTAAATTTTTGTTTGTGCTGCAGTGATACTTTGAAATGGCTGGGAGAAACGATGCTGCTCTTGCTGCTGCTCTGCAAGCTATGGCTCAGGCTGTTGGGAACCAGCAAAATGTTGGTGAAAATGCTGGAACTCGCAGTTTAGCCACGTTTCAGAGGGAGAATCCGCCCACTTTCAAGGGTCGGTATGATCCTGATGGAGCTCTGGCATGGGTGAAAGAAATTGAAAGGATTTTCCGTGTCATGGACTGCAATGATGCTCAGAAGGTCAGGTATGGCACGCACACACTGGCAGAAGAAGCTGATGATTGGTGGATGGAGGTTAGGCAGAGGCTAGAAACTGCTAACGAAGAAATAACTTGGGCTGTATTCCGTAGAGAATTTTTGAGGAAGTACTTTCCGGAAGATGTCAGGGGAAAGAAGGAGATAGAATTCCTTGAGCTGAAGCAAGGAAGCATGTCGGTAACAGAGTATGCTGTCAAGTTCACTGAATTGGCTAAGTTTTATCCCCATTATACTAATGCTGATTCTGAATTCTCAAAATGCATTAAGTTTGAGAATGGGTTGCGAGCGGATATTAAGAAAGCGATAGGGTACCAGAAAATCCGGGTGTTCTCTGAGTTGGTGGACAGTTGCAGAATCTTCGAAGAAGACAGTAATGCCCATTCTAGAGTGATAAGAGAAAAGCAGAAGAGTTTTCCGAGTCGCGGGAAGCCGTATGAGGTTCCAACGGGTAAGGGTAATCAGAGAGCTGCGGGGGGCAAGAGACCAAGTGGGGGAGATGCTGCTGCTAGTGTGGTCTGTTATAAATGTGGGAAGGCTGGTCATAAGCGCCCAGACTGTCCGGGTGATGTAAAAAGGTGCTACAAATGTGGGAAAGAGGGCCATATGGCAACTAACTGTGATCGTAAGGATGCACTCTGTTTCAACTGCGGTGAGGGAGGACACATTAGTGCTCAGTGTCCGAAACCAAAGAAAGAAAGGTCTACCAGAAAGGTGTTTGCTCTGGCGGGGTCAGATGTGGTAAATGAGATTAGAGGTACGTGCTATATCAATAATTCTCCTCTCATTGCTATTATTGATACTGGTGCCACCCATTGTTTTGTTGCTGCCGCATGTGTTGATAGATTGGGTCTTTCTGTATCTTCTATGTTGGGGGAGATGGTTATTGGTACTCCGGCGAAGGGTTCAGTAACTACCTCTCTTGTTTGTGCTAAATGCCCTTTGTCGATTTTCGGCAAAGATTTTATTGTTGATTTAATTTGCTTGCCGTTGGATGGGATGGATATTATTCTGGGTATGAACTGGTTAGTTGATAACTGTGTCCATATCAACTGTAGTGAGAGGTCTGTGAGTTTCTCTTCTCCTGAGGAGGATGAATCTAGTTTGCTGCCTGCCGGTCAGTTACGGAGGGTGATGAAGGAAGGGGTTCAGTTGTTTTCACTGTTAGCGTCAATGTCTTCTGAGAGTCAGGTAAAAGTTGGTGAGTTGGCGGTGGTGCGAGATTTTCCTGAAGTTTTTCCTGACGAAATCCCTGATGTACCACCAGAGAGAGAGGTGGTGTTCTCCATTGATCTTGTACCTGGTACTAGACCTGTGTCTATGGCACCGTATAGAATGTCTGCATCTGAGTTGTCTGAACTAAAGAAACAGCTTGAGGATCTACTCGAGAAGAAATTTGTGAGGCCGAGTGTGTCGCCGTGGGGAGCTCCAGTATTGTTGGTAAAGAAGAAAGATGGTAGTATGAGACTGTGCGTGGACTATCGGCAGTTGAATAAAGTGACGATCATAAACAAGTATCCGCTCCCGAGGATTGACGATTTGATGGACCAGTTGGTGGGTGCCCAGGTGTTCAGTAAAATAGATTTGAGATCGGGTTATCACCAGATAAAGGTGAAAGATGAAGATATTCAGAAGACAGCTTTCAGGACCCGTTATGGGCATTATGAGTATTCTGTGATGCCTTTCGGTGTGACCAATGCACCGGGAGTATTTATGGAGTACATGAACCGTATTTTCCATGAGTATCTGGATCGGTTCGTGGTGGTGTTTATAGACGATATCTTGGTCTATTCTAAGTCAGAGGAGGAACATGCAGAACATCTGAGGTTGGTTTTGGAAATTCTGAGGGACCGAAAGTTATATGCTAAATTGTCTAAATGTGAGTTCTGGTTGCAAGAGGTTAGTTTTCTGGGTCATATTATTTCTGGTGATGGAATCGCGGTGGATCCATCGAAAGTTGAGGCCGTGTTACAGTGGGAGTCTTCGAAGTCAGTTACTGAAATTCGAAGCTTTCTCAGTTTGGCAGGTTACTACAGGAGGTTTATAGAGGGTTTCTCTAAGTTAGCCTTGCCGTTGACTCAGTTGACTTGCAAGGGTAAAGCATTCGTGTGGGATGAGCGGTGCGAGGGAAGCTTCAATGAACTGAAGAAGAGGTTGACGACGTCTCCTGTTTTGACGTTACCTAATCCCGTAGAGCCGTTTGTAGTGTATTGTGATGCTTCCAAGAGTGGGTTGGGAGGTGTGCTTATGTAGAATGGTAAGGTAGTTGCCTATGCGTCCAGACAGTTGAGGACTCATGAGAAGAACTACCCTACTCATGATTTGGAACTTGCAGCAGTGGTGTTCGCGTTGAAAATTTGGAGACATTATCTGTATGGATCGAGGTTTGAGGTGTTCAGTGATCATAAGGGTTTGCAGTATCTGTTCGATCAGAAAGAGTTGAATATGAGACAGCGTAGGTGGTTGGAGTTGTTAAAGGATTATGACTTCAGTTTGAACTATCACCCAGGAAAGGCTAATGTCGTTGCTGATGCCTTGAGTCGGAAGACTTTGCATATGTCGGCACTGATGGTTAGAGAACTTGAGCTAATTGAGCAATTCAGAGATATGAGTCTGGTTTGTGAGGTGACTCCTCAAAGTGTCAGGTTGGGGATGTTGAAAATTGATAATGAGTTCATGACTAGTATCCGAGAAGCCCAGCAAATAGATGTTAAGCTAGTCGACCTAATGGTTGGGATTGGTCAATCCGAGAGTAAGGACTTTGAGTTAGATGCGCAGAATGTGTTAAGATAACGTGGAAGAGTTTGCGTTCCTGAGGACGAAGAGATGAAAAGGGCAATTTTAGAAGAAGGTCATAGAAGCAAGTTGAGTATTCATCCGGGGGCTACAAAAATGTATCAAGATTTGAAACGGTTGTTTTGGTGGCCTGGCATGAAACGTGACGTCGCTCAGTTTGTATACTCATGTTTGACTTGTCAGAAGTCGAAGGTGGAGCATCAGAAGCCTGCAGGGTTGATGCAGCCATTGGAGATCCCGGAGTGGAAATGGGATAGCATATCTATGGATTTTGTTACTGGGTTGCCTAATACGGTGAAGGGATATGATTCAATTTGGGTGATTGTGGATAGATTGACGAAGTCTGCTCACTTCATTCCTATCAATATCACGTATCCGGTGTCGAGGTTGGCTGAGATCTATATCCAGGTGATTGTGAAGCTGCATGGTGTTCCGATGTGTATAGTGTCTGATAGAGACCCTAGATTCACTTCTGATTTCTGGAAGAGCTTGCAAGAGGAATTGGGGTCCAAATTGAGGTTGAGTTCAGCTTATCATCCTCAGACTGATGGACAGACAGAGAGGACCATCCAGTCGTTGGAAGATTTATTGAGGGCTTGTGTTCTAGAGCAGGGAGGTGCGTGGGATGCTTATCTTCCGTTGATTGAATTTACTTACAACAACAGTTACCATTCTAGTATAGGGATGGCTCCTTTCGAGGCGTTGTATGGTCGGAGGTGTAGGACTCCGTTGTGTTGGCATGAGTCTGGAGAGAGTATTGTTCTTGGGCCCGAAGTTGTTCGAGAAACTACGGAGAAGGTGAAAATGATTCGTGAAAAGATGAAAGCGTCGCAGAGCAGACAGAAAAGTTATCATGATAAGAGGAGGAAAGATTTAGAATTCCAAGCCGGTGACCATGTGTTTTTGAGGGTCACGCCTATGACTGGTGTTGGGCGTGCGCTGAAATCGAAGAAGTTGACTCCTCGTTTCATTGGGCCGTATCAGATCACTGAGAGAGTGGGAAGTGTTGCTTATAGAGTGGCTTTGCCGCCTAATCTTTCGAACTTGCATGACGTGTTTCACGTGTCGCAACTCCGAAAGTATATTCCAGACCTGTCTCATGTGATTAGTATGGATGATGTGGAGGTACGGGATAATCTCACTGTGGAGACTATGCCTGTGCGCATTGAAGATAGAGAAGTGAAGGTTCTGAGAGGGAAGGAGATTGCTCTGGTAAAAGTGGTTTGGTTAGGAGCTGCTGGTGAGAGCCTGACTTGGGAGCTGGAGAGCAAGATGCGGGAGTCTTATCCAGAGTTGTTTGAGTCAGGTAAGAATTTCGAGGACGCAATTTCCTAAGTGGGGGAGAGTTGTAACACCCGAAATAATTTAATTAAATATTTGATTAAATTATTTAAGTGTTCCAATATTATTATTATTATTATTATTGTTATTATAATAAGTTATTTTATTTTAAATTGAAGGGAGTGATGTTGGTAACTCCGGGGTGGTGAGGAATGGCCCATGAGGCCCAAGCCCATTAGCTTAGGCGCTCCTAGGCGTTTAGGGCATGATGCAAATCGCATCATTTGTGTAACAAAGGGAAAAGAAAGAAAACGAAAGAAAGAAAGGAAAAGAGAGAAGAGAGAAGTCGCGACTGAGAGAGAAGAAGGAGAAGAGCAATCGCACAAGGGAGAAGAAGAGCTGTTGCTGCGGTTTTGTTGGTGACTCCGTAGAAAACACTCCGTCTTCGGTTTAATCAAGGTAAGGGTGGGTTTTAACATTTATAATGGGTTATGATGGCGGCTTATGGGTAGTTAGGTGGCTCTCCTTTTATCCTATTTGATTAGCAATTATAGGAATTAGGTGCTAGGGATGATTTGTGAATTGAATTGTTATGTTGTTGATTTGATAGTGATGTTGTGCTTTGAATTATGATGTTGTTCTATCGCTATTTGTCATATTGAGTTAATTGATTGATCTCATGCTAATTAGAATTTAAGGTGTATATGAAATTGATTTCGCATGATAGGTGCTTGTTATAATGGAACAATAGGATTGAGAATGAGAACATGAGGAATTGTTGAGTGTTGTTGTGATTGCATGATTAACTTGGAGTGAAATTGGGTGATTGAAGTATGTGTAATAGGCGTTGCAGTGTGATGTTGATTGGTGTGTTGCTGGGCGCTGGGCGCCAAGGGCGCTGTGTTGTGCGTGGTGTGCGTGTGTTGCTGGGCGCTGGGCGCTGTGTTGTGTGTGTGTGTGTGTGTTGTCCTCTAAAATTTAAGTGTGCTGTTTACTTAAATTCAAGTGTGCTGTTTTTCTCCAATTTAAGGGTGTTGCTTCATAAGTGTGAAATGTGGCAGCTATGATGCTGTGAACAGGTGAGAATTACGAGGTAGCTGTGATGCTACAACCCGTGGTATTTTTATGAAATGGATTATAACGAGACATGATGATATAGTGTTTATTAATTAAATAATTGGAGTTTGTGTAACTGGTGCATGAGTCATGAGTCGCATTGTCATATGCATTTTCTTGGTGGTATAGGCTTCGGCCTCTTTGAGACTATTTTTGGGTGGTATAGGCTTCGGCCTCTTGCCCGTTGTGGCTTATTTTACGAGATCGGTACCCCATGCATATGCCCAGAGGGGTTGCATTGTTGCATAGTCCATATATACATATGTAACGTGTTTTGGTGTCTTATTCTGATGGAATTTGTGCCGTGTGTGGATGTTGATATACATGTGTATATGTATGCATATAACTATATATTGTGGAAGTTGTTGTATGTTATTATATGTATAATTTTTATATATATAAATGCGGTTAAGATTGTTACGTGAATAAAGATACATATATATATATATATATATATATATATATATATATATATAAATATACAAATATACTGTTGGAGCTATGACGTGTTGATTTGCTGTGTTACCGTAATTTACCCGCTGCTTATATACTGCTATCATTTACTCATTATTTCTGTTAAGCTCACCCCTTCTGCTTGGAATGTTGCTCTTATGTGGCAACGCTGCAGGTGACCATTAGCACTCGTGGAGGATTGCTAGGTGTATTTTCCTTCTCGTTGGGTGTGTCAGCTCTGATGCGTAGCACCGTGGAGGGTTTTAATTACCGCTTTCGAACTATTACTGTTCCTTTTTATTGGAGTTTTGGCTTAATGTTTAATTATTTTTGGAGATGTTAAATGAGTTATGATTCCGCTGCTTAGAGATTAATTTTTGATATGTTTGAGGATTTATTTTAAATCAATTGGAGTTTTTACGTAGTGAAAAGTGTAGCGCCCTCGCGGTGACTCTGATAATTGCGTGTTTAATTAATTTTAGTAAAAGGGGGTGTTACAGGTAACGTGTAGGTAACCTCGAATGAATGCCGTTGTACCTTCATTTGATCGAGTCGGTGTTGTCGCTCTGATACGTAGCACTCGGGGGGAATGAACGTTTATTTATGTTTTTTAAGTTGTTTACTGTTGGATTTTGAGTTATGAATTTTGCATAGTTGCCACGGTTGTTTAGTTGAACCATTTGAATTTTCGCTGCGTAGTTAAAAGAAGTTTGACTTGTTTTGAGATGTCGTTTTATCGGTTCATCCGAAAGCGCTATGTATCTGCTTTCAAAAAGCGAATTAAACCGTCTATTGTTTCCACGAAGTAAATGTGGCACTCCATTGTTTGTTGAAAAAGATTTTTATAAACTTTGATATTGCATTATTTCCACGGGTAGAAATGGGGTGTTACAAAATGTACATGATTCCTTTTTCTAAAGATAATAACTCTTCAACTTCATTGCGTTCCAAGTTCTTTCAACGTTTTTTCCTTGGAGGGTCTCCAGCTCCGTTACCGGTTTTAGATAAAATTCGGTAGGGGCCTTCCCAGTTTGGTGCGAGCTTTCCTTGGGAAGCATTCTTCTGACCGACGTTAGCTCTTCTGAGTACTAGATCACCAGGATCGAAATCTTTGTGAACGACTTTGGCGTTGTATCTGGTTGCTACTCCTTGTTTGATGATTGCTTCTCGAAGCGAAGCTCGACCTCGGATTTCATCGATGAGGTTGAGTTCTTCTCTTAAAGCTTGGTCGTTATTGCTTTGAGTTTTAGGATTTGCCGTTCTCCAGCTAAGTTCGCCAATCTCGACAGGAATAACTGCCTCGCTTCCGTAAGAGAGCCTAAAGGCGTTTCTCCAATGGAGCTTTAGGGGGTGGTCCTATATCCCCAGAGGACATAAGGCAATTCTTCCACCCAGTTTCCTTTAGCATCGTCAAGACGTCGCTTTAGTCCGTTTAGTATTACTTTGTTCGCCGCCTCTGCTTGTCCGTTGGTTTGAGGGTGTTCTACAGAAGTAAAATGATGTTTGATTTTTAGCTCGAGCGTTAGCTTTCGAAATCCCAGATCTGTGAATTGAGTTCCGTTATCCGTTACTACTACCTCGGGGATCCCGAACCTGCTCATAATGTTTTTCTTGAAGAATTTTATGCAGTTTTTTGCAGTGATGGTAGCCAAACGTTCCGCTTCTATCCATTTGCTGAAGTAGTCTACGGCGACGATCAAGAATTTGACTTGTCCCGGAGCTTTTGAGAATGGTCCAAGTAGGTCGATTCCCCACCATGCGAAGGGCCATGTGGAGGATAAGCTCGTGAGATCTATGGGGGGGGGGGGGGGGCTATGTGGACTTTGGCGTGGATATGGCATTTTTTACATCTCTTCACATGATTACTAGCATCACCTGCCATGGTCGGCCAGTAATATCCGGCTCGAAGAGTTTTCCGAGCTAAAGACCGAGCTCCCATGTGCTGGCCGCGGATTCCCTCGTGAATTTCTGTTAAGACATAGGTTGCTTCCTCTCCCTCGATGCATTTTATTAACGGGGAAGAGAGGCTTCTTCTGTACAGCGTTCCATCGATGACCGAAAAGGCCGAAGCCCTTCTTCTGACGTACTTAGCATAGTTTGCGTCTGGGGGTTCAGCTCATGTAACGATGTATTCCAAGATTGGAGTGATCCAGCTGTTAGTTTCTTCGAGCATTTAGATGGTTAAGTTAAAAAGAGGCTCGAGAGATATACTGGGTTTGTGGAGTGTTTCTTGGATGGTCGTTCTCTGGTTTCCCGGGGTTTTAGTGCTTGCGAGCTTCGCGAGGATGTCAGCTCGTTGGTTCTCCGTTCTTGGCACATGAATTACCTCGCTTGCTTCAAATTTAGCTAATAGCGCCCGTACCTGAAGTTGGTATTTTTGCAAGGTCGATTCTTTCGTCTCGTATTGGTTTCCAATTTGGGAGACCACCAAGAGAGAGTCGGTATGCAATTTTATTCGCGGAACTCGGAGGTCAATCGCCAGGCGTAGTCCGGCGATGCAAGCCTCGTATTCTGCTTGGTTGCTCGATGTTGGGAAACCGAAAGTTAGGGAAACTTCGATGATGATCCCTGTTGGGCTTTCTAACATGATTCCAGCACCACTTCCTTTTGGGTTAGAGGATCCATCGACATATAGGATCCATACATCGGATTCGATGTTAGCAGGGGTCATTTCGGCCATGAAGTCCGCCAAAACTTGTGCCTTTAGTGCTGTTCGAGCTTCATATTTAATTCCGAATTCTGAGAGTTCCACGACCCATTTAATCATTCTTCCTGCAAGATCGGGTCTATGGAGTATTTGTCTGATGGGGTAGTTAGTCCGGACGACCACCTGGTGAGAGACAAAATAGGCTCGGAAGCATCGAGCTGCGACGACGAGAGCTAGGGCGACCTTCTCGACCTTCTGATAACGATTCTCAGCTCTGTGTAAAGCTTTGCTTGCGAAGTAGACTGTATTTCGGGATCAGCCGAGCTTCTGAGTGAGGTAAACAGCTTCTTGGAATCAGTGCCGCCTTGGAATCAGTGCAGTCTTGGAATCAGTGCCATTTTTACTGTTTCTGACAAGGCGTGTTTTACGGTGGCGGCGCATGATGGTGACGTTTTGTTTTTTAGCGTGCGAACCTAATGGACCTTTATTAGACGTGACGTTTCGACTTCCCGGCCCATGGTTCATTATGCAAGCTTCTTCCTGCAAAGGTATCTCCACCACGCTGTTATCTTGTTTGCTACGAACAGAGCGTCATCGTTGTTCTCATTTGTGACGCCGTTCTTCTCTCTTTTGCGAACGCCGTCCTCTCCATCTCTTTTCTGTAAGTTAATCTCGCCCTCATAGGTTTGGTTGTTGATAATAGATTTGGTTCTTGCTCCTTTCTTATTTAGGGATTTTAGGTTTTAGGGTGTTTAGGTCCCATAGTTGTGTACCACTTATTTCCTGAGACGAAGACCCACCATTGTCCATTTTCCATCACTTTCTCTATGTTACCACTGATTTTAGGTTTTCCACATTTGTGTTGTTTTAGTTTTGATTTATATTGCTGTTAGAAAATGATAGAAGCTGAAATTTGACCATTTTATATGATGTTTACCCATCTTCTGGCTCCATCTTCATAAATAATATTTAAGTTTGGATAAAAATGTGTTACCAAGTGCGTTATCTACTTATACCCCTAATTATACCAGTTCAACATTAATTATATAACATTAGTATTAATGTTGGCACCACCAGGAGATGACAATATTAAATTAGCGCTAATTCGATTACATTAATGTTCAGCTCAAAATACCTATTGTGCGAGTTTGTTTTGTCGAAGCTTCGCATTCTTTGTTCGAGTTCATATTGTAAAAAGCAAATTGATATTTAGTAGCAATGAAATTTGTGTCACTGTATGTAATGGTTCATTTGTAGTTCAAAGTGAATGGTTATTTATTTTTTTGTTGGTCTTTTGCATAAATATAACAATAACACTGATTATGTTTTATCGCAGGTCAGATGACATCGCATAGCCATGATAATGGGCATGATAGTGCTCATGAGTGTGATCATGAGCCCCCAAAAAGGCCTCTCGCCGTGGAATGACAGTTAATAAAAATCATCAATCGGAAGAGTAAAGGACTTTCTAAACTTCTAGTAAGATTCTTACTAATTAACTAAATTTATTACTTAGTTTAAACTGTTTGTTATCTAATTTACATAAGTAATATATGCAGGTCCAATGGAATGTTAAAGGCCAACCATTTGGTCCAAATGGTAAACAGTTGACTAGCTTCATTGGTACTAAAGTGAAGCAAACGGTACCGATTACAATCAATAGATGGCATGATTAACGTAATCTCGCTTTGAAAAGACTCAAAGAGGAGCTATGGTGTTTGATCCTGGTATATAAACGTAATCTATATAGTTATCTTCTTTTATAATTATGTAACCATATATTTATAATCTTTTCATTGTTTGTGTGTAAGCAGACTTATTTTGATGTGGATGAGTCTCGGAAAGAATTCTGCCTTATGAAAGCTGGAAGGTTACATAGGAAGTTCAGAACTACCCTAAAAAATAAATGGATGCCAGATGATGATGGGAACCTCATACACCATCCCCCACCACTATATATATAGTGGGATTATAACACAGGAGGATTGGAATGTCTTTATAACCAAACGCACCGAAGATGAGGACTTCTTGGTTTGTATAATTACCTTTTACCTTAACTATATTTGACAATTATTATGCATTGATGTATATTTATGTGTCTATATAGACATTATGCAATGAAAATCGAGAGAGAGCAAGAAGTCCTGAATACCCTTATAGAGGCGGTGTTAAGGGTTATCAAGACATTGAAGAAAAAATGGTAGGCACAACATCATTTATTTCAACTTTCATTATTATAAATGATTCTTTTGATATATTTATTAACAATTGGTAAATTTTAACAGCTAGTGGAAGCCGGGAAAGATCGAACTCAAGAATCCATTGACCGACATGTTTTGTGGCTAAAAGCCCGAGTAAACAAAGATGGTGTGATTAACGATCCGAAAATGAAAGAGGTGTCTCAAAGAATTGTAAGTATGATAAAATTAAAATTGTTTTGTAAACAAAGAAGGTGTGATTAACTTACTTTATCATACTTATAATTTTTGTGAATCAAGAGTCTATATCCACTACAAGAATAATTGATTTTTCCGGCCAAGACTTTCCAGCGGATTTTTATCCGCCGAAAATTTCCGGCGGATTTTAAGACTTACCGGCGGATTTTAGGACTTACCGGCGGATTTTATCCGCCGAAACATTACCGGCGGATTTGTTGGATTTTCCGGCGGATTTTTTACTCTGCAACATTTCCGGCGGATTTGGGTTAACGAAATTTTTGTTTTTTTTAAAAAATCCGCCGGTAAGGTCATTTCCGGCGAATCGTTAAAAAAGCGCCAATTTTGAAATTCGCAAATCCGCCGGAAATTCATAAATATCTGCCGGAAATGACAACCCGACTAAAATCCGCCGGAAACTTCATTTTCGGCGGATTTTTTTTAAAAATGCGGGAGATTTGATTTTTGAAAATCCACCGGTAACCCTTGAAAATCCGCCGGAAATCCCCTGATCCTCCGGTAACCCTTTAAATCCACCGGTAAAAGACATTTTCGGCGGATTGTGACTTTTGACCGTTTCACTTCGTTTCTTCTATATAAATCTCTTCTCCACACTTCTTCTTCTTCACACCTCTACCAATACTCCCCTTCTCTCTACTAAATCTCTTCTTGAAATTCCTCTCTTCCTCACTACGAATTCTCTTCTTCTCTCTACTAAATCTCTCCCTCTCTTTGGCAAATTTATTCAATCTAAGGTATTTTTGTAACATGAGTTAATAGTTTTAGTTTTTGAATTATTTTATAATATGAGTTTGTTACTAATTGTGGTGTTGTTTGTTTAGGTATTGTTTGAGTTTGGGTTCCTCTTTTTTCCTCTTTGTTTGAGTTGGGGATACACTTCAAGTCAGAGTCTTCTCTTCACTACGGTTAGTTATCAAAGTAAAGTAATTAATATATCAATATATATGGATTTTTTGTTTTTAGTGTCTAAAAACTTTTTACCAACTTTTGGTCACCGTAAAATTTGGATTTTTTCTTTTAGTCCTTGGTGACTTTTAATAACGTTTATTGTCGATGATTTGAATACATGTTCCTGTGTCTCATTGTCGTGTCTTAGAAGTTGGTTTTCTCAAATCACATTGAGGGGAAAGTGGATTCCACTGAACTTGAGGGGTAGTTACACCTTGAAAGTGGGTTACAAAGAGTTTTAAATATATTTTAGTACCACCATCCAAATTTGTTCGTGCCAAAAAATTATATAATAAATTTCTGGTACTTTTTTGGTACAATATTAAAATTAATAAAATATTAATAACTTCACTATTTATAGTAAAATTTTGTTACAAATTTTGTTTGCAATAATAATAGAAAATAATTTATATTGAAAAAACTTATTTATTAAGTTCACTTATAAATTTTATTAACAGATATTGTCTTATAAAAATTAAAATTAAAATTAAAATTAAATTTGCAATTATTATTTATAATGTTTAAATTATTAATATATAACATTATTTAAAAATTCATTGTGTTGCTGGTAATTGATAGTTTATTGATATATCAAAATAAAGTAATAAATATATCAATATATATCAAAATATAAAGTAATTGATAGTTTATTTGATAGTTTATTTCATTTACATTGTAGTGTAGTACATAGATCTTGAAATTATGGATTGTAGTTGGATGTATGATCGATTGTTTCCTGAAAGATCCGGTTTAAAGCGACGTTTTGTAGAAGGAGTAGAAGAGTTTATTTTTTGTGCTAAGTGTCATGAAGAATTTGCGTGACAAGGCGGTATTAGATGTCCGTGCTTGAAATGTTCCTTTCGATTTATAAAAAATGAAGAAGAAGTTATACTTGATTTGTACAATAACGGGTTTAAGCCAAATTATTGGATATGGAGTCGTCACGGGGAAGTAGGACCAGGGGTAGCTGCAGTTCCTGCGGTTAATGTTCCGGTTAAAGTAGTAGCTCCCACATCAAGTAGTTTTCCAGCGACTACGACATCTGAAGGCCAAATTTTACAACAGTTAGATGTTTATCAGGGAATGATATCTGACGTTGTTGGAGTAAATTTGGATTTTGAAGAACTAGAATATGATGCTGAAGAAGTTCCAAATGAGGAAGCTCAAAGGTTTTACATGTATTTGAGTGAGACAAATAAACCATTATTTGAAGGATCTAAAGACTCAAAATTATCAATGTGTGTTCGGTTGTTGGGTCTTAAGTCTCAATTTAATGTTGCTGAATTGTGCATGGAATATATGACCAAAATGATGTTGGATGCAACCCCCATTAGAGGGCTTTTGCCGCAAAGTTATTATGAAGCTAAAAGACTGGATCGAAGCTTGGCTTAAAATCTAAAAGAATTGATTGTTGTGTGTCTGGTTGCATGCTCTATTATAACAATGAGTTTGGCATAAATGATGAAGAGTTGTCAGAATGCAAGTTGTGTGGAGAGCCACGCTATCGTGTCCGTAGGAAAGGGATGAGCAGAGGCAAACTGGTTCCACGAAAAGCAATGTTCTATCTGTCGCTTATACCAAGGCTACAGAGGATGTTTACTTCAATGGAGACCGCGGGTAAAATGACGTGGCACCATCAAAATAGAAATAATTATGGTGAATTACGTCACCCATCTGATGGTGAAGCTTGGAAGCATTTTGATCGTGTTCATCCAGATTTTGCCAGTGATCCACACAATGTTCGGCTTGGTTTATGCTCTAATGGTTTCACACCATATATTCAAGCCTTGGCAACACCGTATTCATGTTGGCCAGTTATTGTTACCCCATACAACCTTCCTCCAGAAATGTGTATGTCTAAACCATACATGTTTTTAAATTCTATTATTCCAGGGCCAAGTAATCCAACAGCTGGTATTGACATATATTTGCAACCTTTGATTGATGACCTAAAAAGGTTGTGGAATGGTGTTTTAACTTATGATGCAGCACACAAACAAAATTTTGTGATGATGGCGGCTTTGATGTGGACCATTAATGACTTCCCTTCCTATGGAATGTTGTCTGGACGGGGGACATATGGTAAGATGGCGTGTCCGATTTGCATGGTTGACATAAAGACTTTTAGTCTTAAATACGGAGGAAAAGCTTCATGGTTTGGCTCGCACCGTAGGTTCTTACCTATGGATCACCCATTTAGAAAGCAGAAATATGCGTTCATCAAGGGAAATGTTAAAACAGCTGGACCTCCTCGTAAGTTGACACCAGAGGAAGTTTGAAATAGTGTTAGTGATATCCCTCCTGTGGAAGTCATACCGGGTGTTGTTCCTCGTCCAGATGGCTATGGACAATGGCACAATTGGACAAAAATTTTTTTTTTTGGGAACTTCCCTATTAGAAAGATAATCTATTGAGACACAATCTCGATGTCATGCATATAGAGAAGAATTTTTTTGACAACATATTTAACACTGTCATGAACGTGAAAGGCAAAACGAAAGACAATGAGAAAGCTAGGAAGGATATAGATCATTACTGTAGATGAAAGGATTTGTTGTTGGCTGAGCAAGGTACTAGGACTTTGAAACCCAAAGCCAATTATACTATCTACCGAACAAGCGAAAGCAGTTAATCAGTGGATAAAGGAGTTGAAAATGCCAGACGGTTATTCTTCCAATTTATCTAGATGTGCGGATGTGGATAATGGGAGGTTGCATGGGATGAAGAGCCATAATTGTCATGTATTCATGGGGTGCTTACTTCCTATCGCTTTTAGTTCGTTGCTGTAACATCCTCAAAATAATTAGTAGAATTATTTGGATGTTAACCCAATTGAATTATTTTAGTACTTGACTGGTAAATTTATTGAGTGCTAAAATTATTTATTGGTTGTCATCTGATCGTTAATCGGATAATACGGATCAAGGAAGTTTTGGAATCGAAATAAGAGATTTCGATCAATATGGTAATTTGACTGCGTTACAACTTATATATTAATAAATATATATATGTATACGTGTGTGCGTGTGAGTGAAGAGGAGAAAGAATTAATTAAAAGAAAAGGGAGAAAAGAAAGAAAGCAGCGAGAGAAGAGAAACAGAGAGAAGGAGAGAAAAGAAAAGAAAAGAGAAAGAAAGGGTGAGGAAGAAGAAGAGGATCGGAAAAAGGGGAAAGTTAGGCTCATCAAAACGACTTCCTTCCAACACGAAAAATGCTCAGCGTTACTTCCTCTTTGATTTGGTACCAAGATCTTCATCATCAACTCACTCTACACGAATCTACCATTTTCGGTTTGAAGCTCAAGGTGGCGTTTTTGAGAGCTATCTTCTTCAATAAAGCGGTTTGAAGGATAAGGGAGTTCAAATGGAGGCTTGGGTACTAGCTTGGAGTGAAAGAATCAAGGTTTGATTGGGTGAGATTTGAGAAATCAAATTTGGGGTTTTTGTGAATAGTAGTTTTGGAGGTTAGGGATGATGAATAGTGTCCATGGAGGATTTCGAGGAATTCGGTATTTCGGTCAATAAGTGGTTTCGTGATCGAGTGGAAAGCTTCGAAAGCGGATTTGAGCGTCGTCGGAACGGAAAGTTTATGCGGGGAATGTTCGTGTGGTTACTCGGTGATTTCGGCTCGATCGTGGATCACGCGTCAAGGGTGAGTTCTACTCACGTTTAGGATTTTTGTTTTCGAATTAATTGATTGATCGCTTTATCGCTTTCGCTGGTCTGGAATATTACTTGATATTGTCTGTTTCGGGTTAGGAATCGATCGGAGCGAGTCTCGAGTTGTGTCGTGTTGAAATGGAATTTTTGGTGATTTGATTTCGAAAGATTTTGACTTAAAAACTGTTAATTGGAAAATATGTCGTTTATGATAAAATCCGTTTTGATTGAGTTTTTGATTGGATTGATTGATTGTGTGGTTTGTATTGGGTCTATTGTATTGGTTGTCAAATCTGTTTTCGATCGGAACGAGAATCGGAACTGAGCGGAATAGGGGTTTTCGCGCGAAACTGCCAAAATTTTGCAGCATCAGGTCTCCATCGCGTCGCGACCTCCCTCCTTCGCGTCGCGACCATGTTTCAGTTTGCAACGAAAATATTTCTGACTGTTTTCGCGTCGCGACGGTTTCGTATCGCGTCGCGACGGTTTGCAGATTTTCAACAGCTTTTCACTGATTTTGTTTTTGCAATAACTTTTGATCCGGGAACCCGATTGAGGTGTTCTAAGATGCGTTTGAAAGCTTGATCCGAGGCCTAACTAAATATACAATTTAAAAAGGTAAAAAGAACTGTTTTTGAAGTTCAAATTGTTTCGAAAGACCGAATAATAGTACACGTGTGCGAATATGTTTTATTAATAATAAAGCGGATTATGAGTCCTACGTGGTATGGTATAACTGACGCGAAATGATTATTATTCATTCATCTAAACCGGTTAGTAATTCACGATATATAAATTATATCGATTATAGGAGTCGGCCCAATGTGGGTGGTTATATATGATGGTAGATATATATATTATATCGAGTTTGGGTGACGACCCATGTTGACATACTAGGCGGGGTAGTCATGAACCCTTACCCTAGGCTCTGTGCCATTAGGAAACACTATTGGTTATGGGGTTCGCCGGGATTAGCAGGTTTGCAGTCGGTGTTATGTTAAAAAGTTATGCGTTACGTTCACCGGGATTAGCAGGTTTGCAGTCGGTGGTACGTAAAAAGGTTTTATGGTACGGTTCACCGGGATTAGCAGGTTTGCAGTCGGTGTCGTACTGAATTAAAACCTTATAACACGGTTTACCGGGATTAGCAGGTTTGCAGTCGGTGCCGTGTCAAATCTTAAAAAGGGTTTCATAATTGGACCGAGAGTGCTAGTAGGGGTCTCGGTAGAACTCACTGAGATTGTATCTCATTGTTTATATGTTGTGGTTTTACAGATAAACAGGGAAAGTGGAGATCCAAGAGGCACGAGTAGGTGGTACTCGGATGGTTGCTGAAGACTCAGCTTTATGCTTAAGTTTATGTTTTCCCTTGTTATCTGTATATCAAGACATTTTGTCTTTAGCGTTATGTATTTATTTCCGCTTTCTTGTACGATATTGAACACTGTATTTCACTGATGGTTTGTGGTCTTATTTATGTTTAAGACTGTCCTGTTGTTATTCAGTGAATATTTTATAGTGGTGTTCAGTATTTAAACAGGAAATATATCTCTGATGATTTAGGTTTGGTACACTTGGGTATTTTTACTCGATAAAAATACCGGGGTGTTACAGTTGGTATCAGAGCAGTTCGACCTAGTCGGACTTAGTTTAGGGTTGAGTCGATTCCTTGTTAGTCCTAGTTGTAATTGCACTTGTGATGCTAAGAGACATTGAGCCTGATCAACTTAATACATCGTGCATCATAGGCGGAATTATGGTAGGATGATCAAGACGCAATCCTCGACCAAAACCGGAATCTCCACCCGGTGCATCCTCAGGAAAGGTCGCATGACGGTGGAAGAATTCACCGCTAAGTTTGAGAAGTTGTCTCAGTTTTACCAAGTGGTAAAGTAAGCTCCGGATGGCGAATAGAGTATGCAGATGTATAAGAGGGGCCTTAGTGCTTTTATGACTTAGGATCTCAGTTCTTATACTATTACCAAATATGTTGCCTTGGTACAATCAGCCTATGTCGCCGAGGATGATCTCATAGGAAGTATGGGAAAGGAAAGGAGGTAGTTGAAATTATCAACTCCGAATGCAAAGTCCTAAGATAATTTCATCAAAGGAAAAGCAGATGCAATTCTTTGATTCTTCAAAGCTCAGAAGATGTTCTAACTATGGAAAGCCTCACAGTGGTGATTGCAAGCGAAGATCTAATTGGTGCGATTATTGTAATGAAGAGGGTCACTATGGTAAAAGTGCTCTGCAAGGAAAAGTTCCAAGGAGTTACAAGCAGCTCTAAGACGAGGACGAGTCAACATTCTGGAAGTTTAGACAGTTACGACTGCAGACAATCTACTGAGGGGTATGAGATCAGTTTTCAATAACTCCGTTAGTATATTACACGATTCGGGTGCAACCCATTGTATAATAGCTCAATCGTGAGTAGATCGGTTGGGATTAACCTTATCTCTGCTATCTGAGCCGATAGCCGTCTTAACTGCTGCTAAGGGTCGTGTCCAGACCTAATCTTTGTATAGAATCATCTACTTGTCATAGGAGGCAGAAATTTCGTTGTAGAATTTATTGTTTGCCTATGAGAAGTGTGGACACCATTTTGGGTATGAATTGGATGACTGCAAATCATGTTGCAATCGACTGTGTTAATCAACTATCAGCTTCGCTTCAGAATCAGTTGAATTGTCTAGGACAAATTCTGAAGCGGTTACCTAGTTCACCCTAGACGATCAATCTTTATTCCAAGGTGCGGGAGCACAAGTTAGTATGTTATCTGCATCCACTGAAACTAGTTTAGATTTGGCGAACATTCAGGTTGTGAGTGACTTTCTGGATGTTTTCACGATGAAGTTTCTTCTGAACCTCTAGAGCGAGAGGTAGAGTTTACTGTAGAATTGGTTCCTGGCACGGGATCAATATCTATTGCTTCTTATTGAATGTTCCTTTAGAATTAAAGGAAATGGAGTCTCAACTTGAAGAGTCGATGTTAAAGAAATTCATTCGACCGAGTGCTTCTCTAAGGAGTGCTCTGGCGTGGTTAGTAGAAAGGAAAAATTGTAGCATGAGATTGTGCATTGATTATCGACAACTTAACAAAGTGACGATCAAGAATAAATATCCCTTGCCCAGGATAGACGATTTGCTTGAGCAATTTGAGGTGCTGCAGTGTTTTCAAAAATTGATCTGATGTCAGGTTATCGTCAATTAAAAGTTAGAGCCTTAGATATTCCGAAGACAGCTTTCCGTACTAGGTATGGACATTATGTGTTTGTAGTGATGCCCTTCGGTTTGACTAATGCTCCAGCGATATTCATGGATTACCTGAACCGAGTTTTTCCTCAATTACCTAGATCAATTTGTAGTCGTTTTCATTGATGGTATCTCGATGTGCTCGAAGACCATTGAGGAGCTTGTCCAACATCTCCGCATTGTTCTGAAAGTACTCCGAGAAAATAAGTTGTACTTGAAGCCTTCGGAGTGTGATTTTTGGGTGCCAGAGTAAAGTCTTTGGGAAAGGTGATTTCCCAAGTCGGGAGTTTCTGTAGATCCCAGTAAGAAGGAAGCGGTGTTGAATGGGAGCGACCAACAATAGTCACAAAGATCAGGGGTTTCTTGGGTTTAGCTGGTTACTATAAGAGATTTGTTAAAGGGTTCTCACAGTTAGTTGTCCACTTACTCGGTTAACTCGTAAGGGTCAACCTTTTACGCAGGATGCCGATTGTGAAGAATGTTTTCAAGAATTGAAGGTTTGGTTGACTTCTGCTCCATTCCTGATTCGTCCGGATCCGTCTTTGAAATTCCAAATTTACGGCGATGTTTCTGGGAAGGGTTTGGGAGGTGTTCTTATGCAGAATCAACAAGAGGTAGCTTATGCGTTCAGGCAATTGAAGACTCATGAGGAGAATTATCCGACTCATGATTTGTAATTGGCAGCTATTGTGTATGCACTGAAGATTTGGAGACGTTACCTGTATGGGTATCGTTTCGAAGTCTTTAGTGATCATAAAAGTTTAAAGGTATCTGTTTGATCAGAAAGAACTGAATAGCAGGCAGAGAAGTGTGTTGAGTTTCTGGAGGATTATAAATTAGTGTTGATGTAGCATTCAAGAGAGGCCAGTGTTGTAACTGATGCACTGAGTAGGAAGTCCATCCACATGGCCGAGTTTATTGATGCATGAGATGGAATTATCGGAGTCTTTCAGAGACTTAAATCTGAATTCAAGATCAATGAGGAACCTGTTAGTGTTGAGCCATATGAGGATCTCTAGTTCCCTAAGGGATTCTATACGCTTAGCACAGGAAGTTGATGTGAAGCTACAATCACGAAAAGTGTTGCTAGGATTTACCAAAGATAGTGATGGAGTTATTTGTTTCGACGGTAGGATCTGTGTGCCCGATAATGAAAATATTAAAAAGCAAGTGCTAGAGTAAGCACACCGAGGTTTACTTTCTGTACATCCTGGACCCACCAAGATGTACAGAGATGTAAAGCAGATGTATTAGTGGCAAGGTATTAGTTGATAATCTCTTCTTTGTGAAGGTTAACAATGAGAAGGTATTATATGATTCCGTTTGACAAGTCAAACGTGAATACGAATATGAAAATGAGGTAACTGTTGACTGTTTTTCACATTGCGAATAAGCACCAGAGGATTCATTGATGGATCTGCTGCAAAGGACTGGAATTTCCGAAGTGAAGTTTGGCGTGCGGTATGGTAGTTTTGAAAAATAGTTTTGTGAAAACCCGCATGCTAAAGTTAATTTTGGGAACGAATCAAGAGGTTAATAAAATCTGATTGAGGAAGAAAATCCTAGGAGGATTACTTAGGCTGAGGGGAAGTTCTCAACGCTATCGACTAATTTGGATAGGAATGGGGTGCGTCGTTGGTAAAAACCTCGTGATGAAGTTGCAATAGAGGAAAGAGAGCTCTGGGTTCTGTTTTGATAGTTGTTTTGAGAACAACAGAGGTGATTTTCATTACGTTCAAAATTATTTGTTGTCCCCACGGTTTATTTCTACGTTTGAGGTCAAAGTTTTTAGTGAAATCCGCATTCCATCTTTTGAAAAGTGTTATCTCGAAATCTTGGGGGCGAGTCAAGAAGTTTCACAGATGACTTTCCGTCACATTTTTCAATGTGTACAGGAACTGTTATGGATTTTTAGAAGATTTGCGGAGAACGTGTTTACACCCTTTGAGGAAATCGTGTTTGTTTTTACCTCTACCGAGGAGTACCAGTTTGTGGATCTCATTTCAACCTGTATGTCTATCAAGTGTCTTATATTACACCCTTTGATTTAGATTAATCAAACTTGGGGAGTAAGCGAGGATAATTGGAATGAAGCTTCGGAAGTGTTTTCAAATGCGGTGCCGAGCCTATGTAGGCGAATGATGAGTTTCTCGTGTAGATGCGTGACCAGAGAGTTCGTATCAAGGTAGTAGTGGATCATACTTGGAGACTGATGTGCCAACTTTGGGAAAATTTCCTACACTCATTTCGTTAATTCAAGATTGTGTTCCAGCAACTTAAGACATTTCTGAAAATGTCGAATCTCGGTTAGTCGGATGAAAGACTTAACGAAATTTTGAGGACAAAATTCTTTCAAGTTGGGGAGAATGTAACATCCTCAAAATAATTAGTAGAATTATTTGGATGTTAACCCAATTGAATTATTTTAGTACTTGACTGGTAAATTTATTGAATGCTAAAATTATTTATTGGTTGTCATCGGATCGTTAACCGGATAATACGGATCAAGGAAGTTTTGGAATCGAAATAAGAGATTTCGATCAATATGGTAATTTGACCGCGTTACAACTTATATATTAATAAATATATATATGTATACGTGTGTGCGTGTGAGTGAAGAGGAGAAAGAATTAATTAAAAGAAAAGGGAGAAAAGAAAGAAAGCAGCGAGAGAAGAGAAACAGAGAGAAGGAGAGAAAAGAAAAGAAAAGAGAAAGAAAGGGTGAGGAAGAAGAAGAGGAAAAAGGGGAAAGTTAGGCTCATCAAAACGACTTCCTTCCAACACGAAAAATGCTCAGCGTTACTTCCTCTTCGATTTGGTACCAAGATCTTCATCATCAACTCACTCTACACGAATCTACCATTTTCGGTTTGAAGCTCAAGGTGGCGTTTTTGAGAGCTATCTTCTTCAATAAAGCGGTTTGAAGGCTAAGGGAGTTCAAATGGAGGCTTGGGTACTAGCTTGGAGTGAAAGAATCAAGGTTTGATTGGGTGAGATTTGAGAAATCAAATTTGGGGTTTTTGTGAATAGTAGTTTTGGAGGTTAGGGATGATGAATAGTGTCCATGGAGGATTTCGAGGAATTCGGTATTTCGGTCAATAAGAGGTTTCGTGATCGAGTGGAAAGCTTCGAAAGCGGATTTGAGCGTCGTCGGAACGGAAAGTTTATGCGGGGAATGTTCGTGTGGTTACTCGGTGATTTCGGCTCGATCGTGGATCACGCGTCAAGGGTGAGTTCTACTCACGTTTAGGATTTTTGTTTTCGAATTAATTGATTGATCGTTTTATCGCTTTCGCTGGTCTGGAATATTACTTGATATTGTCTGTTTCGGGTTAGGAATCGATCGGAGCGAGTCTCGAGTTGTGTCGTGTTGAAATGGAATTTTAGGTGATTTGATTTCGAAAGATTTTGACTTAAAAACCGTTAATTGGAAAATATGTCGTTTATGATAAAATCCGTTTTGATTGAGTTTTTGATTGGATTGATTGATTGTGTGGTTTGTATTGGGTCTATTGTATTGGTTGTCAAATCTGTTTTCGATCGGAACGAGAATCGGAATTGAGCGGAACAGCGGTTTTCGCGCGAAACTGCCAAAATTCTGCAGCATCAGGTCTCCATCGCGTCGCGACCTCCCTCCTTCGCGTCGCGACCATGTTTCAGTTTGCAACGAAAATATTTATGACTGTTTTCGCGTCGTGACGGTTTCGTATCGCGTCGCGACGGTTTGCAGATTTTCAACAGTTTTTCACTGATTTATGTTTAAGTTTATGTTTAAGTTTATGTTTTCCCTGAACATAAGGGGGATGGTTGCTGAAGACTCAGCTTTATGCTTAAGTTTATGTTTTCCCTTGTTATCTGTATATCAAGACATTTTGTCTTTAGCGTTATGTATTTATTTCCGCTTTCTTGTACGATATTGAACACTGTATTTCACTGATGGTTTGTGGTCTTATTTATGTTTAAGACTGTCCTGTTGTTATTCAGTGAAAATTTTATAGTGGTGTTCAGTATTTAAACAGGAAATATATCTCTGATGATTTAGGTTTGGTACACTTGGGTATTTTTACTCGATAAAAATACCGGGGTGTTACAGTTGCCAGCACACGTTTTGAATCCGCTCATTGAAATAAGTCAATACTTTAAGAATTTGTGTTCTGCAACGCTAAAAGATGATGATCTTTCAAATGAAGCTAAACTTGGCGAGAGTATTTCCGCCTGGTTTCTTTGATTCTATGGAGCATCTACCGGTGCATCTCGCATATGAAGCTAAACTTGGCGAACCTGTCCAATACAGATGGATGTATCCATTTGAAAGGTGAGTTAATTTTTATAATATAAGAAACAAGTTTAAAATATATTATTATTATTATGTTAATTAATATCATTTTCTCTAGGTTCATGGGTGATTCAAAAAGATCGGTGAAAAACAAAGCTAGAGTTAAAGGATCGATATGTTCTTCTTACTTACACTGTGAAACAACACATTTTTGTTCTTATTATTTCAAGAATGTGTTTTCTCCTGGAAGCAGTCGAAATGAAATGGATACTGAATGGCCTAGACATCATTTAGCTTTGTCTGTCTTTTGTCTACTCGGTCGTCCATCTGGGAAGGAGTCAATTCACTGGCCAACAGATGAAGAGTTAAGTTCAGCACATATTCATGTGTTGATAAACTGTACTGAGGTGCAACCATTTATTGAGTATGTTCCTCAACATTAACTATCGATCTTAATTAGTTAATATAAAGTAGACAAATGTGTAACAATTAATTATTTCTTTTTAGGGAATTCTTGTCATGAAAGGACGTAAGTGAGCAACAATCTTCTACTCATATTAATGCACATTTTCCAACATGGTTTTGGGCAATATGTTTATTGTAACGCCCAAATAATTTAATTATTTATTTAATTAAATTATTTAGGTATTTTATTAGTATAGTCATATTAAAATAATTATAAGGTGTTTTATTTAAATCAGGGAGTGGTGTCTAATGATTAAGTTGAATAGTAGAAGGGGGCCCGTGATCCAAGAGCCCAAGGGCCTAGGCGCATGAAGGAGAGCATTAGCTAGGGTTTTGGAGCATTAGCGCATTTTGAGAAAAGAAAGAAAGAAAGTTGCGAAGAGAGGAGAGAAGGGGGACGGCGCACCAAGGAGAAAGAGGAGAGGAGCTCTGTTGCTGTGGTTCTTTGGAGTTTTTCGTGCAAAGGGGATCTCGTGTTCGGCAAATCTAAGGTAAGGGTGGGTTCTACCTTTATAATAGGGTGTATGATGGGGGTTATGTGGGAGATAGGCTCTATGTTTCCCTTTTGATGTTGTTTGATGATTGATAGATAATTGTTTGGTGATTTTGTATGTATTAGTGATTTATTGCAATTTGGTGTTGGTGATTGATCATGGTGAAAATCTGAAGAAAAAAAAAGTATGTTCTTAGGCGCCATGGGCGCCATTGGGGATGTTGTGTTTGCATATGTGGTGTTTGATGGTTGTTGCGTCGTTGTTGTCTTGGTACTGGGCGCCTTGGTCCTGTGCTGGTGTTGTGTTGTTGCTGTCTTGGTTGTTGGAATAGGCGCCCTGATCCTAGGCGCCAGGTCTGCCTTGTTGCTGTTGTGCCAGGCGCCATGCTCCTGGGCGCCAAGTCTGTTTCTGTTGCTGTGGTTCTAGGCGCCCCGCTCCTGGGCGCCATGTCCGATGTTGCTGCCGTTGCCCTAGGCGCCCTGCTCCTGGGCGCCATGTCTGTTTTGTTGCTGTTGGGCTAGGCGCCCTGCTCCTGGGCGCCATGTCTGTTGTTACTGAGACAGAAGCTGTCGAAGTTCCTGAGACAAGCTGTCAAAGTTGCTGAGACAGAAGCTGTCGAAGTTGCTGAGACAGAAGCTGTCGAAGTTGCTGAGACAGAAGCTGTCGAAGTTACTGAAACAGAAGCAGTCGAATTTACTGAGACAACTGCAGTCGAATTATGGAGATAGCTACAGTGGGCGCCTCATGTGGCTGCCCCGTGGTGTTTGGCGCCCTGTTGCTGGGCGCCAGTTCCTGCCATGTCTGTCCTGCTGCTGGGCGCCCTCCTGGGCGCCATTTTCTGTGTTGTTGGCTTGCTGGGCGCCATCAAGGGCGCCATTTTCTGGTGGTTTGGGGCGCCTGGGTGGCTGCCCCGGTGGTCGTTGGCAATGGTGTTGTAAAGTTGTTGTCGTTCTAGGTGGTGTAAATTGTCGTTGTTCTCGGTGTCGTAAAATTGTTGTTGCCATTGATGTTGTAAATTTATTAGTGTCTCTGGGGCCGGTAATTGTTGGTCAGGTTGTTGGACTGTCCTATAGGTGTAGGTGTATTGGTGATGATTGGTACTATTGGTGATGATATAACAGGCGATGTGCCTATTTTATTGGCTAAGGTGAAAGTTGATGGGTCTATGACCACTTGTTGATATTGGTGTTGTTGTGTCAACTAAATGACTATTGGTGTAATTGTCTCTAGTGCATTGTTCATGGTGTCGCATATATTGCATATGCATTGTTTTGGTGATGAAGGCTTCGGCCTTGGAGCTATACGTGATGATGGTGATGCTCATACAGGTGATGATGCCCCTATTGGCTATTTTATTGGTGATGATTGGTACCACATGCATATACCCGTTGGTGTGGGTTGCATCTCATATACTCACTCATGATGTTGGTGATGCTTCTTGGTGATTTGTAATTGATGTTGTTGTGAAGCGGTAGATATAGTTGTCGTAACTCTAGCATATTGCCTATCATATATGCTATTATAATGTTAGATATCTCACCCCTTCTGTTTGAATGTTACCCCTATGTTGGTAACGTGCAGGTGATTGCGAGTGAAAGCATCTCTACCTTCGCTAGTAGAGTCGGTGTCGTCGCTCTGATACGTAGCACTCGGGGGGATGAACGCTAGTTTTATTAGTTGTCTTTAATATTTAATTTCTGAAGTTTTATGGTGATGTTGTGATTACTCGTTGAACCTTTATTTTTATTCCGCTGCATGGTGATGGAGTTACGGTCATGTATCGTACTATTTTAATGGTGAATTTTATTATTGGCGTGTGATGTTTTATTGGTGTAAATGTGGCATCCCTTGTGGGTGTAGCGAAAAATGTTTTTGAAACTCTGATTTTTGTCAAAAAGTTTCCGGGTAGAAAAGGGGTGTTACATTAGGGGTATCAGAGCAGTTTCGGTCTGTCCGGCCAAGTTGTCAAGTTATTGTGTCATTGACGATCAAGCATTGTCAATTAGTTCTAACTGTTGCTTATGATTGTAGTGATTAGCTGAGATGGCTGGAAGGAACGATGCTGCTATGGCTCAGGCCGTGGAGGGTCAACAGAATGCTGGTGAGAATGCTGGGTCTCGTAGTTTGGCTACCTTTCAGAGAGAGAATCCGCCTACCTTCAAGGGCAGGTATGATCCCGATGGGGCTTTAGCTTGGTTGAAAGAGATGGAGAGGATCTTTCGTGTGATGGACTGCACTCCGGCACAGAAGGTCCGTTATGGTACGCATATGCTGGCAGAAGAGGCCGATGACTGGTGGTTAGAGGCTAGGCAGAGACTGGAGACTGCAAACGAAGAGATCACTTGGGCTGTGTTCCGCCGGGAGTTTATGAGAAAATATTATCCGGAGGATGTCCGAGGAAAGAAAGAGATTGAGTTCCTGGAGCTGAAACAAGGGAATATGTCCGTGACTGAGTATGCTGCTAAGTTCGTGGAATTAGCAAAGTTTTACCCGCATTACAGTGAGGCTACAGCTGAGTTTTCCAAGTGCATTAAGTTTGAGAATGGGCTGCGTCCTGAGATTAAGAAGGCGATTGGTTACCAGAAGATCCGTGTTTTCTCCGACTTGATTGATAGCTGCAGAATTTATGAGGAAGACAACAATGCTCACTACAAGATTATGAATGAGAAGAGGAGCAAATTTCAAAGTCGTGGTAAGCCGTATGATGTTCCTGCTGGTAAGGGTAAGCAGAAAGCTGCTGTTGGCATGAAGACTAGTGGGGGAGATGCTCCTGCTAGCATTGTATGTTACAAATGTGGCAAAGCTGGTCACAAGAGTAACGTGTGCAAGGCTGAAGTGAAGAAGTGTTACCGTTGTGGTAAGGAGGGTCATGTGGTGGCTGAGTGTGAGCGTAAGGAGGTGGTCTGCTACAACTGTGGTGAAGGAGGGCACATTAGTACTCAGTGTCCGAAGCCGAAGAAGGAAAGGTCCAGTGGAAAAGTGTTCGCTTTGGCAGGTGAAGAGCCTACTGAAGATGATGGACTTATTAGAGGTACGTGCTTTATTAACGGTACTCCTCTAAAATCTATTGTTGATACTGGTGCTACTCATTGCTTTATTGTTGCTGATTGTTGTAAGAAATTGGGTCTTGTATTGTCTGCTATGAATGGAGAGATGGTTGTCGACACTCCAGCTGTAACAACCACAAAAAGGGGTGAGATATCACATCGTATAAAGGATCATATGAAAGATTGTATGCACAACAACGTCATCAACATCAACATTAGTCATATTCGACCCAACTACACCATCAACAACGCTTTGGTCATATTCGACCCAACAACAACAACAACAACAACAACGTGATTTGGTCATATCGACCCAACAACAACAACAACAACAACGTGATTTGGTCATATCGACCCAACAACAACAACAACAACAACAACAACAACGTGATTTTTTTAGCCCAACAACATCCACAACATCATTTAGTCATCATTAATACATTTGCATCACCGTTATTAGTTCGTCATATTTGACACAGCATCACTATTATTATTAATAATCATAATTGACACTACCAGACATCACAACACCGGGCAGCACGATGTGGCGCCCTACAGCAGCAAAATCAGCAACACTAACACATTCAGGCGCCAGACAGCAGCAAAGCTGGCGCCAAACAGCAACATAAACATATTCTGGCGCCAAACAGCAGTAAAGCTGGCGCCAAACAGCAACATAACACAGCAACAGCAACATAAAATGGCAATATAAACCAGCAACAGCAACATAAAACAGCAACGTAAAACAGCAACATAAAACAGCAACAGCAACATAAAATGGCAATACAAACCAGCAACAGCAACATAAAAACAGCAACGTAAAACAGCAACATAAAACAGCAACAGCAACATAAAATGGCAATACAAACCAGCAACAGCAACATAAAAACAGCAACGTAAAACAGCAACATAAAACAGCAACAACAATACAAAACAGTTCATTTACTTCCACTACTCCCTACATAATAAAATACCACTCCCCTATTTACTAACCACCACCTCTTAGCTAAATTAAATACCCTCTTATTATTTTAATATAACTAACCACTATAACACCTAATTAAATTAATTAAATAAATACTTGAATTATTTTGGGGCGTTACACCAGCTAAGGGGTCGGTAACTACTTCTCTAGTGTGTTCTCAGTGTCCCTTGTCGATCTTCGACAGAGACTTTGTTGTGGATTTTGTTTGTTTACCGTTGAGCGGATTGGATGTAATCTTGGGTATGAACTAGTTAGAGCATAACCATGTCCATATTAATTGTCATAGCAAGTCGGTGAGTTTTGGAAGAGAGGAGTCTGGTCTGTTATCCGCTAGTCAGTTGCGGAAGTTGATGAAGGAAGGAGCTCAGTTATTCTCGCTGATGGCATCATTATCTGTTGAGAATCAAGCTATCATTGAAGGTATTTAATTAATTTACTGATGTTTCCCTGATGAGATACCAAGTGTACCGCCAGAGAGGGAAGTTGAATTCTCTATTGATCTTGTACCTGGTACCAAGCCAGTTTCTATGGCACCGTACAGGATGTGCGCATCCGATTTGTCTGAGTTGAAGAAGCAACTTGAGGATCTGCTCGAGAAGAAGTTTGTGAGGTCGAGTGTATCGCCGTGGGGAGCTCCAGTGTTGTTAGTTAAGAAGAAGGATGGTAGTATGAGACTCTGTGTGGATTATCGGCAGTTGAATAAGGTAACAATTAAGAACAAGTATCCACTTCCGAGGATAGACGATTTGATGGATCAATTGGTGGGTGCTCAAGTATTCAGTAAGATTGATTTGAGGTCGGGTTATCATCAGATCAAGGTGAAGGACGAGGATATCCAGAAGACGGCTTTCAGAACCCGTTATGGTCATTATGAGTATTTGGTGATGCCGTTCGGTGTTACCAACGCACCAGGAGTATTTATGGAATACATGAATCATATTTTTCATACTTACTTAGATCGGTTTGTGGTGGTATTCATCGATGACATTCTGATTTACTCTAAATCGGAAAGAGCATGCAGAGCATCTGAGGTTAGTGTTGGAGGTACTGAAGGAAAAGAAGCTGTATGCGAAGTTGTCAAAGTGTGAGTTCTGGTTGAAGGAAGTGAGTTTTCTCAGTCATGTCATTTCTGGTAATGGTATTGCGGTGGATCCGTCGAAGGTAGAAGCAGTGTTGAATTGGGAAGCTCCGAAGGAAGCTTTTTTGGGATTGGCCGGCTATTATAGAAGATTCATTGAAGGCTTTTTCTAAGTTAGCACTTCCGTTAACGCAGTTAACCTGCAAAGAAAAGGCTTTTGTTTGGGATGCCCGTTGTGAAGAAAGTTTTGTGGAGTTGAAGAAGAGGTTGACGATGGCTCCTATTTTGACGTTGCCTAATCCGGAAGAGTCGTTCGTGGTATATTGTGATGCTTCGAAGATGGGTCTAGGTGGTGTGCTTATGCAAGGTGGGAAGGTTATTGCGTATGCGTCGAGACAGTTAAGGGTTCATGAGAAGAATTATCCTACGCATGACTTAGAACTAGCTGCAGTGGTCTTTGTGCTGAAGGTTTCGAGGCACTATCTCTATGGTTCTAGATTTGAGGTGTTTAGTGAGCATAAGAGCTTGAAATATTTGTTTGACCAGAAGGAGTTGAATATGAGGCAGCGACGGTGGTTGGAGTTGTTGAAGGACTATGATTTCGGTTTGAACTATCACCCAGGAAAAGCTAATGTCGTGGCTGATGCTTTAAGCCGGAAGACTTTGCATATGTCGGCAATGATGGTTAAGGAGTTAGAACTGATTGAGGAGTTCAGAGATATAAGTCTGGTTTGTGAAGTGACACCTCAGAGTGTTAAGTTAGGGATGTTGAAGATCGGTAATGATTTTCTGGACAGCATCAGAGAAGCCCAGATATTAGATGTTAAGCTGGTAGACTTGACGGTAGGGATTGATCGATCTGAGAATGAGGATTTCAGGTTGGATTCCCAAGGTGTGTTGAGGTTCCGTGGTAGAATTTGCATTCCTGATGATGCAGACATGAAGAGAGCCATTCTTGAAGAGAGTCACAGAAGTAAGTTAAGTATTCATCCGGGAGCTACAAAGATGTATCAAGACCTGAAGAAGTTGTTTTGGTGGCCTGGTATGAAGCGAGATGTGGCGCAGTTCGTTTATGCATGTTTGACTTGCCAGAAGTCAAAGGTTGAGTATCAGAAGCCTGCTGACTGATGCAACCGTTAGAAATTCCAGAGTGGAAATGGGATAGCATTTCGATGGACTTTGTGACAGGATTGCCTCATACTGCGAAAGGGTATGACGCAATTTGGGTGATTGTTGACAGGTTAACAAAATCGTCTCATTTTGTTCCTATCAGCATCACGTATCCGGTGTCGAAGTTGGCAGAGATTTATATCCGGGAGATTGTGAAGCTTCATGGAGTTCCTATGAGTATTGTTTCGGATAGAGATCCGAGGTTCACTTCAGATTTCTGGAAGAGCTTGCAAGAGAAGTTGGGGTCTAAGTTGAGGTTGAGTTCGGCATATCATCCTCAGACAGATGGTCAGTCAGAGAGGACAATTCAGTCATTAGAAGATTTGTTGAGGGCTTGTGTTTTGGAACAAGGAGGTTCGTGGGATTCCTACCTTCCACTGATAGAGTTCACGTATAACAGTTACCATTCTAGTATTGGGATGGCACCTTTTGAAGCATTATATGGTCGGAAGTGTAGAACCCTGCTGTGTTGGTATGAGTCTGGAGAGAGTGTGGTGCTTGGACCGGAGATTGTTCGAGAGACAACTGAAAAGGTGAAATTGATTCGTGAGAAGATGAAGGCTTCACAGAGTCGACAGAAGAGTTATCACGACAAGCGGAGGAAAGATTTAGAGTTTCAAGCGGGTGAGCATGTATTTTTGAGAGTCACTCCAGTGACCGGTGTTGGACGCGCTTTGAAGTCGAAGAAGCTCACTCCTCGTTTCATTGGTCCTTATCAGATTTCAGAGAGAGTCGGGAATGTTGCATATAGAGTGGCATTACCGCCTAACCTTTCGAATTTGCATGACGTGTTTCATGTGTCGCAACTTCGGAAGTACATTTCAGATCCATCTCATGTAATCCGCATGGATGAGGTGGAGGTACGGGATAATCTCACGGTGGAGACGATGCCTGTACGAATCGAAGATCATGAGGTGAAAATTCTAAGAGGCAAGGAGATTGCGTTGGTGAAAGTGGTCTTGCTAGGAGCTGCAGGAGAGAGCATGACGTGGGAGCTGGAGAGCAAGATGCGGGAGTCCTATCCCGAGCTGTTTGAATCAGGTAAATTTCGAGGACGAAATATTCTAAGTGGGGGAGAGTTGTAACACCCAATTAATTTAATTATTTATTTAATTAAATTATTTAGGTATTTTATTAGTATAGTCATATTAAAATAATTATAAGGTGTTTTATTTAAATCAGGGAGTGGTGTCTAGTGATTAAGTTGAATAGTAGAAGGGGGCCCGTGATCCAAGAGCCCAAGGGCCTAGGCGCATGAAGGAGAGCATTAGCTAGGGTTTTGGAGCATTAGCGCATTTTGAGAAAAGAAAGAAAGAAAGTTGCGAAGAGAGGAGAGAAGGGGGACGGCGCACCAAGGAGAAAGAGGAGAGGAGCTCTGTTGCTGTGGTTCTTTGGAGTTTTTCGTGCAAAGGGGATCTCGTGTTCGGCAAATCTAAGGTAAGGGTGGGTTCTACCTTTATAATAGGGTGTATGATGGGGGTTATGTGGGAGATAGGCTCTATGTTGCCCTTTTGATGTTGTTTGATGATTGATAGATAATTGTTTGGTGATTTTGTATGTATTAGTGATTTATTGCAATTTGGTGTTGGTGATTGATCATGGTGAAAATCTGAAGAAAAAAAAAGTATGTTCTTAGGCGCCATGGGCGCCATTGGGGATGGTTTGTTTGCATATGTGGTGTTTGATGGTTGTTGCGTCGTTGTTGTCTTGGTACTGGGCGCCATGGGCGCCTTGGTCCTGTGCTGGTGTTGTGTTGTTGCTGTCTTGGTTGTTGCAATAGGCGTCCTGCTCCTGGGCGCCAGGTGTGCCTTGTTGCTGTTGTGCCAGGCGCCATGCTCCTGGGCGCCAAGTCTGTTTCTGTTGCTGTGGTGCTAGGCGCCCCGCTCCTGGGTGCCATGTCCGATGTTGCTGCCGTTGCCCTAGGCGCCCTGCTCCTGGACGCCATGTCAGTTTGTGTTGCGGTTGTGCTAGGCGCCCCGCTCCTGGGCGCCATGTCTATTTTGTTGCTGTTGTGCTAGGTGCCCTGCTCCTGGGCGCCATGTCTGTTGTTACTGAGACAGAAGCTGTCGAAGTTGTTGAGACAGAAGCTGTCGAAGTTGCTGAGACAGAAGCTGTCGAAGTTACTAAAACAGAAGCAGTCGAATTTACTTTGACAACTGCAGTCGAATTATGGAGACAGCTGCAGTGGGCGCCTCATGTGGCTGCCCCGTGGTGTTTGGCGCCCTGTTGCTGGGCGCCAGTTCCTGCTGGGTGATGTTGCCTGTTGGCGCCCTGTTGCTGGGCGCCAGTTCCTGCCATGTCTGTCCTGCTGCTGGGCGCCCTCCTGGGCGCCATTTTCTGTGTTGTTGGCTTGCTGGGCGCCATCAAGGGCGCCATTTTCTGGTGGTTTGGGGCGCCTGGGTGGCTGCCCCGGTGGTCGTTTGCAATGGTGTTGTAAAGTTGTTGTCGTTCTAGGTGGTGTAAATTGTCGTTGTTCTCGGTGTCGTAAAATTGTTGTTGCCATTGATGTTGTAAATTTATTGGTGTCTCTGGGTTGGTGATTGTTGGTCAGGTTGTTGGACTGTCCTATAGGTGTAGGTGTATTGGTGATGATTGGTGCTATTGGTGATGATATAACAGGTGATGTGCCTATTTTATTGGCTAAGGTGAAAGGTGATGGGTCTATGACCACTTGTTGATATTGGTGTTGTTGTGTCAATTAAATGACTATTGGTGTAATTGTCTCTAGTGCATTGTTCGTGCTGTCCTATAGGTGTAATTGATGTTGTTGTGAAGCGGTAGATATAGTTGTCGTTGTAACGCCCAAATATTTAATTAAATTATTTAATTAAATATTTAGGTATTCAATTATTTAATTTATTTATTTTAGTTAGTATAATTATATTAACGATGGATTGAGAGGTGTGTAATTGGATTTTAGGTGATGGCGTTAGTGATCGGGCTTAAGCTGGAGGAAGCCCGTGATCCAAGCCCGCTAGCTAGGCGCATAGGCGAAACGCCTAGGCTAGGGTTAGGTGTCATATGCGAAATTGTTGAGAAAGAAAGAGAGGGGAAAGTGCGAAATAGAGAGAGGAGAAGAGAGAAGGGTGTACGACGCGAATTCAAGAGAGGAGAAGAAGAGGAGAATTTCGCAGATTCAAGGGAGCAGAGAGGAGCTGTGTTGCTGAGGTTCTGTTGGTGACTTTCTCAAGGGATGTGGTGCTCTCCTAATATAAGGTAAGGGTGGGGTTCTTCCTTATAATGGGATTTTATGATGGGGTTATGTGGGAATAGGTCCTATGATTCCTAGGGTTCGATTTTTATGTAGAGTTGATGGTTGTTATTTCATGATTTTGATAATTGAGATCTTGGTTTGATTTGGTGATTGTTACAACCCTAGGAATTTGGTGCTCATAGGTGTTGATATGAATTGCATGCTAGGTGTTTGACAAATTGTATTTTTATGTTGTGATTGACAATTTATGGTGATTGGTATTGGTGGTTGAAAAATTGGTGATTTGAATTGGTGAGAAATCGAAAATAATGACCCTAGGGCGTCATGGGCGCCATTGTCTTAGTGCTGTTTTTGGCGCCCTATGCCTGGGCGCCGTGCCTGGCCATGTGCCTTGGTGTTTCTGTTGCTGTTGCTGGCGCCCAGTGCCTGGGCGCCGTGTCTGGGTGTGTCTCGTGTGCCAATGTGCAATGTTGGGTGTTGCTGTGTTTGGCGCCCTGGGTGTGGGCGCCGTGTGCCAAGTTGTTGTGTCGCTGTTTTTGGCGCCCTGGGTGTGGGCGCCGTGTGCCAGGGTGTGTGGGTGTGTGGCTGTGCGTGGGTGGGTGTGTTGCTGTATCTTGGTGCAGGGGCGCCTTGGCGCCCTGTTTCCAGGCGCCTGTTTCCTGTGTGTGTTGCGCACTGTCTTGGCACAGGGGGGCGCCATGGGCGCCATGGGCGCAATGGGCGCCATGGGCGCAATGGGCGTTGTGTCTGGGTGTGTCCTGTTCTGTGTTGCGTTGTGTTCCCTGTGTCTGGGCGCCATGGGCGCCAAAACCTGTGTCATGCTGCGTTGCTGTGTTGCCTGGGCGCCAAGGGCGCCAGTTCCTGTTGCTGGCCAGTTCCCAGCGTGTTCCCTGCTAGGCGCCCAGTGCCTGGGCGCCATTTTCAGGATATTGCTCAATTTTTCCCCAGTTTTGTTTTTGACATATCTTTTGACTCGGGAGTCCGATTTAGACGATTCAAAATGTTTTGGAAAGCTTATTTAGAGGCCTAACTGAATATTCTAATTTCAGGCAAAGTAATCTATTTTTCTGGAAATGGGTGGCTGTGGAAAGTTACTGTTTTTGAACAAAAATAATGTCGTCGTCCCAAATGTTTTGAAAACTTATTGTCTCCTTGGTGTCTTTCTGTTGTTTTGGAAAATTATGTCCTCTTGGTGTCTTGGTGCGGTTTGATGGTAGGTGTGAAGGCTCAAACCTTGGTGTTGTTGGAACTAGGTGTGAAAGTTCAAAGTCTTGTTGTTCCGTTGTGTCAGGTGGTTGGTGTTTTCGGTGTCGTTGTGGCTAGCTGTGAAAGCCCAACTTTGGTGATATTTGATGATTGTTGTTGGTGTGTCACCTTGTGACTAATTTGGTGATTGTCTGTGTGCATTCATGGTGTCGCATACAGCATATGCATTATTTTGGTGAAGACCTTTGGTCTTGGAGCTAGGTGTGAAAGCTCAAATTTTTCTAAAACTGGTGAGCCTGGTGTGAAAGCTCGATTTTTGGGGAATTGGTGAGCCTGGTGTGAAAACTCTCAATTTTGGTGACGCCCCTATTTATGGGCAAGACTTTTGGTGATTTTGGTACCACATGCATATGCCCGTTGGTGTGGGTTGCATTCATGCATTGTCATGACACATGGTGATTTGTTGTAATGTTATAATTTGATGTGATGCTTATAATTGGTCGTATGTTGTAATTTGATGTGTGTAGTGGAGTGGTAGATATAGTATCATATTCTAGCACATTTCCTATCATTTTATGCTATTATATTGAAGATATCTCACCCCTTCTGTTTGAATGTTACCCTTATGCAGTAACGTGCAGGTGATTGCGAGTGAAGGCTTAGGTACCTTCATTATTCTGAGTCGGTGTCGTCGGTGTCCTTGCTTTGATGTGTAACACTCAAGGGGGGGATAAACGCTAAACTTTGGTTGTTATATTTTGTTATTTGGAGTCCATTCAGGACATCATGATTTGATTGTTTTAAACTTATTTTTATTTCCGCTGCGTGGTGATATAATTTTTGGTGATGTGGTTACTTAAACAGGTGTTATGGGCTTAGTCCCCTTTTGACAAGTTATTTACATCGCATGAGACATTTTGTTTAATGATGAATGTGTGTGACATCCCTTTCGATGTATGAAATAAATTTTTGTAAACTCTGATTTTGTCGAATAATTACCGGGTAGAAAAGGGGTGTTACATTAGTGGTATCAAAGCAAAAGTTCGGTCTGTCCGGCCAAGTTGTCCAGTCGTCGTGTCAATTGACAATGGTGTGTTGTCAATTATATCTAACTGTTGGTTGTTTTTGTAGCAAGTGAGTTGAAATGGCTGGGAGGAACGATACTGCAATTGCTGCTGCTCTAGCTGCTATGGCGCAGGCTGTTCAGAATCAACAGAATGCTGGTGGTGAGAATGTTGGGACTCGCAGTCTGGCGACATTTCAGAGAGAGAATCCGCCCACGTTCAAGGGCAAGTATGATCCCGATGGTGCTTTAGCTTGGTTGAAAGAAATGGAGAGAATTTCCCGAGTGATGGATTGTACCCAAGCACAGAAGGTCCGCTATGGTACGCATATGCTAGCTGAGGAAGCTGATGATTGGTGGTTAGAGACGAGGCAGAGGTTGGAGGCTGCTAATGAGGAGATTACCTGGGAAGTGTTCAGCAGAGAGTTTAACCGTAAGTATTATCCTGAAGATGTCCGAGGGAAGAAAGAGATTGAGTTTCTGGAGCTGAAACAGGGGAGTATGTCTGTATCTGAGTATGCTGCAAAGTTCGTGGAGCTAGCAAAATTCTATCCGCATTACACTGGAGCTAATGCTGAGTTTTCTAAGTGTATCAAGTTCGAGAATTGTTTGAGGCCCGAGATCAAGAAGGCAATCGGATATCAGAAGATCCGTGTTTTTGCTGACTTGATAGATAGTTGCAGGATTTTTGAGGAGGATAGTAATACTCACTACAAGATTGTGAATGATAAGAGGAGCAAGTTCCAAGGCCGTAGTAAGCCGTATGAGGTCCCTGCGGGCAAGGATAAGCAGAGAGCTGATACCGGTAAGAGGACTAGTGGGGGAGATTCCCCTGCTAGCATTGTGTGTTTTAAGTGTGGCAAGCCTGGCCACAAGAGTTTCATGTGCAAAAGCGACGTGAAAAGTGTTTCAAGTGCGGTAAGGACGGTCATGTGGTGGCCGAATGTGAGCGCAAGGCAGTGGTCTGCTACAACTGTGGTGAAGAGGGGCACATTAGTACTCAGTGTCCAAAGCCGAAGAAGGAAAGGTCCAGTGGAAAGGTGTTTGCTTTAGCAGGTGAGGAGCCTACTGAAGATGATGGACTCATTAGAGGTACGTGCTTCATTAATGGTACTCCTTTAAAGTCTATTGTTGATACTGGTGCTACTCATTGCTTTATTGCTGCTGATTGTTGTAAGAGGTTGAATCTTTTATTGTCTGCTATGAATGGAGAGATGGTTGTCGACACTCCAGCTAAGGGGTCGGTAACTACCTCTCTAGTGTGTTCTCAGTGTCCCTTGTCGATCTTCGACAGAGACGTTGTTGTGGATTTTGTTTGCTTGTCGCTGAAGGGATTAGATGTAATTTTGGGCATGAACTGGTTGGAGCATAACCATGTTCGCATTGATTGTCGTCGCAAGTGTGTGAGCTTTGGAGAGGAAGAGTCTTGTTTGTTATCTGCTAGTCAGTTGCGGAAGTTGGAGAAGGAGGGAGTTCAGTTATTCTCGCTGATGGCATCGCTGTCTGTTGAGAATCAAGCTATCATTGACGAGTTGCAGGTGGTGCGCGAATTCCCTGAAGTCTTTCCTGATGAGATTCCAAGTGTGCCGCCTGAGAGGGAAGTGGAGTTTTCTATTGATCTTGTACCCGGTACGAGGCCTGTGTCTATGGCACCGTACAGAATGCCTGCGTCAGAATTGTCTGAGTTGAAGAAGCAACTTGAAGATCTGCTTGAGAAGAAGTTTATTAGGCCGAGTGTATCGCCATGGGGAGCTCCTGTGTTGCTGGTGAAGAAGAAGGATGGAAGCATGAGGTTGTGTGTTGATTATAGGCAGGTGAATAAGGTGACCATTAAGAACAAGTATCCACTACCGAGGATAGACGATTTGATGGATCAGTTAGTGGGTGCTCGAGTGTTCAGCAAGATTGATTTGAGATCAGGTTATCATCAGATGAAGGTGAATGATGAAGATGTTCAGAAGACTGCTTTCAGAACGCGATATGGGCATTATGAGTATTCGGTGATGCCGTTCGGTGTCACTAACGCGCCGGGTGTATTTATGGAATATATGAATCGTATATTTCATGCTTACTTGGATCGGTTCGTGGTTGTGTTCATTGACGACATCCTGATTTATTCGAAATCGGAGGAAGAGCATGCGGAGCATTTGAGATTAGTATTGGAGGTCCTAAAAGAGAAGAGGCTCTATGGTAAGTTGTCTAAGTGTGAATTCTGGTTGTCAGAAGTAAGTTTTCTGGGTCATATCATTTCTGGTAGTGGTATTGCTGTAGATCCGTCTAAGGTTGATGCCGTGATGCAGTGGGAGAGTCCGAAGTCGGTTACGGAGATTAGAAGCTTCTTGGGGTTGGCTGGTTACTACAGAAGGTTCATCGAAGGTTTTTCCAAGTTGGCCCTTCCGTTGACGCAGTTGACTTGTAAGGGTAAGGCTTTTGTGTGGGATGCTCCTTGTGAGGAATGTTTCCTTGAGTTGAAGAAGAGATTGACGACGTCTCCTGTTTTGACGTTGCCAAATCCGGGAGAGCCGTTCGTAGTGTATTGTGATGCTTCGAAGATGGGTCTAGGTGGCGTGCTTATGCAAAATGGGAAGGTGAATTCTTATGCGTCGAGGCAGTTAAGGACTCATGAGAAGAATTATCCAACGCATGATTTGGAGTTGGCTGCAGTAGTCTTGGTGTTGAAGATTTGGAGGGACTATTTGTATGGTTCCAGATTTGAGGTGTTCAGTGATCATAAGAGTCTGATATATTTGTTTGACCAGAAGGAGCTGAATATGAGGCAACGAAGATGGTTAGAACTGTTGAAAGACTATGATTTCGGTTTGAACTATCATCCAGGCAAAGCTAATGTCGTGGCTGATGCTTTAAGTCGAAAGTCCTTGTATATGTCGGCAATGATGGCTAAGGAGTTAGAGTTGATCGAGGAATTCAGGGATTTGAGTTTGGTTTGTGAAGTGTCGCTTCAGAGTGTTAAGTTGGGTATGTTGAAGATTAATAATGAGTTTCTTGACAGTATCAGAGAAGGCCAGAAGTTAGATGTCAAGTTAGTGGATTTGATGGTCGGGGATGATCAGCCTGAGGGTAGTGATTTTAAGTTGGATGCGCATGGTGTTTTGAGATTCCGTGATAGGATTTGTGTTCCTGAAGGCGCAGAACTGAAGAGAGCAATTTTAGAAGAGGGTCATCGAAGCAAGTTAAGTATTCATCTAGGAGCTACGAAGATGTATCAAGATCTGAAGAAGCTGTTTTGGTGGCCTGGGATGAAGCGAGATGTGGCGCAGTTCGTTTATGCATGTTTGACTTGCCAAAAGTCAAAGGTGGAACATCAGAAGCCTGCTGGACTGATGCAACCGTTAGAAATTCCGGAGTGGAAATGGGATAGCATTTCGATGGATTTTGTGACGGGATTGCCTAATACTGCGAAAGGATATGATGCAATTTGGGTGATTGTTGACAGGTTAACGAAATCGTCTCATTTTGTTCCTATCAGCATCACGTATCCGGTGTCGAAGTTGGCAGAAATTTATATCCGGGAGATTGTGAAGCTTCATGGAGTTCCTAAGAGTATTGTTTCGGATAGAGATCCGAGGTTCACTTCAGATTTCTGGAAGAGTTTGCAAGGAAAGTTGGGGTCTAAGCTGAGGTTGAGTTCGGCATATCATCCTCAAACAGATGGTCAGTCGGAAAGGACAATTCAGTCATTAGAAGATTTGTTGAGGGCTTGTGTGTTGGAACAAGGAGGTTCGTGGGATTCCTATCTTTCGTTAATTGAGTTCACGTATAACAATAGTTACCATTCTAGTATCGGAATGGCACCTTTTGAAGCATTATATGGTCGGAAGTGTAGAACCCCGTTGTGTTGGTATGAGTCCGGAGAGAGTGTGGTGCTTGGACCAGAGATTGTTCGAGAGACAACAGAGAAGATAAAGTTGATCCGCGAGAAGATGAAGGCTTCGCAGAGTCGTCAGAAGAGTTATCACGACAAGAGGAGAAAAGATTTAGAATTCCAGGAGGGTGAGCATGTATTTTTGAGAGTCACTCCAGTGACCGGTGTTGGCCGTGCTTTCAAGTCGAAGAAGCTCACTCCTAGATTCATTGGTCCTTATCAGATTTCCGGAAGAGTTGGGAATGTGGCGTATAGAGTGGCTTTACCGCCAAATCTTTCGAATTTGCATGACGTGTTCCATGTGTCGCAACTTCGAAAGTATGTTTCGGATCCATCTCATGTGATCCACATGGATGATGTGGAGGTGCGGGATAATCTCACGGTGGAGACTATGCCTGTGCGGATTGAAGACCATGAGGTGAAGGTGTTAAGAGGCAAGGAAATTGCATTGGTGAAGGTGGTCTGGCTAGGAGCTGCCGGTGAGAGCATGACTTGGGAGTTGGAGAGTAAGATGCGGGAGTCCTATCCAGAGCTGTTTGATTCAGGTGAGTGTTCGAGGACGAAAACATTCTAAGTGGGGGAGAGTTGTAACGCCCAAATATTTAATTAAATAATTTAATTAAATATTTAGGTATTCAATTATTTATTTTATTTATTTTAGTTAGTATAATTATATTAACGATGGATTGAGAGGTGTGTAATTGGATTTTAGGTGATGGCGTTAGTGATCGGGCTTAAGCTGGAGGAAGCCCGTGATCCAAGCCCGCTAGCTAGGCGCATAGGAGAAGCGCCTAGGCTAGGGTTAGGTGTCATATGCGAAATTGTTGAGAAAGAAAGAGAGAGGAAAGTGCGAAATAGAGAGAGGAGAAGAGAGAAGGGTGTACGGCGCGAATTCAAGAGAGAAGAAGAAGAGGAGAATTTCGCAGATTCAAGGGAGCAGAGAGGAGCTGTGTTGCTGAGGTTCTGTTGGTGACTTTCTCAAGGGAAGTGGTGCTCTCCTAATATAAGGTAAGGGTGGGGTTCTTCCTTATAATGGAATTTTATGATGGGGTTATGTGGGAATAGGTCCTATGATGCCTAGGGTTCGATTTTTATGTAGAGTTGATGGTTGTTATATCATGATTGTGATAATTGAGATGTTGGTTTGATTTGGTGATTGTTGCAACCCTAGGAATTTGGTGCTCATAGGTGTTGATATGAATTGCATGCTAGGTGTTTGACAAATTGTATTTTTATGTTGTGATTGACAATTCATGGTGATTGGTATTGGTGGTTGAAAAATTGGTGATTTGAATTGGTGAGAAACTGAAAATAATGACCCTAGGGCACCATGGGCGCCATTGTCTTAGTGCTGTTTTTGGCGCCCTATGCCTGGGCGCCGTGCCTGGCCATGTGCCTTGGTGTTTCTGTTGCTGTTGCTGGCGCCCAGTGCCTGGGCGCCGTGTCTGGGTGTGTCTCGTGTGCCAATGTGCAATGTTGGGTGTTGCTGTGTTTGGCGCCATGGGTGTGGGCGCCGTGTGCCAAGCTGTTGTGTCGCTGTTTTTGGCGCCCTGGGTGTGGGCGCCGTGTGCCAGGGTGTGTGGGTATGTGGTTGTGCGTGGGTGGGTGTGTTGCTATGTCTTGGCGCAGGGGCGCCTTGGTGCCCTGTGCCTGGGCGCCTGTTTCCTGTGTGTGTTGCGCGTTGTCTTGGCGTAGGGGGGCGCCATGGGGCGCTGTGTCTGCGTGTGTCCTGTTCTGTGTTGCGTTGTGTTCCCTGTGTCTGGGCGCCAAAACCCGTGTCATGTTGCGTTGCTGTGTTGCCTAGGCGCCAAGGGCGCCAGTTCCTGTTGCTGGCCAGTTCCCAGCGTGTTCCCTGCTAGGCGCCCAATGCCTGGGCGCCATTTTCAGGATGTTGCTCAATTTTTTCCCGGTTTTGTTTTTGACATATCTTTTGACTCGGGAGTCCGATTTAGACAATTCAAAATGTTTTGGAAAGCTTATTCAGAGGCCTAACTGAATATTCTAATTTCAGGCAAAGTAATCTATTTTTCTGGAAATGGTTGGCTGTGGAAAGTTACTGTTTTAGAACAAAAATAATGTCGTCGTCCCAAATGTTTTGGAAAATTGTTGTCTCCTTGGTGTCTTGGTGTTGTTTTAGAAAATTATGTCCTCTTGGTGTCTTGGTGCGGTTTGATGCTAGGTGTGAAGGCTCAAACCTTGGTGTTGTTGGAACTAGGTGTGAAGGTTCCAAGTCTTGTTGTTACGTTGTGTCAGGTGGTTGGTGTTTTCGGTGTCGTTGTGGCTAGCTGTGAAAGCCCAACTTTGGTGATATTTGGTGATTGTTGTTGGTGTGTCACCTTGTGACTAATTTGGTGATTGTCTGTGTGCATTAATGGTGTCGCATACAGCATATGCATTACTTTGGTGAAGACCTTTGGTCTTGGAGCTAGGTGTGAAAGCTCAAATTTTTCTAAAACTGGTGAGCCTGGTGTGAAAGCTCGATTTTTGGTGAATTGGTGAGCCTGGTGTGAAAGCTCTCAATTTTGGTGACGCCCCTATTTACGGGCAAGACTTTTGGTGATTTTGGTACCACATGCATATGCCCGTTGGTGTGGGTTGCATTCATGCCTTGTCATGACACATGGTGACTGGTTGTAATGTTATAATTTGATGTGATGCTTATAATTGGTCTTATGTTGTAATTTGATGTGTGTAGTGGAGTGGTAGATATAGTATCATATTCTAGCACATTTCCTATCATTTTATGCTATTATATTGAAGATATCTCACCCCTTCTGTTTGAATGTTACCCTTATGCGGTAATGTGCAGGTGATTGCGAGTGAAGGCTTAGGTACCTTCATTATTCTGAGTCGGTGTCGTCGGTGTCCTTGCTTTGATGTGTAACACTCAAGGGGGGATAAACGCTAAACTTTGGTTGTTATATTTTGTTATTTGGAGTCCATTCAGGACATCATGATTTGATTGTTTTAAACTTCTTTTTATTTCCGCTGCGTGGTGATATAATTTTTGGTGATGTGGTTACTTAAACAGGTGTTATGGGCTTAGTCCCCTTTTGACAAGTTATTCACATCGCATGAGACATTTTGTTTAATGATGAATGTGTGTGACATCCCTTTCGATGTATGAAATAAATTTTTGTATACTCTAATTTTGTCGAATAATTACCGGGTAGAAAAGGGGTGTTACAGTCGTAACTCTAGCATATTGCCTATCATATATGCTATTATATTGTTAGATATCTCACCCCTTCTGTTTGAATGTTACCCCTATGTTGGTTACGTGCAGGTGATTGCGAGTGAAGGCATCTCTACCTTCGCTAGTAGAGTCGGTGTCGTCGCTCTGATACGTAACACTCGGGGGGATGAACGCTAGTTTTATTAGTTGTCTTTAATATTTAATTTCTGAAGTTTTATGGTGATGTTGTGATTACTCGTTGAACCTTTATTTTTATTCCGCTGCATGGTGATGGAGTTACGGTTGTAACACCCCTTTCTACCCGTCACTTTGTTTATAAAAATCAGAGTTTGAAAATTTCGTTCATAAGGAATGTTACACATACTTCAAACAAAACGTCATTTATCAATTTCAAAAACAGTTTAACTCAATAATCATTCATCCACGTAGCACTTCAGCATAACAATCTCAAGCCTCATTTAACGTCGCTTATAAAACTCAACATAACACAACCATCTACGCAGCGGAAAATAGTAAAACATAACCAAATAGTCCACATGGACACAACAACCAAAAATCATTAATAAATGCCGAGTTCGTTTCCCCCCTGAGTGCTACGTATCAGAGCATGACGACTCGACTCGAAAGAAAAGTGAAGCTAAGACCTTCACTGGGAATCACCTGCACGTTACCAACACAGGGGTAACATTCAAACAGGAAAGGGTGAGCATCATTTCAGTCTATATAATAGAAAATATGATAAGGACCAATCATAGGCTACGCACTAGAATAATCAGCATCCAATACACTAAACATCCACATCACAGTCATCATTCACATCATTTACAATAACTCATCTCATGTCATATAGATTTATGAAATGCAACCCACTCGCGGGTATATGCATGAAGGTACCTTTTTACAAAACGTCGCTTAGCCACTCAGGCCTCATCATCACTTAGCCACTCAGGCCTCAAACGTCATTGGTTTTATGCATATGGGCATGAGACACCATGACATGCACCACTCACTTCACACAATCATACAATTACTCAGATCATAGTCAACAATGTGACCCATCACTTACCAGTTTGCTCGCACGGAGCACAGCACCTGTCAAATTCATAATCATCACACAACATCACTAGGCCGTTTAGACCTTAACATCACTTAGCCCTTCGGGCCCCAAACGTCACTGGTTTTTCATCGACACTCACACATAAACATCAATCAACTCAAACCATAACCACTGAGGGCAAAAACGTCATTTGACTAACCACTAAGGGCATCCTCGTCATTTACACATCATTATCTACAACTTTGGCCACTAGGGGCAAAACAGTCTTTTACACGTCATAACTAATAATAATTAGCCACTAAGGGCAAAACAGTCTTTTAACTAGCCCCGAGAGCATCATCGTCAAAATCCTCATTTTTGACATTACTTCGCTAAAACTGTTGTTTATACACCAAAAGGGATTTTTAAAGAATTTCATATCATTTTTCAATGTCACTGGGACGATCACCCGGGACGGCCACTTGGGCGCCCACAAACAATCAGAAAATAACAATTTTTCATTTTAAAAATTAGACCCATAGATGGACAACGTAAAGAGCTTCACGACACTTTTTGAATCGTCCAAAACGGACGTCTGAGTCAAAAGTTATGATAAAAATAATTTTGAAAAAAATCAGGCAACATCCTGGGAATAGGCGCCTTAGGCGCCCAGGCAACCAGGCAACACGCGCACTGGCGCCCAGCGCCCAGGCGCGCAACACAACGCACACACGCAACACACAGGGCGCTCAGCGCCCAGCGCCTGGCGCCCAGGCGCAACAACGCGCAACACAGCGCAACACAACAGGACACGGGCGCCTAGCGCCCAGGCGCAACAACGCGCGCAGCACAACAAGTCACAGGCGCCCAGCGCCCAGCACAGGCGCCCAGCGCCCAGAAATCAGCAGCAACATCCAGAATTCTGTTCAACAATTTTTCAACACTAAAAATTGTTTTCTTAACAACTTTAAAGTATAAAACTCAAAATTTTCCAGCAACTAAAAATACACTTATTTTAATCAATTTCTCAAAAAAAAATTCAATTGGGCATTGTCTTCCCTATCCCCTTGGCGCCCTAGGCGCCTATACACCCATTCATCCAATTCGCGAACAACACAAGCAATCCAACACACCAATTTCAGTTTCATGAATTAATTCGAATGCCACAAGTCATCAAAACAAACGCATACATATCAAGAATTTCAGTCTCATGATTAATTTCACTTCGCATACGCATATATATAATGACCAATACCAACAATGCATCAAGAACACATCAAGAATTCGTGCATACATCAATTCGCATACATACATATATAGGAACCAACATCAACAATGCATCAATAAATCTAGTCTAACCCTAGATCTAGAACTCATCATATGAATTATTAGATAGAATGATAGAGCTCCCCTAACCTCGAAATTGAAGAACGGAGGCTCCGGAGATAGTCACGTACAGGACCACAGCAACAAGATCACGTTCTTGCTCTTCCTTGGTTGCGACTTCTCTCCTCTTCTTCTCCTCTCCTTACGGCGCCTTGCTCTCTCTCACTTTCTCACGCTCTCTCTTTTGATTTCGCAAAAATGGCCACAAACCCTAGCCCCCAACTAACTAACCACTTCGCCTACATTGTGGATCATGGGCTTGGGCTTTCCACTTAAGCCCAAGTCATGCAAGTGGCGCCTCCACTCCCTCCTAATACCACCAAAATAAATAAAATTCTAATTAATCACATTATATCAAATAATTTAAATTAAATCCCCAATTAATAAATTAATTAAATAATTTTAGGGTGTTACAACGGTCATGTATCGTACTATTTTAATGGTGAATTTTATTATTGACGTGTGATGTTTTATTGGTGTAAATGTGGCATCCCTTGTGGGTGTAGCGAAAAATGTTTTTGAAACTCTGATTTTTGTCAAAAAGTTTCCGGGTAGAAAAGGGGTGTTACATTTATGCCCTCCCTCCAACTCCTACCAACCAACACTTGAGGAACATATCAGACGGTCCTCAAAGATGTGTTAAAGAATGGCACATATACTTTGTCAATGGATACAAATTTCAGACCAATGAATGGACACAGGGCAGAGAGACAGTCAATAGTGGAGTGTGCATGAAGGGTGTCACTGGAGGAGGTGAAGATGATTTTTATGGTGTGGTTCAACACATATATGAACTTTCGCACCCCCATCTAGATTTTACTCAGAAGGTAGTGGTTTTTTATTGTAATTGGTTTGATCCGTCTGCTCGAGGAACAAAGGTGAATCCAAAGTCAAATACAGTGGACATTAAAATGAATGGTAGATATCGACTGTAGGATCCGTTCGTCATTGCACAAAATGTGAGACAAGTCTATTATGTCCCATATCCATCAACGTGGACTGATAGGCGTAGTTGGTGTGTCGCAATTAAAACAAAACCAAGAGGTCGCATTGAGACAAATGATGACACGGTGGAAGATGTGACATATGGATGAGATGTCTAATGTAAATGAAGTGATTCAAGTTGAACCCATTACTCGTTTATGTGATGAGCCAAACACCGGCGATGAAGTTGATGATGAAGAAGATGCTGGTGAAGATGCAACAGACCACATTGGTGTATCAAGAATTCACTCATCTGATGATGATGATTTTGAGAATGAATGGGATTCCAATTAGTTATTTATGTTTCAACAATATATGTTAACCTATTTTTAATCAAGGATGTAGTACTGCAGGGGACCCAGTGATTCCTGCTGGTACTGAGGGCTTAGCCCCGACAGATGTTGATGCAGATGGGGTACGCACATTCACTTTTAACCAGGAGGTGGTGAGGTATACAGCTGATGGTCGTATCATATTGGAGACTGCTGGCGATTCGTAAGTATATATATTATTATTTATTAATTTATTTTTGTTGCCTTTTATATAACTTATATAATTTTGTGTAATAAAATTCATCTTTTTTTAATGTAATACAGGTTTCTTCCTTCGAAGGCTACAGCTACCATCACAAAAACAATCAAGGAGAATTTCACCGGCAGCTGGAAGAATTGGACGGCTGTTAGAAAAGATAAAGAGGCAATTGAGATGATGTTAAAATCATTTTTGGTAAGTTATTCTACGAAATAACTAATTTGGTGTATTATCTTATTGACTTGATTATTAATTTGTCTTATAATTAACAACATTATTATAAATTTCTTAAATAGGAAAAATGTACATGGTTATGAGAGCAGCAAAGACAAGTACACATCACCGCCTCCTGAGTTAATAACATTACACCTGAGAAGCAAATCCCGAACTGGAAGAGAGTTGGTGAATATTCTCCACCCGAAAACCATTTTCGAAGGGATAGATGTTTTCCAAAAAGCCTTAAAAGGAGGACAATGTTTGCGGCATACTACTTGTATTGAATAATAAATAAAAAACATATTATTTTATAGTAAATTTATGTATTGAATAATAAATAAAAAATATATTATTTTATAGTAAATTTTTTATATCGCCGTCTTTTGGTGGGTAGGTTTTTTAGGATTGCTTACTCTACTACTAAATGATGACGACACTGTGGAGCATACATTTGGTTCGACCAGTTTACAATGTGTATGTTTTTTTATAATTAACACCAAGTGTATTTTATAATATACATTTTTTGTCAAAAATTATCTAAAAGGATCTTATTAATTAAAATATTAATTTAGAGAAATTAATGTATCAGTGTTATTTCCTGTACAATATTCAAATCACTTGTAACGATTGGGTGCCGCTTGCACCCTCTTTTATATAATTTTTGCTTATAAAAAAATCTCTTTTAAAATATGCACACAAATATTCTTATAATATATTTTTACTCTAAGATACAATACAAGTAGAATTATATTTATATCAAAATATATTTTCATATAAAACATTCTGTTATAATTGGTGTATTTTTTCTCGGATTTTATTATCTTTTTTTTGCTACCATGTTTTTGGTGTGCAGTTTCAACTGGCTTTGCCGATGACTAATCTACTCCAGGGAACCTGGCTGGCCACGAGTACCCGGCTTTGCCGGTCCGTGTGGTTCTCCCTTCCCAACAGAGTTTTTGTCACACCCAATATTCGAACCCGAGACATTGAGGTGGGATCAAAGTCCAGTAATTACCCCTTGGACCAACCCTTGTTGGTCGGGTTTTATTATCTTTTGATACTAACTATAAATAATAATCATTATTTCATTATTTTCATTTCTTTTAAGTTGTTGTTGTCTCAAATTTGGAGTGACCGACAAATTGTATTAGTTACGTTAAAATAAGTAAAATGAACTAATAATCGAGAATAATAAATCATAAGCTTGATGTTTCTAGGATTTATTATTTCAAATGGAAGAAACAACACGAAACTACATCAACGCAATATTTCTTTCAGCTACTTCTATATATTTTGAAGCTTTTGGATTCCAAGGATAACACACAGTAGATGGATCTAGATAACAACGCATACATCCACCATTTGCATTAATTTTCCAATAAAGTAATCCGCATGCTTGATCTCTATGTCCTTTGTAAATGTCTAAATAACGAGGACTTGGTTCTCCTTCCCATGTAAAGCTACAAAAGAATAATGTTCTCCAGAAAAAATCTGGAATGAAAGAGAAATGATAAATTTCGCCCGCCAAACGTGTATGAAATCCTAGATCGTTATCCTTCGATTTGCAATGAATGGTGAGACTTTTTGAACCGGTAGTATTTAGATTATTTATAATATCTACAACTACATGTTGTTTCCCCCAAGCCTCGGATGCAAGTATTATCACCAGAAGTGATAATATCACATTGTAGGTAATTATGTTTAGAGCTGCCATTGATGCAAAATAACTTCAAATGCAACCATCATTTTGAATTTATAAAAAATTTAGCATTTCCAACTTAATTAAGATTATCCAAATTTAATATTCCTCGTGCATACTATAAGAAACAAACGGAACTTTTTTATCGGTCAAAATTTTAATAAATGATGAATTCAAATTTTATCCTTATTTAAATTTTTGAATCATTAATTTCAAATGACTAATTTCATTGTCAATCCTTTATGTCCTTTAATAAACGGATATTACGTTTTTTTTATGGGCAACTGTAAGTGGGGTGGGGGAATGTTAGTTTTCGGGGTTTGAACCCAGACCTTCGTCTTGTAACTCCTTCATGTCTTTTAGCTTGCCAACCGAGCTACCTTCATGGAACTTGTAATACCCAAAATTTTTATTTGTGGTTTCTTTATGTCCCTTAGTTCACCAACTGAGTTACCTTCCCAGGACTTGTAGCACCCAATTTTTTCATTTGTGGTACTTTGTTTGTGGTTAGGTTTCTTCATTGCAACTTGTAGGACGCAATTTTTTTCTACTAGCATAGGAATAGGTCCCAAATAAAATTTTATTGGGAGAGCTCATGTATTTTTGTTTGATGAGATTCAAATACGGTAACTTAGAACACAATAAACTATTTTGAGTAGTAAATTATGATAGTGAAATAATAAGAAAGGAGTAGATTTAGAATATAATTAAGTCCAAAGTTATTTTAGAATATATGTTTGATTTTAATGTTTGTTTGAATCTAAATGATTTCAAGGGACCATTTTGAGGTTGAATAAAATTGAAAAATAGCACCATAACAAGTCTATACTGCGACAGCATGCAAACAATTTTAGTGGTGTATCTCATGGACTCTCTCGTTATTTTATTCGATGAACTTAGCTCGTAAGTTAAGAACAAGAGAGAAGAAAGAGAGCTCGGGATAAGAGAAAGTCGAAGGGAAGAAAGAGAAAGTCAAAGGAGAAGAAGGATTTTGGCTTACCCCTGCCCCCACCCCCCCCCCCCATATGGGTACACTTGCATCACCATTGAGCATAGGATAGTACTTGTAATACTCACAATACATTATAAATAATAGGCTTAATTACAGTTTTAGTCTCCTTATTATGACAAACTCACGATTTTAATCCCCGAACTTTTTTTCCATGATTTTGGTCCTCCTATTTTCTCAATTTCTAAAATTAAGGCCCCCCACCAAAATTGGTCAAACCAGAATCTGATGTGGCACTTACTTAACTTATGTGGCAGGCCAGAAGTAGATTGAACTAACATGAAAAGATCTGAAACAGAGCTAACGAGAGCAAGATGGTGGCCCGCAGGTGGTGACAGTGGCCGAAAGCAGAACGTTGGACATTGGAAAAGGAAGGACTTTTGCAGAGATATTTTAATGGAAAACAACATAAGTTTTGAGGAAAAAATTGGAACCGAAGTTGTTCAAGGTACCAAAGATGCTAAGGGGAAGAAGTCAAGTGACGAGGTTGTAGAAGGTTTTGAATGCAGGAGAAGGGTTGAGTCTCAATGAAGGAGATGGAGTTTTTTTTTTTTCTGGAATATATTTTTCTCATTTAACATAAAAATAATATATTATTAATTTAAAAATCTATGTGGCAATCCAACATGACTTGCCACATCAGTTAAGTGAGGTCCACATCAGCAAATTGTTTGACCAAATTAGAGGGGGACCTTAATTTTAGAAATTGAGAAAATATGGAGACTAAATTTGTGGAAAAAAAAAGTTGGGGGACTAAAATCATGAGTTGGTCATAGTAGGGGGACCAAAACTGTAATTAAGCTTAAATAATAATATTGATAATATTTCCCCCCAAAAAATAATAATGATAATAATAATAATAATAATAATAATAATAATAATAATAATAATAATAATAATATTAACAACAATAATATATGGGTTCAAAGTAGACATTTGTATCTTTTATTTATACGATCTCTTTAAATAGTTTGGTCTTTTACTTAGACTAGTTAATATTAGTTATAGACTATGAAGCCCGGATACGAGATACGACACGGGATACGATACGATACTGATATGGGGATACAGAGAAATTTTAAAAATCAAGATACGATACGGTCGGGATACGTTAATAAAAAATTAAATTTTTAAATTCAGATATATAAAAACATAAAAACATAAATACAAAAAAATTGTGTCAAAAAAATAAAAACATAATATACAATTTTGTCAAAAAAAAGTAAAAAATAGTAACATGAGTACAAAAGTAATATGAGTAGAAAAAAAGTTGAAAAAAGATAAAACGGAAAAATATAAAACAACGATGAAATAGAGTGAAGGGAGACGTGTAATCAAAAAATAATGGTGGGACCTGTCAAAAACAACAGTGGTGGGAGACCAATAAAAAAATAAAAGAAACGATAAAAGAAGAGGGAGAGAGGCATCATACCTATAAACATGAAATGTGTATGTTTTTAATAGATAATAAAATAATAAGTAACCGTAAAAAAAAAGATAATAAGTAACATAAATTTTAACTTTGAGTAAAAACTATGTAAGGGGTAATCGAATCATTCTGTCAAACTTTTAACAAAAAGAAAATCAGAAAAAACCCTAAATCTTGTGTTTCTATTGAATGGGCCACGAGACCCGACCCAAATCTGTGTACAATGCATCTTCTTTGCAACTACCGCAAGTTGTGTGCGTTTGTTGGAGATGGAGAACGCGAGTTCGTCGCAGATGGAGCGCTACCTAGAGATGGAGTGGTCCTTGGAAGACTATATAAGCCAAGAAGCATAACAGAAAGATCTTGCTAGATTCTACAGCACAACCAATTGCTAACCAACTGTGCTGAGTCATACAAATTCTAGAAGCAAATGGAATCTAACAAAGGAAATCTAATTTGACATGATTGGTGAATCTTGCTAGTAGCTTTTTGATGCGCTGAGGTCTAGCTCCCTTGGTCTCAATGGGCTGTTCAGCGGGCCCAATGGTCACAACACTAATGCTAGTTGCACCTCCTGAGTTGATATCCTTCACTATGGACAGCTGTTGGGTTCGGAGAAAAAGTCACATTGGTGGATTTGAGAGTTCCTTAATAATATTGGACAAAAACCTACAACATTATACGGTTCTGGTCTCTATAACCTCTGAAACCCGGATACTCCAACACTAATGCTAGTTGCACCTCCTGAGTTGATATCCCTTGGAAGAGAATCAATAAAGGTTTACTTGCTCTCTTGCAATTTGTATGACTTTATCATCAATGAGTGTCTTTCCAGTTGCCAAGAATGGTCTTCCAAGGATTGACAAAGGAGAATCGATAAAAGTTTACTTGCCCCCTTGCTTTGTGATGGAGCAAATTTGGCGCTAATACATACACCAGGGATTGATGATAGAAAATTGCGAGTTTTGGATCTCTTTATCACATGTATGTTGTCTTAGAAATAGGTCCCAAATAAAATTCTATTGGGAGAGCTCAGGTATTTTTGTTTGATGAGATTCAAATACGGTAACTTAGAACACAGTAAACTATTTTGAGTAGTTTTTTTTATAAGCAATGTTAGTGGGGGTGGGGGAATGTTAGTTTCCAGGAGTTGAACCCGGGACCTCCTTCTTGCACTCATTTGGTGCACTCCTTCGGTATTCCTTAGCTCGCCAACTGAGCTACCTACTTATGATAGTGAAATAATAAGAGAGGAGTAGGTTTAAAATATAATTAAGTCCAAAGATATTTTAGGATATATGTTTGATTTTAGTGTTTGTTTGAATCTAAATGATTCTTGATGTTATGTGATTTCATTGGTGGTGATTTTGTTAGAATTCGTTTTAGGTTAGAAATTAAGGTTGAAAAGATAATATACGATTTAAACTGGGACTAAAATTATAAGTACCTAAGTCAAAGTAAGGGACTATTTTGAGGTTGAATAAAATTGAAAAATAGCACCATAACAAGTCTGTACTACAGCATGCAAACAATTTTAGTGGTGTATCTCATAAACCATTTTGTTCTGGACTTAGATCATGGAGTAAAATATCTGCTTAGATTTTTGTTAATGGGCTGCATATTTTTTTCTTTGCTTGGTTCATACAGCTTATTTTTACAGGCCAGCAAAAAAGTTAGGAGGATGGAATCTATAGGTAATGATAGACTAATAATTGCTAATAATAATTTAATTAGATCTGACTCCTTTTTTAATTGTAATGTAGAGAAGCTATAGTGACTTGATTAAGAACCCCTCAAATTTAACCTCCTCTACAACCCACTCCTCATCCTCTCTTTTTCTGATCTGACTCCTTTTTCTGATTATGTCACTGTGAGAGGATCCATCCTTTTGCAAAACAATTTAATCAATAGTTTATTTAGTTCTCCTGGCCAAGGTAACTCTGCCTGTGTTTTGGAAGTCTCATAAACTAAAACCAGTGCACATAATTGTCCACTAACAGCTGCTTTAAACATTGGCCTTTAAATATGACTCAAATTCTTTTTCGAGATCATCATGGCAGGTTATCTTTATATATATTTATCACATAACGGAATTCTATGCACTAGAAGTTCTTAAGGGCCCAACTAACAACTTTGGAGGTTTGTTTCTTCTATATGCCTTGCATAGGACTCCACGTTTGATTGAATAGATTGTTTCCAGGGTCTCTATTTTCATTACCAAATATTTCCAATGATTGTCATGCTCAAATCAATTTTCCAGATATTTAACTAATGTGTTTCATAAGAACTTTAATTATAATACTTCCATTCCTCCTCTTTCAGATGTGCATTTCATTTGCATATATATATATATATACATATATATATATATATATATATATATATATATATATATATATATATATATATATACTTCCATTCCAACTGACATCATGAATGATCCTTGAAGGGGTGAGGACTGAGGAATGCATGGGGCCGGGTGGAAAGAGAGAGGGACATGTTGCAGTGTGGCTTTGATGGTCATGTGGACGGCTAGATCAAATGTTATTTGTTATATATATGGCAAATAATGCTGCAAATGAATGGACACAACTACTTTTTTCCTTCTTCTATAACTATATCTTTTGCAGCTACTTTACTGTCAGCCTCTATCTGCTCTATAGATTTGTGTCGTATTTATTATCCCTAGAGATTTGAACTTACTAATGTAGTTGTGAGCAATATATAAGGTCAATCATGTACAGGGAGGGTATCAGAATTTTTATTTGAGGTCCATCATATTTTCTTCCTTATAGCATTGCCACATTCGTTGGTCAACCTGTATAATTGAGCCAATGTTATTTAATGGCCAACCAAGAAGCGAATTTACTGTGTTCGTAAATCCCCACACCTACACAAGGATGCTCGATTTCATTTCGAGATCAGAACCCATCAGCGTCTTATCCATATTCTATATCCTTTTGTTCATGTTCCCTGTTCTGTCATCAGTGGAGTTTTTAGAATGTTTATTCCTGTTATTGAATAGATATTTTTGCATATTATATTATATGCAATGCAATGTAATACAACTTTGATATCATAACAGAGCACAATTGTGTTTTTCCTGTTAAAATATGCATATGCACTCGTTCTGTTACCTTGTGAGATTGTTTTACTTGTGAGAGATCGAGATACTATATGTCTCATATCAAACCCTCACATCAAAATCAAATTCCTTTTACATTCTCATTTAAGTCCTTCCCTTTCTCATTTCTCTCTTCATATATAAGGAGAAACATGTACACATTATTTCAGTCAAAAAAATAAATAAATATTAATTCAGTGTCCTATTACCTACAGCACCAATTTCTCAAAACACAAACATCAATGACAATTAAAAAGACTGCTATTTTCCAACAAAATACCAAGACTATCCCCATCTCTGTCTCTGTGTTGGTTAGTTGTGTTGTGTGCTACTGATCATACTGCCTAACTGGGAAAAACCGTTTTCTCTAAGTGTGATGATGCATATGAATAATGCCCGGTAATTCGGAAGAATCAACAGTCCAAAACATAATGATTGATGCATCTATGAGGGTATCTGCACATTGAATTGAATACATAAAGTATAAAGAGACTAATTTCGAAAATTTATCTCAGTAGCCTTCTCAGGCAAACAAAAAACAAAGTGAGAAACATAACTATTGGGAAAAAACCGAAATCCCACATTGACTAGAGATATGGTCTCAAAAGACTTTATAAGTGGAAGACAACCCTCACCTTACAAGCCAGTTTTTTGGGGTTGAGTTAGGCCCAAACCATATTCTAAAATGGTATCAAAGCCTATCCAAGATCTGTTGGGCCACCCATTGTTGGGTCTTGCTCCAGATGTCTATTACTGGGCCACTCGGGTCACGCTCCAGATGTCTATTCCGTCGGGCCACCTACCATTATAATCCACGCACAAAGCCCAATAGTGCTGGGCGTGAGGGGGTGCATTGGGAAAAACCCAAGTCCCACATTGACTAGAGATATGGTCTCAAAAGACTTTATAAGTGGATTGGGTTAGGCCATGATTGAGTTACGCCAGCATCATTGTAATTGTTGCGCCCGAAAAATCCGGTTTGCGACTTTTCGTTTGACAACGTGGAAAAAGTTTGGAGCCGCCACCAATATTTTAATTTTAAGACCAAAACATTGAAAAAATGTCTTTTAAACAAGGCGGATGGTCTTTTGAAAACTAGAGATGTAGGTTCGGGGGTCGGTTAGGTACAGGGAAGGTATTAGCACCACGCATCTCATTTCTACCGAAAGGGAACCATTAACTTGATGTGTGGTTTAGACAAAAGTTCGAGTTGAAAGTAATTTATTCTACTTCTTTTCTTTTCTTTAAGGTTTGTTTTATTGAAAACAGGAGGGAAGAAGAATATTTTTGGTTATCTTTGAAAGTCAGGACAAAACAAAGATTTTTTAAGAGTGTGCTTGACGGAACAGAACCCCGCTCCTACGTATCTCCCGGTGCGATGGAGAATTCAAAGCTACGTAGTTCTCGGTTATCTTTGAAAATCAGGACAAAACAAAGATTTTTTAAGAGTGTGTTTGACAGGACAGGACACCGCTCCTACGTACCCTCACTAAAAGAGGGATCAAAGCTACGTAGTTCTCGGTTATCTTTGAAAATCAGGACAAAACAAAGATTTTTTTAAGAGTGTGTTCTTGACGGGACAGGACCCCGCTCCTACGTACCTTCACTGGAAGAGGGATTAAAGCTACGTAGTTCTCGGGGTTATCTTTGAAAATCAGGACAAAACAAAGATTTTTTTTTTTAGAAGTGTGCTTGACAGGACAGGACCCCGCTCCTACGTACACTCACTGGAAGAGGGATCAAAGCTACGTAGTTCTCGGCTTTTGGTTTTCAAAAAGGATTGAGCTTTCGCGAAGACCGAACAACAACGGTTAGAATGCCCTCACTACTAACTCTTTTGAAGATGAAATCATCATTAATGACCTAATCGGCAACGGCGCGATTGGTGTTTAATGACAATTGGTTTATTTTTGAGAAATGAATAAGTTTTCGAAAATGGGATAGAGCTTTTGCGAAGACCGAACAACAACGGTTAGAATAGTCTTGCTACTAACTCTTTTGAAAACAACATCATCATTATCAACCTAATCGGCAACGGCGCGATTGGTGTTTAATGACGATTGATTTATTTTTGTTTTGAAAGTAAAAGTTTCTTTTTGTTTTGAAATGATTTTAGGAAATGGGTTTTAGAAAAGGAGTAGAACATTTCAAGTCAATTCTAAATCCATAACCAAACGCAAATGAATGAATAATACTCAAGCAAACATGAACATATCATTCATTAACCAAGATTAAACATGCCCATACAATCAAAGGATTCAATTATTAAAGATGCAAAACAAAGTTCTCAAAGTAATTGTGTGTGTGCAAGAAGGATTGTATTTACCCTAATGGCTCTATGCTACAACATGCATGTAGACTTACGTCTCCATTAGGAGGTCATACAAGTGGAGAGGAGGGTACACAATCAAGTCAAGACGTTTACATGGCATCAAGAACAAGTGAATACAATTGATTGTAAACATAGAGTATTCTAAGTTAAATGATTGAATATGTAAGCAATGATGCATGATTAGGTAAGCGTGTAAGTGCATGAGTGTACAAGGAATGAATGCATAGCACTTTATTTATGAATGGATGGTATACAAGGATGCATAAGAGGATGCAAGAGATATAAGCATATGAGGATGCATGAGAGTGTTACATAAACTAAGTATGAATGAAGATACATGAATGTGAAAATGTTTTGGGTATTTTTGCAAGTTGATAAGTTGTAAAACTTTAAGTAAGAAGTTAGTGAAAAGTAAAGTAAAAATGCATGAAGTAAATGGTAATTATTTAATGAGATGGTAAAGTAAAAATGCATGAGGTAAATGGGAAGTGGTAAAATCTTTTTATGTTTTAGTAAAAAATTAATGAAGTGGTAAAAACCAAAGTAGTAAAATATTTTTATGTTTTGGTAAAAAGTTAATGAATGGTAAAGTAAAATGGTAAAAAGTAAATAAACACTAAAACCAAGTTGAATCACATAGAGCAATCCTCTCACTTTGAGAAAAGTGCACTAGGCACTAGTGAGAATCAACTTGCCTATCATCAACAATTTACAATAAGCAAACTAAGACACAAGAATAAGTGGACACACAAACTAAATTGAGTCATTTCTAGCAATCTTCACCACTTAGGTCAAGGTGCACTAGGCACTAGTGGGAATCATATTGCTAAATCATCAACCAACAACAAAAAATAACATCTAACACTAAAATAAAAGATTAACAACAAGATCAAACATCACCAAACAAAGAACAACAACAAAATCAACTTGGAAATATTTTTAGATCTATAAGCATGCGAACCAAAGGAAACATAGATCCACATTTTATTTAATAAAAAAAACCAAAATTAACACAAAGCAACATAGATTTATTTTTTTGCAAGGATTCATATGATTAAGCAAGGAAGTGCAAAAAAATCATATCAACCCTAACTTTTATGATATGCGAAATGCTAAAGCCCATAAACAACAATTTTATTTATGAAATCTAGTGCAAAATATGTTTAGAGATGCAAGGGAAATCATTCAAGCACAAGAACAAATCCTTCAAGGCCAAGGACCCATCTCAAACACCCAAGGCTCCCTAAGTCCTTGTCAAAATGTTTGAAATGGATCCTCAAAGCAACAACGACAAACAATCAAGAAGGAGTTGGGAGTAGAAGAGAGATTATGCAAGAAGAACTAAATATGAGATGCAAAGTTTCAAAGCTTACCTCAAAATCACAAAGAAATGAAGGAGATGATATGAACACAAAGATTGCTAGCTCTTAGCAATTTGATGATGCAACCTTGAAGAGAATGGAAGGAATGATGATGATCTAGCAAGAAATGGAAGATTTGATGGTGAAAGATGAAAAGAATGAAGTGAGGGAGTGAGAGAGATTTCATGGAAGAGAGGAAGAGGGAGAAGTTTTTGGTGTGCTAGGGTAAAAAATGAGAGTGTAGGAGAATGAGAGGCCAAAGGATCCTTAGGTGTGGGAATGAGGGAGTATTTATAGAGCTATTTTAGGTTTAGGGGCAATTGGGTCATTGGCCTTACTAAGTGCTCTAGGATTGAACTTTGATTTTGAATGGAGGGTTGAGATCACTTATCACATGGATTGAGGGTGGAGAGAAAACACAAAATGGAGAGGGAATGGGGTCATACACGAAAATTAGGAGCTTTTTGTTGCACAAAAATTGTTAAGGGCAAATAGGGTTTTGTACACAAAGTTATAGCCTAGGATTTGATCTAGAATTTTAATAAATGGCTAGGAATACAAATCACATGGATCAAGGGCATGAAGAAACACAAAATGAGGTGAAAAATAGCTGGAAAATTCGGAGCAAATGAGGCCTTGGTGCCCAAGTTTGTGCAAGCTTGCCAAAAGATAGTACATTTGTCTTATATGAGGACACTTCCTTATTTTACCATTTTTGATTATTCTTTTCATGATAATTCCACATTATTCATTCCACTTTGGGCCATATCCTAGGAATCAATCATTGGGCCCAAAATTCCATGATATCACCATTCCCAAAATTGATTTGATACCTCACCTTGAAGGAAATTCCCATTTTGCCCTTTTCTTTGAAGTTTGACTTTTTGTGCAAAAATTTATCAATGCATGCGCATAAAAAATGTGACCCAACTCATTTTGATCCAAATGCATTCTTCTGATATTGAATAATGATTTTTGGTGAGAAATTGCTTAATTTTGGAAATGACCAAAATAACCTTTTTGCTCCAAAAACCCTAATTTTGCTCCAAAATGCATTTCGACCCTAAAAATGATTTTAAAAGCTGTGGAATGACTTTTAGGACCCAAAATGCAATGCATAATGCTCTTCACTCTTCAATTTATTTATTTTTGTGGAAAATTAGGATTTTGACCTAAGCCGGACAAAATTGGGGTATGACAGCTGCCCCTCTTTATCTGGATTTTAACGAGGAATATGAATTGGCCGAAACATATTCCGAGGCAAAATAAAGATAAAGAATTTAGAAATTATACCGATTTTGTCTACTTAGGGAAAAACACGAATTTTTCCCCCTCTTTTTTTTTCTGGTTTTTCTGTTTTCTATTCTTCTTTTTTTTTTATGCACAGGTGTTAGCACGAGATGACTGCAATGGATGAAGCGTCAGCTCTTAGTAAGCAGGAAACTAAATGGTGCCAACCCTCAGTAAGCTAGCGGAAAGCAATAAAGAAAGCAATAAAAAGGGAAGCAAAAAGGGTGCCGGCCCTCGTTAAGCCGGCGACGGAGGCTGCCTAAAGCCTTTTAACGAATCGCGAATGATCCGAGCTTGCACTTGGGCCTGGGAGCACGTGGGCTCAAAAGGGGTGGTCTTGCGAGCGACCAGGGGAGGGTACTATATCAAGTCTAGATCTCGATATTTCCCTAGGACTGCACCATGTTTTAGGCTAACACAGCTATCCTCTTCGACTGGACCTATTGAGGTCAGGGGGACTTACCTGCAGCTCGAATACAAGGTGAAGTCAATCTTGCTGGGGACACGTGGGTCCAGAGGGGATTCCAAAATCCAGTTGGTTTCCTTTAGTCGGTCAATGCCTCCACACCGATCCAGGATGCCTGCTCAGGTTAGCGGACTTTTCTTCAGCTTTCTCTTGATTGATGATCAATACCATTGCACTGATCCAGGATGCCAGCTCAGGCTAGCGGACCTTTCTTCATCTTGCTCTGATTGATGATCAGTGCCATTGCACTGATCCAGGATGTCTGCTCAGGTTAGCGGACCTTTCTTCAGCTTGCTCTGATTGATGATCAATGCCATTGCACTGATCCAGGATGTCTGCTCAGGTTAGCGGACCTTTCTTCAGCTTGCTCTGATTGATGATCAATGCCATTGCACTGATCCAGGATGTCTGCTCAGGTTAACGGACATTTCTTCAGCTTGCTCTGATTGATGATCAATGTCATTGCACTGATCCAGGACACTTGCACACGTTAGCAGATGCAAGACATGGTGCATGGAATATGAATGCATGCTATGCAAAGTCCGTTATGCGAATGCATGTCATGTGAGTGCATGCGATGTGATGATTTAGTGGAATGATGAATGCAATGGGATGTTATTCTTGATTCTTCGTTTCTTTTGTCAGCTTTCTTTTTTCTGACTATTTGTTTTTTCTTGGCTTTTCATTCTTTGATCAGCTTTCTTTTTTTGATCGTTTGTTTTTTCTTTTGCTCTTTTGCTCTTTTGGCTTATTTTTGCTGGTTCAGCCAACCCGCGACACTCATGGCACGAGACTGAGGAACCCACTGGAATTGCGGGGCTCATGGGCCGAGTGCATGTTGGCTTTGACTTCGCCATTTGAAGCAATCGTGAATGCAATCGCTTTCTCTTGCATGATTAACTGGTTTTGGGGAATTGCTTTTTTCCGCGACCTTTAGGGACTTTGCAATAATTGTAATGCTCCATGATTTATGCACATGTTTTACAGGTCATCATCACCATCATTATAAAAGGTTTATTTTGAGCAAAAAAAGCAGAAAATAAAAGAGTGAACAGATATGAGAAAGTTGAACTTTATTAATGTGGAAACCGCTCGCACAAGAAGTTACGCCGATTGTTTATTACACTTGAAAGTTTAAACTATAAAAAGACACGAAAAAAGTGAGAAGTTAAATTCTGACTGTCCGTCTCTGTGGAACAGTGCTAAACATTTATGTCCTTGACCTTGAACACTCTCTCATCCAAGTCTTCAGAGGAGTTGTATGCCTTTCTTTACTTTTCATGCCCAAGTTTTCTGACCCTAATTTTTGCCTGGATCGCCCTTTGCGGGTTTTCAATCCACCGGGTCGCTCTGATTTGCCTAGCCCCCCTTTCGGGTTTTCAACCTAGCGAGCTAACTCTTACTTGCTTGTCTTTCTCTTTTTTCGTCTATTTCTTTCAGGCATAATACTTCTTCACTTGATCGGAATTGACTGGGATCCTTAAATCCTCTCCGTCCATGTTCGTGAGTATCAATGCTCCTCCAGAAAAGGCTTTCTTGACCACATACGGGCCGTCATAAGTGGGTGTCCATTTCCCTCGGGGATCAGCCTGGATGGGCAAGATCTTCTTAAGCACCAAATCTCCCTGCTTGAATTTACAGTGCCGGACTTTCTTGTCAAAAGCTGTTCTCATTCTCTGTTGGTACAGCTGCCCATGACACAAAGCTGCAATTCTTTTTTCCTCAATGAGGTTTAGCTGATCCAGACGAGCCTGCACCCACTCTGCTTCTTCCAGTTTAGCTTCCATGAGTACCCGTAGGGATGGTATCTCAACCTCGATTGGGAGGACCGCCTCTGACCCGTATACCAGAGAGAAAGGAGTTGCCCCAGTTGAGGTACGCACTGAAGTACGATAGCCATGCAAAGCAAAGGGAAGCATTTCATGCCAATCCTTGTATGTGACCACCATTTTTTGCACAATCTTTTTGATGTTCTTGTTAGCTGCCTCCACTGCTCCATTCATCTTGGGCCGATAGGGGGAAGAATTATGATGCTGAATTTTGAACTCTGCGCACAGGTCCTTCATCATTTTGCTATTCAGATTGCTGCCGTTATCAGTGATGATCTTGTTAGGAAGACCATAACGGCAAATCAGATTCTTCTTCACAAATTTGGCAACCACTGAACTGGTTACACTGGAGTATGAGGCAGCTTCAACCCACTTCGTGAAATAGTCAATGGCGACCAAGATGAAGCGATGCCCATTTGATGCTTTGGGTTCTATGGGACCGATGACATCCATTCCCCACATTGAAAACGGCCAGGATGCAGTCAGAACATTCAATTTGGCAGGCGGCACATGAATGTGGTCAGCGTAGATTTGACACTTGTGGCACTTTCGGACAAAGCTGTAGCAGTCACCTTCCATCTGCAACCAGTAATAGCCCGCCCTTAAAATCTGTCTAGCCATAGTATGCGCACTGGAATGAGTTCCGAATGAGCCCTCGTGTACATCTTTCATGATTCTTTCAGCTTCTTCTTTAGCAACACACCTTAAGAGGACCATGTCATAATTCCTTTTGTAGAGAACCTCACCGCTGAGGAAGAAATTCCTTGACAGTCGCCGAAGAGTTTTCTTGTCATTTTCAGATGCCCCAGGAGGGTATTCTCTGCTGATGATGTACTGTTTGATATCATGATACCAAGGCTTGTCATCCGGCTCTTCATCTATGGCTGTGCAGTAGTGATGCGCAGGTAGACTCCGGTGCTGGATTGTGACATGAGTCAAGCTTTTATCACAATTGATATTGAACATGGATGATAAAGTTGCCAATGCATCAGCCAGCTGGTTTTCGCTTCGAGGGATGTGTTTGAAAGTGATTTCGTCAAAAGACTCCATCAACTCTTGCACATAAACACAATAAGGAATCAGTTTGGGATCTCTGGTCTCCCAATCGCCTCTTACTTGATGAATAACCAGGGCTGAATCTCCATACACATCTAGCCTTTTAACTTTCCATTCTAGGGCTGCTTGAATACCCAAGATGCACGCTTTATACTCTGCTATGTTGTTTGTGACATAGAAGCTCAACCTTGCAGTGACAGGAACGAAGCGATTGTCAGGAGATATTAACACAGCACCTGCCCCATGCCCCCATACATTTGACGCACCGTCGAAGATCATTCTCCACCTTTCACTTTCTTGGGACTTCCCCTCATCAAACAGTGCCATGATATCTTCATCAGGAAAATCATGCTGCATTGGTTGGTAGTCTGGAATCGGCTGACATGCCAAATACTCAGCAAGTGCAATACCTTTAACTGCTTTTTGTGTGACAAACAGGATATCGTATTCTGATAATTGCATCTGCCAACGGGAAATTCGTCCTGTAAGAGCTGGCTTCTCAAATATGTACTTGATTGGATCCATTTTTGACACCAACCAAGTGGTGTGACTCAGCATGTACTGCCTTAAACGGTGAGCAGCCCAAACTAGAGCACAACAAGTCTTTTCCAGCATAGAATATCTTGTCTCACAATCGGTGAACTTTTTGCTAAGATAGTATATGGCATGCTCCTTTTTCCCGGATTCATCATGCTGCCCCAACACACAGCCCATTGAATTATCTAGCACTGTAAGGTATAAGATGAGAGGCCTGCCTGACACAGGTGGCATTAAGACTGGTGGATTCTGCAAGTACACCTTGATTTTCTCAAAGGCAGCTTGACACTGGTCATTCCACTTCAACTCTTGATTTTTGCACAGCAGTTTGAAGATCGGCTCACAAGTAGCAGTCAACTGGAAGATGAATCGGGAGATGTAATTCAACCTTTCGAGGAAACCACAGACTTCTTTCTCTGTTTTGGGCACCGGCATCTCGAGGATGGCTTTTACTTTGTCTGGATCCACCTCGATTCCCTTCTGGCTGACAATGAAGCCTAACAACTTCCCTGATCTCACCCCAAACGTGCACTTGGCCGGGTTTAACTTGAGTTTATATTTCCTCAACCGTTCAAAGAGCTTCTGCAGATTGACAATATGCTCCTCGTCGGTTTTAGATTTTGCGATCATGTCATCCACATAAACCTTAATCTCCTTATGCATCATGTCGTGAAACAGCGTGACCATGGCCCTTTGGTAGGTTGCACCAGCGTTCTTTAACCCGAATGGCATGACCTTGTAACAGAACGTTCCCCAAAGCGTTATGAAAGTTGTCTTTTCCATATCTTCGGGGTCCATCTTGATCTGATTATATCCCGAATATCCATCCATGAAGGAGAATAACGAGTGTTGAGCTGTACTATCAACTAAAACATCAATGTGGGGCAAAGGAAAATCGTCTTTAGGACTAGCACGATTCAGATCTCGGTAGTCAACGCACATTCTGACCTTCCCGTCCTTCTTCGGAACCGGGACAATATTGGTAACCCACTGTGGGTATTTGGCCACCGCTAGGAATCCGGCATCAAACTGCTTTTTTACCTCATCCCTAATCTTTAGGGACATCTCAGGCTTCATCCTTCTAAGTTTCTGCTTCACAGGCGGGCATTCAGGTTTGACTGGCAACTTATGCATCACAATGTCAGTATCCAACCCAGGCATATCTTGGTAGGACCATGCAAACACATCCATATAATCGTGCAACAGCTGAACCAACTTCATGCAATCCTCGTCATTCATGGCGGTACCCACTTTGACCTCTTTCTTGCTCTCAGTTGTACCCAAGTTGATCACTTCAGTAAATTCTCCGTGTGGCTGAATTACCCTTTCTTCCTGTTTCATTAACCTCATGAGTTCTGGAGGAGCTTCCCAGTCTTCCTCAACATCCCCCTCAGCTTGATTAATAGGGTGATCAAAGTCAAAATATAGACTGTTGGCACTGTTATTTTGGGAGACAATTGCTGTGGATCTGCATTTTGCCGAAGCGAAAAAGCAGAATGAAAGGCGAGACAAGCAAGCAAACAATAATAAAGCGAGGAAAAGACACATGAAATGAAAAGGATTGATTTTTATTGATTGAAATTCAAAAACAACGTTTTTATTAATGATGATGATTCTGAAAATAAAAACATGCTCACCCCTAACAACTTGTCCTATGGCCTTGGGCAGAGCCACAAGGTTGCATTACAAATGATTACTTTAAATTAAAAGTCACAGGAAGATCAACAGCCTTCCAATTCTTTAATTTTTCACTGGCACCGCAGCGTCAAACCAAACTTGCACCACCCTCTTCAGACTCAGAACCATCCTTGATGACAGCAACTTCTTCTTCAATATCATGGGTTCCTATCTGGACCACACACCGATCCATCAGGTCCTGTAGGATCATCTCAAAGTTTTCACAATTCCCCACACACGTGGAGTCATCACACCCCTCTTCATGGCAACACCCCTTCTTAACCACCCCAACATGGCATAACTCAGAGTAGATAACACCCAACGGGGTCTTGATCTTCTGCACATCTTTTACCAATTGCCCAACGGAACTTTCTATAGCATTGGTAGCTGGCCTCTGATGACCTGACAATGGATTAGTTGTTGTATTCGGGCTGCTCTGCTTGAACGAGATCCACCCAGCATCTACTAGGTCTTGCACCACATGCTTGAAGGCTTTACATTCCTCCACAGTATGACCGACCCCGTTTTCGTGGAAACTGCAGGTAGCATTAGCGTTGTAACTTCTGGGAAATGGCGGCTGCAGGGCCTTCATTGGCCGAGTGTTGATCAAGTTCTTGGAAGTCAAGTGATCAAACAATTCAGTGTATGTCATTGGTATTGGATCAAAACTGGTCCGTTTCTTGTACTGATAACCCTGAGCCCTGTGACTGTCACTGGCTTGCTAGGATGGCACAGGAGCAGAAAATGGAACAGTTTGTGGTGGAGGGGTACCAAAGGATGAACTTCCTCCCGAGATTACATTTGTTTCCCCTTCCTTCTTCTTCGAGAAATGGGAGTGAGGCTTCTTCTGATTGCTTGAACCCCCAGAGCTTCCTGCATTACTGAGGTGATTCGAAATCTTCCCACTTCGGAGACCATGCTCAAGTCTTTCCCCGAAGACTATTATATCGGAGAAGCTAGTTGAAACACCTGTAATCAGCCGGTCATAGTAAATTGCTGGCAGAGTTTCCAAGAACGTGCACACCATTTCTTTTTCAGTCAAAGGAGGTTGGACCTGGGCGGCTATGCTTCGCCATTTCTTGGCATATTCTTTGAAAGTCTCCCTTTCGCCCTTACTCATGTGTTGCAATTGCGACCTGTCCGGAGCCATGTCCATGTTATACTTATATTGTCTCATGAATGCTTCGCACAAATCTTTCCAACAACGAATTTCAGAGGATTGCAGTTTCATGTACCAATCTAGAGGAGCTCCAGCCAACCCGTTTTGAAAGCAGTAAATCAGCAGTTTGTCATCATTGGCGTAAGGACTCATTTTTCGGACAAACATCATAACATGGCTCTCCGGACAGCCTGTTCCTCTGTATTTGTCCACTTCGGGAGCTTTGAACTTTGGTGGCAAAACCAAATCTGGGACTAAACACAGCTCACGAGCTTCCTTGGCTCTGACCCCAACACCCTCCATTGCCTTTACTCTTTCTTCAAGTGCACGAATCTGGTCATTTGGCTGTGATCCCTCAAACATATGTCCTTGGGGATGACTCCCCATACTGTAATAATACCCTCCAGGCTGAGGAACATTGTGAGGGTGTGCTGCAAGCCCCGGAGTAGGACTGAGCACAGCATGAGGACTAGGAGTTTGGATCTGCGGTCCTCCGGCAGCTCCCCCGGACACGGCGGCCGTGACCTGATTAGGCGCAACCATACTGACGGGGATAGGTCCAACAGTTCGCGGCATGTACCCAGCATGCATACCCCAAGGATATCTTTGTGAAGTGTATTGATTCGGCCCATTCATTCCTGAAGCAAAGACGGGATGACCGACCCCGGATCCCGGAGGAACTGTGGCTGATATTGGAGGAGGAACGAAAGAATTGACACCATCTGGACCCACGACGGCGACACCTTCAGCAGCTGTCCCACTCTTTAAACTTTGCAGCATGACCATCATCTCATGCACCTGGGCCTCCATTGCCCCAACCTTATCCTTAAGCACTTGGTTCTCCTGAGCCAGCTGCTCAGGATTCAGAATTTGTACGCTGTTATACCCCAATTTTGTCCGATCGCTTTTTTCGCAACCATCTCAATTTAGTCCGCGTGTCATAGACATTATTACGAGAATAGCAAATATAATTAAAATAAGAATTAAAAATTAATATTACAATAATCCAAAAAAAATCTAAAAATACAAAATAATCCAAAAATCTAAAAATCCAAAAAAAATACACAAAAATCAGAAAAAAGAAAATACAAGGAAAATAGCAGCTGGACCCTAGTCCTCTTCTTGCTCACCAAGCATCCACCTTCTCCAACCCAAGCCCAACACCTGCAAAAAAAGAAAGAAAATGGAGAAGGATAAGAAACCCTAATTTCTGCCTATAAAAACAAGTCTAGACACGCCCAGAAAACACACAGCAAAGGCACACGAAAATTCACACAAAAAAAGACACAAAACTCATAATTCAGAGCAAAAAAGATTCGGGTTTCACGCTGAAACGTGAAACCCGAATCACAAAACACCGGTCTGAAATAAAGAAAGGCAGCAGTAATAAGCAGCAGCAGCAGCAAGCGAAAGGTACCAATAAACAACAATAACAAAGAAGTTCAGAGGCTGGAGTAAAAGGTTGGATTCTTGAATAATTTCTCTTTTGACATTCATATTTTGCCTGGTGTTCCAGTCTGGCTAGTATAAAAAAAACGTAACTAATCTGATACCAGTGTCAAAGCTGTCTATTTGTAAATAAAAATCAATTAAGCATAATCAGCGACGGTAAATAAATTAGGATTAGGAACAAACTAGTTTTTTCAATTCAGTGTTAAGAATAAATTAGGGTTTAGTTAACCGGCTCAAAGGAAACAAAATTGGAAATCAGTTGGAAATGGTAATTCACTTAGAAAATTAGGGTTTGGTTAGGATTTTAAGCAAGAACCCAGAATCAGAGAAATTAGTAAACAATCTGAAGTAGGGCTGGTTTTAGGAAAATTAGGGTTATAAAATGGACAGTAAAAACAGTGGCAGAAAAGATTAAAGGCATGAATAAAAAAAATATAAAATAAAAAAATAAAAACAAACGTACCTGCTCCGACCACCGTGACGGTGGTCGTATCCCCCAGAACGCGCAGTCGTCGCCGTCGTGAACACCCGTGGACCACCACGCCATCACCTTCCTTTAGGTCATCCCCCAAATGTACCGCCTTCGTCTTTTCCTCGCCGCGAGCACCGCACGCTCCCTTTCGCGCCGCCGTGAGTTCGCATGGCACTGCTGTCCTCCAAGCGTGTCACCGGCAGTCACGTTCTCTCCGCCGTTCGCGTGCTCTCCCTCGCCGTTGCCAAACCACCACCACGGAACACCCAACGCTGATTTCCCCTTCCTTCTCTCTTCGCGTCGCCGCCGTTCACCGCCACGATGCCTGCCGTTCAACATCGCCGGTCACCACCGTCAACCCCTCCCATCCATCACCTTCGTCGTAACCCTCACCATCTCATCCTCTCTCTCGTTCTCTCTCCGTCGCTAGTCCGGCGTGGCCACGAGGCCATAGTCCTCCCTCCGTCGCCCACCGCAAATCTCTCCCTCCACAAATTTCTCCCTCAATCTCTCTGCGGCGCCGTGAATACAGGAGAAAGGAAATTAGGGTTTTCCTTCAAAAGTCAGCTTATATAGTGCTGTTAGATTAATTAATTTTTTTTAATTCAGATTACTATTTACACCCGTATTTTTTAATAACACAACCCTCCTACTTAAGCCCAATTTCGTGGGCCGGATATAAAACAATGCTGTCGGGTTCTTCTACTTACACCTCTCATTTCCCTGTAAACGCCTCCCCCTGAAAAGCCCATGAATTCATGGACCAGTCTACAAACTGGGCTGCTGCTTTTCACACCCAGTCTTAATAATACAACTCCATTCCCGAAAACGGCACCATATTTTACTACTGCACCCTCTGTTTTTGTTTTTATTTAATTTCTTTTACAAAAACCTATAAAAATAAATAGATGAATATTTTATTTTCAAAAAACATAAATAGGGGACTAAGTCGACTGTACAGTCGGGTTAGTCTGTTTTTTAGGTCACTAATGAACCGTTACGGATCATGGCCTAAAATCCCTATTCAAAACAAACAATTCGTAAATTAAATAAACACAAATACATTTCCTTCCACAAATCAAATTTTCAAAATAGGGGATTAAGTCGACTGTACGGTCGGGTTAGTCAGCGTTCTAGGACGAATGAACCGTACGGATCAAGAGTCCTAAAACCCCTATTCCAATAAAATCAAACAAACACACTTCAAACCATTTTCCAAACTTCAAAAAACTCCATTTTCACAAAATAGGGGACTAAGCCAACTGTACAGTCGGATTAGTCATCATTTTAGGACAAATGAACTGATCACTCAGGAGTCCTAAGATCCCTATATTAAAAAATACCAACCAACAAACCTTTTTCTACCCTAGAACTACGTGTGATTTGATTCTCTACCAAGAGATACGTAGGAGCAGATGGGGGCCCACATCTGTCAATTACACTAATAAAAAAACCTTTTTTAGTCTTTTCCTAAATAGTCACTTTCTTAAATTCGAATAAAATATCAATTTTCCTCTTTCTTTTTAGTTCACAATAAAAGGGTAAAATAAATGTTTTCAAAATTATCTTCCGCTTCTACAACTAATTAGCAGGTAACCTTCCTTAGGAAGGATGTTGTGGGGTGCTAATACCTTCCCCACGCATAACCGACTCCCGAACCCAAATCTGGTCTCAAGGACCCTTATCCAATCCAAAAGGGATTTTCCAATGTTTGCCCTTAAACTAAACTTTGGTGGCGGCTTCATTTTTGAACCTTCGAGGAATCCTCATCCGGATTTTTCGGTCGCTACAGCTGGCGACTTCACTGGGGACATTAGAGAGTCAAACCTAGTCTAATTAGTTGTAGGATTAGTTGTTAATTAAATGTTCTATTTTACCCTTCCCTTTCATCTTTTATTCTTGTTGCATGTTATGTATTTATATGATATGTAAACCCTAGGATAGAAGACCACTTTTTGTATATGTGTTTGTTTGTTTTGCAGCTTGGGGGGGTATTATTGATATTTTGCTCCTTCACACACTCCACTATCACGCTTTTGCACACACGTGAGAATAGTCCTGTACCCGGACTGGAGAATAACCTAAGTTAGAACGAGACTGCGTAGTGATGGCCTACTGGATGTGCGTCCTGTTGGGTGGTCACGAAAGTCTCACCTAGAGTTTGGTCCCTTTTGAGAATGCTGGCACTCCTAATAGCTTGCCTATTGTTGTTGATCAGTGTTCTTAACTGGGGCCGTTGGCTCTAGGAACCTTATGTAGGACTCTTTAGAGCTACCCTTTGAAAGGTTCACTCAACAGACAAGCCCTAGACCTATTCTCTAAGGAACCCTCGTAGGACACAAAGGAGCCTCATACCCCTGCATTCAAACAAACACTGATACATTTTTCTGGTCTTCTTAGAAGAAAAAGTTTCAAAAAAAATCATATGTTATTTTAACAAATTATTTTTAGCATACCTCATGCATTTTTACTTGTCCCTTTTGCATGGCATAAAAAAAAAAATTATTGCACATTAACATTTCATTCTTCATGCATTTCTATAACCGCCAGGGAATTGTAAGACTTTCTTTCTGACAAGATGGATCAAACATTTGCATTAATAAAATAAGTTTCTTTCAATTTTGCGTCAAACAGAAACTTGCAATTTCCCCGGCGCGACACGAAAGCATACATTTGCATTGCATGCACATTCATCAGTTCATTCATGTACTTACGAAAAAAGAAAATTTGAAAAAATTAACAGAGAGTAAAAGGGCAAGCTGGTTCATCAACATTGCTACCAGACTTGATCTCAAACAAGAAAAATGGCCGAAGAGGATAATCAGACTCTGAAAGAAGACATTGCAAAGCTGAAGGCTCAAATGAGCGAGATGATGGTATTGAAAGATCAAATGACTGAGATGATGGCGCTGAAAGATCAAATGTATGAATTCGTGAAACTCCTCGAGAGAAAAAATGTAGATGAAGGTGTTTCGGCAGGGAATACTGAGAACAATGCTACAAGTCTCCCTCCTCCTCCCAGCTCCGAGACTCCATACACCGCTGGAGTGAACGGACGAAGCTACCAATGGCTCCCTTACGGTCTCCCAGCTGGTTACGCTCCTCCTACCATAGAAGCCAATCCAGAGGAAGGACCTTTAGGAGTCGCTGGACCTTCAGCTCAAAATACAAATGCAGAAATACCGCGAGTTCACTTCTCAAGTCCTGCGACTGCACCACAGGTCATTCCACAGGGTTATACTCTGTCACCAGTAGTAATTCATCATGCTCCTACACCGAACTCCGCTGCAATGCCAATGGTTCCTCCCCACTACAACATGAGAGGACCCTCTCGTAACTACTCAATGGAGGACTCTCAACCCGAGGACAAATATCAGATACTAGAAGAGCGCCTGAGAGCAATTGAAGGATCCAATGTCGGCGCAAGGGATGCATATGATTTGTGTCTCGTCCCTAATGTGATTATCCCACCCAAGTTCAAAGTGCCCGACTTTAACAAATACAGAGGGGTAACTTGTCCCGCTAGCCATCTGACTATGTATTGTAGAAGAATGGCCGCATTTGCACACGACGACAAACTGCTCGTCCATTACTTTCAGGACAGCTTGACCGGAGCAGCCTCAAGCTGGTACATGCAGTTGGAACGCACCCACATTCGATGTTGGAAAGATCTGGCCGATGCTTTCTTAAAGCAGTACAAACACAACATTGATATGGCTCCTGATAGAGCACAGTTGCAGAATATGGTGAAAAGAAACAAAGAATCATTCAAGGAGTATGCCCAGCGTTGGAGAGGATCAGCAGCGCAGGTAGTTCCGCCTCTACTAGAGAAAGAAATGGTATCCTCTAACTTCATAGATAAGTTGCAATCACCCTTCTATGACAGATTAATTGGGAGCGTATCCTCTAACTTCTCAGACATGATCACCATAGGAGAAAGGTTGGAAAGCGGAATGAGAAACGGGAAAATATCTTACAGTTCAGCCGAAACCAATAACCCAAGGAAGCCCTTCGCAGGATTTGTCAGAGGTAATGAAGGGGAAACCAACTCCATAACAAGATCAGTGAAAGCCTCTTACACTTCCAAAAACCATCCTCGAGCCCTGCACCTCTCTACCCAAACCACTAAAAGCCATAAACCACCAAATTACCCAGAAAGGAGACATGTACAGTTTGATCCAATTCCCGCATCCTACTCGGATCTGTTCGACCACCTCACTAGTCACAACCTAATCTCCCCCCGCCCAATGAGGCCCATTGAACCTCCTTTCCCGAGAGGCTATGACCCGAACGCCACTTGCGAATTTCACGCAGGCGCAATTGGGCATTCAGTAGAAAACTGCAAGGCGCTGAAACATGTGATTCAGGATCTGATCGAATCCAAATGGTTGAGCTTCAATGAGGATGCTCCGAACGGAGGCGCTAACTCTTTGCCAGGGGCATGAGGAGTCACCCGTCCGTGCTTTTGAAGGCGATCAAAGGGCTAAAAGCAACATCAACCTTGTGCGCCTTTGTCCTGCAATTGAAGTACTTATGAATTGGGAGATTGTTGATTTTCTTGTGATTTTCGGTTCAAAGTAATGTTACGTAATGCAAATCCTATGGCTCTGCCCAAAGCCTTAGGACGTTTCAATAAGGGCATGCATGTTTCTTTCCGGTATCAATATTAATAAAACAGCATTTTGAATTCTCCAACAAATTCCTTCTTTACTCATCTGCTCGCTTTACTTTTTCTTTTTATCCTTCTTCAATTTCTACTAACGCAGACCTAAATAACTTGTCCTTGAAAATAACAACGTCGGTAACTCATGTCATAACGTTGATCGCCCCATTAATCAAACCAAGGAAGATGTTAAAGATAACTGGGAAACTCTTTCAGAGGTGATGAGAATAATGGAACAAAAGGATAAAGTGACCCAGCCTCGCGTGGAATCAAACGAAATGATCAACTTGGGTACAAAAGAAGATAAAAAGGTGTTTAAAATTAACACCACACCAAAAGGACAGCAAATCAAAAAAGTTCGACGCACACTGACGTGACAAATCCGTGATTGTCAATAAACATGGTCTGCCGTTACGGTTTTCCTAAAAAAGATCGTCACGGACAGTGGTGAAAGGGCTACGCAAGGACTCCAAGTCGAGCATCATGATCCCTTCCCATACCGCCCAAAAAAAATGGGGCAGTTGCAGCAACTGATGAAGAATATCAGGGATGATGGTGACATGTCACCTGAAATATGGTCTGCCGTTACGGCTTTCCTAAAAAGATCATCACGGACAATGGTGAAAGAGCCATGTAAGGACTCCAAGTCGAGCATCATGATCCCTCCCCATACTGCCCAAAAAACAAATGGGGCAGTTGCGGCAACAAACAAAGAATATCAGAGATGATAGTGACACTTCACCTTACATGGAGATCAGATCTCGTTCATACTTCAACAAGGGCAACCCCGTACGATGGGAGTAGTACTTCCATTAAACCTCACCAAACTAAAGAACGGTTGTCTTATGTCGTATCAGAAAAGAATAAAGAAAATTTAACAAGAAAAGAATAAAGAAAACTTAACGGAAGAAAGTCTTTCCTCAACAATTTTAAGGAGACTTGGGGCCCAAGAAAGTCATACCCAAAAAGATTCCCGCAGGAGATGGACCTCGAACTATAAAGGACCTTACATGGTAAAGAAATCGTTCTCTGGAAGAGCCTTAATTCTCACAAAAATGGACGGGGAAGACCTCCCACTCCCGGTGAACTATGCCTAAAAAAGGGAATATATGAAAAAAGAGAAAGAAAATCCAAGCAAAAATAAGCTCGCTAGGTTGAAAACCCGAAAGGGCGGCCTAGGCAAAAATTAGAGCGACCCGATGGATTGAAAACTCTAAAGGGCGATCCAGGCAAAAATTAGGGTCAGGAAGTTGGACTAAACAAACATTGAGGCAGTCAACACTTCCAAAAGTCGGATGATGAGTGATCAAGGTCGTGAACATGGGTGGCCGACACCGTTACCTCAAGGGCACTAACGACCGAGAAGTCTGCTTAGTATTTCAGCTTTCCTATTCTTTCAATAAAATTCCTGACGTAATCTTAAGTCGGTGTGCCTTCTGCACATTTGGCCTCCAATGTCAATATCAAACACTTTCCCTTCTTTTCACTTCCGTCTATTTTTGAAATGATGTTTTGTGATAATTGATACTGAATTGAGAAACATGTGGCATAATCAAAAGCATTACAACCATTACGAAATTTCCGAGAATCACAGAAGAGGTATAGTCTTTCATTAAAACACTTATAAAGAAGAAAGGAACTGCGGGAATAGAACAATAAATGCGCGATCATCTCAAATGACAAGTCCCGGTAATGTGCAGTTGACTTAGGAGTACGAATACACTTGCTAGCCTCGTAACCCCATGCCGGGAGTCCTGCGAGTTGAAGGACCTGCAAAAAGAGAGTCCCCAAAAGAAAAGCAAAAAGGAGGACTGATCGTACCTGATCAATACGATGGGTTGTTGCTGATGATTCTGCTCGGTCGCTGGGATGAAGGACCGAGTGGTAAGCCGCACGCGGGTGGTACCTGCAAAGGCACTCCAACGCTCAAGTCAGAGGTGCTTCAACGGGCAGGGTCACAAGGTGAGTAAAACATACCTGAAGCCACATGCTGGTGTGGTATATATAAGGCTGGCGTTCTAGCCGTTGCGCAATTTACGGGATCGGCCGCGTCTTGCGGAGCAAGGTAGATATTGGGCCGCGATGGGCCTGCTGGACGAATCGGCCTTCGAGCCCACTCCAGAACAGTTGCCCCCCAAGCCTAGGTCGCCTGGGGGTGGGCTAAGGCTTAGTTCCTTGCCCCCCAGCGTGGTCGAACATAACCTGGTCGATCGCTGATAATTTGATTGCGTGGTCGCTGCCACGCGGCCTGGTCACACGGGGCCAGGTGCCGTCTCGAGGGTGACGCCTGACAATCAATCGTCACGAATGCTGAGGCGACAGTTACTTTAATGACGTGACATTTAGAGACTCGAGGAGTTTAAGCAATGATGGTACATGAAGAGTCGCGCCTCTTCACTTCCGGCCCATGGTGATGGTTGGCCCATTATATATAGGGTTCATAGAGCACATCATTTACACATTTCTCCGAATTCTCCGCTGCTCTCGCTGATCGCTCGCTTCTGCCAAAGATCGCTCGCTTCCGTCGAAGCTCGCTCGTTCTCGCTAAAGCTCGCTCGTAATCATCTTGCTCTAATTTCAGGTAACTGCGACCGCCCTTACTTTATTTGAGTTTTTATGTTCTACCTGATGGAGGGGGTGTCAGGTCTGGGGACGACCATGTCGCCCCTTCCCACGCGCGGGCAAGACCCTGACTGTTATTCCCCTCCACAGGTTCATTCTGGCGCGGACTAAACAAACCCGCCGTATATTTGGAGTCCCGGCCGTTTCTCTTGCGCAAAATATGACACGACCAGTGGAACAGAGTCCTGCGCACGCCCGGTCGTCTTCTTCCAGTGACGGATCTTCTTCCTCTGGGTCTTCGACCCGGAACTCAACTTCATCTAGCAGGTCCGGAACGCGGCCGGACAGAGGTGGGGTCCCGTACTCCGAGGTTGTGGTTGCTGATACTGCAGAGAGCAACGCCCGGGTTGTCAGTGAGGAAGGTGTTGGCCATGCTGCGACCGACGTAAACGAGACGGCCGAAAGAGATCCACAGGGCGACCATGGAGAAGATCCTGAGGTTGCTGCTGCAAAGGATATGTCTTGGGTTTCTCTCAACCTGAGAGGTCAGCGCAGCAAGATTCAACGGGGGAGCCAAGACCTGGAGTTTCTTGCGACCGAGTTAAATGAAGGTTGGAGGGTAGAAGGAATGGCCAAGGGGGAAGATATTGCGGCCTGGACTGATGTGTTAAAATTCACAATGTACCGCATTGTTTTCGAACGCATGGGTATAATTCCGCCATTCACCAGGTTCCAACGCCAGGTTCTACGGTATCTTCAGGTCGCCCCTTCTCAGCTGAACCCGAACGCTTGGGCGTTTCTGCAGGCGTATGAAGATGTCCTTGTGGTTCTAAGACGACCGGTCTCCATACGACTGTTTTTCCATTTGTTTGAGATGAGCTATGTTTACGAAAAAGGCTCCAAAGGCGCCCGCAAGGAAGCAGTCTCATTCAAAAACCGGTCAACATACAACTTCTTCAAGCCCTATTTGGAATCGTTGACGACCGGGTGGAAAAGGGAATTCTTCTGGGTAGTTCCTGAGTCGGCCGACGCCCACAGAGGTATCGCCCAGATGTCCAATGATCAAGAAGGAACCCCATTGTTTCCTACGGTGTGGAGTTTTAACCACTTCTCCAAAAAGCCGGGCCAGTACGCTTTCAAGGACGCTGATCTTGACGACCTGGACAGGGGAACAATCCATAGATTGAGAAGGATTGCGTCCCTAGTCCCTGAGGGTCGCATCAAGGTTAAAAACGTTGTGGATGCTCGTTCCAAGAAGAACGTCAAGGCCGCTCTTGGTCGGTGGTCGCTCACACTTTTAATTTTCTGTCACTTTGGTTTGTTAACTGTTTCTAACCATCTGCTTTTGCCTTTGCAGTTAAGATGACCAACATGAATGACTTTGACCTGTTGGAGCAATGGGCGGCCGAGGACGGCGATACTTCGCCCGTCCGCGTCATACCTGCGGCTCAATCTGGGGGTACGCCTCAAACTGCTGTGACCGGACCTCAGCCTGATCGTCAGGCTCCTCGGGCGGGCACACCAGCACCAGCAATTGATCTGAGCAGCCCACCCAAAAATCAAGGAAAATCTAAGAGGAACAGGTCGGTCGATGATGGGGGCGAGAAAAAGAAACATAAGAGTGGAAAAAGCCACAGGCACAATCGGTCGCCTAACATCGACCTGCTTGGGTTGGGTGATGAAGACTGTGCTCGTTTCAAGGAGGAACCTTTCGAGGTGATGGCCGAGGCAATGAAGGCCGCTGGTATTCTGTTCAAGAAATACCAAGATGAAGAATCAGATCGCCTGGAAGGTAGGCGCCTTGCCCATAGATATTCATTGCTTGAAGACGACCTAGTCGATAAAAACTTTAAATTGAATTCTGCCTTGTCATTGCTCGCAGAAATGAGGGGCGAGCGAGATGACCTGCTCAGGAAAATGAAGGAGCTCGAACCGAGAATCGAAGCGGCCGCTGTCAATGAGAGGAAGCTTGTCGAAGCGGAACGCCAGCTTGTGGCTGTTGTCTCTGCTCAAACACTGGCCGAGTCTTCTCTGGACAAGGCGGTCGCCGACAAGGAAACAGCTGAGAAAGAGGTCGAACGCCTCTCTTCCAAGAATAAAGAGCTGACGAGCCAGGTCGCTGGGCTGAAAACTGAGCTGGAAGCAGTGGAGGCGGAAAAGAACAATTTTAGAGGTCGCTACAAGGACGTTCTTGACAAGGCGAAGGGAGCTGCGAAGGGTCAGTTCGAAAATGCGGTCGGCCAGATCAAGATCCTCTACCCTGATCTTTATGTCGATCGTGAGATTGTGCAAAGCAGCCATCGCGCGATCGATCAGCAGATCGTCCGCCCCAAGAAGATGTCGAAAGGGAAGGTCCTTTAAGAAGAGACAGTTATCTACCAAGCCCCCGGCGACTCTTAACTTGTGACTTTCTTCTGAATTGTAATCTTGGCCCGCCTGCGAGCGGTGTTTGAATTGGCGCCCTGGCTTCGACCAAGGTGTCTTTGCTTGTAATCAATGACAATTTTATCATGAACATGACCTGTTTAATCGCTTGTGTAATTCGACTTGATTCTTTTTACTACGGTCGGTCGCGACCTTGAATTTCTTATGGGTCTCTTTATTCGGTAACACTTTTTCAGGCCGCTCGGAGGCTCTCGTTTGGGCCATTCGATGGCACTCTTTTTAGGCCGCTCGGCGGCTCTCGTTTGGGCCATTCGATGGCACTCTTTTTAGGCCGCACGGCGGCTCTCGTTTGGGCCATTCGATGGCACTCTTTTTAGGCCGCTCGGCGGCTCTCGTTTGGGCCATTCGATGGCACTCTTTTTAGGCCGCTCGGCGGCTCTCGTTTGGGCCATTCGATGGCACTCTTTTTAGGCCGCTCGGCGGCTCTCGTTTGGGCCATTCGATGGCGCTCTACTGGTCGCTCGACTGCTACTCGCATGGTGAGCGACCGTGCATACAATTTGCATGAAAATAAAGTACACAAATCGAATTGTAAGGTCGGTCCTCAGTAAAAAACCCCTGTGGGGAAAAAGAGCGACCGCCTGTTCTTTATTGATCAATCAATGTTTACAACTTAAACATAATATTTTCTCAGTTTGTCAGCGTTCCATGTTCTGGGGATGGTCGCCCCTTCCATGGTTTCCAGCTCGTACGCTCCCTTTCCAGTCTTGCTGATGACACGGTATGGTCCTTCCCAGTTAGGGGCGAGCTTTCCCTGGCGAGCGTTCTTATTCCCCACGTCGGCCCTCCTAAGGACTAGCTGTCCAATGGAGAACTCCCTCTTCTGGACGCGGGCGTTGTACCTTGCAGCGACCTTCTGTTTGATGAGTTGCTCCCTAAGTGACGCCTTGGTTCGCAGCTCGTCAACCAGGTCGAGTTCTTCTCTTGTTGCCCGCTCATTTGCGGCCGGGGTTGGTGGGTTGGTTGTCCTCCAACTTAGCTCTCCCATCTCAATCGGGATGACAGCGTCAGTACCATAGACCAGTCTAAATGGTGACTCCCCGGTCGATGAGTGGGGGGTCGTTCTGTAGGCCCAAAGGACCGACTGTAGCTCTTCTGCCCAATTGCCTTTGGCTTCATCTAACCTTCTTTGCAGCCCGCGAAGTACTACCCTGTTGGCCGCTTCTGCCTGGCCATTGGTTTGTGGGTGCTCGACCGAGGTGAAACGCTGTTTCACGCCAAGGCCGGCCAGCATTTCTCTAAATTTTCTGTCAGCGAACTGAGTTCCATTGTCGGTCACCAGTTGTTGGGGCACTCCAAAGCGGGCGAGCACATTTCGACCAAAAAACTTGGATACCTTCGCTGAGGTAATGGTGGCAAGTGGCTCTGCTTCTATCCACTTGGTGAAGTAGTCGATCGCGACGATCAGGAATTTCAGCTGACCTGGTGCAGGTGGAAAAGGACCGAGCAGGTCCATGCCCCACCAAGCGAACGGCCATGGTGGGGTTAAGTTGTGTAGTTCTGATGAGGGCGCTATATGTACATCGGCATGGATCTGGCATTTCTTGCACTTCTGAACAAGTAACTTAGCGTCCTCACCCATGGTCGGCCAATAGTATCCGGCCCTGAGCGCCTTCTTAGCAATTGACCGACCACCTTGGTGGCTACCACAATCTCCTTCATGTATGTCTCTAAGTACATGGTCGGCCTCGACCGACGTAAGGCATCTCAGCAATGGGGATGAAAAACCCCTTCTATACAGTCTTCCTTCGATCACTAAGTACTTGGTCGCTCGTAACCTCAGGAGTTTTGCTTTCTTCTGGTCGCAAGGTTCTACCCCATTAAGAATATATTGTAGGATCGGAGTGATCCAGTCTTTATCCAAGTCGACCGTTAGAATGGCTAATGGTTGGGCGGGCTTAGTAGACACGCTCGGCCGTGTTAATGTTTCCTGAATTAGACTTCTGTGATTCCCAGGAGCCTTTGTACTGGCTAACATTGATAGGATATCAGCCCGAACGTTCTCTGTTCTAGGGACGTGCTTAACTTCTGCTCGGTCGAATTGCTTGAGCAGATCCCTTACCTTAGCCAAATAATTCTTCAGGATATCATCCTTTGCGTCGTATAGGTCTTGAATCTGGGATACAACCAGTAGAGAGTCGGAGTGAAGTTCGACACGGTCGACATTGAACTCTCTGGCTAGCTGCAGCCCGGCAATGCACGCCTCATACTCGGCCTGGTTATTTGAAGTGTGAAATGCAAAAGTCAATGACACTTCAACAGTAAGTCCTTCTGAGTTTTCCAGTATCAAACCGGCCCCACTTCCTTTGTTGTTGGAGGACCCGTCCACGTGTAAAGTCCAGGTCGTGATGGCCTGATCGTCTGGTATAGGAGTCATTTCAGCTATGAAGTCGGCCAATACTTGTGCCTTGGCGGCCGATCTAGATTCGAACTTGATCCCAAACTCACTGAGTTCGACAGCCCACTTGATCATACGCCCTGCCAGATCGGGTCAGTGAAGGATTTGCCTAATAGGCTGGTCGGTCCTTACCACGACCTGATGGGCCACGAAATAAGGGCGCAATCTACGAGTGGCCACCAGTAAGGCTAATGCTAGCTTCTCGATCTTCTGGTACCTGATCTCTGGGCCTTGAAATACCTTACTGATGAAGTAGACCGGATTCTGCTTCAGGTCGCTTTCTCTGACTAGAACGGCGCTCAGGGCTTCGTCCGTTATGGCCAAGTATAAGTAAAGTGTCTCACCCGGTTGTGGCTTGGTCATGATGGGCGGGTTGGTCAGTGCCGCCTTCAGCTCGTCCAATGCTCGCTGGCATTGGTCAGTCCATTCAAACTCGACCTCCTTCTTCAAGAGCTTGAACAGTGGAAGTGATTTGCATGCTGATTTAGGTATAAATCGTGAGAGGGCAGCGACCATGCCGTTCAGCTGCTGAATCTCTTTCTTCGTAGTGGGCGGCCTCATGTCAGCGACCGCCTTGCACTTGTCAAGATTTGCTTCGATCCCTCTCTCTGTTAAGTGGAAGCCCAGGAACTTGCCCGCCCTTACTCCGAAGGTGCACTTCTCTGGATTCAACCTTAAAGAATTCTTCCTTGCTTCCTCAAAGATTTCCCTTAGGTCGTTACTGTGATCTTGATCGGTTTTGCTTTTGATGATCATATCATCCAAGTAGACCTCTGATATTCGACCGATCTGCCGCCTGAAGACTTTGTTCATCATCCTCTGGTAGGTCGCTCCGGCGTTCTTCAGACCAAAGGGCATTACCTTGTACTGGAAATTTCCACGATCGGTCATGAATGCGGTCTTATGCCGATCGGGTGGGTACATAGTGATCTGATTGTATCCAGAATAGGCGTCTAGAAAAGACAGAAGTTTATAGCCCGCAGCCCCGTCGACCAATTTGTCAATGTTTGGCAGGGGAAAGGCGTCCTTCGGGCATGCCTTATTCAGGTCGGTATAGTCGACGCACATGCGCCACTTACCATTCTTCTTCTTTACCAACACGACGTTGGAAAGCCATGTTGTATACTTAATTTCCTCAATGAAATTGGCCTTGATGAGGTCGTCAACTGCCTGGGCGGCCGCCAATCCTTTCTCTTCACTCTGAGTTCGCCTCTTTTGTGCGACCGGCCTTGCTGTCTCATCAACGGACAGTTGGTGGCAGGCAATTTCAATTGGGATCCCGGGCATGTCTGATGCCTGCCATGCAAAAAGGTCTGCGTACTCCCTGAGGCAGGTGATGAGCTCTTGCTTGTCTTCTTCAGGTAGGTCGCTCCCCAACTTAACTGTCTTAGTTGGGTCGTCCATTAACTGAACATTGATCAATTCCCCGTGGGGCTCAGGCCTCTTGAGTTTATTCTTTAGCTCGCGGGCTAAATCGTCGTCGTCTTCCTCAGGGTCGCTATCTGGGTCGTATCGGGCATCCAGGTCGGCCACATTAACCTGATGCCCCTCGCCGAGATTCTGCGGTTTAGCACTCACCGCCTCCATATCACAAATCTCTTGATAGAGGAAATGGCTCCTCATGGCCGCTTCCATGTCGGCCATCACAGTCACAACTTGGTCGTTTTTACTGTAAAACTTCATCTTCAGATGTACAGTTGAGGCTACGGCCTCCATTTTTCCCAGTGTTTGGCGGCCAATGATGCAGTGGTAACACGATTTGATTGGCAGAACTAAGAACGTCGTTCTGACCGTCCTGTACGACGTGCTGCCGCTCGTATCATCTCCAAAGGTAACAAGTAGTTCTATCGTCCCCAGTGGGTAGGTGGTCGCCCCATTGAACCCGGTCAATGGGGTTGGTACTGCTTGGGGAATAATCTCGCTCCTATCCACATTTAACTTGTCAATCAATTCTTCGAACATGATGTCGGCCGAGCTTCCTTGGTCGACCAGTATTCTTCTGACCTCAGTGTTGGCCATTACGGCCGATACTACCAAAGGGACATAGTTATTAACTTTACCATCAAGCAAGTCTTCGTCCCCTTGTCATTGGCGGGTTGGCCAACAGCTCTTCGTTCAGGGCGATCGTTACTTTCATCTTTGACATATTGCCTCAACTTTCCCTTCTGTATGAGATCTTCTATGTCATCTTTTAGGGCCATGCAGTCATTGGTGTCATGCCCCTTGCTCTTGTGGTATCTGCAGTATTTCTTGGTGGGCCGACCTCCTTTCTTTAGCACTAGGGGATCAGGTCGCCTTACACCAGTGAATTCGTTGTTCTGGCACTCCGTGAAGATCTGGGCGATCGGAGTGTTCAACTTTGTACGATGCTCGTACTTCTTAGGCCGGTACTCGGGCCTACTGTCTTGCCCCTTGGCCGGCCTGCCGTTCTCTTCCTTGGGACGCGCGCGGGTGCCCTTATCAGCGGCCAATTGCTCTTCATAACCCATATGGTCGTTGGCCCTTCTAAGGAACAGCCCGAGGTCGTAATAGCGGTTCAAAGAGAACTCTTCAGCAAATCTGTGGTTCTTTCTTATACCACGCTTGAGATACTTCAGCTTGTCCGTGTCTGATAGGTTGCGGACTGTGTCAGCCTCTGTCATGAACCGGTCGATAAACTCCCTCAACGATTCACTCTCTCCTTGGACTACCGAATCCAAGTGCTCTTCATAGCGATACTGACAACGGTTGGCTGTATAATTGGCCAAGAACATTGCCACAAGACCTTCCCAAGAAGAGACGGAGTTAGGACACAGGGATTCCCACCATTCTAACGCCCGGCCTTCGAGTGACTGAGGGAATAGTCTGCACTTCATCGTCCGGCCTAGCTCTCTGTAGCTACAGTAGTTGTTGAAGTACATGAGGTGTTTATCTGGATCCCCACGGCCGTTAAACTTGTTCAGGTTTGGGGGCTTCCTCAGGTCTCTTGGAATACGATAACGCTTGATTTCACTAGTGAAGGGTCCTTGTCCGGTCGGGATGGGATTCTGCCCGTAAGGCTGCATGGCGGCATAAGCTTGGTCGACGGGCAAACCGTAAAGGCCGACCGGCTGACCGAGGAGTCTGTCAGCAATTGGAGGGTGTCCATGGTTTTGTGGAGCATGTGGCGACGACCGTCTTCTAGGCCGTTCTGAATTGTTCCTTCTTGTTCGGCTGGTGGCACGGGAGACATCTCTAATTTCCCCGTTACGGTAGTCGTCAAACTCCTCATACGAGTCCCACGACCTGCTTCTTGATCGCCGGGATCCTGAGGACTCGTTTGACGAGTATCTTGTTGGCGACCCTTCTGACTCTGGTCGGTAGCTTGAGTCAGCATAGTCGTAATCTTCCGCGGGGGAATGTCGGTGGCGACTTCTTCGATGAGGGGGCGACCTGTGAACGATCGCCCTTCTTGGAGGATTGCGTCGGGATACGCCTCGACGAGTAGGAGCTTCTCTTCGTGGTGGTGAACGATGGGGCCGAGATGGTTGCCCTCGGTGACCGCTGTCCGCACGCGGGCGGATTGAGATCGAGCCTCTCTCATAGCGCTCGATCAGCTCGTCTCGATCAGCAATCACTTGATTCTTTTGCTCCAGAATTTGTATAAGTGCCTGGGTCACATGCTCTGGCAATGCTTCTGGGATTCCACCTTCGGCCAGCTCGGCCGGTAGTTGCTGGACCGGTTGGATAACTGGCCCGCGGCCGCCCTGTACTGAGGGTTCTTGGCGAGGCTCATCTTGTGATTCATGAACGGTCACAGGCACGCCCTCTGGGGTCCGTTGAGGTCGGTTCTGCCCAGAGGTATTGAGCCTGGAAGAAGTGCGTTTCTGGCGTGGCGGCATGATTTGATGTGGAATAGCGCTCGGGCCTCCCACTGTGGTCGCCAATTGATCGTACCTGATCAATACGATGGGTTGTTGCTGATGATTCTGCTCGGTCGCTGGGATGAAGGACCGAGTGGTAAGCCGCACGCGGGTGGTACCTGCAAAGGCACTCCAACGCTCAAGTCAGAGGTGCTTCAACGGGCAGGGTCACAAGGTGAGTAAAACATACCTGAAGCCACATGCTGGTGTGGTATATATAAGGCTGGCGTTCTAGCCGTTGCGCAATTTACGGGATCGGCCGCGTCTTGCGGAGCAAGGTAGATATTGGGCCGCGATGGGCCTGCTGGATGAATCGGCCTTCGAGCCCACTCCAGAACAAGGACCAAAAAAGAAAAATCCTCCACATAGCATAAATCATTCCATCATGCATTCACATACGTTTCATTCATCCCATCGGACACCTACCATTTCACACACCTATATTGCATGCATGCATCATTCATCGCATTCTTAGACGTGCCAAATATAGATAGTTTTTCCCTTCTCAGGTAAATGCATTCATTGTGTATGTGTTAGAGAAGTACGCCATGTGTCAAACCCAGTAGTTTGTTTCCTCAAAGTCAGTGCTCCAATCATTGGTCTCGTATCACAATTCAAAGCCTCGGACCCCGGCAGTCCCTCGCAGCCCCAGTGCTGTCTTAATTTAGACCTCCAATGGTCATTCATTCTAGATCGCACGTCGCGTTATCGAGCAACCGACGGATCATCCGACCCCAGGTCCATCAGTTCAGTTCGACCCAGTATGTCAAAGCAACGACTTCGAACTCTACCCTCAAGATCACTATGTCGCCACTGAGCGCGGCGGATCATCCGACCCCAGGTCCTTCAGACTAGCTGTGTCAGCCTAAGACACGGTGGACGTCCTTGGAGGTGAGCAAATTAGGTCAACGACCTGATCTTGCCCCTCCGGCCGCTCGAAAAAGGCCACCCCCGAGCATACCATTTTACTAGTACCATTGCTAGTTTGTGCTCTTTTGGACCCCCAGTGGTCCTTCAAAGCCCCAGTGCACCTTCGGACCCCAATTGGTCTTTTAGGGTTTAGGCAACCCCTTAGAGCCCAAATGCTCTTTTAGAGCCCCAGTGCTCCGCCAGATCCCCAGTGATCACTTCTTTTTTGTTCTCGATTAACACGCCAAGTGTTAATCCTCCCTTTGTTTTCCCTAACTCATCTTCCCCCTAAACGGACAAAATTAGCGTCTATTCTATCTTTATTTTTATTTCTACTACGAAAATCTGAAAATCATTCACCTTTTCCAGTAAAATATAAATAAAGAGGGGCAGCTGTTATACCCCAATTTTGTCCGATCGCTTTTTTCGCATCCATCTCAATTTAGTCCGCGTGTCATAGACATTATTACGAGAAAAATTTTTGGGGCTCTCGTTTTAATTTGGGCCAACGCTTAGTAATTTTTTCAATCGGGCCGAGAAGCCTTTTTGTCTAATCGGACCTGTGCTCGCGTAATTGGGCCTTATTTTAGCCTTTTGTCTAATTGGGCCTATGTTCAGTCTTTCGCTTGGGCTTGGCCCAATTTAATCTTTTTTCCCCATTTTGACCAAAAAACAATAAAACTGTCCAGAATCCAAATAACAAATATAATTAAAATAAGAATTAAAAATTAATATTACAATAATCCAAAAAAAATCTAAAAATACAAAATAATCCAAAAATCTAAAAATCCAAAAAAAATACACAAAAATCAGAAAAAAGAAAATACAAGGAAAATAGCAGCTGGACCCTAGTCCTCTTCTTGCTCACAAAGCATCCACCTTCTCCAACCCAAGCCCAACACCTGCAAAAAAAGAAAGAAAATGGAAAAGGATAAGAAACCCTAATTTCTGCCTATAAAAACAAGTCTAGACACACCCAGAAAACACACAGCAAAGGCACACGAAAATTCACACAAAAAAAGACACAAAACTCATAATTCAGAGCAAAAAAGATTCGGGTTTCACGCTGAAACGTGAAACCCGAATCACAAAACACCGGTCTGAAATAAAGAAAGGCAGCAGTAATAAGCAGCAGCAGCAAGCGAAAGGTACCAATAAACAACAATAACAAAGAAGTTCAGAGGCTGGAGTAAAAGGTTGGATTCTTGAATAATTTCTCTTTTGACATTCATATTTTGCCTGGTGTTCCAGTCTGGCTAGTATAAAAAAAAACGTAACTAATCTGATACCAGTGTCAAAGCTGTCTATTTGTAAATAAAAATCAATTAAGCATAATCAGCGACGGTAAATAAATTAGGATTAGGAACAAACTAGTTTTTTCAATTCAGTGTTAAGAATAAATTAGGGTTTAGTTAACCGGCTCAAAGGAAACAAAATTGGAAATCAGTTGGAAATGGTAATTCACTTAGAAAATTAGGGTTTGGTTAGGATTTTAAGCAAGAACCCAGAATCAGAGAAATTAGTAAACAATCTGAAGTAGGGCTGGTTTTAGGAAAATTAGGGTTATAAAATGGACAGTAAAAACAGTGGCAGAAAAGATTAAAGGCATGAATAAAAAAAAATATGAAATAAAAAAATAAAAACAAACGTACCTGCTCCGACCACCGTGACGGTGGTCGTATCCCCCAGAACGCGCAGTCGTCGCCGTCGTGAACACCCGTGGACCACCACGCCATCACCTTCCTTTAGGTCATCCCCCAAATGTACCGCCTTCGTCTTTTCCTCGCCGCGAGCACCGCACGCTCCCTTTCGCGCCGCCGTGAGTTCGCATGGCACTGCTGTCCTCCAAGCGTGTCACCGGCAGTCACGTTCTCTCCGCCGTTCGCGTGCTCTCCCTCGCCGTTGCCAAACCACCACCACGGAACACCCAACGCTGATTTCCCCTTCCTTCTCTCTTCGCGTCGCCGCCGTTCACCGCCACGATGCCTGCCGTTCAACATCGCCGGTCACCACCGTCAACCCCTCCCATCCATCACCTTCGTCGTAACCCTCACCATCTCATCCTCTCTCTCGTTCTCTCTCCGTCGCTAGTCCGGCGTGGCCACGAGGCCATAGTCCTCCCTCCGTCGCCCACCGCAAATCTCTCCCTCCACAAATTTCTCCCTCAATCTCTCTGCGGCGCCGTGAATACAGGAGAAAGGAAATTAGGGTTTTCCTTCAAAAGTCAGCTTATATAGTGCTGTTAGATTAATTAATTTTTTTTAATTCAGATTACTATTTACACCCGTATTTTTTAATAACACAACCCTCCTACTTAAGCCCAATTTCGTGGGCCGGATATAAAACAATGCTGTCGGGTTCTTCTACTTACACCTCTCATTTCCCTGTAAACGCCTCCCCCTGAAAAGCCCATGAATTCATGGACCAGTCTACAAACTGGGCTGCTGCTTTTCACACCCAGTCTTAATAATACAACTCCATTCCCGCAAACGGCACCATATTTTACTACTGCACCCTCTCTTTTTGTTTTTATTTAATTTCTTTTACAAAAACCTATAAAAATAAATAGATGAATATTTTATTTTCAAAAAACATAAATAGGGGACTAAGTCGACTGTACAGTCGGGTTAGTCTGTTTTTTAGGTCACTAATGAACCGTTACGGATCATGGCCTAAAATCCCTATTCAAAACAAACAATTCCTAAATTAAATAAACACAAATACATTTCCTTCCACAAATCAAATTTTCAAAATAGGGGATTAAGTCGACTGTACGGTCGGGTTAGTCAGCGTTCTAGGACGAATGAACCGTACGGATCAAGAGTCCTAAAACCCCTATTCCAATAAAATCAAACAAACACACTTCAAACCATTTTCCAAATTTCAAAAAACTCCATTTTCACAAAATAGGGGACTAAGCCAACTGTACAGTCGGATTAGTCATCATTTTAGGACAAATGAACTGATCACTCAGGAGTCCTAAGATCCCTATATTAAAAAATACCAACCAACAAACCTTTTTCTACCCAAGAACTACGTGTGATTTGATTCTCTACCAAGAGATACGTAGGAGCAGATGGGGGCCCACATCTGTCAATTACACTAATAAAAAAACCTTTTTTAGTCTTTTCCTAAATAGTCACTTTCTTAAATTCGAATAAAATATCAATTTTCCTCTTTCTTTTTAGTTCACAATAAAAGGGTAAAATAAATGTTTTCAAAATTATCTTCCGCTTCTACAACTAATTAGCAGGTAACCTTCCTTAGGAAGGATGTTGTGGGGTGCTAATACCTTCCCCACGCATAACCGACTCCCGAACCCAAATCTGGTCTCAAGGACCCTTATCCAATCCAAAAGGGATTTTCCAATGTTTGCCCTTAAACTAAACTTTGGTGGCGGCTTCATTTTTGAACCTTCGAGGAATCCTCATCCGGATTTTTCGGTCGCTACATACGCCCAAATCTTCATGTTCTGGATTACTTTCAGTTTCAATCTCTGGATGCCCTTGAGGATCAGCCATCAGCTTTGCTTGTAATCGGGTGAAGTATCGGTGGGGGAGAACCAGCTTGCCTCTCGCTTCTGTTGGTAGAACATTTATATTAAGTGAAGGAGCAAATTAATGAATGCAATGCGTGCAATGCAGATGAGTGTTAGTTTTAGTTTGTCTTATGCCGTGAACCCCAACGTGTCATATCTTGCCATAGATTTAACAGTGAATTTTGATTATTTTTCTTTGAAACACAACAAGGTTAGAATCAATAAGCGAAACAAAGCACATTCAATGCATTCAAACTTAAACAAACACCTCGGAGTGTACGCTGTTTCGCTTCTTGATTCCATACTGTACCTATGGCAAGATTCTTTGTCACTTTGGGATTCTCGGCAAACAAACTTTGATGAAATGCAAGGATGCATGCATGAGCTGTAAAAGCTTATGTTGGATGCAATGCGAGGATGCATGCAAAATGATGATGATGTTTTATGCATATGCAGATTAGGGCAAAACCTTTATTGGAATTAGTTCAAGTTTTTTCTTTTTTTTTTTGAAAAATGCGGGTCGTACGTGGTTTCATATGGACCAAGTAATAGAAAGGCTACAACGGCAGCTCGTTCTCCCTTTTTTTGAAAAGAGTGGGCCATATGTCACTTCGTACGGACCGGCAAAAGAAATGCTACAACGGCAGCTCTTTCTCTACTTTTTATTTGAAAAACCTCCTACTCTTTTTTGAAAACATGTCTATATTACCATGCAACACACAACTTGGTATGCCCCATGTGTCCTACGAAGGTGGGGACCTAAGTTCTAAGACAACTCAAATGTTCCTCCCATGCAGGTTCTAGTCACTTCCTCACCAGGTTACCAGAGCTAATTCTCTTTCACAATAGCACCCACAACGATGGAACGCCATCTGGTGTAAGGCATCATGAAAGAGCATACTCTGGCTGAAACTTTTGTGAGAGTCGGAAGGACAACGGTCCAATTGCCAGTCACTACTCGTTTCCACTCTCCTAAGTTTTGTCAGACCTTGGGTTTTAGGCCCCTCTCAAAGCATAGTAAGCATAAGGTGTGAGTGTGTACAGCAAGGGCATACCGCCTAAAACTACCCACATATACCCCACCTGCAAAGGAAAACCCAAAACAGTCCAGACAGAAGCAAGCAATAACATGTCGTCTACCCTAGGGTTCAATATCACAATACCAATAATCCAACCTAGGTTTCAGCAACAGTCATATGCACTGCTTACCTCAAGAAAGGGAGCGGAGAAGAAGGGATCATAATAGAATGGGAGGAAATGCATGTTTTACCTTAAGAAAGGGAGCAGAGAATAGGGGACATGGGAATTGAGGAATGCATGAACACGGCATTGTGAACAAATAGAAAAGGAGTAGAACAAAGCTTTCAACTCAATTAATTTTAAACCACACATCAAGTTAACTAGGCTTGACCCTCGTCCTTTTTTAAAAAAAATGGTCCCCAGCGGAGTCGCCAACTGTTGCGCCCGAAAAATCCGGTTTGGGACTTTTCGTTTGACAACGTGGAAAAGTTTGGAGCCGCCACCAATATTTTAATTTTAAGACCAAAACATTGAAAAAAGGTCTTTTAAACAAGGAGGATGGTCTTTTGAAAACTAGAGATGTAGGTTCGAGGGTCGGTTAGGTACAGGGAAGGTATTAGCACCCCGCACCTCCTTTCTACCGAAAGGGAACCATTAACTTGATGTGTGGTTTAGACAAAAGTTCGAGTTGAAAGTAATTTATTCTACTTCTTTTCTTTTCTTTTCTTTAAGGTTTGTTTTATTGAAAACAGGAGGGAAGAAGAATATTTTTGGTTATCTTTGAAAATCAGGACAAAACAAAGATTTTTTAAGAGTGTGCTTGACGGGACAGGACCCCGCTCCTACGTATCTCCCGGTGCGATGGAGAATTCAAAGCTACGTAGTTCTCGGTTATCTTTGAAAATCAGGACAAAACAAAGATTTTTTAAGAGTGTGTTTGACAGGACAGGACCCCGCTCCTACGTACCCTCACTGGAAGAGGGATCAAAGCTACGTAGTTCTTGGTTATCTTTGAAAATCAGGACAAAACAAAGATTTTTTTAAGAGTGTGTGCTTGACGGGACAGGACCCCGCTCCTACGTACCTTCACTGGAAGAGGGATCAAAGCTACGTAGTTCTCGGGGTTATCTTTGAAAATCAGGACAAAACAAATATTTTTTTTTAGAAGTGTGCTTGACAGGACAGGACCCCGCTCCTACGTACCCTCACTGGAAGAGGGATCAAAGCTACGTAGTTCTCGGCTTTTGGTTTTGAAAAAGGATTGAGCTTTCGCGAAGACCGAACAACAACGGTTAGAATGGCCTCACTACTAACTCTTTTGAAGATGAAATCATCATTAATGACCTAATCGGCAACGGCGCGATTGGTGTTTAATGACAATTGGTTTATTTTTGAGAAATGAATAAGTTTTCGAAAATGGGATAGAGCTTTTGCGAAGACCGAACAACAACGGTTAGAATGGTCTTGCTACTAACTCTTTTGAAAACAACATCATCATTATCAACCTAATCGGCAACGGCGCGATTGGTGTTTAATGACGATTGATTTATTTTTGTTTTGAAAGTAAAAGTTTCTTTTTGTTTTGAAATGATTTTAGGAAATGGGTTTTAGAAAAGGAGTAGAACATTTCAAGTCAATTCTAAATCCATAACCAAACGCAAATGAATGAATAATACTCAAGCAAACATGAACATATCATTCATTAACCAAGATTAAACATGCCCATACAATCAAAGGATTCAATTATTAAAGATGCAAAACAAAGTTCTCAAAGTAATTGTGTGTGTGCAAGAAGGATTGTATTTACCCTAATGGCTCTATGCTACAACATGCATGTAGACTTACGTCTCCATTAGGAGATCATACAAGTGGAGAGGAGGGCACACAATCAAGTCAAGACGTTTACATGGCATCAAGAACAAGTGAATACAATTGATTGTAAACATAGAGTATTCTAAGTTAAATGATTGAATATGTAAGCAATGATGCATGATTAGGTAAGCGTGTAAGTGCATGAGTGTACAAGGAATGAATGCATAGCACTTTATTTATGAATGGATGGCATACAATGATGCATAAGAGGATGCAAGAGATATAAGCATATGAGGATGCATGAGAGTGTCACATAAACTAAGTATGAATGAAGATGCATGAATGTGAAAATGTTTTGGGTATTTTTGCAAGTTGATAAGTTGTAAAACTTTAAGTAAGAAGTTAGTGAAAAGTAAAGTAAAAATGCATGAAGTAAATGGTAATTATTTAATGAGATGGTAAAGTAAAAATGCATGAGGTAAATGGGAAGTGGTAAAATCTTTTTATGTTTTAGTAAAAAATTAATGAAGTGGTAAAAACCAAAGTAGTAAAATATTTTTATGTTTTGGTAAAAAGTTAATGAATGGTAAAGTAAAATGGTAAAAAGTAAATAAACACTAAAACCAAGTTGAATCACATAGAGCAATCCTCTCACTTTGAGAAAAGTGCACTAGGCACTAGTGAGAATCAACTTGCCTATCATCAACAATTTACAATAAGCAAACTAAGACACAAGAATAAGTGGACACACAAACTAAATTGAGTCATTTCTAGCAATCTTCACCACTTAGGTCAAGGTGCACTAGGCACTAGTGGGAATCATATTGCTAAATCATCAACCAACAACAAAAAATAACATCTAACACTAAAATAAAAGATTAACAACAAGATCAAACATCACCAAACAAAGAACAACAACAAAATCAACTTGGAAATATTTTTAGATCTATAAGCATGCGAACCAAAGGAAACATAGATCCACATTTTATTTAATAAAAAAAACCAAAATTAACACAAAGCAACATAGATTTATTTTTTTGCAAGGATTCATATGATTAAGCAAGGAAGTGCAACAAAATCATATCAACCCTAACTTTTATGATATGCGAAATGCTAAAGCCCATAAACAACAATTTTATTTATGAAATCTAGTGCAAAATATGTTTAGAGATGCAAGGGAAATCATTCAAGCACAAGAACAAATCCTTCAAGGCCAAGGACCCATCTCAAACACCCAAGGCTCCCTAAGTCCTTGTCAAAATGTTTGAAATGGATCCTCAAAGCAACAACAACAACAAACAATCAAGAAGGAGTTGGGAGTAGAAGAGAGATTATGCAAGAAGAACTAAATATGAGATGCAAAGTTTCAAAGCTTACCTCAAAATCACAAAGAAATGAAGAAGGAGATGATATGAACACAAAGATTGCTAGCTCTTAGAAATTTGATGATGCAACCTTGAAGAGAATGGAAGGAATGATGATGATCTACCAAGAAATGGAAGATTTGATGGTGAAAGATGAAAAGAATGAAGTGAGGGAGTGAGAGAGATTTCGTGGAAGAGAGGAAGAGGGAGAAGTTTTTGGTGTGCTAGGGTAAAAAATGAGAGTGTAGGAGAATGAGAGGCCAAAGGATCCTTAGGTGTGGGAAGGAGGGAGTATTTGTAGTGCTATTTTAGGTTTAGGGGCAATTGGGTCATTGGCCTTACTAAGTGCTCTAGGATTGAACTTTGATTTTGAATGGAGGGTTGAGATCACTTATCACATGGACTGAGGGTGGAGAGAAAACACAAAATGGAGAGGGAATGGGGTCATACACGAAAATTAGGAGCTTTTTGTTGCACAAAAATTCTTAAGGGCAAATAGGGTTTTGTACACAAAGTTATAGCCTAGGATTTGATCTAGAATTTTAATCAATGGCTAGGAATACAAATCACATGGATCAAGGGCATGAAGAAACACAAAATGAGGTGAAAAATAGCTGGAAAATTCGGAGCAAATGAGGCCTTGGTGCCCAAGTTTGTGCAAGCTTGCCAAAAGATAGTACATTTTGTCTTATATGAGGACACTTCCTTATTTTACCATTTTTGATTATTCTTTTCATGATAATTCCACATTATTCATGCCACTTTGGGCCATATCCTAGGAATCAATCATTGGGCCCAAAATTCCATGATATCACCATTCCCAAAATTGATTTGATACCTCACCTTGAAGGAAATTCCCATTTTACCCTTTTCTTTGAAGTTTGACTTTTTATGCAAAAATTTATCAATGCATGCGCATAAAAAATATGACCCAACTCATTTTGATCCAAATGCATTCTTCTGATATTGAATAATGATTTTTGGTGAGAAATTACTTAATTTTGGAAATGACCAAAATACCCTTTTTGCTCCAAAAACCCTAATTTTGCTCCAAAATGCATTTCGACCCTAAAAATGATTTTAAAAGCTGTGGAATGACTTTTAGGACCCAAAATGCAATGCATAATGCTCTTCACTCTTCAATTTATTTATTTTTGTGGAAAATTAGGATTTTGACCTAAGCCGGACAAAATTGGGGTATGACAGTAATCAAGGTTGTCAGAATCGCGATGCAACTCGTAATATCGCACGATTCTGCGACTCTGCATGCCATCTCCGTGCTTGATTCATGGCAGAATCGCAAATTCATCAACTAGCGTAGAATCGCCGTGAGAAATCGTGGAATCGGTTGTATCGGCGATGCTGAACGATTTGGAAAAGGCGTTTGATTTTTCGGGTTATATCCATGACCCGGCTCAGTAGCGCGCGACCCAGTTTCGTCCAGCGTGAAAATGCTTCGTTTCTCGCGTAATCTGAAGCAACGGTCCACTTATTTACTCCATTTCCATCTTCCCCATAATCATCATTAGCTCCCATCTTCCCCATAATCATCATTAGCCCTCCAAAATTATGCTTATTTATTTGGAAACTCAAACCGCATTCACGCAACCTCCTCTGTTTTTCTCATTCTCGCAGAAACCAAAATTTTCCCCTGTTTTATACTCTGTTTTCCTCATTCAATTTTCTCCATTCATTCACGCACCTTCTCTCTCCATCTCACTTCCATGGCTGGTGTTGGACCCTCTGTTGTTGGTGCTGCTCCTGCCCCGCCTGCACCACGAAAAAAATACTCCCAAAAAATACAGCAGGTAACCGAAGTGATGTAGCATGGAATCATGGTATTGCTATTGATAGCAATACCAAAAAAATTCAGTGCAAGTATTGCCATAAGGTTATTCAATCTGGAGGTGTCTACCGATTGAAACATCACTTAGCAGGCACTCAAAAAGACGTGGGATCATGTAGGGCTGTCCCTGAAGCAGTCAAGCACGAGATGCTCAAAATTGTTACTAATTTGCAACAAAATTTAATCAAGAAAACAAACAAATAAGTGGAGGATGAGCATATGGAGAAAGAAACTGAGAATATATTTAAGAAGAGGTGTTTTAGCTCACAACCCACCATCAACGCTGTGTTAAAAAAGAGCTTGAGGGATGATGCATGGCGGGCAGTTGCAAGATTTTTTTATAACAATGCCATACCATTTAATGTAGTTAAGAGTGGAGAGTTCAGCATTATGTGTGATAAGATTGCACAACATGGTAATGGGTTTAAGACTCCATCTTATAATGATATTAGGGTGAAGTTACTGAAAGAGGAAATGAAGTTGACACATGAGTCCTTGGAAGATCATAGGGCTGAATGGAAGGCAACCGGGTGCACTATAATGACAGGTGGATGGACCGATAGGAGGAGGAGAACAATTCTGAATTTCTTGGTGAATAGTCCCAAGGGTACGGTTTTTTTGAAGCCAGTTGATGCTTCAAAAATAACCAAAACAGCTGATAAAATTTTCGAGATGATCGATGCAGTTGTTCAAGAGGTATGAGAAGATAATGTGATTTAGATAGTGACTGACAATGCAGCAAATTACAAAGCTGCTGGTGAGATGTTGATGCTAAAGAGGAAAAAAAATGTATTGGACACCATGTGCGGCACATTGTCTTGATCTGATGCTCGAGGACCTGGAAAAGATATCGGTTCATGGGGAGACGATTCCCAGGAGTAAAAAACTTACAACTTTCATTTATCAAAAAACTTCCCTAATTTCTCTTTTGCATAATTTCACAAAAAATAGCGATTTGATTAGACCCGGGGCAACACGATTTGCAACATCCTACCTTACGTTAGGGTGCTTGCATGAGAAGAAGGAAGCTCTTATAAGAATGTTTACTTCCATCGAATGGAAGGCCACCAAACATGCAAAGACACAAGAAGGGAAAGATCTTGAAGATATGGTTTTAGATAACAAGTTTTGGAAGAACAGTAACCATTGTGCCTCACATGTTGCTAGGGCTAGAGCCCTGTACTCTGCCTCAGAGGATGAGCGAGCTACAACACTTGGTTTCTTGCTTTTCCATGAGATAAGAGATGTCCCAAGAAAGAAGCAGAATCCACTTGTTGATCTCCTGGTGTCTGGGCAGGCACCCCAGTCAGAATCACAGTATCCTCTCAGGCTTAGATCAAAATCTGTCTTGAAGAGCAACCGCTGCCCTGGATGATTTTTGACAAACTTCAGAACTCTCATAGCTGCAAGCATATGTATGTCAGTAGGTTTGTCCATAAACTGACTTAATTTTCCTACTGCATAGGAGATTTCAGGTCTAGAGTGGGTCAAATATAGTAGCCTGCCCACCAGTCTTCTGTAGCTTGCAGGATCATTCACCGGTTCCCCTAAGCTCTTATGTAGTTGCAGACCTGGTTCCATGGGAGTGGAACAGGGCTTGGCGCCATGGAGGCCAGTTTTTTCCAATAGATCAAGAGCATACTTCCTTTGACATAGTGATATACCTTCTTTGTTTCTTGCTACTTCAAACCCTAGAAAGTATTTTAAATCACCTAAGTCTTTGATGCTAAATTTCTCATCTAGCAACAGTTTGACTTTGTTGATTTCTGCTATATCAGTTCCTGCTAGGACTAAATCATCCACATAGACAAGTATGGTTGTGAAACCAGTGGTGGAGTGTTTTGTGTATAGGGAATAATCAAATTTGGACTGGCTGTATCCTGTCTCTATTAGTGTTTCAGTCAGCTTGGCATTCCACTGTCTACTTGCTTGCTTCAAACCATATAGGGATCTTTGTAGTTTGCACACTAGATTAGGTTGATCTATGATGAGGCCAGGTGGAGGCTGCATGTAGACTTCTTCCTCAAGGTCCCCATATAGGAAGGCAATATTGACATCTAACTGACATAGATGCCAATTCTGACTTGCTGCAGTAGCTAATAATAGCCTGATTGTGCTCATTTTTACCACTGGGCTGAAGGTTTCCAGGTAGTCAATTCCTTCAGTTTGAGTGAAGCCTTTAGTGACCAGTCTTGCCTTGTATCTCTCAATGGATCCATCAGCATGTAATTTGAGTTTAAAAACCCATTTGCATCCAATAGTACGTTTGTTGTTAGGAAGAGGAACAAGTTTCCAGGTCTTAGTTTTCTGCAAAGCATCCAGTTCAGGCATGATAGCACTCTTCCAATGGTTGTCACACACTGCCTCCTCATAGGTCTTTGGCTCAGTGAGGGAAGAAATGTTCAATGTGAAGTGTTTGTGTGATGATGAGAGCCTATCATAGCAAATAACATTAGAAAGGGGATACAGGTTACCTTCAGAGTGCAGTGATGAGATTGGTGAGATGGATTCATGGAATGTATCCTTGAGAGGGAACAATGGTATTCTTGAAGGTAAGATGGTTGCTGTCTGGTTCTGATGGATCTTCTGAGGGATTAAAGTTGGATTTGACTATTTGTATTTTCAGGTTGGTTGATTGGTTGGTAAGGTTCAGTATCTGTGACTGGGTGTTCTGAATTCAGTATCTGTGTGGGATCAGTGTCTGGAATGTTTCGATAGTTGTGATCAGTGGTGGCTGCAGGGGTGATATTTTGGCTGTCCAAATGGAAATTGTCAAAATAGGGTATGGAGTTTTCAAATATATGGCTAGATATGTCACTGTGAGAGGATCCATCCTTTTGCAAAACAATTTTATAAGGAAAAATGTGTTCAAAAAATTTTACATCTCTAGATAGAAAAATTTCCCTAGAATGTAAGTCAAAGAGTAAATGGCCTTTTACACCATATTTGAAGCCTAGATAAATGCATTTCCTAGATCTAGGGTCCAATTTCTTTCTATTAGCTTTCAATGTACTTGCAAAACATAGACAACCAAAGACTTTTAAATTGTCTAAATTGGGAGTGTGATTAAACATAACTTGAAAGGGGGTCTTTTGAGATGGGAATTTTGATGGCAGACAGTTTATGATGTGCACTGCTTGACTGACAGCATGTGCCCAGAAAATTTTTGGCAATTTTGCTTGACAAATTAAAGCTCTTGCAGTATTTAAAATGTGTTTGTGCTTCCTTTCAACAATGCCATTTTGTTGAGGAGTTCCAACACATGAAGTTTGATGAAAAATGCCCTTTTCTTGAAAGAAATCTTTGAGCATAAACTCACTACCATTATCAGTCCTTATGCATTTTATCTTTGTATTAAACTGAGTATCTACTAAAGCTACAAAACCTTTGACTAAGGGGGAGGTTTCAGATTTCAGTCTCATAGGGAATATCCATGTGAATCTACTTTTATCATCAACTATAGTAAGGAAATATCTGTATCCTAGGATGGAAGAAACAGAAAAAGGTCCCCAAATATCCATATGGACAATATCAAAACATTTGTCTGTGACAGTGGTACTATTAGGGAAGGGGAGCCTCTTTTGTTTAGCATAAAAACGTATGTCACAAGGACTATCAGATATATAACATTTCACGGAAGGAAAAACTTTATTTATTTTGTTCATTTTCTCAAAAGAAGGATGTCCAAACCTCATATGCCAAATTTTACAGTGATCATTGCTATCTACATTATTGAGAGTGCCCACATTACATGACTTGTCTAGGCTGCAGATACTGAAACTGTTTATGGATGGTGGCTTGGAGCAGGCGAACACAAGATGATACAATCCATTCTTCCTTTCAGCTATCCCAATCACCTTCTCTGCTTGGTTGTCATGTATCACACATTTCGGCCTGTTAATATGCAAATCACAGTCCACATCATCAGTGAGTTTGGTTATGGAAATTAGGTTGAATGAGAAATTTGGTATGTATAGAACATCAGTGATTGATGTTGTGAGATTGCAATGTGTTAGAACCTTGAATGAGTGCTAAAATGGCTTTGTGTTGTTCTGCAGTGAATCCTAAGAGACCAGAGTTCTGTTTTGCATTGTCATTGCTATCTTCATCCACGGCATCTTCATCTTCTTCAGCATTGGAGTTGTCACCAACACAGTTGTTGACAGTGTTGCTTCCTTGCTGGAAAGGAGGTGGATATCCATGCTTCTTGTAACAAACTCTATGGTGTGGCCTGTCCTTCCACAATGTGAGCATAGTTTCATACCTCTTCCTCTTCCATTGTTGATCCTGCCACCTCTATCTCCTCTGCCTCTGATTCCTCCTCTTCCAGAGAAATTGCCAACAGCAAGAACCTTGAGTTCTTCAACAGGAATGACAATGTTTCTTTCTTGTTGAATGAGGAGAGAGTAAGTCCTAGCTAGATTTGGTAAAGGATCCATCAGCATTATCTGTCCTCTAACTGATGAATACTGTTCTCTCAATCCTTTGAGGAATCTAAGAACTTTTCCTCTTTCTCTGTATTCTTTGAACTTCTTCCTAGCATCACAGCCATCAGTGCAGTTGTTGTTACATTTGGGAGCAGGCAAGAAATTCTCGAGTTCTTGCCACAACTTCTTCAGTTTTGTGTAATATGTGGAAACAGAATCATCACCTTGCTTTGTAGTGTAGATCTTCTCTTGAAGGTCAGAGATGCGAAACATATCACCCTGATAGAAACGATCTTTCAGATCTTTCTATATTTCTGCTGCCGTATCCATCCACAAGATGCTTTGAGAAACTTCTGGTACGATCAAGCTGTTGATCCATGACATGATCATAGTGTTGCAGCGATCCCAAGCGAGAGAGTCGGAGCTTTCATCTTCAGGTCGAGGTAGGCTTCCGTCGACAAAGTGCAATTTGTTCTTTGATTTCAACGCAACCATCATCGATCTTGACAATGTGTGATAGTTGCTTCCGTTGAGAGGCGGTGAGACAATCGTCGTTCCTGGATTATCGCTTGGATGCATGAAATAAGGATTCATGATATCGTTCTGATATCCTTTGTTCGATTCGTTTCCATTTCCGTTGTTTGAGTTATTTCCATTTTCGATGATGATTTCTGTAGTCGGCGTCGCCATTGTAGAACACGGAATGGAGATTGACTTGGAAAAACGAAAAGGTAAATGGAAAAATGAATGAGAAAGCAGAACGCACAGCGATGGTGGTCAGAGCCCCTAGAGTGGAGCTTTGATACCATGTAAAAACTCTCAATACTCATATCCATGGAGTTTGAGAAAGAAGATAATAAAAAAAAAACTGATTCTCATTCAATTTATTCAATTGGTTACAGCAATAGGATATATATACACTGTTACTCTAACTAACTTGCTAACAGAAGCAAAACTAATTCTAACTAACTGAAGGGAAGCAATCAGAATAGATACACGATACAAAGGGGCAAAAGGAAACCCCTAAACTAGAAGAGAAAGAGTGCAGCAATAAACTTAGGCAACTGATAATGCCTCAGCATTTCTTTGGTCAACCTGATGACCTGGCAGTTTCAACTCTGCTGAGTTGGTAGTCTTGTCAGCAGCTAGATAGTGACTTGTAATAGTTTAAGAGAGAGAGATCAACATAAGGAAAATAAAAATGTGAAATGAAAGATGTGGAAAAAGTACAGCTATAGAGTAACTCCGTAAGCATAAGCACAGTAGTAATCAAGAGCAACTCAGCAAGCATAATCTGATTCTGAAATACTATAAATGCACAGCAGCAGTTATAATTTATAGATAGTAATAAAGAATCAATATTCCTTAGCAGTTATAAAGGGTGCACAACTTTTGTTTATTTTGACAATTTTATCATGTTTATTGAATGTGTTTAATTTATCAAAAGAGGATTTGTGAAAAACACTTGCAGATATGGAATTATATTCACTACAAATTTACCTATATTGTTTAGTTTTAACCATCTACACATATTTAAAAGGGTGTACAAATGAAAGAAACACAATTGATGAGTAGATGAGCAAAGTAAAAAGTTGATTAGTCTCTTATAACAGACTTCAAAATCAAAACTACAGCTCGGAATTCGAAATATCTGACATGTCCAACAAAGAAATTAGTGAGAAGATATATTACAATGCAGCTTGCATACCATATAATGTTGAGCATTTTTTTTTATAAGCAATGTTAGTGGGGGTGGGGGAATGTTGAGCATTAATTCCTTAAGACTTGTATAATATGTCCCTTGAATTCATTTTTTTCCTCACGTGTTCAATCCATGGCTTCTTCATTAAAGTCAATCCTGAATAGTGAATACAATAAGTAGCTCCTTAATTAGCAAGTGAAAAATGCATGGATGAAAGGAAAGAAATAAATCCGATCACAAAAATTAAAGGACCGACTCTTTAAGAAAACATACTAAATTTCAGAATGATAACATCTTAGAAGTAGATCAATCAATCTTGTCAACTATAATACTTAGGTCTTGAATGCAAAAATTAATTTACCGAATAATGAAACTAAATGGTATCATAGCAACATTATCCTATAGCCACATTGAATTTGAAATAGAAGAAAAAAATGTTTTACGAAACAATGTAGGATAGTGTTATAGCAATACTATCCTACACTCACATGCAGTTGTTCTACAATGTAGGATGGCATAGCTTTTCTACAGCCACATTGCTACCTGTTGGGAAAATATTAGAGTCACGATCATCAAGCATGCGATACGATCAAAATATAATCATCAAATAGAGACTTTCACCGGTAACACATTAGATTTCAAGGTCTGGAAATTGGTCATTGATGCCCCACAAGTGCAAAATGCAGTTCAATCATTGAGCAGGTATGTTATACTAACAAAACAATAATAAGTACCAAAACCAAATAGCTGCCTAATTGCCAAACGGTTTGGAGAGGGACATGAGGGGACTGAGAAATGAAGATGTGTGTGTGTGTCTTCACGTCTTTGACTCCATGGCCTTGCTGACTTTTATCTTTCTTCACTCACAAGGTAATAATGATCATACATCGTGATTCATGAATGAGATGAATCATATACCCCTTTGGACCATATACCCCCATTTTTCGAAATAACCCCAAAATACTCCTCTCAATTTCACAAAAAATTTAACTGGATTTTATAAATTTTAAAAATTACCGGAAGCACCTCAACAAAGGTATTTCCTGAATGATAAAACGTGTTCTGGAAACAAAGGTATCTCGTGACAAAAATAGACACGACTCAATTGTCTCAAGAGACTGCTCAATGGTTATAGGATTCACTATCAAGGACTCATGTGTGATACACTCACTGTCCAATCATTTAGTCTCAGACCGACATACGGTTCATCCTCAGACATTCCCCCATCAAACCGGTGTTGTAGGTAAAAGGAAGATGAACTACACGCACTCAACTCATCGGATTTCTTAGAGAAGTCTCGGGTGCTGGACCACGATCAGATAATTCTGAGTTCAGCACATACTTGCTTTATTGGCGTCTTGCCGATAGATTATTAGAATGGTGAAACTAGCTTCGACCCATCCGGTGGATCAAAGTCCTAACAACTTACTGTCAACCCTAACAGGATCCAGATTATGATTGGAGTTTTAACTCGGTAGCAGAAGCTTGAACACTATAACTGCCGAAAGATGATTGCCCTAACCTGGCTTGACACCTCTCCAACTAGCAATTATATCCATGTGTTATCCAGTCTTCCATTACTTCAGAGTAGATGTTTGAGTAACTTACATCTTCGGTTGTCTTAGAACTCAACCCTACAGTTCGGTGCCCTTATACAGCTTATGGGTCTTTCAGGATTGTCTAAGTCAACGACTTATCCATTCTCAGTTGTCTTTCTATATCAACTAGGCTTTGAATTTTTGATACCTATCTTTCACAGATATTGTTTACTCGGATCTTAAGGAGATGCGAGTTTCGATATTAAGAATCTTACTAGAATGACATGAGGTTTTCTTTAGAAGTTACGATTTAGTGCCATCCTATGCAATCCTTGGTTTCTCGATTAACTTTAATGTAGCAATTATTCTCGGATTAGTCAGGAAATTGAAATTGCGGTGGCGCCAGGGGATTTTGAAAACAAAAGGTTATTTTGGGAATCACACGAGCACACCATGAGTGATTCCGTATGGATTCGTCGAATTTATCATTTAGAATTTTCCTTGGCCCAGCTTCTTTCCGAACTTCCGTGACTATCCAGACATAATTATTACATTACATTAATCAATATAGCTTCAGAACGGGTTCTAGGAGTCTAAACTGACTGATTGGAGATTTTTTTTTCCAATTTCTCGTACAACAGGGAGGTCCACATTCCACGAATGCTTAGAGTTTATGGTTCAGATTTAAAATAGAGGTACCCTTCAAAATACAATTGAAGGTACGATTTACAACCCATTCATCGGTGTAGATATTTCCGTTAGCTTTCCAATGCCTCTCGGAACATAAAAATCGGAGTTCCGGAGCAGAAGTTACGAACAAAATGATTCGGAAGGCTAACGAGAATTTCTCACAGACCGTGATCGGAATGCTTCCAGGAGCGGATTGAAATAAGGTCACTTTTACCGATTCCAAAAACTAACCTGCTTTGAAGGACTTGATTCACAGTTCCCGATTGGGACTTAACCTGATCGGTATCTTGTGATTCTGCTAGACAATATTGACGATGGACTACCTTCACTCGGTTGGCTTTTTCATCTGTCACATTGTGACTCGGAAGAAGAAGAATTGGAATCTATGCTTAAAATTAACCGATAAGGATTTTCCTTGACTGCTGTCCTAGCTGGCCGAGTTACTTACACCAGAAGGTAAGATTTACGGTGAAATACTACTTGGATAATTGATAGGCTGACTAGACAAGGTCAGTGTTTTGGGTGTTAACTAATCTGGCAGATTTCAGGATACTGACGTTACTACTGCCCAATGGCTTTTCTCAACTTGAACTCTCGATAAGACCTACGACGTCTTATACTGCGACTCACTAGCCGCATCCGATTTATTTACTGAACAGCCGCCCACAGCTCGAACCATCGTGGATGCCCATCATTGTTTCCAAAGGTCATATGTAGCCCTCTGCTGCTGCTACGCGCTTTGATGAAACGAGAAGGCTGAGAATCCTATTGTGTAGGGTTTCAGACATTTTCGGGGCTGAGGCAATTATCTGTCATAGTTTTCAGTAACTTACATGAAACATTGAGTGGATCCTGACTCAATACGTCACATAATATACTAAAAAGGTCTGACATATAATCGTCTAAGTCCCTAGCTGACTCGATCCTATGTTCTCGACCCGAAGGTCACTACGTCCGACAAGGCCGAACCGCTCTGATACCAAATGTAACACCCCAGTATTTCTTATACAAAGAAACACTTAAATATACAATTTGGTATAAATCAGAGTATAAAAATTCCTGTTCAGATATACATCTTTACAAGAAACAGCGGAAACTATAAAAATAGAATTTTACAACTTCGAGTCATAAGAACGAATACAGAGACTGCATCAGAGGAATCCAAAACACAGATGGAAGATTTCATCTCCAACTTCTCCTCGAACCTGACGACTAACTGTGCCGCCCGCTGTCCTTATAACCCGTTCTCTGTAAAAAAAAAAACAAATATGGATTGGGTGAGACAACTTGTCTCAGTGAGCTCTACCGAACCCCTCACAATCACTCGGTTCAATTATGAAAACCGTTGCAGCATAGTTTACTTTATAAACTATTTGCGTCAATATATACAACTAGCCCAATTACCGACCGTGCATACAAACCAACAATCTCGGTAATAAAGTACTATTATATATTATTAAGCCTCACCAATTACAGACCGTGCATACAGACCACAGTCTCGGTAATGGAGTACTATTATATATTATTAAGCCTCACCAATTACCAACCGTGCATACAGACCACAATCTCGGTAATGGAGTACTATTATATATTATTAAGCCTCACCAATTACCGACCGTGCATACAGACCACAATCTCGGTAATGGAGTACTATTATATATTATTAAGCCTCATTGATTAATTTATAACCATTCGCTTACCAAACGAAACCCGACCGTGCAAACACCCACAATCTCGGCGAATCGTATTTTAACTTAGCATAAATCGGCCGTGCAAACAACCACAATCCCGATAACCCACGTTTGACCACGCCAAAACGTTTCAGGGCCTAGGGTGAGGGATCATGACTTCCCTTTCTAGTATGCTACTTGTCGGGTCGTCACCCAACGCGATATATATGACAATACATATCAATTCTCGAGAGTTAGATAATTTATATCTTTTCGATCACCAAAGGATCAATCATATAAACATTTTAGATAATTTATATCTGTATCGATCTATAACCCGTTTAGATGAATTCGAAGTTAGACATCCGGCGTTATAATCATAGCGTCGAGAAGGATCCACGATCCGGTTTGTTATGCCAAAAACATTATCTCACACGCGGTCTAAGTTTCGGTTTTTCAATAATTTAAACCTTCAACAACAGAGTGTTTTATAATTCAAACCACATATTTGATTAGGTCTTTTAATAAGCTTTCCAACGCATTTGAGAACACCTCAATAGGGTTCCCGGATCAAAAGTTATTGCGAAAACAAGTTTAGGGACTTTTTAGGGAAAACTGCAAACCGTCGCGACGCGAACAGATACCGTCGCGACGCGAAAAGTGACAGAAACTTTTGCGTCACAAAATTCACTAGGGTCGCGACGCGATGGCCACGGGCCACGACGCGATGGAAGCCAGAATTGGTTGAAAACAGCATTTCGAAAACCCGTTTTGTACCGTTTCGCTTTCTATTCGACCCCGAGACATTTCCTAACCATCGAGACTTAAAAATAGATATTATAACCAACATTTCAGTCCATATTCCAGCAAAAGCATTAAAATCAACAAATCGATAAAAATGAATCCCTAATCGTGAGTAAAACTCACCCGTTTCCAGAGTATTCAAGTCAATAAAAATGAATCCCTAATCGTGAGTAAAACTCACCCGTTTGACGATCTCGCGAGAAATCACGCCGGAGCACGGACGACCGGACCGTAACCACTCGAACAATCCTCGTAGTCACGTACCCGCTCCGAATGCCTCCGCATCTGAACTTGATGGGTCCCACTTGCACAACCAGTAACTAAGTAAATCATCCTCGCTACTGGACCCCACTTCAGTATATCGAACTGATGGCACTCGAGACTTTGGCGAATCGAACTCAAATTTGACGAACGGGCATACTCGCTTCCATTTCCATTTCCCAGAATCAGGACCCAGTTTTGCAATGAGCATAACCTGGTCAATCCGTGACCAAATCTACTCAAATCAGTGCCCATTGTGAAGATAATTTCGTCTACTTTCAGATGGAGGAAGATTCACACGCATGCATGCAGTGGTTTGGGAGATATCACCATGACAAGGTGACTGGTCCAGGACAGTGTTTGATTCTGAAACCGTATCTTGGGGACGTGATATCTCCTTCATTTCTCCATGAAATCATACGGTTCTTGGGCCCAAAATGAAGATCTTTGTGTCTAGTTTCCAGAGGTACAAGAATCACGATCCTCGGAGTAGTGTACAGTGAGATATGATGAAAACAATGAAGGTATACCATACGTGTTTTACCCAGAATTTTTTATGAACTTCAATCATCATCCTCCATCATTTGCAACTTCAACTTGAGTTTCCATTCTCTGCACCAGCAGCTACTCAGACACTATAACACCTTCCAATTCACAAATACAAGGACAAGGCTTCTTTATTGGCAGCCATTCAGAACATGCAAGGGTGAACAACTCAAAACTCTATTGCCTTCACCATTGGAGCATCAAAGACCCAAACTGAGATTGAGGTTTAGAGGAAGAATCAGTTTCTGAAACATATGCCATTGAGAAGGAAAACGAAAATGGATGGAGAATCAGGCTGGAACACATACATGCAGAAGGGTTAATGAGGGTGGTGATGGTTTCTCCTTCTTTCTTCCTCTTCTACGCCTCCCTCCTTCTCTTAGATTTCAGTTTCTGGTTTTCCTTTCTTTTTGTGTTGCTGAAAGTGTTAAGTGAATTGGGAAAGGGGCCAGCTGGGTTAGAGGGTAATGGCTCAGAATATAAGGGTACCATTATGAAGGGTGCGAAATGACAGATTTGTCCTTCGGTTCTAATTCCTCCTTTAAACACAAGATTAGGCCACAATTCGATGGAGACACTAATACTTGGACAATTTCCTCGACCATATATCCCCGAGACACGACTAATTATTCTCACAATTAATTACTCGGTCTTAGGTATCGTAGTACGAGTCTTTAAAAATTAGGGATGTTACATTAATTCTAAATTAATTATTCAATTTGTGGTGAAAAAAAAATTACGTGCTAAATAGAAATATGGAACTAACTGTATTGATTTAGTTAGTAGCACGTTACCGCAGATTATCCGCCGGAAAAACCTTTTTTTTATTAAAAACTTTAATTAATTATTTTATTAAAAACTTTAATTATTGATAATAAAATAAAGTAAAAAACTACAACTGGGTAACAACAGAGTCGGATCCAGCATCACTCGCAGTATCACTGTCACTCCCACTCCCATCAGAGGCAACCGCGGGCATAATCCTGACGACCTTGAGGCTCCCGGTCTGATAGTATGTTAATGAGGCTTCCACACTCTCAACACCCCCATACGCTTGGCAGATGGCATGCGTATGAGTAAGGATGTTGTCATAGCGTCTGTTGTTGACACCACGAATATAAGGGCCAACTTCCAAGACAAAATAAAAGAAACAAGGGAACTCTAGTCTCCAAATCTCATTTGGAATGGAAATCCTCCCAGCATTTCGTTCAATAAGGGTAACGAATTGGATCATACCTGCAACCGAGAGGAAGAGATTTAGTAGATAGAACAAGAGAATTCGTAGGGAGGAAGAGAGGAATTTCAAGATGAGATTTAGTAAAGAGAAGAAGAGAATGTGTGAAGAAGAAGTGTGGAGAAGAGATTTATTAGTGTCGGCAAGATCCTGACCGTTTATTAGTGTCGGTAAGATCCCGACCTTTGAAACTGCACGCTGCACTATTCACTATTTAGTGTCAGCAAGATCTTGACCGTTAATTTAGTGTCGGCGAGATCTTGACCGTTAATTAGTGTGGACACTATTCACTATTCAACAATCACGCTGCCCTATTCACTATCTTGACCGTTAATTAGTGTCGACACTATTCACTATTCAATAATCACACTGCACTATTTTGTGTCGGCAAGATCTTGGCCGTTAATTTTGTGTCGGCAATATCTTGACCGTTAATTAGATATTGACCGTTAACTAACTGTATTAATTTTTTTAACCATTAATTATCTAATTATTTTAGAAATAACAAAATTAATTTTTAACCGTTTATTAGTGTCGTCAAGATCTTGACCGTTGAAACTGCACGTTGCACTATGCACTATATATACACTTTGTAATGTGCTACTAATTAAATCAATACAGTTAGTTTCATATTTCTATTTATCGCATAATTTTTTCCCACCACAAATTAAATAATTAATTTAGAATTAACAATATTAATTTTCTAAATTAATTAAATTAAATTTATTTTAATTAATATATAAGAAAAAGAAAAATAAAATAACACAGTTCAGAAGTCACCCTGGGGGCGACTTCTGAACTGAAAAAGCAAAAAAAATTGCAAAGTCCAGTTTAGAAGTCATTTTCTGTTGGGGCGACTTCTGGCCTGAATTTTAGATGTGTGCTAGTTTGGTAAATAATCTAAAAAGTGTACTATTTTGGTAAATTATTATTTTTTTGGTGTTAGAGTCGTTTTTTTGCCGCAAAGGAATAATGCTGACAAGCGTGCAAGGCAAGGTTATGATAGGTCATATCAACTTGCTTTTTTCCCAGCTTTTGGAGGCAACAACAATTTCCAAGGTTAGTTTTTTCTTTTGTTTTGTTTTGCTATTCAGATTCATAGGTAACTTTTTGACAATTCCAGTTTTCGGCAAAAAATCTACTGTAGCACAAAAATTTTTTTTTTTTACCAAAATAGCACACCTTTTAGATTATTTACCAAACTAGCATACATTTCATTTTTAGTTCAGAAGTCACCCCCCCAAAAACGACTTCTGAACTAAAAATTCAAATTTTTTTTTTAAAAACTAGTTCAGAAGTCGCCCCCCTCCAGGGTGACTTCTGAACTGTGTTTTTTAATTTTTTTTAGTATTATATATTAATTTAAATAAATTTAATTTAATTAATTTAATTAATTTAGAAAATTAATATTGTTAATTCTAAATTAATTGTTAAATTTTTGGTGAAAAAAAAATATTTGAACACGTTAATGTATTTAAAGTGTCGGTAAGATATCGTGCGTCCAAAAGTGTCGGCAACATCAAGACCATTGAAAAAACACCAAAAAAACACGGATTACATTGATTGAAAAATATATTACTACAACGGAAACAAACATAAATACTAAAACATGTCAGAAATAAATACATTTATTTTTGACTAGTCTAGATTGCGGTTTGGACAGTTATTTTTGTTGTGACCCTCATTTCTACAAATACCGCATCTCTTTGTTCGACTACCCCTTTCTCTTTGATCCATCTCTGTACGAATACGGGTAGACTGTGGACGACCCTTTTTATCTCTCCGTTTAGATGGATCATGCTGCAGTTCTGGGCCATTGAAATCAGGCCATGACAACTCAGATGGCAATGGTGGGAACTCCTCTAAGTATGTATTATAAACATACTGCATTATGTACTGTGGTTGCACGAATTCCATGTGATCGTAATTAACTTTTGAACATGCCGCGATCACATGGGAACAAGGATAGTGCAGTGCCTGAAATTCCCCACACTCACACGTCATGTCTCTGAAGTTAACCACGAATGTGCCCGCGGGTCTCCCACTTTGTGGTCGTATAATTTCTTCCACTCTGAACAATTTTTGGGCACGGTCGTGAATTGCCACGTTGTGCGTGTTCGAGACAGCTCGGTTGTGATCTATTTTTCCATCAATTTTTCAGAGTACATAGTTCCCGACTCTAACATTGCCTGTGCCTGGGTTCCCTTTTTGACAAAAGTCTCGTTCAGCCTAAAATATGAGGCCGCTATCAAAGAATGTATAGGGAGATTTCGCAGGCCCTTGATCACTTTATTAATGCACTCAGCAAGGTTGGTTGTCATGTGCCCCCAACGGTAACCTCCATCGCACCACTGCATCAATTGTTCGGGGTTTATGTCCTCAACCCAAGCCACTCCATCAGGACCCACTTCACCACCAATCTTGACTTTGTAGTGATTGGCGGATATTTGTGTCATTGAGTATGCTGAAGCAACAAAACATAATGTTGGTAAAGAAGTTATGAAAAAAATATTAGGGGTTTTTTTTATAAAAAAATAATACTCACCCATATTGACCATAGCTTTCCTGGCCGAAGTGTTCTTGAAGTGTCTCATGAAGTTCTGTGCTATGTGACGAATACAAAACACGTGCTTCCAACTGCTGTCTACCCGCCTAACAGCACTTTTGATAGACTCGTGTCTATCCGATATCAAACAGAGACCCTCCTGGGGTGTCACCCACGCTCTTAAACGGGATAGAAAGAAGTACCAAGCATCAGCTGTCTCACCCTCCACAACTGCATATGCTATTGGGAAGCAGTTGTTCCTTCCATCTTGTGCAATTGCCAACAGAAGACATCCTTTGTACCTACCGTACAACCATGTTCCATCGACAGAGACAACTGGCTTGCAAAAATTGAAGCCTTTGATGCACGGCCCAAAACTCTAGAAGATGCGGTGGAAGACACCCTTGCCATAAACTTCTTGGCCATTCTCATAGACTGGTTTGTACTCCCAGTCGCACACACTATTTGGAATGTAGTGAGAAAAAGCACGAAGCCACATTGTTACTTTATTGTAAGACTCCTCCCAATTACCATAGATCCTCTCGATTGCTTTTTGTTTTGCAATCCAAGCCTTCCTGTAGGAACTTTGGTATGTGTACCTCGCCCTTATGTGTGCTATCAACACGGACACGGATATTGTCGGATCCGACTTTACCAGTTCAAGCATGCTGTCACACATGAGGGTCGCGGTCAGCTGGCGGTGATCTTGAGAAAGAGTCCCTGTTGTACATGTATGTGGCTCTTCCAACTGTGTAATCTCCCATATGCCAGACCTTTTACCGAATCTGACGACACACCTCCACAAACAGTTTTCGTGTACACAACAAACAATCCATCTAGTTGTATTAGATGAAAAAAATTGGTATTTAATCTAAAAGTTTGGTTATTTTGGTAAATAATTTTTTTTTGGCCCAAAATTGTTTTTTTGCCGCTGCATTGTGCAGAGTGTGCATGCTGCATTGTGCAGAGTGCTGCATTGTGCAGAGTGTGCATTGTGCAGAGTGTGCATGTTGCATTGTGCAGAGTGCTGCATTGTGCAGAGTGTGCATAGTGCTGAGGTCTTATTTTATTTAACGGTCTAGATTTTGCCGACACTATTTAACAGCCTAGATTTCACGGTCTAAATCAACGGTTATGATCATCCTAAATCAACGGCTCACACACGATCTTCATTTTTTACCGTAATTATTACCGTAATTACTTTATAAATAAGTTTACTAATTATTCAAATTATTTAATTTAATTTTTGAAATTAAATTAAATTAATTTACAATTTAATCAAATTAAACTATATTAAATTAATTTACAAATTAATCCAAAAATTTAACAATTAATTTAGAATTAACAATATTAATTTTCTAAATTAATTAAATTAATTAAATTAAATTTATTTAAATTAATATATAATAATAAAAAAAATTAAAAAACACAGTTCAGAAGTCACCCTGGAGGGGGGCGACTTCTGAACTAGTTTTTAAAAAAAATTTAGAATTTTTAGTTCAGAAGTCGTTTTTGGGGGGGGCGACTTCTGAACTAAAAATGAAATGTGTGCTAGTTTGGTAAATAATCTAAAAGGTGTGCTATTTTGGTAAAAAAAAAAAAAATTGTGCTACAGTGGATTTTTTGCCCCAGTTTTCATCTGCTGGAACTAATTTCAAGGTGCTCACTCCCTAGATGGCATCGCAATTGATTATTTCATTTCATCTGCTGTTTCTACAAGAACATTACATTACTCCCATCAGGTACTCAAAAGAAGTAATTCTGTACTTGATGTTATCAAGCAATCAAGCAATCCTATAATAATAATATAAACATATACTCCCTCTCAAATTAAGCGTTTTTTCAGCTATTTTTTTTTGTCTCAAATTATTTGTCACATTAGAATCACAATGCAATATTTATTATTTTCTTCCAATAATACCCTTACTTTTATTTTTATTTCCAACTATTTCACTTCTCTCTCCTCATAATAATAAATGGGTATTTTAGTCCTTCCATACTTTTTAAACATAAAAAATAGCATTTCTAATCATTTTTTTAAAAACCGCACATAACCTTAAATAACACTTAAATTGAGAGGATAGAGTAATAAACAATGGGTAATTCTATACTAGAGGATGTTATCAAACAATCCTAAAATGGTAGACTTTTCTAATAAGCCTTTTAGTAGTCTTGATCAAACTTCCTCTGAATAGTAAATCTTAAAATCATTTTTTCATTTTTATTTAATTGAAAACAGGAGTAGTCAAATATTATTACCTTTAATTTAATTATCATGCAATATGTTTTCTTGCTGCTAAAATTCTACTCTATTATGTCTTTGTCTGTATTATAAGTATTATCATATGCCGCCCATTATGGTTTTATCCAGCTAGAGGGAATAATCTCTGCAATTGTGCATAAAAAATACTCGATTTTTACCAAAAAGAGTATTATCCTATGCTCTATCCAAAAGGAAAAAAGATGTGTTCAGTTATCTTTATGCAGAAGATAAACCTAATGAAAGAAATTTTGGGTAACCTCAGTTTTCTAACGTTCCCTTGCAACAGGTATAATAAGACTCAGTATTTGAGGGAAGTTAAATCAGATTTTGATCAACTTTCAATCTAAAGAGTAATAATAATTCTTTTTCAGTGCATTCTTACGAATTGAGGGAATAGGCGCTGAAGAATCTTCTATTCGTATACATTAAAATTTTCCTTCCTGGTTTAAGGCTAGAGTAAGTAAATAAAACTAATGTTTTAATGTCACATGTTTAAAGTTGATATGAGACATGACTTAGTTTTTCCATATGTTGTTTACTTAGGTATATGAAGCGGAACCAACTCCCCAAATCCGACACTTTAGAAACTTAGCTGATGGTCCTTTTCTTGAGGTGGCCGAGTGGCACACGTACCTAGTTAACGGTTACAATTTGATACCCAATCATGGAGTGAGGGAAAAAAAACAATTAATAGTGGGGTATATGTTAAAGGTGAAACAAGTGCATTCAGATTTTGCCTCAGACCCACGGAATGTTCAGCTTGGCTTGTGCTCTGATGGATTTACTCCATATATCCAAGCATCGGCGTCACCCTACTCTTGTTGGCCAGTCATTGTTACCCCTTACAATCTTCCTCCTGAGATGTGCATGACTAAACCGTATATGTTTTTGACTTGTCTGATACCTGGTCCATCCAATCCAAAAGCTAACATTGATATCTTTTTGGAACCTCTGATTGATGATCTTAAGAGATTGTGGGGTGGTGTTTTGACATATGATGTAGCACGAAAAAAGAATTTTATGATGAGAGCCGCATTGATGTGGACAATTAACAACTTTCCTCCTTATGGTATGTTGTCTGGTTGGGGGACTCACGGTAAATTGGCGTGCCCCCACTGCATGGAACACACAAAGGCGTTTACCCTAAAGTACGGGGGCAAGAGTTATTGGTTTGACTCGCATCGTAGATTCTTACCGATAGATCATAAATTTAGAAAGAACAAGAAGGCCTTCAAGAAAGGGGTAGTTGAAACTGATGGACCACCACCTTTGTTGACATCAGGTGAAATCTGGAGCAGAGTTATGGATTTTCCACAAGCCACGGAGGTAGGGGAACTCACCCGACTAGATGGTTATGGACAGGTGCACAATTGGACAAAAAAAAGCATATTTTGGAATCTCCCATATTGGAAAGATAATCTATTGATGCACAATCTCGATGTTATACGCATCGAGAAGCATTTCTTTGACAACATATTTGTCACTGTGATGAATCTGAAAGATAAAACCAAAGACAATAATAAGGCTAGATTGGATTCTGCTCTTTACTGTAGCAAGCATCGATCCGATTTGAATTTGGTGGAAATGCCTAATGGGAAGATGTTAAAACCCAAAGCCAAATATTTTCAAACACCAGATGAAGCAAAAGATGTTTGTCGATGGTTGAAAGGATTGAGGATGCCAGATGGTTATTCTTCTAACCTTCCAAGATGTGCCGATGTGAACACCGGGAAGATGTATGCGATGAAAAGTCATGATTGTCATGTATTCATGGAGTGTTCGTTACCAGTTGCTTTTAATTCATTACCAAAGTGTGTTTTGGAACCACTTATTGAAGGGAGTCAATTTTTTAAAAATATGTGCTCTTCAACATTGAGAAGGGATGATCTTATTAAGATGGAGCAGAATATTCCTTTCATCATCTGTAAGTTGGAGAGAATATTTCCTCTCGGTTTCTTTGATTCCATGGAGCATCTATCGGTTCACCTTGCGTATGAAGCACGACTTGGTGGACCAGTTCATTATAGGTGGATGTATCCATTTGAGAGGTAATTATCTTTTTCAACATTTTATTTCCACATTTGGTGGAGAGAATAGTTTAATGAAGTGTTTTTCGGTCATATGTAGATTAATGGGTGATTAAAAACGATCGGTGAAGAATAAAGCTAGAGTTGAAGGATCGATCTGCACAGCCTACCTACACCGTGAAACAATTTATTTTTGTTCACATTATTTCAACAACTTTAGGTTGTCAACAAATAATAGAAACGAAATGGAGATTGATGAAGAAAGACACCCGCTCACTTTATCTGTGTTTATCAAACCTGGTCGCCCCTCGGGAAAGAGGTCAACCAACTACTTATCAGATAAAGAGCATAAATCAGCACATGTTCATGTCTTGATCAATTGCACTGAAGTTAAACCATATCTTGAGTACTATGCTCCAATTCAGTTGTTAATCTATACAGTATGAAGTTAAATCAGATTTTGATCAACTTTCAATCTAAAGAGTAATAATAATTCTTTTTTAGTGCATTCTTATGAATTGAGGGAATAGGCGCTGAAGAATCTTCTATTCGTATACATGAAAATTTTCCATCCTGGCTTAAGGCTAGAGTAAGTAAATAAAACTAATGTTTTAATGTCACATGTTTAAATTTGATATGAGACATGACTTAGTTTTTCCATATGTTGTTTACTTAGGTTTATGAAGCGGAACCAACTCCCCAAATCTGACACTTGAGAAAGTTAGCCGATGGTCCTTTTCTTGAGGTGGTCGAGTGGCACACGTACCTAGTTAACGGTTACAAATTTGACACCCAATCATGGATGTTGTTCCACTTCCCTTCGAGTCTAGGATGACAGCAGCTACGCATGTCCAGGATGCCTATGATCGTCTTTTGTCAGTTGACGGAGTCGACGGCATTCTTGAGGATGTCTATGATAGTCTGTAGGCTGCTTTACAGATTTTGAACATTTAGTTGTATTATTTTTTGTATTTTTAGTGTATTATTTCGCGTAATTTGATTTCACGTTCGGTTACAATTATTTTGCGCGATTTTAAATAAAAAAAAATTTTCTACAAATTTCCAGAAATACACATATTTTCGGAAGGCAGAAATATGGGTTTTCCGGAAATATCTCAGAAAAGATGTATTTCTGGAAAACTCATATTTCTGCCTTCCGGAAATATGTGTATTTCCGGAAATTTGTAAAAAAAAATAATTTAAGAGTATTTTGGGGATTTAGCGTAAAAAGGGGGTATGGGGTTAAGGGGGTAAAAAAAAAACACCCTTCCAGTTTTCATCTGCTGGAACTAATTTCAAGGTGCTCACTCCCTAGATGGCATTGCAATTGATTATTTCATCTGCTGTTTCTACAATTACCCTTCACCGTGATCCACAGTCCACAGAGGGTTGAAGAACTTCAGCATTCCAAGCTGGTGGCACATTACATTACTCCCAGCCCCCAGGTACTCAAAAGAAGTAATTCTGTACTTGATCTTATCAAGCAATCAAGCAATCCTATAATAGTATAAACATATACTCCCTCTGTCTCAAATTAAGCATTTTTTCTGCTATTTTTCTTTGTCTCAAATTATTTGTCACATTTAGAATCACAATGCAACATTTATTATTTTCTTCCAATAATACCCTTACTTTTATTTGTATTTCCAACTATTTCACTTCTCTCTCCTCATAATAATAAATGAGTATTTTAGTCCTTCCATACTTTCTAAACATAAAAAATAGCATTTCTAATCATTTTTTTAAGAACCGCACATAACCTTAAATAACACTTAAATTGAGAGGATGGAGTAATAAACAACGGGTAATTCTATACTAGAGGATGTTATCAAACAATCCTAAAATGGTAGACTTTTCTAATAAGCCTTTTAGTAGTCTTGATCAAACTTCCTCTGAATAGTAAATCTTAAAATCATTTTTTCATTTTTATTTAATTGAAAACAGGAGTAGTCAAATATTATTACCTTTAATTTAATTATCATGCAATATGTTTTCTTGCTGCTAAAATTCTACTCTATTGAGCAGGATTCATTCAATTGTGCACAAGCATGTATAGACAACTCAATGTCAATGAGAATCCAACAGAGGCGCGCTTGAAGAGAAAATTGGTTATGCGTGAAAAAAATATTAATTTTAAAAGGATGAGGCATTCAAAAACAAAATTTGCTATATCTATAGGGACCAAAAACATATTTAACCCTTATTCACTAGTGGAAAATTGACTTTAAAAAGCATCATTTAGCATCGGTTGTTTAAACACCCGATGCTAAATGTAGACGCGGTGGCAATTTTGCAATTAAATGGAAGATTTCAATTTTCGCGCCTAGTTTTAGCATCGGTTGTTTAAACAACCGATGCTAAATGTATGTGCGTTAGACATTTAGCATCGGGTGTTTTAACAACCGATGCTACAAGTGTTTGTCTGAGACTTTTAGCATCGGGTGTTTAAACAACCGATGCTAAAGGTTCACAATTAGCATCGGTTGTTTAAACACCCGATGCTAAAAGTCTCAGACAAACACTTGTAGCATCGGTTGTTAAAACACCCGATGCTACAAAGGCGACTTTTATTATTTCGTTTCTATCATCTCTCGCGTCTCTGAACTCTAAATCGCATAACTCTCATTATCAATCTCTCGCGTCTCACCCTCTAAATCTTCTTCCTCGCCAACCCTCTCACCCTCTGAATCTTCTTCCTTTTGTTGCGTTCTTCCTCGCCAACCCTCTCACCCTCTGAATCTTCTTCGTATTTTGCTCGCTCGCCGTCACCGTCACCGACGAAGAACGCTGATTTTTCTACACAGTCGCCGTCACCGTCGTTGCTCGCTCGTCGTCGCCGTTTGTTGCTCGTCGTCGCCGTCGTTGCTCGTAGCGCTCTTCGTCGCCATTGTCTTGCTCGTCGTCGCCATCTCCTTGCTCGCCGTCGCCTAGCTCACTCGATATCCTAAGTTTTCATCTTCGAAACCCAAAGAAATCTTAGGTAAGCATCTCTGAAAATCAGTGTTTTGTTTTCGTTTTTCTTGTTTAATAGAAAAAATCACATCATGATTCGTTTTCGTTTCTCTCGAAACCCTATGTTTTCATGATTCTGATTTTTACTAGTTTCTTTTCGTGATTCGTTTTTCTAGGTTTTATTGTGTTTGATTCTGTATAAATACATAGTATTGTTCACACTTTTCCAGTGTGTATATTTCTTGATTTGTTTTGGAGTGACATGGATTCCCATTGCTGGAATGTTGTTCCCCTTGCCCTTCTTTTTGTTGATCACATTGAGGCAGCATATACTTCCCAGGCTGTTCAATCCACACCATCTTAGAGAACTACTAATAGGTAATGCTGAGTGCTAGACGAGTTAACTACTAATAGAGGAGAGTTGAAGGTCAGAACTATTAGCTTTAGTGAGGATAGAAATAATCAGGTTTATCCTGATGAAATGGGTCCACAGTCACAGATTGTTAGGGAAAGGTGATGAATGTGATATTACATGGTAATTGTGATTGTTGCAATCCCTGCAGCTCATAGTGTCTCCTCATTAAAGAAGGCAAAGATGACATCCATATACAGATGAAGATCAAGTTTGCAATATAAATTTTTTAGCTGCTTTAATCAAGTTGTTTAGCCTGTCACAGTCTTATGGATTCTGTTTGTAAAACTAGATGAATAGTGAAAAGTCAGCTACAATCTATACCTTGCCCTGATTAAAATTTTAGTTTGTCCTCTAGTTACTGATATTCCTCGTGGTAATGCTTCCTGAGACGTTTTTTTTGTTGCTGTGAACACCGTAGTATCCTTTGTTAATACACAAAAGGAGCATTTGATAAAAAAAAGATTCTGTATAAATACATGTGTTGTTGTTCCTTGGTGAAAATTTGCTTTGATGGCTGAATTTGGTGCTGGTTGGATGCTTATTGTGTTGCTAATTTCACTGTGTAGAGACATTCTGGGAAGAATGGAGAGTAACAAGTTGGGGAGAAAAAATAGGAATAAGTTGGGTGCTAATAATTTGTATCAGTTTTAGTTAGAAATATTCAAGCTTTAGTTATTTGTGGATTTGTTGTTCATGTTTCTGTGAAGAATCATGCTATAAAAAAGAACATTATTAATGAAGCTTTATGTTTACTATGTTGGTTTGATGTGATGGTTTGATTTGGTTTTAACAATACTTTGTCGATTATTTTGGAGCGTAGCCATGAATCGTAGTTGGATGCAAAGTAATCGTTTGAGTGATGAGTATGCGAAAGGAGTCGAAGAGTTTTTAACTTTTGCTCAAGCAAATCTTCCGAAAACTGATGTTCCCGAAACTGATGTAACTTATTCTTGCACTTGTTGTAATTGTGTGAATCGGAATCCACAACCACCAAGTGTAATACGGGACCATCTCTTTGTTTATGGTATCTTACTCAGTTATACCACATGGATATGGCATGGTGAATCAACCGGAAACCCAAGTGTGTCCAAAAGTGAGAAAGTCGATGAAGATATGGATGATCGAATGGAGGACATGATACGTGACATTGGTCCTGAATCTTTTAAGCGAGCGCATGAATATGATTCTTTGTGCAAAGACAAAGATCAACCTCTGTATTTGGGTTGCACAAAATACACACGGTTGTCTGCTTCGTTAAAATTGATCAATCTGAAGGCGATACATGGGTGGACTGATAAGGGCTTCACTGAATTGCTTGAGCTGTTGGAAGACATGCTTCCCATAGGTAACACACTGCCAAAACGTACGTATGATGCGAAGAAGAGATTGTGTCAGATGGGTGTGGAGTATAAGAAAATACATGCATGTCCCAATGACTGCATATTGTATCGGAAAGACTTTGAGAATTTTCATAAGTGTCCTACGTGTAATTGGTCGCGCTATAAAGTGAAGTCGGGTGAATCTAGTTTTGACGACAACAGCACAAAGGGTTCCCCTTTGAAGGTTTTATGGTATCTTCCAATAATACCTAGGTTCAAACGCTTGTTTGCTAATGCAAATGACGCGAAGAGCATTAGATGGCATGCAGATGAGAGGAGATGTCTGTGTGAACCAACCGCTGGTAATCTTTCTTTAATTTTATATAAATATAATAGTCAAAATTATAGCAATAACAGACACAAATTGGATAACAATGTCTATTTTAATAGTTATTTGAAAATTTAAACTTTAGCATATTTAAATGCCACAAGATAGTATATACATGAATCTAAGTTAGTAAAATTACGAACTCATACATAAAAAACGTAGTGTTAGTTAAGTTGTTCGCGATAAGGAGAGTCACTTCTCAGGCGACAATTCCTACCTGTGTGTGGGGATCTCGACGGGGACTGCCCTACAGTGGCCCGTGAGTGAGTAATTTTTCCGCGTGGAGACGGAGACGAGAGAGATAATTCCCCCACTGTCAACTTGGGTATGAGGATGGGAAGGGGGACCATTTTGCTGTCCGAGTACATTATATGTGTTTTTTAATTAAAAATATTAATAAAAAATAAAAATGTGCTAACTGTTATCTTTTATTCTTAATTTTATTTTTTTGCAATTCAAAAAATAAAAGGACTAAATTTTATATTAAACTATTAATCTATGATTTTTTAGTTTAGCAATTATATTTTTTTTTCCAATTTATTAGATTTTAATTTACATCCGTAGTAAATTTCTGATGATTTTACGAGGACCCCACGGGGACTATGCAGACGGGGACAAGGAGAAAAACTCTATGTGGAGGAGATCAGGGGAGTACTCCCCCGACCCTGCCCACCTCATTTTCGTCCCTAATCACCTTTACAAATTTACGCATGTGTGTTCTCATGTTATATGTCCAGCTCGACAAAAGTACAAGTTGACCTTCGCATTAGCGACAAAAATTCGGCCAGCATCACCAGACGTGGTTCCTTATCCCCCATTTTAATTTGTTTCACTACACCATCAGAATGCTTCGAACCATGATTTGACTCCGACTATTTAGTAGGTAATGTGATATTTGTATTGCATATCTGTAATCTTTATGTTCAGTTCGATATTTAACTGTTCATATTATCTCTAAATTATATTGGCAATTGTCTTGGCAGATATCGTTGGCATACTGAATGGAGTTGGTGCTCCGTGTGATTATTAGAAAAATAACACCAAATCTACGTTGCTATCGATCGACTTATATATCAGAGTGTGAATTTAACAGTTGTATTTAATTAAATTTCCACCATCATCAAATAAGACCCATCTTTTTACTAATCATAAACATCGACGATACATATACATAATATTTTAACAAAATAATAATTACAAATTAAATTAAAAAAAGATGCAAACCCGTGCAGCGCACGGGTCATACATACTAGTTGTAGAAATATGTGACAATGTACATCATAATTAAAAAAATCATTTTTAATTAACAAACACATTGAAATTAAACATTTATAGGCAATAAGAAGAAAAAGTCTAAAAAAATTTAATAACATAATTTATATTCATCAAATATAAATATAAAAATTTAACTCATAATTAGAAAGAAAAGAAGACAATACAATTAGAAAATGAAAAATGTGGGTATCAAGCGGGGTTAGATGAGAATCCCCAATAAAATGGAAGCAACTATACAAAGTTGAAGGAATATAGTCTTTAAATTCTTTTTTTCCGAAGTATCTTTAAATTATTTTTTTAAAATCCAGAAAAATATGGTCCTAAAGAATATAAAGAGAAGAAGTAAAAAAATAAATTGATTTTTAAATCAGTTATAAAGTAACAAACTTTTAGTATTTGAACTGCAACATTTTCCGAACGCAAAAGTACCCACAAACACACTATTTAGCATCGTACTTTACGTATTTTGTCACGAAATTATTTTTTTAAACAAACTTTGCGTATTTGAACTATTACAAATTTTGTGGAACGCTAAGGTAACCCAAAACACACCAAAAAACTAATTTTTGGTATGACCAAACCAATTGTTGAGGAAGGAACTCCATGTATTTGTATATCTAATTTTTTTTAATCCTAATTGAAGCACCCAAAACACACTACTTAGCATCATATTTTATTACAAAATTATTAATTTTTTTAATATAATTAATTATTGAGTAACAAACATTGCGTACTTAAACAATTAACTTTTTTTTTCGGATCTTAAAGTACCCCAAACCATATTGTCTAATGTCACACTTCACACAATTTGTCACGAAATTAATTTTCTTTTCAACGAATTCGATTATGTAGGAACAAAATTCATGTATTTAAACAATTAATTTTTTTTCCATATCTTAAAATACACTAAAACACACTGTCTAACATCACACTTTACGTAATTTGCCACGAAATTAATTTTACTTTTCACTAATCTAGTTATGTATAAACAAATTTCGCATATTTAAATAATTCAAATATTTTCTATACTCAAAATTGGGTAGTTCTAGGGTGAAAGACCAAACCAAATATTTTACCGGTGAACCATGTATTTTATCCGTCCGATTTAATCTAAAATAATTCTAATGGTTGAGATCTTTTGAGATTTTTCATCTTTACCTAGTAATCTAGGTTAACTATAAATTAGTATTTTTGCCCAAATCACTTCTCTCGGTGCATTTCTTGTAATTTGAAAACATTTTCTTATCCTAAAAAATTGCAATCGAAGTCTCTGTTTAGTTCATTGCTCATCTTGTTTTTTTTCTTTCTCTTTGGAAATCTGAGAATGAGAATTGTGGTTCTCACGTTCAATGCCACTTCTCAAGCGAATCCAAGCCACTTTCTTCCTTTTCCTCGTTCTCTATGCTCTCTTCAATGCGTTCTTCAACCCCTCTGATTCCTCTACCTTCGACTCCACCGCTTTCCCCTTCAAATCCACCACCGCCTCCTCCATCGTCCTCGCCGCCGATGCATCCAAATCACCCGCCGTCAAATTCTACCTCTACGATCTCCCGAACATTGAGTTTCTGTGGCCAGTATTTCCCTTGTGTTGCCATCGCATTGATCCTCCTATTGGGTTCCTTCTTCCTCTTCACCTCTCAAAGCTTCGTCTGTATCTCCTCTTCCTCCTGCTGGATTCTTTGGCCTCGATGACCTTGATTTGGATTTTGGAACCCTCGCATGCCCTGGTGTAAGTATCTTTGCACTGAATGTTAGCTTAACTTTGAGAAACGGGTTTTGGATTTATTTGGCAGTTATGATTATGCCATTGTTCATCAAATCAAATATTAATACTACCATGGATCTCAACATTAATTCCCAGAGTTCATGAAGAAGTTCCCGTAAATATAAACTTCAAATCATATAGATTTAGATTTAGATATTTTATGCAATATTATAGAAGCACTTGTATGAAATGCTTGGCTTATGTTGATTACAGAAGAAAGTGGAAAGCAAAATTTTCAATCTCCATGGATTTTTATTACGCATTGTTAGTTTTGATTGACATTGATTTTTCTCCAACTAAGGTAAAGAGCTCATTTCCCAGTACATTCACATTTCTAAACTTTTCAGTGATTTTAGTTTTGTTTTGATTTAGAATCTCCATGAGTTTACATCATGTGTTGTTAGTTGTGGTTGGCATGGATTTTTCTCTAATTAAGTTGCAGGAGCTCTTTTCCAGGTACATTCATATTTTTTAAGTTAAACTGGCTTGACTGCATTTGTTATTCTAATGAAATTGCAAAAATAATTTCCTATTCCCTCAACATATTTCGGTATTGTGGATACCTAAAGACGAGGACTTTCAGGTTTAGAGGAGTTTGTTTCTGCAATGGCTTTGATAATTGCCTGTGCTCTACTATAGTAAGAATATTTTTGGATAGATTATTATAGGGTGTAGAATTTAATCACTCATAGGGATGGTGGTTAGCTCTGGTATGTTTGATTAGTTAGTTGTTTGCCTTTAATGGTTTCTAATGTAATGTTGATAACACTTACTGCAATGATCCCTTTTAGCTGGTACAACTACAGGAAAAATAATATAGGCTAGTGTGATACATACATAAATCATTCTAGTAACTTATTTTTCTATGTTAGCGGTTCTTATCTTGTTCTTTTAGGTTTGGTTTGATAACCATGAGCTAAACATTTTGCTAGAAAGGCCTGTCTTCGTAAAGAAGCAAACTGAGATGCAAAATGGCATGCGATAGCTTTACCTGTTCAGTTCACGACGAACTGAGATGATGGAAGTGATGGCCGACTACAATTTTAAAAAGTACCATGGCACTAAGGTAATAGTTGCTGATTTGCGAAGAATCCTTAAATCTTCTTGTTGGAATGCTAAAGATTGTTATGTTTCTCCACCCTTCCATCAATGTTATCCTTATGAATTTTGTTGAGTCCACAGGTTATGGATGTTGCCTCTATCATCTTTGTCAGAAGCTGAAACAGTTCTAAGAGAATTATTTGGTTATGGTGTTCAGGTAATAGCTTCTTCCATTTTTCATTTCTTTTGCAATTGAAATTGGTACCGTAAGACAAATAACTTCTACATGTACAAATAGGATTGCTATCCCAAATATAGTTGTTGTCACTGAATGGACCTTTCTTTATCCCTTTTGGAAATTGTTTCATTGTTTTGGATTTTATTGTGAATTAGCTTTCTCCTGGGGTGTGAAGTAAATTTCATTTCGCAGCTCATATTCTCTGCGCCGAGGGTCCTTCTGAAGATATTTTGTATCGCTAACATTGTTCATCCACTGCATGTGGTTGATGATTGTCCTGACCGCTCAAGCATAAGTTAGCATGCAATGTTTCTCTTTGAAGGTCTGTTACCACCTTTTTTTAAACTAGTAAATTTTTATATGTGATTGATCTGAATTTTTTGGTTTGATAGAAACAATAGTGTTCATGTGGTTCAAATGTCTACTATGGAGATAGAGATAATTAGATTGCACTTATGTTTAATTTTTGCTTGTTTGTTTTTTCTTTTTATCTCTTGCCTCCACCAAGTTTCTTTTTCTTGTACAGCATGTTCATATTGTGTATGCACCCTTTAAAATTTCAAAACTATTAATGAAAGAGACGCCGAATGAGGATAATAGGACTAGGTATGAAGGTGGGATCAGTAATTCAATAAATGGTTTGTCATTGAATAATACGAATCTGCTATCCTAGAGTAAGAATCTATGCATGATTTTCGACATCATTATGTTTGTGAATTTTATCTGAGATTGTTTTGTTCCTTAATCTCCATATGTTCTAGCTTTCTTCCTACATTTATGCAAATCAGTTTATAGGTGGAGAACATAGATAGATCCCTTAATGCAGCTTGCCGTTACTGATGGTGAATCTGCAGTTCTATACTTGTATGTTATCCATGGTTACTTTATTATTTTTGTTTTTGTTTTTCTCTTTTGGCTTGTATGAAAAACTTTAGAAGATCATTTTGTTGCTTTAGGCCCCCTTCTGATAAGTATATCATTTATTTCCATCTTATGAATTTACTTCTACCAACTAATTATCATGAGTAGGTTGTTTTATCTCAAAGTGGTGGATCAAATAGAACAGGCTTTTATTATAGTTTGTTCAAGTGCGAAAAGCAGCATCCATCTGGATGGACTATTCAACATTATCTCATGATTTGGTACCAAAACTACAAAACATACTTATAGCGTCCGAAGTTAAGATTAGTGCATCCTTCTTTTGGATCTTTTTGCAATGAAGTCTATTATTTGTCAGAGATCATTAGCGCATTGTTCTTTTCTTTTTGCAGTAATTTCGAGGATATATTTGATGTAAAACACGACATTGATTATTTGCGAGTTGAAGTTCGAATAGGGAAAAGAGTTCCAGAAAAATGGAAACTTCACCCTGGAGATGCCTTCTGTTAGCTTGTCAAATGAAAAAAATTCTTCAATTAAAGGGCAATGATATTTGTTCTTTTCATATATTGTACCAAGACTCCCATGTATATTGTACCAACCGAATGGTTCTAGAAAATATCCTATATTTCTCTTGAATTCCAATGGTATTTTCCTGTGTGTGTTTAATACAGAGAAAGATATCCTTTTGAAGCTTCTGGCTCATATTTCGATTCTAATTATTTCCAATATGGCCGATATATTTAAAATTAAATATTTATTGCAGGCTCTGATTCAGAAGTGGGCTCTTGTGCTATTGTTTGGGGAGTTGTCTTTGTACTTTTCTGGCTTAAAAATAAAATTCGATAATCAAGCTCAGTATTTGACTTCATAAACATGGACTGGCTTCTTGTTTCTCCTCATATGGCTACTTAGTATTTGACTTCATAAAATTCGATAATCAAGCTATAGTTTTTTATTTTCTTTGTAAATTGTAAAATACAATTTCGTGTTGTAAGAAACATTACAATATGATACCATCATGGTCCTACTTCTGAAGATTGTGTCTAATGATACTGCTTTGTCTCTTTCGATAATATTGTTTTGTTGCAGTGTACTCTTGGGTATAGTCTTAGTGGCAGTCAAATTAAATCTTGTAACATGAATAATCGATTATTTCATGAGGAAACGCTTTGTGACTAAGTAGAAAAAATGCTTGTAATTAACTAGAAACAGATTGAAGATATACAATCGCCCACATCATCCATACCCAAATTGTTATAGTAATAATCAAGGTAACGTGAAACAGATTTGTAGAAGGCATCAAAAGGAAGAGGAGCCTAGAAAATATATGTCAGATCAAGATGAAATAACTTGTATAGTACTTGTCTTAATTGAAAAATGAATTTCCATCCAGTAATTACAAAAACAACATTTTGAATTCTCATAAGGCTAGAATTTTTGCTGTCAAAGTTTTGTGGCTAACACTAATATATCAAAGTCCTTCAACTCAAAAACTGCGTTAATAATGAGATTTTGTAGCCATTTTGCAAACTCTTTCCCCTCTTGACATTTCTGAAAAATGACCCTTGAGGCAACCGGGTCTATTGCCCAAATACAATCTCATAATGAATGAGTTGAAGTCTGAAAGTAGATAATAATACCAAGATTTTTTTACAAAAATATTAACAAAAAAATTTCACCATAAGTACACCAAAATCTAAAATGAAATGAAGAAAATTGCTGCAAATCACTCAGCTTAACCAGTAGACTCAATAAAAAAAGGCTTAAAGGTCATTTTGGCCCCTGTAAAATACACATTAATCCATTTTGGCCACTGCAAAATAAAAAACTTTAAATAAGCCCCTGCAAAATAGTTAGTTGTTCAGTTAAGCCCCTGCTGTTTCTACAATTACCCTTCACCGTGATCCACAGTCCACAGAGGGTTGAAGAACTTCAGCATTCCAAGCTGGTGGCACATTACATTACTCCCAGCCCCCAGGTACTCAAAAGAAGTAATTCTGTACTTGATCTTATCAAGCAATCAAGCAATCCTATAATAGTATAAACATATACTCCCTCTGTCTCAAATTAAGCGTTTTTTCTGTTATTTTTCTTTGTCTCAAATTATTTGTCACATTTAGAATCACAATGCAACATTTATTATTTTCTTCCAATAATACCCTTACTTTTATTTGTATTTCCAACTATTTCACTTCTCTCTCCTCATAATAATAAATGAGTATTTTAGTCCTTCCATACTTTTTAAACATAAAAAATAGCATTTCTAATCATTTTTTTAAGAACCGCACATAACCTTAAATAACACTTAAATTGAGAGGATGGAGTAATAAACAACGGGTAATTCTATACTAGAGGATGTTATCAAACAATCCTAAAATGGTAGACTTTTCTAATAAGCCTTTTAGTAGTCTTGATCAAACTTCCTCTGAATAGTAAATCTTAAAATCATTTTTTCATTTTTATTTAATTGAAAACAGGAGTAGTCAAATATTATTACCTTTAATTTAATTATCATGCAATATGTTTTCTTGCTGCTAAAATTCTACTCTATTGAGCAGGATTCGTTCAATTGTGCACAAGCATGTATAGACAACTCAATGTCAATGAGAATCCAACAGAGGCGCGCTTGAAGAGAAAATTGGTTATGCGTGAAAAAAATATTAATTTTAAAAGGATGAGGCATTCAAAAACAAAATTTGCTATATCTATAGGGACCAAAAACATATTTAACCTTTATTCACTAGTGGAAAATTGACTTTAAAAAGCATCATTTAGCATCGGTTGTTTAAACACCCGATGCTAAATGTAGACGCGGTGGCAATTTTGCAATTAAATGGAAGATTTCAATTTTCGCGCCTAGTTTTAGCATCGGTTGTTTACACAACCGATGCTAAATGTATGTGCGTTAGACATTTAGCATCGGGTGTTTCATACAATTTGTGACTAGAAAAAAATAATATCTCGATTGAATCATCTAAAAATTCCATCCTAGAATCAAATGGTCATTCTCTAAGCATTGTGGATAGATTTCCAAGCCTTTTCAGCCTTATCCACGAGGATGTCTTTATGTTCATTGTGGTCACCCAACAATAAATCAATTGCCACCTTAATTCTCACAACATCTTCTTTCATCTATCACAATAAATGGATGTAATTAGTACCCGGGGAAATAAATAATATGAAAAAAATAATGTCATGTTAAATTAATATGATACTCACTGTGACATAGATGTTTTGTGTGAAAGAAGAACCCATTGTTAACCATTGTAAGATTCACACCGCAGAATGCTAACTGTTTATTCAAAATGCACAAATATTACAGGTTATTGTTAGGTGTACATATATAGAAGATGAATATACATTGATTAAAATAAATTAATTTTTTTTACCAAAATCCTTCATAAACTTGTCCAATCGGCTCAGCAATATCCCAACGCTCTGCCTGTTGCACTTCATTTGCAAAGTTGTGTGGGAAGTAGTCTGTTTGCATCATTTGTGTGATAACTTGCCACTACAATATTAAAAAGGTAAAATGAATAAGATAACATATTCAAGAAATGTTAAATACAACTATGACAATTAATTTACCAATCTTTTAATCTTATGTTGTCTTGGGATCATATTTGACTTTTCAAAACCCGGATCCATATGGTACAAAACTTGGTCTTCAATAGAGGCAACCATCAGATACCAATTGCCAATTAAATCTTCAATCGGCAGATAAATCTAACAATATTATAGTAATAAACTAGGTTAGACAAATCAAATTACTTCACAATGTGTTTGTGTAAATTTAACTCATAACGATATAGAAGTCATACTTGCTAATGAGATCTTCAATTGTGGCACTGCAATCTAAGTCTTTCTAAAAAACATATTAAAAAATTAATGTAAAAACTAGTGTGTCTTACCGTGAATTCGCATACAACACTTAACCTATTATCGTTAACAACTACAATACCGCAAACGAGGGGGGAAGGGACCATATAGTTGGCGATGCAACACTCTTCTCGGTCAAAGTCATCTTAAGAGACATCATCTGAACTATCTGCAATCATCAATGGTAATTATTACATGACTGCAAATAACTGTTTAAAATACCGGTGACTTAATAAGTAAAATTACCTCTGTGTGAATTATTCTTCCAGGACATAGAGACTGAAAGTCGTCTCGTGAACCTTTGAGGGTTTCAACCTTGAACAATTCCTCACTCAATGCATAAAAACAGTGTTAGAGATACATTAATTATCATTATTTGTCTCCGAGTTTAATTTCAAAAAGGTTATTGCTTCAAATCAATACCTGGGATCCTTATCAGCATGAAAAACATAGTGTGAAACATGTTCTTCCACGGGTTGGAGTTCCATTTCTGGCGTGATAGCGAAGTTGGTCTGAACAAATTGTCATTAAGCCATTGATTTCATATGCAGTGTGAAAAAAATAGAATATAGATAAATATAGTTGAGTGGTATATGCTCACCTTAGACATTGTTTTTTGGGAACTTTTGTAAGCGGTGGAACTTGAGCACTCTGTGGATAAATTCAGTGGTTTTCTAGTCACGGTTTCTCGTGATGTACTTATGTCACCACCAATCTCTAGTTTGGGAACCTTTAAATTTCTCCCCGGGGGTAAGGTAGTGAATGACAGTTTCCTCGACATTGCTGGTTTGTTGCTTGTTGGAGAGCACATTTTTTCTTCATCTATGACAAGTTTAGTAATAGTCACTACAAAAATAATTAATTGAACATAGAATCAATATAAATACTCATTACAAATTTACTTTGTACCTTGCTTGTATTTCCCTTTGAGAAGGTGGGATGAATATCAGACATAGTTGTTGTTGAATGAGATGAGATTGACCCTTTCATTTTCAAGTTAATGTAATTGGGCATTCCTTCATCTTCTGATGATATGCACAAGATAACGTTGTTGACATCTTTTGATTTAGAGATGGATTTCTTTTCAGAAAGTGGAGTTTGTCTTCTCTTAGCTATTCTCGTGGTTTGAGTAAAGTTGGGGTTGCTGGCTTTGTTATTGGTAAGTTCATAAAACTTAGTCTCTAATATCACAACTTTGTTCAAAGTGACACTTAGCATCTTGTTTAACTGCACCAATTGCGATGTTTGAGCCTGACATCATGATCATTTGTGTCATTAAAAGTTTAAACTATATTGGACCAAGTAGAGTGCTAATATTTCTCAACATCTCTCTCTAAATCTCCCCATCTCTTACATTCTTGTTTTTTTCCTATCAGCTTACTTTCTATTATTTTTGGTCATGGAAAAAACATAAAGACAGGCACAAAAGTGTCGTCTTTCTACTAGTTTTTGTAGCGACCGAAAAATCCGAGGGGGGGATTCTTCGTCATTTTGCAATGAAGCTGCCATCAATATTTATTAAATAGGAAAACATTGAAAAAACCTTTATTTTTGGGTCTGGGGGTCGATTATGCGTGGGGAAGGTATTAGCACCCCACAGCATCCTTTCAAAAGAAAGGTTACCATTTAATTTAAGGTGTAGAAAGAAAGTTAATTTAAAGAAAAATACTCTAATTTACCCTTTTTATTATTTGTAAAATTGAAGAGGAAGACTTACTAAAAATTTTAATTTTGTGTGCTTGACAGGAGTGAGCCCCTGCTCCTACGTATCCCCAGGTGCGATGGGGAAATCAAAGCTACGTAGTTCTTGGCAGAAAATGTTTGTGTGTTTGATGTTTTTTTTATTTAATTTGAAATCGGGAGAGGTATTCGTGACGACCAAACAAGTAAAACTCAGAGTGGTCGTCACTCATAACTCGTTTGAAAACTAAAGTTGTTATAAACGGTCAAACAAGCTAAGCTCAGAGTGACCATTAGTAACAAACCCTTTTTTATGTTTAGGAAAACATTTATTCGTTATTTGGGAAAAAAATAGGTTTTTGAAAGAAAATATTTATTTAGGGAAAAGAAAACCTTTTTAAAAAGAGAAACAGAGGGTGCAGTAGTAAAATGGGGTGTGATTAGCAGAAGAGGGGTGCATTTTAAAGTAGTGGGTGCGGAAAACAGGCCCAGTTCGTTTTCTGTGAACTGGGTTGTATTCTAAAAGGTGGGTTTGCGCAGGGGGATGCAAGCTATTAAAGCAAGGAGTGCACTTAGGAACAGGGGTTGTATAAAAGAAAAATGGGGTGTAAATATTAAACAGCCCAGTTCCTATACTGGGTTCAACAGCCCAAGAAATCAGGGCTTCTCGGAGGGGTTTCACGCAGCAAACGGAGGGGTGTACGAAGTAGACATAAATCCACTATAAAAGCTTAATTGGAACTGAAACCCTAATTTTTCAAACCCTAATCTCTCTTCTCCCTGTCTCACAGCGCCGTTTGCGCCCTCTCTCCCTCAAACTTAGTTTCGTTTTTCTTCTCATCCTCTCCGCCGATCCTCACCTTCTCCCTCAAACCTAGCTTCGATTTTCTCTCCTCGTCACCGATCCTTGCTTCCTTTCTCTCTAGATTTCTGCTCTCTTCTCTCCTCGCCGTCCTAATCTCCCCCTCTCCTTCACCGGTGACAACGAACCATAACTCGGAGGGAGGGGAAAACTCGCGAACGACGGCCATGGGGGATATTGTGACTTACGACGGCGTAGGTTGGGGTGTGGTTGGTGGTTGGACGTTGTCATCGGAAGGAACGCAACCACGGTGGGGATCCATGGAGGTACCGACAACGGTGAGAGAGGACACGAAGGGGGTGAGATGCGAAGAGAGATGGAGAGACCGGCGAACAGTGGGGAGGCGAAGGTGGCCGGTGTCGTTGGTGGAGGAAGGTTCGGCCGTGGTGGTGATTGTGGGTGGTGTTTGGGCTACGGTTTGCGGAGGTGGTGAGTTAGGGGGTGATGTTTCGCTGACGCCCGGTGGTTCACGGCGAGGCTACGACGGCGGCGACGGTGGTTATTTGGCCAGCGACCACCGTCTACGGTGGTCGGAGTTAAAAGGGTGAGTTTCGATTGTTGCGCCCGAAAAATCCGGTTTGGGACTTTTCGTTTGACAACGTGGAAAAAGTTTGGAGCCGCCACCAATATTTTAATTTGAAGACCAAAACATTGAAAAAAGGTCTTTTGAAAAGGCGGGTGGTCTTTTGAAAACGCAGAGATGTAGGTTCGGGGGTCGGTTAGGTACGGGGAAGGTATTAGCACCCCGCACCTCCTTTCTACCGAAAGGGAACCATTAACTTGATGTGTGGTTTAGACAAAAGTTCGAGTTGAAAGCAATTTATTCTACTTCTTTTCTTTTCTTTTCTTTGAGGTTCGTTTTATTGAAAACAGGAGGGAAGAAGAATATTTTTAGTATCTTTGAAAATCGGGACAAAACAAAGATTTTTTTTAAAAGTGTGCTTGACGGGACAGGACCCCGCTCCTACGTACCCTCACTGGAAGAGAGATCAAAGCTACGTAGTTCTCGGCCTTTGGTTTTTGAAAAAGGATTGAGGGGCTTTTCGCAATTGGGTGAGCGTTTGTGAAGACCGAACAACAACGGTTAGAATGGCCTCACTACTACCTCTTTTGAAAATGAAATCATCATTAATGACCTAATCGGCAACGGCGCGATTGGTGTTTAATGACAATTGACTTATTTTTGAGAAATGAATAAGTTTTCGAAAATGGGATAAAGCTTTTGCGAAGACCGAACAACAACGGTTAGAATGGTCTCGCTACTAACTCTTTTTGAAAACAACATCATCATTAACGACCTAATCGGCAACGGCACGATTGGTGCTTAATGACGATTGTTTTATTTTTGTTTTGAAAAAGTTTCTTTTTGTTTTGGAATGATTTTAGGAAATGGGTTTTAGAAAATGAGTAGAACATTTCAAGTCAATTCTAAATCCATAACCAAATGCAAATGAATGAATAATACTCAAGCAAATACGAACATATCATTCATTAACCAAGATTAAACATGCCCATACAATCAAAGGATTCAATTATTAAAGATGCAAAACAAAGTTCTCAAAGTAATTGTGTGTGTGCAAGAAGGATTGTATTTACCCTAATGGCTCTATGCTACAACATGCATGTAGACTTACGTCTCCATTAGGAGGTCATACAAGTGGAGAGGAGGGCACACAATCAAGTCAAGACATTTACATGGCATCAAGAACAAGTGAATACAATTGATTGTAAACATAGAGTATTCTAAGTTAAATGATTGAATATGTAAGCAAGGATGCATGATTAGGTAAGCATGTAAGTGCATGAGTGTACAAGGAATGGATGCATAGCACTTTATTTATGAATGGATGGCATACAAGGATGCATAAGAGGATGCAAGAGATATAAGCATATGAGGATGCATGAGAGTGTCACATAGACTAAGTATGAATGAAGATGTATGAATGTGAAAATGTTTTGGGTATTTTTGTAAGTTGATAAGTTGTAAAACTTTAAGTAAGAAGTTAGTGAAAAGTAAAGTAAAAATGCATGAAGTAAATGGTAATTATTTAATGAGATGGTAAAGTAAAAATGCATGAGGTAAATGGTAATTATTTAATGAGATGGTAAAGTAAAAATGCATGAGGTAAATGGGGAGTGGTAAAATCTTTTTATGTTTTAGTAAAAAATTAATGAAGTGGTAAAAAACCAAAGTAGTAAAATATTTTTATGTTTTGGTAAAAAGTTAGTGAATGGTAAAGTAAAATGGTAAAAAGTAAATAAACACTAAAACCAAGTTGAATCACGTAGAGCAATCCTCTCACTTTGAGGAAACTGCACTAGGCACTAGTGAGAATCAACTTGCCTATCATCAACAATGAGCAATAAGCAAACTAAAATGCAAAGATTAACTAAACACAACAAATAAGTTGAATCACCTAGAGCAATCCTCCCACTTTGAGCAAAGTGCACTAGGCACTAGTGAGAATCAACTTGCCTATCATCAACAATGAACAATAAGCAAATTAAAATACAAAGATTAACTAAACACACAAATAAGTTGAATCACCTAGAGCAATCCTCCCACTTTGAGAAAAGTGCACTAGGCACTAGTGGGACTCAACTTGCCTATCATCAACAATTTACAACAAGCAAATTAAAATGCAAAGATTAACTAAACACACAAATAAGTTGAATCACCTAGAGCAATCCTCCCACTTTGAGCAAAGTGCACTAGGCACTGGTGGGAATCAACTTGCCTATCATCAACAATGAACAATAAGCAAATTAAAATGCAAAGATTAACTAAACACACAAATAAGTTGAATCACCTAGAGCAATCCTCCCACTTTGAGCAAAGTGCACTAGGCACTAGTGGGAATCAACTTGCCTATGATCAATAATTTACAACAAGCAAAGTAAGACACAAAAATGAATGGACACGTAAACTAAATTGAGTCATTTCTAGCAATCTTCACCACTTAGGTCAAGGTGCACTAGGCACTAGTGGGAATCATATTGCTAAATCATCAAACAACAAAAGTAACATTTAAAACTAAAATGAAATACTAATAACAAGATTAAACATCACTAAATAAAGAACAACAACAAAATCAACTTGGAAATATTTTTAGATCTATAAGAATGTGAACCAAAGGAAACATAGATCCACATTTTATTTAATAAAGAAAACACCAAAATTAACACTAAGCAACATAGATCTATTTTTTTGCAAGGATTTATATGATTAAGCAAGGAAGCACAACAAAATCATATCAACCCTAATTTTTTTATGATATGCGAAATACTAAAGCCTATAAACAACAACTTTATTTATGAAATCTAGTGCAAAATATGTAAAGATGCAAAGGAAATTATTCAAGTAGAAGAATGACTCCTTCAAGGCCAAGGACCCATCTCAAACACCCAAAGCTCCCTAAGTCTTTGTCAAAATGTTTGAAATGGATCCTCAAAGCAAACAACAATCAAGAAGGAGTTTGGAGTAGAGGAGAGATTATGCAAGAAAATTAAATGTGAGGTGCAAAGCTTCAAGGATTACCTCAAAACTACAAGGAGGTGAAGAAGGAGATGATAAGCTCAAAAATTACTAGCTCTTAGCAATTTGATGATGCAACCTTGAAGAGAATGGAAGGAAAGATGGTGATCTAACAAGAAATGGAGGATTTGGTGGTTGATTTTTGAAGAAAATATATGGAAGAGGGGAGGAAGGGATACGGTTTTGGTGAGGAAGGAGAGGGGGAGGAGGTGCTTTTGGTGTGCTAGGGTTTTGTGTAGGGGAATGAGAGGCAAATGAGAAGCAAAAAGAGAGGATCATTAGGTGTGGGAATGAGGGAGTATTTATAGGATGAAATTAGGTCTAAGGGTAGTTTAGTCTTTGTGATTTTGATGTGCTCTAGGATTGAGCTTTGATTTTGAATGGAGGGTTGAGATCACTCATCACAAGGATTGAGGGTGGAGAGAAAACACAAAATGTGAGAGTGAGAGAGTGGGGGGGCGAAAGTTAGGGGGAAAAAAAGAAAAGAAAAAAATGAATTTCTTATTTTGGAGGAGATATTTTATGTGAGGTAGGGTTAAGGGCATTTTAGAGAAGAATTGTTACCAAAGAGGGAAATTTGGGTTTTCTTATGAAGGGGTTAGTGTAGGTGAGTGAGGTAATTTACCAAAGAGGGTATAATGATTACAAAATGGAAGAGTGTGGAAGAATTTTGTGAGAGGGAGAGAGAGAGAGGGGATTTCGAATATGAGGAGAGGAAGAGAGAAAAAAACTTGTTTTTTGGTCTTTTGTCTTATTGAAGACACTTCCCTTTTTGAGTTTTTGAATTTAAAATTTTTTGGCATGGGAAATAATGGGAATGCAACTATTGAAGATGTGTTACATGTTTTTGGGCACCATAAAATATTCTCTCTAGTCACCATGACAATAAAAATTGTCACTTAAGAATTGAGGAATATTTAATGGTCCCCTTTTTTATTTTTCTATGCACTAAAAATGGAAAAATACATTTTTAATTATTTTGACTAGGGTTTTCCTTCTAAAAAAATGTACAAAAATTATCCTTGATAGAATAAAAATGTACTTTTTGTGGATGTGCATTTTTGGCGAGAAAATCATCTTTTTGCGAAAAATGACCAAAATGCCCTTTTAGACCCTAAAACCCTAATTCGCCTAAAAAGTGCATTCCAACCCTAAAAATGATTTTAAAGACCTTGGAATGACTTCTAGGACCCAAAATGCAATGCATGATGCTCTTCATTCTTCAATTTATTTATTTATTTTTTTGTGGAAAATTAAGGTTTTGACCTAAGCCGGACAAAATTGGGGTATGACATCGATTCCATTGTTTTTTTCTCTTTTTCTTTTTCTCCTCCCTACATCCTACTCCGTTCATCTTCTACTATGTTGCTTGTTTATGATTTTTTTTAGTTCTAACACAATCTTTCAAAAAAAACTGAAACTATTTCAAACTGATTTTGATTGTTTTTTTTTACTCATATACTGTTCTACTACTGATTTCATATGCTGAATGTATGCTATTTTGGTCTATATACGAACTACAACTATAACTCTTTGCAAAACAATAATCGTGCTTGATAAAACCTATTTGAACAAGAATGAAAACATGTAGGCCAACCTTTTTCCAGCTTCTGATTATTCGCCTATTGCTATAGCTGCTTACGAATACCCTTTTGCTTGCTGCTATTGACTGTTACCGCTGCTGCCTTTCGCAATATCAGTGTTTTCTGTTACTGTGTGTGTATGCGTTCTCCTGACTGAGTGTGTTTTTTGTGTATTTTTCAGTCACTGTGTTTTCCTAATTTCGCCACTGTTTGGCATATAAAAGCTCTCTGTTGCTGTGTGTATCTGTGTACGTTTTTGTGTATTTCTCATTTTGTGTGTGGGGTATTTTTGTGTCTATTTGCTGATTTTCTCCCCCTTGATTGTGCTACTGTTGCTGTTTTTATAGGTGGATGGGTGCTGAGGGCAGTCAACAATTAGGGCAAAAAGATGGCATCAAAAGGACAGCATCTTTGAGGGAATAAAAAGGACAACAGCTGGAGCAAATTTAGGGTGCCAAGGACAGTCAAAGGAAGGACAAGGGGGAAGAAAAGGGGATCAAAAGGACAGCCCTAGGGCAAGCAGCCAGCATGCTGCGCCCCTCTCTTCTTTTTGATTTTACATTTTTTTTGGTTTTTTTGTATTTTTGTATTATTTTTTGTATTATTTTCATTTTCCCTAATTTTTTTATTTTTTGGATTATTGGTTTTTGTACTTTTTTTGAGTTTTGGACAATTTTGTAATATAAATGGGCAGCAACCTTTTATGGTTTTTTGATTCAATTAGAGAATGGTAAAAGGAATGAATTGGGCCCAACCTAAACAAAAAGACTAAACAATCCCAATCACATAAACACAAGCGCAAGTTGCATAAGCATGCCCAATTACGCACGTATAGGCCCAACTAAATAAATTACTAGACTTAGGCCCAATTAAGAGGTGCAGACCCAATTAAACCAAAAAGACTAGTGGCAAATTAAACGAACAAATTAAACGAGTACTAAAAGGTAAAAAAGGAAGCGGACAAAATTAGGGTATAACAGTTTTAATAATGAATACTGCTACCTAGGAGGACATATGTATTTACAAAAGCCAATAACGAACGGATGACAATAACATGTGATGAGTTTTTAGTTTGATAGCAAATAGTCTCCAAAATAGAGGGAATCGGGTATACCTCAAGAAGGATCATGACATCATCAATGGCGTAGCAGCTCACCTCATTTGTTGACGAAGACGCTATTTGATTTCCCACACGTGAAGTTTTCTTAGCACCGCCATTAATAGTCATATTTCTGTTTACCACCATGCATATAAGTGAATATAAATAAGAAAAATTAAAAAATATATAATATCATGTACATTCTAGTCAATCTATATGATCAAGATTCTGACGTCTTTATATTTTGAAGGCTTTGAGAGCATTAATGCTAAAAATGCAGCAACAACATGCTATAAGTTATATGTACTGTCAGTAAGGTAGAGAGAAAGAAAAGAAATTCATCCTCTGTCAGTAAGGTAGAGAGAAAGAAAAGAAATTCATGCACACTTTGAAAAACTAATTGGATAGAAGTGCTAATTGGATAGAAATTCATGCGCTGTCAGTAAGGTAGAGAGAAAGAAAAGAAAACCCGTTTGTTGTTGTATAACAGAATGAGATGATCAACATAGACAAATTGAAGAAGCAAAACAGTAAAAAGGCCAAATTGATCAAGAAAACGAACCTAGAACAAAGTGAAGATAAAAGGCCTACATGAAAATTAAATGCGATAGAAGATAGAAAAATAGAGAAGTTACCAGTAAAGAAGATTGATGCACTCTTTGCTCCACTTCCAAAACTAAATGCAATAGCAGTAAAGGTCTTTTAGTTTTAACGCTTTGATAATTAAAAAAAGATGAAAACTAAATGCGATAGAAGATAGAGAAATAGAAGTTACCAAAAATTGATGCACTCATTGCTCCACTTCCAAAACTAAATGCGATAGCTTGCCTTTGGGTAGTGTTCAACAGAAAGTAGTTGAGAAATAGAAGTTACCAAAAATTGATGCACTCTTTGCTCCACTTCCAAAACTAAATGCGATAGCTTGCCTTTGGGTAGTGTTCAACGGAAAGTAGCTTGCCTTTGGGTAGTGTTCAACGAAATTGATGCACTCTTTGCTCCAATTCCAAAAATTTAACGCTTAGATTAGTGAAGTCCTAAGTCTTCTTCTTAGTAATTAGGTCAATCTTAACCGTTGGATCTCGAATTAGTGACGTCCTAAGTCTTCTTCTTAGTAATTACGTCGATATTAACGGTTGTATCTCGGATTAGTGACGTCCTAAGTCTTCTTCTTAGTAATTAAGTCGATCTTAACCGTTGGATCTTAGATTAGTGACGTCCTAAGTCTTCTTCTTAGTAATTAAGTCGATCTTAACCGCTGGAACTCGGATTAGTGACGTCCTAAGTCTTCTTCTTAGTAATTCGGTCGATCTTAAACGTTGGACCTCAGATTAGTGACGTCCTAAGTCTTCTTCTTAGTAATTAGGTCGATCTTAACCGTTGGATCTCGTTTTAGTGACGTCCTAAGAGCTAATTATAGTAATTAAGTCAATCATGACCTTTGGATCTCCGATTAATGACGTCCTAAGACTTCTTCATAGTAATTAGGTCGATCTTAACCGTTGGATCTCAGATTAGTGACGTCCTAAGTCTTCTTCTTAGTAAATAGGTCGATCTTAACCGTTGGATCTCAGATTAGTGACGTCCTAGGTCTTCTTCTTAGTAATTAAGTCGATCTTAACCGCTGGAACTCGGATTAGTGACGTCCTAAGTCTTCTTCTTAGTAATTCGGTCGATCTTAACCATTGGGTCTCAGATTAGTGACGTCCTAAGTCTTCTTCTTAGTAATTAGGTCGATCTTAACCGTTGGATCTCGGATTAGTGACTTCCTAAGAGCTAATTATAGTAAATAAGTCAATCATGACCTTTGGATCTCCGATTAGTGACGTCCTAAGACTTCTTCTTAGTAATTAGGTCGATCTTAACCGTTGGATCTCGGATTAGTGACGTCCTAAGTCTTCTTCTTAGTAATTAGGTCGATCTTAACCGTTGGATCTCAGATTAGTGACGTCCTAAGTCTTCTTCTTAGTAATTAGGTCGATCTTAACCGTTGGATCTCGGATTAGTGACGTCCTAAGTCTTCTTCTTAGTAATTAAGTCGAACTTAACCGTTGGATCTCAGATTAGTGACGTCCTAAGTCTTCTTCTTAGTAATTAGGTCGATCTTAACCGTTGGATCTCAGATTAGTGACGTCCTAAGTCTTCTTCTTAGTAATTAGGTCGATCTTAACCGTCGGATCTCGGATTAGTGACGTCCTAAGAGCTAATTTTAGTAATTAAGTCAATCATGACCTTTGGATCTCGGATTTGTGACGTCCTAAGTCTTCTTCTTAGTAATTAAGTCGATCTTAACCATTGGATTTCGGATTAGTGACGCCCTAAGTCTTCTTCTTAGTAATTATGTTGATCTTAACCATTGGATCTCCGATTTGTGACATTTTAAGTCTTCTTCTGAGTAATTAGGTCGATCTTAACCGTTGGATCTCGGATTAGTGACGTCCTAAGTCTTCTTCTTAGTAATTAGGTTGATCTTAGCCGTTGGATCTCGGATTAGTGACGTCCTAAGTCTTCTTCTTAGTAATTAGGTCGATCTTAACCGTTGGACCTCAGATTAGTGACGTCCTAAGTCTTCTTCTTAGTAATTAGGTCGATCTTAACCGTTGGATCTCGTTTTAGTGACGTCCTAAGAGCTAATTATAGTAATTAAGTCAATCATGACCTTTGGATCTCCGATTAATGACGTCCTAAGACTTCTTCTTAGTAAATAGGTCGATCTTAACCGTTGTATCTCAGATTAGTGACGTCCTAAGTCTTCTTCTTAGTAACTAGGTCGATCTTAACCATTAGATCTCAGATTAGTGACGTCCAAAATCATCTTCTTAGTAATTAGGTCGATCTTAACCGTTGGATCTCAGATTAGTGACGTCCTAAGTCTTCTTCTTAGTAAATAGGTCGATCTTAACCGTTGGATCTCAGATTAGTGACGTCCTAAGTCTTCTTCTTAGTAATTAAGTCGATCTTAACCGCTGGAACTCGGATTAGTGACGTCCTAAGTCTTCTTCTTAGTAATTCGGTCGATCTTAACCATTGGGTCTCAGATTAGTGACGTCCTAAGTCTTCTTCTTAGTAATTAGGTCGATCTTAACCGTTGGATCTCGGATTAGTGACTTCCTAAGAGCTAATTATAGTAAATAAGTCAATCATGACCTTTGGATCTCCGATTAGTGACGTCCTAAGACTTCTTCTTAGTAATTAGGTCGATCTTAACCGTTGGATCTCGGATTAGTGACGTCCTAAGTCTTCTTCTTAGTAATTAGGTCGATCTTAACCGTTGGATCTCGGATTAGTGACGTCCTAAGTCTTCTTCTTAGTAATTAGGTCGATCTTAACCGTTGGATCTCGGATTAGTGACGTCCTAAGTCTTCTTCTTAGTAATTAGGTCGAACTTAACCGTTGGATCTCAGATTAGTGACGTCCTAAATCTTCTTCTTAGTAATTAGGTCGATCTTAACCGTTGGATCTCAGATTAGTGACGTCCTAAGTCTTCTTCTTAGTAATTAGGTCGATCTTAACCGTCGGATCTCGGATTAGTGACGTCCTAAGAGCTAATTATAGTAATTAAGTCAATCATGACCTTTGGATCTCGGATTTGTGACGTCCTAAGTCTTCTTCTTAGTAATTAAGTCGATCTTAACCATTGGATTTCGGATTAGTGACGCCCTAAGTCTTCTTCTTAGTAATTATGTTGATCTTAACCGTTGGATCTCCGATTTGTGACATTTTAAGTCTTCTTCTGAGTAATTAGGTCGATCTTAACCGTTGGATCTCGGATTAGTGACGTCCTAAGTCTTCTTCTTAGTAATTAGGTTGATCTTAGCCGTTGGATCTCGGATTAGTGACGTCCTAAGTCTTCTTCTTAGTAATTAAGTCGATCTTAACCGTTGGATCTCGGATTAGTGACGTCCTTGTCTTCTTCTTAGTAATTAAGTCGATCTTAACCGTTAGATCTCCGATTAGTGACGTCCTAACTCTACTTCTTAGAAATTAGGTCGATCTTAGCCGCTGGATCTCGGATTAGTGACGTCCTAAGAGCTAATTATAGTAATTAAGTCAATCATGACCTTTGGATCTCCGATTAGTGACGTCCTAAGTCTCCTTCTTAGTAATTAAGTCGATCTTAACCGTTGGACCTCGGATTAGTGACGTCCTAAGTCTTCTTCTTAGTAATTAAGTCGATCTTAACCGTTGGATCTCGGATTAGTGACGTCCTAAGTCTTCTTCTTAGTAATTAGGTCTATCTTAACCGTTGGATCTCTGATTTGTGACGTCCTAAGATCTAATTATAGAAATTAAGTCAATCATGACTTTGGATCTCTGATTAGTGACGTCTTAAGACTTCTTCTTAGTAATTAGGTCGATCTTAACCGTTGGATCTCGGATTAGTGACGTCCTAAGTCTTATTCTTAGTAATTAAGTCGATCTTAACCGTTGGATCTCGGATTAGTGACGTCCTAAGAGATAATTATGGTAATTAAGTCAATCATGACCTTTGAATCTCCGATTAGTGACGTCATGAAGAATTTTATGACTTTTTAAATTTTGTAAAATCTCTTCCCTTCGTTAGTGAAAGATATTTCACTCAGAACGTTTTCATTCATTTTACATTAAGTAATTATCATTTCATGTTGTTCAAATAATTAGTATTGCTAAATATTAGAAATGATTAGATTAGATTAGAAATGATTAGATTAGATGGTCCCTTGTGGTCTATGATAGAACGTTTACTCACAAATTGATATACTATAAATTAGTAAAGGATTAATTTTATTTTTTGGGTCCTTATCGATTACTATTTCAATAAATCAATAGTGATGCATAGGTGGGCCGCCATTACCAAAAAAAAAGGGTGGGCCGCCATGAACCAATAATTAATTGGACCAAACTCTATATATTTGAGATATTTCAGTTAAGACAGCAAACACCAAAACATGCAGATAGAAAAAACAAGTAAATTTCATACCATTATGCTACAAATACTAGAGGGAACGTACTAAAATAAAATTCAACATAATATCCAACTAAACCTAATCCGATATTTAATGGTTCAACCAACAAACAATTCTGATGAATAAAACATAAGTTAAAATCCGACTCTATGTATCAGAGAGTTTAAGAAAGAACAAAAACAATTTGCTGAAAGCATCTAATAGACTATGAGTCTCTTCCAGTCTCACTGACTGGGGGACCTACTGAGGACTGACATCACGGTTAGGGGTTGGACTTCTGCTCCGGCCTGGGCCCTTCGCTGGACTTTGACTACGACTTCTTGCATCCCCATTATAGGGTGGGGACCGTGAGTATGACCTCTCTCGGTTGTGCTGTGAATATGATCTTTCACGACTGTATCTTCTACCACCAGGTGATGCAGATCTACAAAACAGGTAATGTATCAAATAAGTGCAAGGAAACTGCCACACATTAGTTAATACAGCCAAGGCCATGTACGAAATCATTGTCAAAAACTCAAATTCTTCGGCCAGAAGGCCCCAACAAAGAACATTCAAAACCATAGTGCAAGGCACGAAGAAAGTAACACAAATACTGTTCAACAGATTGCATTAATAAAAATATTGCTCCTCTTTGGTAAGCACTAAACCTATGTTGTTGGTGGCTAATACCTCAACAGATACAGACAAATACTGCTCAACAGGTTTACCTCAACAGATACAGACAAATACTGCTCAACAGGTAATACCTCAAGGGGTAAGCACTAAACCTAACAATCCCAACAAGGTGCTTACCTCAACAGATACAGACAAATACTGCTCAACAGGTTTAGTGCAGACCAATACCTTTGAAACAAATACAAGTAATAAAAATGAACTGTCAAGGGGCCCCCAACAACATACCTTGAATATTCTCTTTTTTTAGGAGGAGGGGAATAGTAGTCACGGCAGCGAGAGCGAGTTCTATAACGTGGGGGAGACCTCCTTCGATCCATGGACCGACCACACCTATAAAGACGTTATTATCAAAAAAAGACATTCAGAATTTCCACCTGACCTCTTAACTGCAGTAAGTAGAAACTTAAAAGAACAAAGCATTGGAATGAAGATTAAAACAATATACTTCGATAATTTGTAACAAATATGGAACAAAAGCAGTCATTCAGAGGAAACAAGGCCATTTCAAATTTCAATAGTCTATTCAAATCAAATTTAGGTCCTCAAAAATAGGCCTGGTAAAATATAGTTGTGCCCATTTATTGATAGTACTATTCAAACAACAAATTCAAACAGGGCATTTCCCTTATGGGGCTACTAATATGAAAGGTTACTATAAATACAGACAGTAGAATCTACAAGCAGCATCAACTAATTAGAGTTCTACCCATATCTATATAGATCACAAATGCATATCTCCCAGATGTATTCATCAAAATTAACAAAGTAAATAAAGAGACAAATCTTACCTTCTCTCTCTGACCCTCATCGAACAAGTTTGCTTATTATGACTGACTTTTCCGCAAGTAGAACACCGAGTCTGCTTCCTTTTCTTATGAGTACGCGAAGAAGATGCACCTGTGCATCATTTACTTCTAACTACAGCAGGATCCTTCAGTATCTCATGGTAGTCTTCTTGACCTGAATTTGTGGGTCCACTAACATGTAAGCCCTTCTTTGTTTCCATCTGACAAATATTAGCAGTTGCTTGCTCCATATGCTCGTTGAAATCATCCCCACTCTCACTTACCAACTTACTCAAACGCATATATCGAAACATAAGAGCACAATATCTCGACGACTTGTCTGTATCCCAATGATTCCGACAATGTTTGTTTGTGCTACATGTTGCTTCCTTCGCATTCTTTGTCCACCTAGCTGCCACCAAATTCTCTGGCAATTCTACAATATCTAACAGAACCAGTAGAGCAACAATATGCTCGCATGGGAGGCCAAATGATTCCATCCTCTTGCAAGAACATTTAAACACATTGTCATATGGATAAAATGATACTTTCCACTCTCTCTTAGATGCTTGGTACTTACAAACTGTGTATATGAAATATGTGTAAGTTTGATGGCGTGTTGTCACGACCATATCGGCAGACCTTTCAAGAATATCTCGAAATATAAAAAATATTTCGCTAGTAAATAACTTCCCAGCATGGCGCTCCATGCTTCGACGTCTTGCTTGTAGCACATGATCACCGTAAATAGAAGCAAAGTCAACCTCAACCTCCTTATAACGCATGTAATTAAGGGATCGGTGAAAATGCAGTAAAAAACCAGCCAAATTATATCGTGAGTTTACAAACCTCCCTAATACTGCATGTAACCCCTCGCATCGAGAGGTAGTTCTGAACCCAGCAAAAAAAGTGCCGCGAATATGAGTTGTGGCCCACATCTTTCTCTTTGCATACAGTTCAGTAACCCACTTGTTGTCACGCAACTTGAATGTGTCAACCATTTCCTCCCACTTACGACGAAACTCACCTATCTCATAGTCACCCAACATGCATTTCCTAAATCGGCCAACAAATTCAGGAATTCCAACGTTGGACGTTGCATTACGAATTAGATGCCAAGCACACAATCTATGATAAGCATTCGGAAATACTCTTTTTATAGCATTCTTCATTGCAAGAGCACCATCAGTAATGACAGATATAGGTGACTTACCTGATACTGCATCCAAAAACTGTTCAAGAACCCACACGTAAGTTTCTTCTGTTTCATGTGCAACAATTGCACCACCAAATATAATACTGTGATTATGGTTATTAACTCTAGAAAACACCACTAAATGGCAGTGATATTTGTTCTTTTCATATGTTGCATCAAATTCCAACACATCACCATAAACTTTGTAATCCATTTGGCTTATACCATCGCACCAAAACAAGTTTTCAAGCCTACCTTCGCTGCAGTATTTCTTTTTTATTGCTTCGGAGGATATTGCTTTTGCGGACTGCAAACCCATTTAGTCTAGCATATCGGTTGTAGAACTCATATGCGATATCCAAGTTTGCAAACTCAAATTATCTTGCTTCATGAAGGCTTAATTCCTTCAGGTCCATGCTAAGAATATCCTCAATACTATCAATATTGATAATTCTTTCAGTCCGTTCGTCATCGTCAACACTACCTTCATCAACATCAACGCTAGTGGAATCATCATCGTCAATGTCAACACTACCTTCGTCCACATCAACACTAATGGAATCATCGTCCATGATCTCACATGCCGCTTCATCTTCTAACCCAGTTGACAAGTCTTCAAGTCCCTATCACAACAAACAACATAATTCCAACAACAGTACCAATCAAATATAGTAATATTAGAATTAAATACACGTTCTCATTCTACCTTCTGTCAAATACAGTGACATTAGAATTAAATACAAGTTCTCATTCTACCTTCTCAAATGCAGCTGATTCATCCATCTGCATGTGTGCTTCAACCCGAAAAGATGGAGTATGGATTCCCTGAATTCCTGCACATTTAAACCATTTAAGTAAAAGATGTCATGCATTTATTTTCCAACACTAGAAAAGTATTGTTTTCCCAATTGAACCTCACATAATATCCATTGAAATGATCTACAAATATATCAATCCATGATCTGAGCACTTCAAACACGTCTATGAATACAATAACCCATAAGTAAAGCCACATGGCAGTAGAAAACACACTGTTACAATATTAGTTATTATTGTCAAAATTGCTCATATTACCGTTACAATATTTAAGTAGAAAAGTAGTTAAACATTATTCATCAAATTGACAAAACAAACATTATTCACCACATTAATACAAAAGCAAAATAAAATGAATTAATCCATTTGTAACTGGATGTGAAGATTGTAACCGTATTTCTCAATTGAACAGAATTGGTTACATCAGATATTTATATACAGTTGCTCTGCAGTTAATAAAATCAAATCTGACCTGAAAGAAACCAGTGTGACGAATTTGATTGGGAGTAGCAATTTATGTGCACTGAAACAAGTAACATAGAAGCATGCCATCAACCACAAATCCCACAACAAAACAACCACAAAGACAAAAGTTGAGGAAACAGTGAACTTAGAAGTCACATCCAAATGCAAATTTACCTTACACCTTGCATCTCTTTCATATAAATTAAAACAATGATATTAATACACAGGGGTGAGACCAGTAACATCGTAAAGGTAACGAGTTTATTACATAAAAAAATTGAAACCCCACATTTTCAAATAATCCATAACATAATTTAGGGGGTATCATGAAGAGGGGGTTGGTTAGGCAATCATGAAGAGAAGAATATCTGGTTTAGCGTATACGAGTGGATGGGCAAAACGGTACCAGTGACGGTGGAATGGCTTTTCGACTGGTGTTGCAGGAGTGAAATTCGGTTCAGACTCTGGGAGAGAAGAACTGCTCGCGACAGGGCCGTCTCAAAAAATTTAGAGGCCCTGTTCAAGTCTTAAAAATTGGTAGACGAGAACGAGCAATCAAATTTCACAACATGCCTAATAACTGCTACTTTTGTCCAAAGAGAAAAAATGACAATCAATCAGCAAACTTAAGCATCATTCATATAGTTACTAGCTGGTCAGGAAAGAAAGAAAACACAAACACGCGTGAAAGTGTAGGATTATCTAGAATCATTAACAGAAAGTGCTAATCAAAGATAACAAAGGAAAAACAATTTAAGGGCTCATTCATTTGTTATCAAAAACACAAAGAAGAAAAGGGTCGATGACAATCAATTCAATTTCAAGTAGAGAATTGTCAAAGCAACTGTTGAATTCGGTGAAAACAAAATTAAAATCCTCATTTTGCAACAAGATTTCAAAAGCTTCCACTTTTTCACACTAAGAGATGCGGACCTTTAGTTCCCATCCTCATATTTTATATTTCAAAGAGAAGCAAAATTGTCTCCTAAAAAAACACCCATTTGGCAGAACACCTATTTGGCAACTTGCAACCAAAAGCTAAGCTAAGTTTTATATAACCCAAGAGTATGACCAAACCTGCAACCAAAAACTAGTTATATTATCCTCAATTAAAATCAAATTTATAAATCCTAAAGAATATAAAAACATGTATGAATATGAATAGAGAGAGTGAGACACAGTAATGTAACATCCTCGAGTCAAAATTATTAGCCTAACTATTTTTGGATGTTAACCCAATCAAATTAATTTAGTACTTGACTGGTAAATTTATTGAGTGCTAAAATTAATTATTGGTTGTCATCGGATCGTTAACCGAATAATACGGATCACGGAAGTTTTGAAATCGAAATAAGAGATTTAGATCAATATGGTAATTTGACCACGTTAACACTTATATATTAAATAAATATATGTGTATGTGTGTGTGTGTGTGTGTGTGTGTGTGTGTGTGTAAGAGAGAAAGAATTAAAAGAAAGAGAGAAAGAAGAAGCGAAGCGAGAGAAACAGAGAGAAAAGAGAGGAAAAAGAAAAGAAGAGAAAAGAAAGGGTAAGGAGGAAGAAGAGGAAAAAGGGAAGATTTAGGCTCATCAAAACGACTTCCTTCCAACACGAAAAACGTTCAGCATTACTTCCTCTTCGATTTGGTATCAAAATCACCATCATCAACTCGCTCTCTCTCACTTTGCCATTTTCGAAAATTTGAAGGAAATGGAGGTATTTGATGGTTCAAGCTCAAGGATAGCTTGGGATGGTGTTTGGCGCGAACCCAAGGATGGTGGATCGGTTATTGAAGTTCGATTAGGAGATTGGAAGCTAGTTGGGTGAGTTGGGGTTGAAAAATCAAGATTTGGGGTTTTTGTGAATAGTAGCTTTTGGAGGTTAGGGATGATGAATAGTGTTCATGGAGGATTTCAAGGAATTCGGTATTTTGGTCAAAAAGAGGTCTCGTGATCGAGTGAAAAGCTTTAGGAGCGGATTCAGATGTCGCCGGAACGTGGAGTTGATTCGGGGAGCGTTCGTGTGGTTATGTCAGAAAAGCGTTCTCGCAGAAAGTCGCGGTGCTTCGTGATTTTCATCACGATAGGTGAGTTTTACTCACGTTTAGGTTTTTGAATTTAATAAACATAAATTGTGAAATGTGTTTCGGTTTGATTCGTGTCGAAAACGTATTTTTGTACGAAAATCACATTTTAGGTCCAATCGGTTTTTGGATTGTTTGATTGATGATTTGATGATGATCATTGTTGTTTGAATATGTTTTTGGACTGTGTCTATGTTGGGACTGGACTGGAACAGGTATCGGAATTGGTCGGAACGACGAAAAATGCGAAAACGGGATAAAATACAATGCTGTCAAAAGCGCACGACCCGTGCGTCCCGGGCGCACGGACCGTGCGTGTCATTCTGTTTCTGTTTTCAAAAATGCATTACAGGGCGCACGACCCGTGTGTATGGGCGCACGAACCGTGCGCTGTGTTCTGTCAAAATTTTCCAAACTTGCCCGAAACGATCCCAATCGATTCCAATCCTCTTTCAATCCTTTCCTAACCCTTCTATAATGATATTAGGCCTATAATCACTACAAAAAAAAAACACTGATTAGCAACGGACATTAGCGAGGGACTTGTTGTCCCTCGCAAAAACAGTCATTAGCGAGGGAATTAGCGAGGGCATAGAGCTGTCAATTTTTTTGTCATTAGCGAGGGAACTGTCCCTCGCTAATGACTGCCCTCGCTAATTCCCTCGCTAAATTTTGCTTTTTCAGATGATGGGACTCAGCGCAGGGGTTGGTAAAGGTGCAGAAATTAGCGAGGGACAGTTCCCTCGCTAATTCCCTCGCTAACGTTAACTTTTCAGATGATGAGACAGTTCCCTTGCTAATTCCCTCGCAAATTTTTTTCTTTTTTCCTTTATATCCGTTTACACCCTCACTCTTCTTTCTCACTCACTCACTCACTCACTCACTCACTCTTCACCATTCCTCTTCCCTTCCTCTTCCCCCTTCCACTTCCTCTCACACCCTTCTTCTCTCTTCACTCTTCCAACACCACCACCACCACCATCATCACCACCTCCTCTCACACTCTTCTTCTCTCTTCACTCTTCCAACACCACCACCACCACATACCTCCTACCACTCTCACTCACTCTCTCTTACTCTTCACCACCACCAACCCACCACCCCACCACCACCACTCTCACTCTTCTCTCTCTCTCTCTCTCTCTCTCTCTCTCTCTCTCTTCTCTCTTTCTCTCTCTCTCTCTCTCTCTCTCTCTCTCTCTCTCTCTCTCTCTCTCTCTTTCTCCTTTACTCTTCTCCTTCTCTCTACTCTAAACCACCCATCACCACCACCACGCCACCACCACCACCACACCACCACCACGCCACCACCACCACCACCACCAAACATCACCACAAAATTAATAATATAATATAATATTCATTAATTAATATATAAAAAAAAAAACAAGCCATTCAGCACTGGACACGTGTCATTTTTTTTTGAAAACTGCAGTCATTAGCGAGGGAATTAGCGAGGGAATTAGCGAGGGCAAAAGCCGTCGCTAATTCCTGCGCATTTACCAACCCCTGCAACTGAGTCCCATCACCCGAAAAGCTGCAGTCATTAGCGAGGGAACTAGCGACGGCATAGTCCCTCGCTAATTAGCGAGGGATCCAACTTCCCTCGCTAATCCCATTTGCGAGGAGGGAATTAGCGAGGGAACCAGTCCCTCGCTAAGTCCCTCGCAAATGACCATTAGTGAGGGAATCAGGTCATTTTGCGAGGGAACTTTCCCTCGCTAATGACTAGTTTTTTTGTAGTGAATTCCATGATTTTGGGTATGTTTCAAAAGGGTTTTCTAAAATACTTTCGAAGTTGAAATTGTCTCGAAAAACCGAATAATAGCATACGTGTGCGGATATGTTTTATTGATAACAAAGCGGACTATGAGTCCTACGTGGTAAAGTATAATTTAAATGAACTAAATGTTCATATGATTGTAGATATATGTTTATATATATATATATATATATATATATATATATATATATATATATATATATATATCGAGTTGGGTGACGACCCATGGTTCGACATACTAGGCGGGGCAGTCATGCTCCCCCACCCTAGGCTCTGTGCCAATAGGAGAATGTACTATTGGTAAGGGGGTTCACCGGGTATATAGCACTGGATTGCAGTCGGTGTTATGTCATGAGTTTGTTGTATGTACACCGGGGTTTAGCACTTTATTGCAGTCGGTGTCGTACTGTGCGATACACCGGGGTTTAGCACTTTATTGCAGTCGGTGCCGCACTTTGTTTGTTCACGTTCACCGGGGTTAGCACTTTATTGCAGTCGGTGTCGTGTTGATTTTTAAAAAGGATTATTAATTGAACCGAGAGAGTTAGTAGGGGTCTCGGTAGAACTCACTGAGATTGTATCTCACTGTTTAAATGTTGTTGTTTTACAGAGACACAGGGGCAGCGGAAATCCAAGAGGCACGAGTAGGTTGGGCTCGGGCGACTATTGATGACTTAGCATTTATGCTTAAGTTATTTGTTATTTCCTTGTTGTCTATGTATCGCAACACCATAACTTTAGTATTATGTTTTCTTCTGCTTTCTTGTATGATGCTGAATACTTTAGTAGCTGAAAGTGTATGGTCTAAGTACCGTATGGTCTTGTTTGTAAATGAGACTGGTTTGTTTTTAATCAGGGAAAAATTCATAGTGGTATTCAGTGTCTGAGCAGGAAATAATATCTCTGATGTGTTGTTAATGTGCACTTGGGTATTTTTAATAAATAAAAATACCGGGGTGTTACACAGTTGATTAAACAGCCATCAATTGATTAGATCATAAAGAAAATGGAAGGCATGCATAGAGAGAGTGAGACACGATTGATTAAAATTGGTTGACGAAAGAAAAGCTAAATCAGTTGAAAGCAAGTATGAAAAGAAGGAATGAAAGCCGAAAGAACACACAATAAAGAGAAGAATCAGACCGTAAAATCATGGTTAATGCCTTGGCTGTGCAATAGTTTATTCTCTTGGTGAAGATGATCAAGGAACTTGAATGGAGATAACCTCAGAAATTTCACAACTAACCAAACCAATCCCAATCTGTAGAACGAAAACAAAATCTTAATTCCCAAATCACACAGTGCAGAACGTAAACGAAATCCCAACTCCAAAAACGAAATGCAAAACGAAATCTAACCTTGAAGTGGCTGATGAAGAAAGGGGAGTTGGCGAAGCACGGAGCAGGGCGCCGGCGTGTGTAGTGGTTTCGGATAACGAAATGCAAAACGAAATCCAACCTTGAAGTGTGCTTTTTTGTTGCTGGTGCGTGTTGAGCGGGAGGGTGGGGTTTCTGGATTTTGTGCTAAATGGGTGTGTGGAAGATGGTGGAATGAAAAGCAGTGAATGGAAAGGCGATGAAAAACAGTGAATGGCTGGAATGGCTGGAATGGCGGATGCGAGAGAAGAAACCAGGAGAAGGGGTTTTTTTTTTTAAAAAAGAAAGGATTTCAATTTGCTGGAAGCAGAAAAGATAAAAAACATTGGACCTAGAAGTTAATTTTTTAACCTATTTAATTTTTGACAATAAGATTTTAAAATTATAAAACCTACCCCATGTTTACTTACAATAATAGGTCATTTTAATAGTTCACCGATGAAATTTAGAAAGACATAATAATAATAAATCATTATTTTTAATTTTTATATTATATAATATCACTAATATGAAGTGGTTCAAAATAATAAGAAAATAGTTGAAAATACTGTAAAAAGAATTGTAATAATAATTAGAGGGTAACTTATTAAAGTTTCATGTAGTATATAATATTATATTTTTTATATGGTACGGTAATATAGAAAGTCTTTTCCACATTAAAGTAAGTAATACCTATTTATTTTCCATGATAACTTGTTTTAATGTTAATTATTGACACTTGAAGTTTTCACCAAAGAAAAGTTCAAGTAAGACTTGTATATATATATATATATATATATATATATATATATATATATATATATATATATATATATATATATATATATATATAATTTTAGCTATATGGTAAATCTACTTAACTAGGGCACCGGAAGGTGTGTTAGACTGAGGCCTAGAATATTTGTTAGAGTAAAGGGGCGAAATGAAAAGTTTAGAAAAATGTGGGGGTAAGTGGCCTAATTGTGTGGGTATAAAAATCAACAGCTTTAAATTAACATAACGATATTCGTACTATTTGTTTGACATAAAATACAAAAGGGAAATGGTTATTCTAGCGAAAGTCATTTTTCGCAATGCCCACAATGTAATGTGATTGGTCAATCGACACACTAACTTCAATTATTTCAGCTAGAATCGGTGAATCGTAACTTGTCGTGGAATTCACGGGCAATATAGAAAGTCTTTTCCACATTAAAGTAAGTAATACCTATTTATTTTCCATGATAACTTGTTTTAATGTTAATTATTGACGCTTTCATCAAAGAAAAGTCTCCTTTATATATATATATATATATATATATATATATATATATATATAATTTTAGTTATATGGTAAATCTACTTAACTAGGGAACCAGAAGGTGTGTTTGACTGAGGCCTAGAATATTTGTTAAAGTTGAGGGGCGAAATGAAAAGTTTAGAAAAATGTGGGGGTAAGTGGCCTAATTGTGTGGGTATAAAAATCAACAGCCTTAAATTAACATAACGATATTCGTAGTATTTGTTTGACATAAAATACAAGAGGGAAATGGTTATTCTAGCGAAAGTCAATTTTCGCAATGCCCACAATGTAATGTGATTGGTCAGACGACACACTAACTTCAATTATTTCAGCTAGAATCGGTGAATGGTAACTTGTCGTGAAATTCACGGGCAATTTAACGAGTAACTCTCGCGAGGAATAGCATTACTAAATACAGTGTTGTAGACCAATCACACCCGTGTGTGTTCTCGAAAACAAAATGTACAGATGAGTAGAATTTTTCAAAAGTTAAATAAACAATACTTTTTTTTTTGATAAGCAATGTTAGTGAGGGAGGGAGAAATGTTAGTTTCTCGGGTTTGAACCCGAGGCCTCCTTCTTGCACACCTTTGGTGCACTCCTTTGATGTCCTTTAGCTCACCAATTGAGCTACCTACTCGGGATAACAAAACTAAATACTTTCTGATTCCACCAACAAAAGTTTAGAGGAACTGGAGACAGCAAAACACATATTTCAATTCATTGTGCACTAAACGCTAACTTACACTTGCACTGACAAAAACTCTGCATATGATTAGAATTAGAATATATAGTGACACCAAAAAATCATCTTCTGTCACTGTGATGCTTTCTATGAGGATAGCCATAAGATTCAGAATCTCTTCTATGTCCACGATCTTCCTTCTTATGTCTGTAATCCTCATCATCCCTTCTACGTTTGTAATCCTCACCATCCTTTCTATGTTTGTAATCCTCATCTTCTGGTTTTCTTTGTCTAGAATCAATCTTTACATCCTCTCTTCCACTGTCTTCAGTTTTCTTCCTATAATTGCGGTCACTCTTTCCTTCCAAATGGCTAGTATCTTTTTTTCTCCAATCATCCAAGTCATGTTTCCGCAAGTCTAGCTCATCTTTCTGTCTGTAGTTATCATCTTTATGTCTTCCTATATGCCTTTCACTGTCTTTCTTGTCAACATGGGAATCTAAATCTCTTGCATCTCTTGAACGTCTTTCAGATCGTGCTTTATCATCTTCGTTTGTTTGATGCCCTTTGTTTCTATCAACGTACCTATCTCTATTGTATGAGCCTGCCATTTCCTGATCCCTACGACCTCTATAACTAGGCTCTTTAAAACTTTCCTTCCTACCATTTTTTTCGTCTCGGTCATCCCTGTCATGCCTATGGTGTTTCGTATCTCGATTCGGACTTTCCCTGTTGTCTCCCTCGAAAACCATTTCGTATCTACACCATGAAATTGTAGTCATTCATTTGGACCGACATAATCAGAAGCAGTAAAAGTCAAACACATGAAATCAGAAGCACAAACCTCGCAGTATCTCCACCACGTTGGGTATTATTGTCTTTCAAGATGTATTTCGTGGGTTGTTTCATTGTAGCATCTCCAGTACAATCCTTGGCAATATGATCTGTAGAACCACATTCGAAGCAACCACCACCTGCATGCATAAATTATTGTATTATCATACAGGGTAAGTTACAATCATTTACAACTGAACAATGGCACTCTGCACAATGCCATAAGAGAAGCATAAAACAAATTATTGCATGTAGTTACTAGTTATAACTTTATCCTTACCTGTGCCCTTATTATCTTTCCGCTTGTATTGTGACCACAATTTTGAAACACTTGACTAAAATCCACATGTATCCTTCGATCATCAATCAAAGCATTATCCATCTGCAGTTTACCAGGCCATGAAAGAGAACTGGTTAGGGAAATTCATTTTCTATTTTTATTTTTGTGGCAAAAATTAGTTTATTAATCTCCGAGCAATTTATACATATGTTATTGAACAAATGTATAAAAAAGTAACTCTTAAAGGCAATCCAGTACATCTTAAAGGCATATCAAAATTAAATCGGGAAAACACAGCAAATAAAACAGGTAGCAAGCAGCTTAAACACTAGCAAAATTACAATTATCATTATCTTTGGGAGATAAAATGCGATATTACATAAGATGGATAATGCTAACCATGGAAGATTCTGTAAAACAAACCTACTAAAACAACCAGTGTACATGAAGCTAAACAGAGTCATATAATTTCTAGAAAAAGACAATATTCTATAGGGAAACGATACTTCAAGATCTCCGGCATACCTTAAAATATGCCTGCTCACACGCCGGTTTGTCCTCAAACTCTGTCATGAGGAGTAAACATTAGATACTGTCGGTTGCATTAATAACAAAAGTAACTACTCATTTTACAAATACAGAGTAGGCTTGTACAATACAAACCATCAAAGTATTAGCAATTACAACTTCTAAATAATACGGATTCGAAACACAGGTCACAAAGTCTAGTCTTTAATTACGGAACAGTAAGTCCACTCTCAGCACGAAGCACTAGGCACATCATATAGTGCATTAAATCCCCAGCACAGGTGCGGGTCACGTAGTCCATATAATCAAAACACGAAGTTCCCGAGTCTTTTATAAGATCTTAACAAAACAGTTAGAATATAAGAAAGTATCATATAATATCATGATATTATATTAGAATATCAGTCATATTGGTTTCTTATCTTAGATTATCTTAGATTATCTCTTAGGATAAGTTTTCATATTACGTCATTATTATTATTATTTGTTTCCTGATTTAGTTATTTAGGGTTGAGTCTATTTATCCCTATAAATAGGGGTTAGTGTTTAGTCTTTGTAATCAGTCAATCAAGCTATTATCAAATATATTCAAGTCTATATTATTTCAACATGGTATCAGAGCAAGTTCTGATTCTGTGACCAACCTTTGTGCCTCACACCGCTGCCAGCGGCGGCTACCGCTGCCAGCGGCGGCTACCGCCGCCGGCAGACACCACCTTTTAATTTTCAATTGATATCTTCTCACAGTTGCCATAACCCTATTTTAGTTACTGTTTTCTTCCGCTGTTTTCAACTTTCTGGTGTGTCTCAATATTATTTAAGTTGGTTTCGAAGCTTAGACACTTCCAGTTAGGGTTTCAGCTGCCGTAGTGAGCGCTGGCCCAATATCATTATGGTTTGGTTTGAAGTGGCAGCACCTTCATTAAAGACTTCAGTTGTCAAAATGAGCACTGGCTTAATATCATTGCAGTTTTTTTTGGTAGCATTTATCTTATGATGGTTTGGTCCTCATTGGTTTGGTTTGAAGTTGTGATATCATTGGCTGATTGTTCCCTCATTATTCGTTGGATTGTCCGAGATATCTTTTGGGTCTGATTCTCATTCAAAGGGGCATAATTGTAACAAGCTTAAAGTTTAGTAAGCTTTAGCTTGAGGGGGAGTGTTAGAATATAAGAAAGTATCATATAATATCATATATTATATTAGAGTATCATAGTCAGATTGGTTTCTTATCTTAGAGTATCTTAGATTATCTCTTAGGATAAGTTTTCATATTACGTCATTATTATTATGATTTGTTTCCTGATTTAGTTATTTAGGGTTGAGTCTATTTATCCCTATAAATAGGGGCTAGTGTTTAGTCTTTGTAATCGGTCAATCAAACTATTATCAAATATATTCAAGTCTTTATTATTTCAACAAAAACTTTATCATATTAGGAAGGTAGATTAGAACACTCAAAGCTTAAGCACTTTACTAATCAATGAGAAATAGTTTGTCTTTAAAATCTTTTTAAAGAATGCTATGATATTATATGAGATCGCTTCACAGAAATCAAATCCTTTTTCCAAGAAGCATGTTATTTCTAAAGACATTTTGAAAAGTAACTTTCAAAACTCCAAATCCAAACAGAAAATTAAGCAACATTCCTTTTCCAAAAGAAAACAATATTTTAGAGAACAAATGTTCTCTAAAATAGTTTCAGAGAACAATATTTGGAAATCTAACAAAAACATCTTTTTGTAAAGTCTCTGTAGCCTAACGTTAATGGAAAATATGGAATTGAAGCCTTGGAAATTGATTAAAGAAAGAAGAATGAGAAGAAAGATGGAATAGTATTGGTATGTGTGGAGTGGATACAAGTGGAGAGGTAAGGGTCCCCAATCCTCCGGTCTAACCCGGACTCCGACCTAACCTAAGGCCACTGCTCAACTTTGGAAAAATGATCTCCCCTCTAAAGGGGGGGTGGAAGCCTTTATTTATAGGCTTCCAATTACATAGGGATAGAGGGTAATAGGTAACCACTTAATAACTACCCAACAAATTATAACCAATCCCTCTAACAACTTAACTAACCCTAACCCCCTATAACTACCTCCCACTAACCTAACCCTAGTTATCAAGGGTCTAACAATACCGGCCCCTTGAAAACTAGACTTGTCCTCAAGTCTGGAAGTAGTTACTGTGTTCATGCCCTTGAAGCGCATCTTCCACGAACCATGAGCTATACGTTCTTCCAAACCAATTGTTTCATCCAACCAAGTATTTGTAGTATCAGGTACTTTCATACCACTCAATTTCACAAATCCATCCTTATATTTCTCCTCACAACTCTCTGACAGCTTCACTATATCACTTGGAGCCGATTGCAGAAGAGTAGCTTTTATCGAATCAATTGACAGATTTCTGAATTGGGGAGGTGCAAGTATCAGATAATGGGGTTCAAGTATCAAATAATGGGTGTGGCCCATTAATTGAGAAACATGACCCATTCCCTTGGAGGCCCAATCAAGCTTAACCTCGTACTTTCCTCCACGCGTGCTACCGGTTGACTCTGTTTCCCCTTTTTCTTTTCTAAACACGAAGCCAAGCAACCCGAGACAAAACGATAACCAGCGACGCGAAAGCAAGCAACCGCTTCGCATGGAAATTGCTCCCTTCCCTTCGTCTCCCGTCGCTGTCTCCGGCGAATGCTTGCCGTTGTCACCGGTTTCGATGGTGAACTCGGCGCGATCGCCTTCTTGAAGAGAGCGGAAATCTTCGGATCTGATCGAAGGTTGGTGGGCGAAAAGATCATCGCCGCCGTTGTCAGGTTTGATAAGGTCGAAGCCTTTGAAGTTGTTGAGCCATTGAACGACGCCGGTAACAACACGCCTGAAGGATGGCGCGGAAGCGTGACCTTCTTGCGCTTTCGCATCGTCGTTTATCAGATGGAAACGGGTCGGGTTATGCACCCGGTTCTCTGAACACCTCATTTTGACCTTTCCCAACGTATTTTGGGCCTGGCCCATTAAGATTGGACCGGGTTCCAACCTCCAATTGATTGCCCGACCCAACTTCACTGATCCAACCCACGAATGCCTTCTTCCACCCTTCTCCTCGTCTTTCCATCGAGCTTCTCGTATTCCCATTTGCACCGATGGAAACTTTCGCCGGTTTGGCGTTCCTCCGGTGATCGCGACAGTGTCCGGTGGTCTTGGCAGTTGATGCAGGACGAAAGGCACCTCGTGTGTCTTGTTTCTTCTCTGTGTACGCTCCTTCAGAACCGTGAGTTCCTTTGTTTCCTTTCTTTCGCACGTTCGTTGCTTCTCTGTCACCCCGCGGTGATTCTTTTTCTTGATTGCGACCCTCTGCATCTTCATGGCCTGTTCAATATTTTCCGTGGACCAGATTTGTGGGCTGCACCTTTCGGTCTTCACCCCACGCTTCTTCTTATCATCATTTCTCTTCTTCTTGATATCAAGAAGCATGTTCTTGTATCTGAACTTATTAGTAAAAGCCATTTTGAAGGTTTCCCATGTAGCATTCGGGTAGTCATCCCTTATAGAGATCCACCACCCATATGTCGCTAACTTCAAAAACCATGTTGCCCGTCGTACCTTCCAATCTTCCTTGACATTGTCGGCTTCAAAATGTCGCTCGCATTGGGTCAGCCACTTGCGGGCATCTCCCGTGCCATCAAAGATTTGAGGTTTTTCTTTAAACATCGCTAGTTTCCCTTTGCAAGGTCCGGCTGGCTTCCCTTCGATATCCGGCAGGTCGGACCAATTGTTAGGCACCTAGCCTAACGTTAATGGAAAATATGGAATTGAAGCCTTGGAAATTGATTAAAGAAAGAAGAATGAGAAGAAAGATGGAATAGTATTGGTATGTGTGGAGTGGATACAAGTGGAGAGGTAAGGGTCCCCAATCCTCCGGCCTAACCCGGACTCCGACCTAACCTAAGGCCACTGCTCAACTTTGGAAAAATGATCTCCCCTCTAAAGGGGGGGTGGAAGCCTTTATTTATAGGCTTCCAATTACATAGGGATAGAGGGTAATAGGTAACCACTTAATAACTACCCAACAAATTATAACCAATCCCTCTAACAACTTAACTAACCCTAACCCCCTATAACTACCTCCCACTAACCTAACCCTAGTTATCAAGGGTCTAACAGTCTCCCATTTAGTTATGCTTGAGAATCATAAAAACCAATTGCCACACCTCGGCAAAACCAACTAATTGCCACAAGTTCTAAATAAAAATGATAATACAGTTGACAACAACCATTATGAAAAATATGCAACCAAATCCTAACCAAAAATCAAATTCAAATCATAGCTTTTATCCTATCTTACAACAAAATATTTACATTTACATTATGATATCTTAACAGAATATCCAACCACTAAGATATTCTTTCAATTCTTCTTAAAACTAGAAAGATGAAAACTGTCAGAAAGAAATCTCATGAAAGGCATATTATTTACAGATGCATATAATTTAAGCATATCCATTATTTAAAAATGGAAAAAAATAAAATATTCCATTTAAACTGCTGAACATTATAGTTCCTGCAAGCGCTTTAAATTGCATATAATTTAACACGGAAACATTCTGACCTATAAAAGCATAGCATAAACTGTCACCAGTCTTGTGATCACGGATGATTTCAGCCCTATCATCAAATATTTTGGGTGAGCACAAAAGTGTGTACAATATGATATTGCTAAATGACTTAATGCTTCAACTCTTCAGTATTACTCACGATGTTACAGTTCCAAAGCGTGAAAATATTGTATGCAAGTCCTCATCCTATAATTTAAAGGGAAAATTGGTAATAGTTAAGAAATCGCCGAATGGCACCTCAGTAGAAATAAGGGGGTAAAGAAGAAAATGATATAGATCCATAACACAGCAAAAAATGTCACCCACCTCAGTAACCGGGTTCAATTTACAGACAAATAGTACATTATCTGGAGGCTTAATCTCAGCATCAGGAATATCCCCAATCTAAAATAAGGAAGAAAAGGAGTTATACAAAGGAATCATAGTCGCATATTTCATAGTAAAACTTTATGCAACATATACTTACACTCTCAAGCACAACTGCCCTAGAATGTGCTTCCTTTGTTCTAATAACCTCTTCAAGCTCTCCTGGGTTTAATTGTTCATCCATGGGCACCCAATCATCTTCAAGTCTCACGTCATTATCAACCTAGTAAAATTGCAGTATGTCATGAGTCATGACATTGAAGTTTGAACAGGTATGCAAACTGAAGGCTGTAAAAATGGATTGCTCACTGTAATATCTGATATGATAATGAATGCATAAAAAGTTAAACCCAATATATTCATCCATATATATATGATGCTATCATTCATCTCCGAATTAGTAATACGGCGACTGCAATGAAAAATTAATTTGTAATATCACATTTCATAAGAATTCGATCACCAGGTAATTAATTCTTGACTTGCTGTTGTAATTTGCAAAAGTAGCTGAAAAAACTTGGTCCAACCAAACTTTTTTTTTTCAAAAAAATAATTTATTTTAAAAGGGAAGAAGAATCAAAAAACATAGGGGAGGATAAGATACCCTCATCTCATGAACTAAGATAAAATAAAGTACTGATATTTAACAAATGCATCAATACAAATTAAGATAACTAACTCTCCTATGATACTATCCCTCTGCACATCTGTCAGGCAAACCCTCAGAAAACACAAAGGAAACACTAAATACTGATAGGGGAGGATAAGATACCCTCATCTCATGAACTAAGATAAAATAAAGTACTGATATTTAACAAATGCATCAATATAAATTAAGATAACCAACTCTCCTATGATCCTATCCCTCTGCACATCTGTCAGGTAAACCCTCAAAGAAAACACAAAGGAAACACTAAATACTGGCATATCATATTAATATCTATTGACAACTATGTTTGACAAATACAGAAATCACCAAATACAAATAACTCCATAAAAAGCACAGCAGGACAAATGTCCTGCCGAGTATTTGACTGACCAAATAACCTCAAAAAAACTTTTTTCCATCTATTATTACAAATGTCTGTATCTAAATTAAGCATCTCAATGGCATATATCAATATATGGACACCTATAAAAACAAACTTAATTTAACTTCAAGCTTATTGATTTAAAATGTGTCTGAAGAAGAAACCATTAGATTAGCTGATGTGCTTAAGATAAGAAAAAGGGGTCAATGATTTTTTCAATGGGATTATTTTCACAATAAAAGCTGTCATAACAAGAAGCACCATGGACATGGCAATGCAGACAGATAATCAATGTTAGAATTTTCCTTAGTTTCAAGCTATGAAATCCAGTGCTGCAATCAACCATTACCTCATCTTTAGATTTTCCTTCTGGTGAAGCTTCAGGAATGAACTCAGGTAGCTGAGGAGGATCATCAAAAGGATCCTCCAGGATGTAAGTGTGCTTGATTCTGTACAAGTAATTCAAAAAAATGAATACATTACATTCTTCCCAAAAAGACAAATACTAAAATACTACTTTCAATCAACATTTTTTAGTATAGAAAAGAGTATAAACCGGATATTTTTATAAGGTCTGCCCCTTTCATCCACATAAGCCTCATTTATTCGAGTCAAAGTCTCAAATCCTTCAGCTAGCTCACCAAAAACCTGCAAAGATGAAAGTATCTTAGAAAGCTGCCTGTGTTATAATAGATGCATCTGCTATTCTAGCTTCAATCTGCTTCTGTAATATGCATACGCATTTGTTGTATGGTTCTCTTATATAGTTAGTTTCTGTTAGAGAGTTAGTGCAGTTTCATAATTGCATAGCTGTTGGGTCTAATTTAAAAGTCTATCCAATAAGTACAAGCTAAATTGGCACTACCAATGAGAAACACATTGTCGGTACCAAAATTCATTTTAGCTCATTCTACCAATCTAACTGGTTGAATTTGGGATTTGTGTCCAAAACGCATCACACTAGCCTACATTTATAATAGGATAGCTATCAATACGATAAACGCTAATTGATAATATATGATTGCTTGATCTTGGCCTAATCAATGATATTGTGCATGATAGGAACCAAGAAATTGAATATAGAAAAGTATGCGGTTTATCGAAAAAGAATAGGAAAATTAAAAGAAAGAATAGGAGAGGTTATCTCCAAAATGATACACGAGAGAATACTCAACTACACTGGCTTAACCCAGCAAATGATTACAATATTCAATCCATGATCCTTGTAACTCCCTAGCCTTCTATTTATAAATGAGAGGGATGCAACTTCCTACTAACCGACTCATCTTTATCCTAACTAACTAACAACCCTTTATCCCTAATCCTATTTTATTACTAGCAATTCAGTAACAGCCTTTATTACATATTTACATATCCTAAGTGCACCAAAGGAATAATAACATGGGATTAATTCTAATAACATGCGAGTGCGACTAATTGTAACACTAAAAATAAATATCTAATAGAACTGGCTAATATTTTGTGCTTGATGACCTTAGCTCTTCTATGGTTTTACTTTCTCTTGGCAAAGAAAACATGTCATTCATAAAATAATTGTTCCCTAACAAAGCATATAATTACAATGACTTCCATTGCCTAACATATAAATCCCTTCAAAAAAAACCAACACCACCCTCCGAGACTTTTCATCAAGATTCAGCGGGGATCCTTGATAGTGATGTGGAGCAAAGGATTCCAACAATGCTTTACAGTAAAGAAAACAGTGAAGCGGTGATTATACAATAAGATAGCAGATGATAGAGTGCAAATAACTTATATTACACACATATAAATGCTCAGAACTTATAGTGCTCAAGATGACATGCTTTATGCTTAGTTGTAGTCTGATAGGATATTAAAATATTAAATAAAAATAGAGGGGCGGTTACTGATGGGGGCAGTTACTGGCTACGCAAGCAGTAACTGTCATATGTTGTTATATATTGTATTGTTCAGTTATTAGGATTAGACAAGTTAGTATTTGGAAGTCATTTCCCTTGGGAGGCCCTGAGCACCTCGAATCGCTCAAGAACTTGGGAGAGATTAGGCCTCTTGAAGAGCCTATTATCGTTATCATATTGTATTTTCAGTTTTTCTCCATTAATATACAGTTTCTATATTCTGTTTTACAATCAGAAATGTTGGTATCTATCATAGTCTTGGCTGTTGTGACACAATACCTAAGAGTTTACTACTGTTTTCTATTGTAACGGTGTCCTGGTTTAGTCATGTTTCCTTGTATTTGCATTGTTTAGATTTTCTGTTACCACTCACTTTATGCTTAGTTGAAGTTAGCTATTCAGTTGTTATCGTAACTGAATAACTAACTCTCTAGTTCTCTGTCCTGTCATAACAGTGGAGTCACTAATCTATAAGTATGAACGTGCTCACTAACTTTATTATTCAGGTTAATAATAATTCAGTTAATTGAGTTTCAGATTACATTTAGGTTTTCAGTTTTCTCTAGTTTTTGTTCCTTAAATAGTCCCATCCCATAGACAGTTCGACAACGGGCCATTTCTTATCCACAACTAAATTATTTATCAATTCTCAGTGTATTCAATGTGATGATGCACATATGCCCTGTGAAACAATAAAGCAAGGATGCCTACAATACTTACTGTGTGCTTTCCATCAAGGTAATCCAGGTCATCACGCAGAGTGATATAAAACTGAAAAATGAAACAAATAAGAAAAAACAATATTAATTGAAAATTTAATTTATGTGGTGCTTTAATTATTCATGCTTTATACAAGATGTCAAGGAAGAAGACAAGTACATCAAGTAACAGGAGAGCAATCATCAAGCTGCCAAAAAAAAAACAATGCCAAACCTGTGAAGCATTCAGATTCTCTCCCGCACTTGCCATGGCAACTGTTCCAATCTTAGAATGCTTCAGATCAATATGAATTTCATCGTTGAAAAAACGAGCTTGATCGCCATAAAGGAACCTGGAATAGCAGGAGGTCGGCTCAAAATGAAACCATTGTGACAGAAACTTTCCAATCAACATTCGTTCTCGTGCTCTCACACTCTTACATATGCTCTCTATCTATTGCAAAACAATGACCCAAGAAATTGAGAGAAAGACGAGGAAAATCTCAGCAAAACATTGTGGCGAGACGAGGAAAATCTCAGCAAAACATTGTGGCGAGAATTTACTATAGAGAGAGATAGAGGGAAAAGAGATTACAAATACTAATTCTCCAATTCAGAGAAATAGTTATAATTCTTTTGCAATTATAGAGAACAAACAAAATGTTATTGGTGAAATTTTCCCTGCCCAAAGTTCGAGATGAATATACAACGATTGATACTACAAAGAATTTTACCTTTGACAGGATATTCAAGAGTCTTGTCTCTCTGTCCCATCCACTTTCCACAAATCCAAAACTATCCCATATAATCCCATGTCCCCGATTTCCCATTTTTATTCACATTCCGTGTGCAAAGTGAACTGACTGTTAGACAGTTGCTTGCTGCCAATAACATCCAAGGCCCAAGGGTCCTAACTCCTAAACCCTAATCCTCTATCACATAGACCCTATCAATTGGAGGCTTGCTAACACTATGAAGTTGGAGATGCTATTAATGAGTCAGTTACATCAGAAATCAACAGCTAACTTATAGTCAAACAGCGACAGAAAAACAAAACAAAAACTTAACTCAGCTAAAGTCAACACAAACTATACAAGCTCAGTTATCATATATTCAAATAGAGTAAACCCTCAATTTAGTCCCTAAAAAAATATCACTCTCTTATTTATTTAGTCCCTAAATTATGAAAACCTATTCAATCATCCCTGGAGTGTGTCTTCATCCATTAACTTAAACCTAAAGTTTTTCGACTAAATTGAAATTGATGGATGGAGATTAACTTTAGACACTATTCAATGAGTTTTTATTATTTAGAGACAAACTAAATTGAGAATGTAAAACAGAAGGAATTAGGGCTACGTACTTGTATATGGAATCGCCACCAGTTCCGGTGCCTGTTGGATCGCCAGTCTGGGCAGTGAAATCCTTTTGAACGTTGTGAAATAGACATCCATTATAGTACTTAATCCTGAAACATTTAGAGAAACAAAAAAGAGAGCGAAGGTTAATATGTGAACAATAACGATAAACAGTTAGGGTATGAGAAATTGAAGACATACTTGCAAAGCTTCAAGAAGTTCTTGCAGGTCAGGGGACATTTTTGAGTGTGTAAATCGATGACAATGTCCCTAAGCTCGTCACGATCAGCACCGACATCGCCTCTGTACGACTGGGACAGGAAGAAGGGAAAATTAGAGAGAACATTTATCTTATTGGGGTCAGAGGTCTAGACTTAAGTGGATATCTTTTGGGGATAATAATTCTAAATTCTTTCATGCTACTACCATCCAAAGGAGGAATAGAAACAAGCTTTATATGCTGAAAAACAAAGATGGTGTGTGGCTGGAAGGGCACTCTAATGTTATGACTACCATAGAGGAGTACTTCAAACAGTGTTGTCGATGGCGGATGGCGGTTTATGGCGGAGACCCAAAAAACCGCCATAAACATATGGCGGATGGCGTAACGGCATATGGCGGACGCCATGGCGGACCAATTTTTATAAAAAATTAAAAAATATATATACTAATACACATACAAAAAACACTAAAAAAATTTAAAAAAAAATCCAAAAGCCTATCAATAAATTTCAAATTGTCATAAGCAACTAAGAACCACTTCAAATTAGTCTCCATCAAATTGTCATGAGCAACTAAAAAGTAAGAACCACTTCAAATTAAGTTTAAGACATCAGTTCTGTTGGAACTGGAAGTTGCAGCAACACATGGCACCGAAGCTTGGGAGGAATTTGGTTGAGACATATTCTACAAACTAAGATTAAAATAGAACAGGAATAAAATTTAAAACAGAACAGATGCATTAAAACAGAAAAAAAAACTTAAACAAAAAGAACAGATGCATTAAAACAATGTGTCAAAAAAAAGCATAAAAACAAATAAAACAAAAATAAAAATAAAAAACAAAGAGAGAAAAAAAAAGTGTATGCGAAGGAAAAAAAGCATGCGAATTGCGAACAGAAAAAAAGAACCTGCGATGATGATGAGCTGCGATGCGAACGAAGCGAGAAGAGAGTCAGAGACGGCTGTGAACCTGGTCGCCGTCGCAGGCGCAGCTGGTCGCCATCGCCTGCTGGTGGAGACTGGAGAGAGAAGAACCAGTGAAGGGAGAAGAAGCAGTAGAGAACTGAGAAGGAAATGGAAAACAGAGGTAGAGGGAGAGAGAAGCGTGTGAGTGGAGGAAGCCATCAAAAACAACTTGAACAAAGAGATCAAGAAGACAGGATTTGACGGAAAGACCAGACAGACAACAAGACTCTGAATAGACGGGAAATAGCAAGAGTTTTGAATCAAAATCAAAACTACAACAGAATCGAATCTCAAGAGTTTTGAAGCCCCTTGAAAACGAACTAGCACGATTTCAGTGAAGAGATCGATGAAGCTACGATTCCAGTGATGCATGATGAAGCTATGATTATAGCGATGCACGATGAAGCTATGATTACAGTTATGCACGATGAAGCTACGATTTTGGTGAAAAGGGCGAGTGAGATTGAGTTCTGAGAGTTCTGAAGCTGATTTCTACGACCTATTTCGGTGAGACAGAGGGATTGCGTAAATTTCGAGGTGAGAGACGAGAAATCATGACAATCAAAAACTAAAGCTACTTAGAAGAATTTTTGAAAGAAATCATGTCAAATAACACAAGAAGAAATCATGGGTCCTAAAACACAAGACTAAAACCATTTTTGAACCCTAAATTGAAATGTCCCAAAACCCCCGATCTTTTACAAGTAAGAAGACACTAACCCTCAAATCAACCCACGATGGAGTGAGGAGCGAGCAATCAGACGTGAGGGAGGAGCGTGGTGAGGAGCGATCGAGCGGCGGTGAGCGATCGAGCGGCGGCGGTGAGCGATCGAGCGGCGGCGGTGAGCGATCGAGCTTTTTTTTCTGAGAGCGAGTGTTTATTCTTGAGCAGTGTTTTTCTGTTTTGGTTTTTTTTTTATAAGCAATTTTACCGAGGGTGAGGGAAGTTACTTTTCGGGAGTTAAACCAGGGACTTCCGCACTCTTTTGGTGCACTCCTTCGGTATTCCTAGCTCGCCAACTGAGCTACCTACTTGGTGAATTAGCATGTTTTGTTTATTAACGTGTTTTTTGTTTTGATGAATTAGCGTGTCTTGCTTACGAATGTGCTTATCTTAGTGGCTGAAATAATATTTTTAATTTAGGAGGGGACAGTTAACGCCCAATTTTCGTAAAATAATATCCCAGTAGTTTGTATTTCCCGTCTATTCATAGTCTTGTTGTCTGTCTGGTCTTTTCGTCAAATCCTGTCTTCTTGATCTCTTTGTTCAAGTTGTTTTTGATGGCTTCCTCTTCTAACCAGTATGGTGATGTCGCTGAAGATCCGGAAGTTCTGTTGGAAGAACTGGCTAGTGATAACCTGGAAAATGAGAAAATAGCAAACAAAGCTTTAGTAGGGTATATCAGATCTGGGAAAATATTCAATGTTAAAGAAGTTAAGGAAATAATCTCCAAGGTTTGGGCTTCTATGCCCGGAGTTCACATATTAGAAGTGGGGAAAAATATGTTCCTGTTTTGTTTCCAACGTGAATCAGATGCAGTGGAAATACTGAGGAAAACCCCTTGGTTTGTCATGAACCATCTTTTGTGTTTAGAAAAGTGGAATCCCATGATTTCTTGTAATGAGATTGCTTTCAATAAAACCGCATTTTGGATTCAAATTCATCATTTACCTCTTGCTAATTTTAATGTTCAGAATGCTAGCGAATTACTAAGTAAGGTTGGATAAGTTATTGAAATTGAAAACCCCATTGTAGGAGGGAAGATCCTGCGTAACTTCATCAGAGGCAGAGTTGGAATGAACCTTGAAATGCCTTTTCCAACGAGGTATTGGGTTCCAAGAAGAAATCTTCCAAATTTGTGGGTGGTGTATAAATATGAGAGACTACAATCGCTATGTTTTAAGTGTGGTGTTATTGGTCATGATCAAAAAAGTTGTGACAAACCTCAGGCTAGGGCTCCTTGGGACCCTAACATTCCTAAATATGGTCCCGAGTTATGTGTGAATGCCCCAAAACCTATTAAGGTTCTTGGGAGAAATCAAGGAAGACAAAGCTATCAAGGTCCTCCCAGTTCCAATCCCGAAGATGGTCACAGAGAAGAAGATAGCAGCGGAACCAACAGAATCAATTCTTTGAGTTTACTTACTAGTCCTGCTCTGAACACTGGTGAGGCTAGGAATGACTCATCTATTCCTGACCTTAATTTCTCTGCTATTCCAGCTGAAATACAAAGTGCTAATGCTAGACCTTTGTTCCAATGATGTAGAATGTATTTCCAATTAGAGAGCTCTAATGCTAGACTTGGGTGTGATAACTCTATGTTACATAGGGTTCAGCTATCTATTGGAGTTAAGGAAGGATGTGGTACAAATGATCCCCAAGGCCTTCCTGTTAGCAGTCCTATGGGTGGGATAAGTAAAGATACAGAGAATTTGGCTGCTAGAGAGGATTGTTCTTTAATCAAAGCTTTTAGAAGTGATCATTCAGTCTTCAAAGGTAATAATAATTTCTCTACTATTCCTGAGGTATCGCAGAAGGATAGAGTGTTGGGTGATGAATCTTCATCTAATGTGGGTCCTAGTAATGTTAGAGGCACTTAGAGAAGTAAGCATAAAGTCTCTACTAAGGTTGAGTATGTTGTGGAATTCCCTGAGGAGGAAGATGAGGAGATTAACTCTCCTATAGTTCAACTGAGTAATCATGAGGAAGATACTTTAGCTCTTTTTATGGGAGTTGGGATGAGTCTTAAAATGAAAGACATGGACAAGGAAAACTCTATCCATGAAAAGGGAAGGGTGGCAGTGGAGGTGAAAAAACCTAGATTTGGTGACAACAGGTTAGATACTATGGTTCATGAGAATGAAGTTACTGCTAGTACAGGGTTTGGTGAGTTTTGTATGGGTTACTTTTCTTCTAAGGCTGAGGAGGCGAGCCAAAGCAAGCCCCCAAAGTCCAAATGACCATCATTAGTTTGAACTGTCGTGGTTTGGCGGCGGCCACGACTAGTAGGGAGCTTCAAGACCTTCTAAAAAGTCATAAGCCGGCCATTATTTTTCTAATGGAGACCAAAGCCTAGAAGGAACGAGTTGAAAGAGTAAGAAGAAAATTAAAGTTCAATAAAGTGTTTTGTGTTCCTCCTGAGGGTATTTCTGGGGGTTTGGCCCTATTGTGGAATAACTATTTTGATATTCAAATACTGGAATCTTGTATCAATTTCATTCACACTTTGGTGAAGGAAAAGAAGACTGGAAATTTGACGAAAATGAACTTTGTTTATGGTAACCCTACGTTTGACTGGGAATTTCCATTGATGTTGCCTGAGGGATTTCAATGAAACGTGTTCTGTTACTGAAAAGGATGGTGTAAAGCCTGTTGCTCCTATTAGACTTGCCATATTTAGGGACTTCCTTAACTCTACTTGATTGATGGATATTGAACTTAAAGGAAACAAATTTACTTGGGCTAGTAGCCCAAGAGGTGGTGTGATTACTTATCAAAAGATTGACAGGATCCTTGTAAACTGGGGGTGGAGGCATGTGTATCCTCATGCTATTGGTATTGCTCTTCCCATCATAAATCCTGATCACTCACCTCTAATTCTTATCGCTCACCATCCTGATAGAAGTCCCTCCTATTTTAGATATGGAATTTTTTGGGAGGAGCAAGTGAATTGTAGGCAGGTGGTCTCTAACAATTGGGTAGCTAATCATCATGTTACTAGTGGTTGGTTAAATTTCAAGGAAAAATTAAAGAATTGGAAGAGGGCTCCGTCAGCTTGGAATAAAACTACTTTAAAAAATGCTACTGTGGAAATTTCCAAACTTAAGACTAGGCTACAGAGGCTGCTCAATGAAGGGAATTCTTATAACAACCTTGAAGAGGTTCAAAAAATCAGAAAAGAGATTGATGGGTTGTGGAAACAAGAAGAATGTATTGGGGTCAGAGGTCTAGACTTAAGTGGATATCTTTTGGGGATAAGAATTCTAAATTCTTTCATGCTACTTCCATCCAAAGGAGGGATAGAAACAAGCTTTATATGCTGAAAAACAAAGATGGTGTGGGGGTGGAAGGGCACTCTAATGTTACGACTACCATAGAGGAGTACTTCAAAGACATTTATGTTGCTGCTGTGGGCTCTCCTGGGGTTGATCGCCTCAATGTTATTCCAAAAAGTGTTGATGAGGGTTTAAATAGTAAACTAATGGCAAAGGTGTCTATGACAGAGATTGAAAGAGCTGTGTTTGCTATGGGGGCTTGTCATACCCCAATATTGTCCGGCTTAGGTCAAAACTCTAATTTTCCACAAAAAAATAACTAAATAAATCGAAGAATGAAGAGCATCATGCATTGAATTTTGGGTCCTAGAAGTCATTCCAAGGTCTTTAAAATCATTTTTAGGGTTGGAATGCACTTTTTAGGCGAATTAGGGTTTTAGGGTCAAAAAGGGCATTTTGGTTATTTTTCGCAAAAAGATGATTTTCTCGCCAAGAATGCACATCCACAAAAAGTACATTTTTATTCTATCAAGGATAATTTTTGTACAATTTTTTAGAAAGAAAACCCTAGTCAAAATAATTAAAAATGTATTTTTCCATTTTTAGTGCATAGAAAAATAAAAAAGGACCATTAAATATTCCTCAATTCTTAAGTGACAATTTTTATTGTCATAGGTGACTAGAGGGAATATTTTATGGTGCCCAAAAGCATGGGACACATTTTCAATAGTTGCATTCCCATTATTTCCCATGCCCAAAAATTCAAAAAAAAAACTCAAAAAAAATGGGAAGTGTCCTCAATAAGACAAAAGACCAAAAAAACAATTTTTTTTCTCTCTTCCTCTCCTCAATTTCGAAATCCTCCTTCTCTCTCCCTCTCTCTCCAATTTGTAATCATTATACCCTCTTTGGTAAATTACCTCACTCACCTACACTAACCCCTTCATAAGAAAACCCAAATTTCCCTCTTTGGTAACAATTCTTCTCTAAAATGCCCTTAACCCTACCTCACATAAAATATCTCTTCCAAAATAAGAAATTCATTTTTTCTTTTCTTTTTTTCCCCCTAACTTTCGCCCCCCACTCTCTCACTCTCACATTTTGTGTTTTCTCTCCACCCTCAATCCTTGTGATGAGTGATCTCAACCCTCCATTCAAAATCAAAGCTCAATCCTAGAGCACATCAAAATCACAAAGACTAAACTACCCTTAGACCTAGTTTCATCCTATAAATACTCCCTCATTCCCACACCTAAGGAGTCTCTCTCTTTTTGCTTCTCATTTGCCTCTCATTCCCCTACACAAAACCCTAGCACACCAAAAGCACCTCCTCCCCCTCTCCTTCCTCACCAAAACCGTAGCCCTTCCTCCCCTCTTCCATATATTTTCTTCAAAAATCAACCACCAAATCCTCCATTTCTTGTTAGATCACCATCTTTCCTTCCATTCTCTTCAAGGTTGCATCATCAAATTGCTAATAGCTAGTAATTTTTGAGCTTATCATCTCCTTCTTCACCTCCTTGTAGTTTTGAGGTAATCCTTGAAGCTTTGCACCTCACATTTAATTTTCTTGCATAATCTCTCCTCTACTCCAAACTCCTTCTTGATTGTTGTTTGCTTTGAGGATCCATTTCAAACATTTTGACAAAGACTTAGGGAGCTTTGGGTGTTTGAGATGGGTCCTTGGCCTTGAAGGAGTCATTCTTCTACTTGAATAATTTCCTTTGCATCTTTACATATTTTGCACTAGATTTCATAAATAAAGTTGTTGTTTATAGGCTTTAGTATTTCGCATATCATAAAAAAATTAGGGTTGATATGATTTTGTTGTGCTTCCTTGCTTAATCATATAAATCCTTGCAAAAAAATAGATCTATGTTGCTTAGTGTTAATTTTGGTGTTTTCTTTATTAAATAAAATGTGGATCTATGTTTCCTTTGGTTCACATTCTTATAGATCTAAAAATATTTCCAAGTTGATTTTGTTGTTGTTCTTTGTTTAGTGATGTTTAATCTTGTTATTAGTATTTCATTTTAGTGTTAAATGTTACTTTTGTTGTTTGATGATTTAGCAATATGATTCCCACTAGTGCCTAGTGCACCTTGACCTAAGTGGTGAAGATTGCTAGAAATGACTCAATTTAGTTTATGTGTGCATTCATTTTTGTGTCTTAGTTTGCTTGTTGTAAATTGTTGATGATAGGCAAGTTGATTCCCACTAGTGCCTAGTGCACTTTGCTCAAAGTGGGAGGATTGCTCTAGGTGATTCAACTTATTTGTGTGTTTAGTTAATCTTTGCATTTTAATTTGCTTATGGTTCATTGTTGATGATAGGCAAGTTGATTCCCACTAGTGCCTAGTGCACTATGCTCAAAGTGGGAGGATTGCTCTAGGTGATTCAACTTATTTGTGTGTTTAGTTAATCTTTGCATTTTAGTTTGCTTATTGCTCATTGTTGATGATAGGCAAGTTGATTCTCACTAGTGCCTAGTGCACTTTTCTCAAAGTGAGAGGATTGCTCTATGTGATTCAACTTGGTTTTAGTGTTTGTTTACTTGTTACCTTTTTACTTTACCATTCATTAACTTTTTACCAAAACATAAAAATATTTTACTACTTTGGTTTTTACTACTTCATTAATTTTTTACTAAAACATAAAAAGATTTTACCACTTCCCATTTACCTCATGCATTTTTACTTTACCATCTCATTAAATAATTACCATTTACCTCATGCATTTTTACTTTACCATCTCATTAAATAATTACCATTTACTTCATGCATTTTTACTTTACTTTTCACTAACTTCTTACTTAAAGTTTTACAACTTATCAACTTGCAAAAATACCCAAAACATTTTCACATTCATGCATCTTCATTCATACTTAGTCTATGTGACACTCTCATGCATCCTCATATGCTTATATCTCTTGCATCCTCTTATGCATCCTTGTATGCCATCCATTCATAAATAAAGTGCTATGCATCCATTCCTTGTACACTCATACACTTACTTACTTAATCATGCATCCTTGCTTACATTTTCAATCATTTAACTTAGAATACTCTATGTTTACAATAAATTGTATTCACTTGTTCTTGATGCCATGTAAATGTCTTGACTTGATTGTGTGCCCTCCTCTCTACTTGTATGACCTCCTAATGGAGACGTAAGTCTACATGCATGTTGTAGCATAGAGCCATTAGGGTAAATACAATCCTTCCCACACACACACACAATTACTTTGAGAACTTTGTTTTGCATCTTTAATAATTGAATCCTTTGATTGTATGGGCATGTTTAATCTTGGTTAATGAATGATATGTTCGTATTTGCTTGAGTATTATTCATTCATTTGCATTTGGTTATGGATTTAGAATTGACTTGAAATGTTCTACTCCTTTTCTAAAACCCATTTCCTAAAATCATTTCAAAACAAAAAGAAACTTTTACTTTCAAAACAAAAATAAATCAATCGTCATTAAACACCAATCGCACCGTTGCCGATTAGGTTGTTAATGATGATGTTGTTTTCAAAAGGAGTTAGTAGCGAGACCATTCTAACCGTTGTTGTTCGGTCTTCACAAAAGCTCAATCCTATTTTCGAAAACTTATTCATTTCTCAAAAACAAACCAATTGTCATTAAACACCAATCGCGCCGTTGCCGATTAGGTCGTTAATGATGATGTTGTTTTCAAAAGGAGTTAGTAGCGAGACCATTCTAACCGTTGTTGTTCGGTCTTCGCGAAAGCTCAATCCTTTTTCAAAACCAAAAACCCGAGAACTACGTAGCTTTGATCCCTCTTCCAGTGAGGGTACGTAGGAGCGGGGTCCTGTCCCGTCAAGCACACTTTCTTAAAAAATCTTTGTTTTGTCTTGATTTTCAAAGATAACCCGAGAACTACGTAGTTTTGATCCCTCTTCCAGTGAGGGTACGTAGGAACGGGGTCCTGTCCTGTCAAGCACACTTTTAAAAAAACTTTGTTTTGTTCCCGAGAACTACGTTGCTTTGATCCCTCTTCCAGTGAGGGTACGTAGGAGCGGGGTCCTGTCCTGTCAAGCACACTCTTAAAAAAAATCTTTGTTTCGCCATGATTTTCAAAGATATCCCGAGAACTACGTAGCTTTGATCCCTCTTCCAGTGAGGGTACGTAGGAGCGGGGTCCTGTCCCGTCAAGCACACATTCAAAAAAAATTTGTTTTGTTCCGCTTTTCAAAGATACCCGAGAACTACGTAGCTTTGATCCCTCTTCCAGTGAGGGTACGTAGGAACGGGGTCCTGTCCTGTCAAGCACACTTCTAAAAAAAATCTTTGTTTTGTCCTGATTTTCAAAGATAACCAAAAATATTCTTCTTCCCTCCTGTTTTCAATAAAACAAACCTTAAATAAAAGAAAAGAAAAGAAGTAGAATAAATCACTTTCAAACTCAAACTTTTGTCCAAACCACACATCAAGTTAATGGTTCCCTTTCAGTAGAAAGGAGGTGCAGGGTGCTAATACCTTCCCCGTACCTAACCGACCCCCGAACCTACATCTCTGCGTTTTCAAAAAACCATCTGCCTTGTTTAAAAGACCTTTTTTCAATGTTTTGGTCTTAAAATTAAAATATTGGTGGCGGCTCCAAACTTTTTCCACGTTGTCAAACGAAAAGTCCTGTAACACCCCTAATTTTTAAAGACTCGTATTATAGTATCTAGGACCGAGTAATTATTTATGGGAATAATTATTCGTGTCCCGGGTATTTATAGTCGAGGAAATCCTCAAAATAACCCCCCATTCTCTAATTAATTGTGCTTAGTCATAATTTAGTTAGGCATTCTTAAGCTGAAGGGCAATTTGGAGATTTCACACCCTTTCATATAAACTCAGCCACTTAAATCATTTTTCCTCATTATTCTGAAAAACAGAAAAACTGAAACAGAGGAGCAAGGGGGAGAGGGGCGCGACTTGGAGGAAGGAAAGGAGGAGAGGGATCCAAATTCTCTTCATGCATGTGAGTGTTCTTGCTTCTTTGTCACTCCATTTTCCATTCTGGTTCCATTAAGCCTATTATCAGAACCTGATTCTTCCCCAATCTCCTTGTCCATTTTCGGGTTGAAGCTCCAATGATGAAGATGGTGGAATTCTGAGTTTATTATGGCTTGCATGTTCTGTACCAGCTGAAGGAAAGGGCATCCTAGTCTTATATTTCGAGTTGGAGGAAGTTCATTCAGTTGGAGCTGTGTTTCAGTAGCTGTAGTGGGTGATTTTGTTGGTGCCTTCGGTCCTCGCTCGATAGTCCCTTGATTTCGGCTATATCGTGTTTCGGTTGGAGTTCTCGGTGCTAACGTCATAACGGTGAGTTCTACTCACGACTAGGGAAATAAAGTGAATGTTCTGAACCTTAGTATATTCTGAAATTTTTCTGGAAATCGGGTCTTTAAGGTGTTTGGAACGAATTCTGAGTTTTTGGAAAAATTGACAATTTACGGTTTTGAAAATCATAAGCGAATTGAAATGATTTTTGACAATGATTTGCATTTGAAATGTACTCTGAAATATTGCCAATTTTCGAGGTTTCAGGTGGAACGGAAATTAGGAATCGAATCGAGAGCGAACAGAGAACGAAAGTGAGAAAATTTCGAGTTGAGCATCAGTACTGGAAGTTCTGTCCAGTCGCGCGCCATTCGCGCGCAGGTCGCGCGCCGCGCGCCACTCTTGGATTTGGGTTCTGTCCATTCGCGCGCCCTTCACGCGGGAGTTGCGCGCCGTGCGTAATTCTGGGCTGCGCTTCTGTCAAGTCGCGCGCCAGTCACGCGTGGGTTGCGCGCCGCGCGCCACTGTGACCCTTTTGATGCGTAATTCCGGTTTTCTCGTTCGACGCTCCGTTCAATCCCGAACCTTTCCTAATTCCTTCCTCAAACAATTTTAAGGCTATCAACCTATTGAAAACATAATTTCAAACCGTTCAAACTATATTTTTGAAAAAGATTCTTGAAACCTATTTGGTCGAGAACGAAAACCCTAGATTACGTGTGAGCACACCAAGTAATGGTTGGGTTGAACTTATATATGGATATAAGACCTGGAATTGATTATAATTCTGGAAGTTAATAGAACTCTTCATAAACGGACTATGAAATGAAATGGAATAAGTATCATAAGCTTATGTTTGATCCTTTGGTGATCGTTGATATGTATTGTCGTATATATCATTCGTTGGGTGACGACCTGACAAGTAGTATACTAGAGAGGGTAGTCATGACCCCTTATCTAGGCCCTGTATGTGTTTTGGCGTGGTCAACTCACGGGTTTCCGGGATGAGCGGGGTTTCGCCGTCGGATTATACTAAACAATCGAATAATAAGGTATTAGTGTGCCGGGATGAGCGGGGTGTCGCCGTCGGAGTACACTAAACAAATTAATTATATGATTGTGTGCCGGGATGAGTGGAGTTTCGCCGTCGGTTCACACTAATCAACAAATATAATCTCCGGTATTCGTGGTTGTTCACAACCGGCTGTCCCTCATAAAACATAAAGACTTGTTTGATTGGACTCGACTTGTTGAGAATTGTGGCAAGGTTCACGATCAACAGTTCGTTGTAACATGTTCGCTATTAATATGATTGTTAACGGTTTGACAATTGAACCGAGTGTCGGTGAGGGAGCACGGTAGGACTCACTGAAATAATGTTATCTCACCCAATCATATGTTGTTGTTTTTCAGCTAAGCAGGGAAAAAGGAAGGCTATTGTGCACGAGTAGTGCTATGCTCTTGGAGACGCCGAAGACCTAGCTGTTTTCTTTTATTGTTATTGTACCTTTGGGTTGTACGAACTTGTGTTGTATAAGTTGTATAAACCTTATTTCAGTTTCTGTTTTATGTATTGGACTCGGATGTTGTACTCCGATCGGTTGTATGCCGAATGACTTCTATTGTATGAAGTGTTATTATTCCGATCTTATGTTTATTTCGGAAAAAGTTTGTTGGTCCAATTATAAGCAGGAACTGTGTCCTCTGATTATTCCGCTAGTTGTACATTTCGGTGCTTCTATATGTTAGAAATACCGGGGTGTTACATTTGGTATCAGAGCGGTTCGACCTAGTCGGACTTAGCCATTAAGAGTTCTTTGAGTCTTCTAAGTCTGATTTTTCCTAGTATGCTATTAGAGTTTAGCCTGATCAACTAAAACACTTTGTGCATACTTTGCAGAATCATGGCTGGAAGAAATCGAAGGAATGCTGCCCCAGAAGATCCTCAGCACGAATGGATGCGGAACGTTATTGAAAATCAGCAAAAGATGATGAATGACATGATACTTCTGCAACAACAACAAGCTCAACCTCAACCACAGAATGAGCAAGCTCCTATGCCTCAGGAAGACCCGCATATGGCATACTTTAAGTTCTTGAAGATGAAACCTCCAATCTTCAAGGGAGAATCCGATGTTATGAAAGCTCACTTCTGGGTTGATGCAATGGAGAGGATCTTTGTAACTCTGCAGTGTACTGAGGAAGAGAAGGTACTGTGTGCTGCTAATGCTCTAGACGAGGATGCCCACACATGGTGGACAAATGCACGTAGAATGATGCAACTTCAAGGGACTCCGCTTCAGTGGACGAACTTCAAGGAAATGTTTTTGGGTCACTATTTTCCGGAATCTGAAAGGTTGGCTAAGCAGATGGAATTTGTCAGCCTAAAGCAAGGGGAAATGACTGTAGGTCAATATGCGGCTAAGTTTGAAAGATTGTCACAGTTCTATGAATTGGGTACTCATGCTCCGGATGACAAATGGAAGAGAGTGATGTTCAAGCAAGGTCTAAGGGGGGATGTGAACCAAGGTCTCAGTTCATATGCCATGACCTCATATCCTGCTCTTGTCGAACAAGCTCACGCAGCGGAAAGTGATCTCAAGAAAATGTATGCTGAGAGAAGAGGTTTTTGGAATGAAAAGAAAAGGAGTAATGAATCATCTTCTACAAACCCTAGGTATAAGGGAAATGGTAACAAGGGGAAGCAAGCCCAATCAAGCAATGCTGTTGGGAGACATAAGTGTGGGACGTGCAACAGGTATCATTCGGGGAAGTGTCAATCAGAGACAAAGCCAAATCAGTGCTACGTGTGCAAGGAGGTGGGTCACTATGCCAACAACTGTCCAGCAAGGAAAGCTTACTCTGAGACCCCAGATGCCCCTAGGCAACATCGGGTCAACACATTGGATGGGGATACCGTCAAACCATCAGATAATCTCATAAGGGGTACAGGTTTTATTCTTAATCAGTCTGTTGATATACTATATGACTCTGGTGCCATACATTGTTTTATCTCCGAAGCTTGTGCTAATCGGGTAGGATTGGTTGTTTCACCCATATCCGAGCCGATCTCTATTCTCACTGCTGCCATGGGTCGTGTACGAACCCAATCTATGTGTAGTAATTGTGTTTTGGTTATCGGGAGGCGTGAGTTCACCATTGACTTCATATGCTTGCCTATGAGGAAAATGGAAGTTATTATAGGAATGAATTGGATGGTCAACAATCATGTGACCATTGACTGCTACAACCGTTCCATTGGTTTTCCTTCTGAAGATGCTGATATTTCCTTCATGTCTGCCAACGAATCCATATATCAAGGTGCGGAAGCTTTTGTCATTATCTTGTCTGCCTCAACTGAAACCGGTTTAGACTTGTCTTCGATTCAGGTTGTCAATGAATTTCTTGATATATTTCCTGAGGAAGTTTCCTCTTTGCCTCCTGAACGTGAAATTGAATTCTCTATAGATTTGGCGCCGGGTGCGGGGCCAGTATCTATAGCTCCTTATCGAATGTCGCCTCTTGAATTAAAAGAGTTGAAGTCTCAGCTGGAGGAATTAATCTCTAAACAGTTTATAAGGCCGAGCGCTTCTCCGTGGGGGTGCTCCGGTGCTATTGGTGAAGAAGAAAGATGGAAGCATGAGGTTATGCATCGACTATCGTCAGCTTAACAAGATAACTATCAAGAACAAGTATCCATTGCCAAGGATAGATGACTTGCTTGACCAGCTCAGAGGTGCTAAAGTCTTCTCCAAAATTGATCTAAGGTCAGGATACCATCAGATCAGGGTAAGAGCCTTAGACATTCCGAAGACCGATTTTCGTACGAGGTACGGACACTACGAGTTTGTGGTGATGCCCTTCGGATTGACTAACGCTCCTGCCGTGTTCATGGATTACCTGAACAGAGTATTCCATTCCTACTTAGATCAATTTGTGGTTGTGTTCATTGATGATATCTTGGTTTACTCCAAGTCAATTGAGGAGCATGCCCAGCATCTCAGATTTGTCTTGGGAGTACTCCGAGAGAAGCAGTTCTATGCCAAGCCGTCCAAGTGTGACTTTTGGATGTCGGAAGTTAAGTTTTTGGGTCATGTGATTTCTGAGGAAGGAGTTGCAGTAGATCCTAGTAAAGTGGAAGCAGTGTTGAATTGGGAGCGACCGACATCAGTGACTGAGATAAGAAGCTTCTTGGGTTTGGCCGGATATTACAGAAGGTTTATCGAAGGCTTTTCACGAATGGTTCTTCCACTTACTCGATTGACTCGCAAGAACCAACCGTTTACTTGGGATGCTGATTGTGAAGAGTGTTTTCTTGGATTAAAGGAGAAGTTGACTTCTGCTCCGATTCTAATTCTTCCGGATCCGTCATTGGGATTTCAGATTTACAGTGATGCCTCCGGGAAGGGTTTAGGATGCGTCCTTATGCAGAATCAGCATGTGGTAGCCTATGCATCTAGGCAATTGAAGACGCATGAGCGGAATTACCCGACTCACGATTTGGAACTTGCAGCAATTGTGTTTGCACTAAAGATTTGGAGACATTACCTCTACGGTTCTCGTTTCGAAGTCTTTAGTGATCACAACAGCTTGAAGTATTTGTTTGATCAAAAGGAGTTGAATAATAGACAAAGAAGGTGGACCGAGTTTTTAAAGGATTATGACTTCGAGTTGAAGTATCACCCTGGGAAAGCGAATGTGGTAGCTGATGCTCTGAGCCGAAAAACGATTCACACGGCAAAGCTAATGGTGCATGAAATGGCCCTGCTAGAATCTTTCAGAGACATGAACCTCAAGGTAGCAAGGAAGAAGGACCGACTGGTGTTGCGACATATTCAGGTTACTAGTATGTTGCGGGAGCAAATCCGTGTGGCCCAAGAAGCGGATGTGAAGTTACAATCTCTAAGAGGGTCACCGGATTTCACTGAGGATAGTGATGGTGTCTTATGCTTTAAAGGCAGAATTTGTATACCGAATGACCTGGAAGTCAAAGGTCAAGTTTTGGAAGAAGCTCACAGAAGTAAGTATTCTGTACATCCTGGATCTACCAAGATGTACCGAGATTTGAAGACGCTGTATTGGTGGCCTGGGATGAAGGCCGAAGTTGCTGAATTTGTTTCTCGGTGCTTAACCTGTCAGAAGGTTAAGGCGGAACACCGAAGGCCAGGTGGTCAGTTGCAACCGTTGGATATTCCTGTTTGGAAATGGGAAGATATCTCTATGGATTTTGTTATGGGTTTGCCGAGGTCGCAGGCCGGCAATGATTCTATTTGGGTAGTAGTGGACCGATTAACAAAATCTGCTCACTTTATCCCTGTTCGTTCGAATTTCAAAGTGTCAAGGTTGGCCGAGGAATATATGAAGAACATCGTCAGACTGCATGGAGTTCCGACTACTATAGTGTCAGACAGAGATCCTAAGTTTACATCTAGGTTTTGGAGAGCGCTGAATGAAGCTATGGGAACGAGAGTACTTCTTAGCACGGCTTATCATCCTCAGACGGATGGTCAGACAGAGAGGACCATTCAGACTCTAGAAGATATGTTGCGGGCATGTGTATTGGATAACGGTAAGAAGTGGGAAGATCATCTTCCATTGATTGAATTCGCTTACAACAACAGTTACCACTCAAGCATCGGTATGGCACCGTTCGAGGCACTTTATGGGAGGAAGTGCAGGACCCCACTATGTTGGTACGATATCGGTGAGAACAAGTTTTTGGGGCCGGACATGGTCCGAGAGACTACGGAAAGGGTCAAATTAATTCGAGAAAGGATGAAGGTCGCACAGAGTAGACAAAAGAGCTACGCCGACAACCGAAGGAGACCGTTGGAGTTTGAGATTGGTGATCATGCATTTCTGAAAGTTTCTCCAACTATAGGCACGGGTAGAGCCTTACGAACGAAGAAACTCAGCCCTCGGTACGTTGGACCTTTCCAAATTATCGAGCGCGTTGGGCCACTTGCGTATCGTCTTGCCTTATCTCCTGCTCTATCCAATATACATGATGTCTTTCATGTATCTCAGCTGAGAAAATATATCCCTGATCCACTTCAGCCGCTGAGTGTCGATGAGATCGATCTTCGACCAGATTTATCCTTCCAACCTCATCCTAGCTATATCTTGGAGCGTGGTATGAAAGCTCTGCGTTCTCGAACAATTCCGATTGTCAAGGTAGTCTGGGATGGCTTCACAGCCGAGGAGGCCACTTGGGAGTTGGAGGAGGATATGCGGACTCGCTATCCATATCTTTTCTCTAAGGTGCGTCCTGTCAATTTTGAGGACAAAATTTTTAAAAGTTGGGGAGATTGTAACACCCCTAATTTTTAAAGACTCGTATTATAGTATCTAGGACCGAGTAATTATTTATGGGAATAATTATTCGTGTCCCGGGTATTTATAGTCGAGGAAATCCTCAAAATAACCCCCCATTCTCTAATTAATTGTGCTTAGTCATAATTTAGTTAGGCATTCTTAAGCTGAAGGGCAATTTGGAGATTTCACACCCTTTCATATAAACTCAGCCACTTAAATCATTTTTCCTCATTATTCTGAAAAACAGAAAAACTGAAACAGAGGAGCAAGGGGGAGAGGGGCGCGACTTGGAGGAAGGAAAGGAGGAGAGGGATCCAAATTCTCTTCATGCATGTGAGTGTTCTTGCTTCTTTGTCACTCCATTTTCCATTCTGGTTCCATTAAGCCTATTATCAGAACCTGATTCTTCCCCAATCTCCTTGTCCATTTTCGGGTTGAAGCTCCAATGATGAAGATGGTGGAATTCTGAGTTTATTATGGCTTGCATGTTCTGTACCAGCTGAAGGAAAGGGCATCCTAGTCTTATATTTCGAGTTGGAGGAAGTTCATTCAGTTGGAGCTGTGTTTCAGTAGCTGTAGTGGGTGATTTTGTTGGTGCCTTCGGTCCTCGCTCGATAGTCCCTTGATTTCGGCTATATCGTGTTTCGGTTGGAGTTCTCGGTGCTAACGTCATAACGGTGAGTTCTACTCACGATTAGGGAAATAAAGTGAATGTTTTGAACCTTAGTATATTCTGAAATTTTTCTGGAAACCGGGTCTTGAAAATCGTAAGCGAATTGAAATGATTTTTGACAATGATTTGCATTTGAAATGTACTCTGGAATATTGCCAATTTTCTGGGTTTCAGGTGGAACGGAAATTAGGAAACGAATCGAGAGCGAACGGAGAACGAAAGTGAGAAAATTTCGAGTTGAGCATCAGTACTGGAAGTTCTGTCCAGTCGCGCGCCATTCGCGCGCAGGTCGCGCGCCGCACGCCACTCTTGGATTTGGGTTCTGTCCATTCGCGCGCCGTTCACGCGGGAGTTGCGCGCCGTGCGTAATTCTGGGCTGCGCTTCTGTTAAGTCGCGCGCCAGTCACGCGTGGGTTGCGCACCGCGCGCCACTGTGACCCTTTTGATGCGTAATTCTGTTTTTCTCGTTCGACGCTCCGTTCAACCCCGAACCTTTCCTAATTCCTTCCTCAAACAATTTTAAGGCTATCAACCTATTGAAAACATAATTTCAAACCGTTCAAACTATATTTTTGAAAAAGAGTCTTGAAACCTATTTGGTCGAGAACGAAAACCCTAGATTACGTGTGAGCACACCGAGTAATGGTTGGGCTGAACTTATATATGGATATAAGACCTGGAATTGATTATAATTCTGGAAGTTAATAGAACTCTTCATAAACGGACTATGAAATGAAATGGAATAAGTATCATAAGCTTATGTTTGATCCTTTGGTGATCGTTGATATGTATTGTCGTATATATCGTTCGTTGGGTGACGACCTGACAAGTAGTATACTAGAGAGGGTAGTCATGACCCCTTATCTAGGCCCTGTATGTGTTTTGGCGTGGTCAACTCACGGGTTTCCGGAATGAGCGGGGTTTCGCCGTCGGATTATACTAAACAATCGAATAATAAGGTATTAGTGTGCCGGGATGAGCGGGGTGTCGCCGTCGGATTACACTAAACAAATTAATTATATGATTGTGTGCCGGGATGAGTGGAGTTTCGCCGTCGGTTCACACTAATCAACAAATATAATCTCCGGTATTCGTGGTTGTTCACAACCGGCTGTCCCTCATAAAACATAAAGACTTGTTTGATTGGACTCGACTTGTTGAGAATTGTGGCAAGGTTCACGATCAACAGTTCGTTGTAACATGTTCGCTATTAATATGATTGTTAACGGTTTGACAATTGAACCGAGTGTCGGTGAGGGGGCACGATAGGACTCACTGAGATAATGTTATCTCACCCAATCATATGTTGTTGTTTTTCAGCTAAGCAGGGAAAAAGGAAGGCTATTGTGCACGAGTAGTGCTATGCTCTTGGAGACGCCGAAGACCTAGCTGTTTTCTTTTATTGTTATTGTACCTTTGGGTTGTACGAACTTGTGTTGTATAAGTTGTATAAACCTTATTTCAGTTTCTGTTTTATGTATTGGACTCGGATGTTGTACTCCGATCGGTTGTATGCCGAATGACTTCTATTGTATGAAGTGTTATTATTCCGATCTTATGTTTATTTCGGAAAAAGTTTGTTGGTCCAATTATAAGCAGGAACTGTGTCCTCTGATTATTCCGCTAGTTGTACATTTCGGTGCTTCTATATGTTAGAAATACCGGGGTGTTACAAGTCCCAAACCGGACTTTTCGGGCGCAACAGGGCTCTTAAGGCCCCTGGACCTGATGGACTAAATGGGGAATTCTTTCATAAGAATTAGGAGATAATCAAGAATCATATGTGTGAAGCTGTGTTGGAAATTTTCAATTCTGGTGCTATAGGTCATTCTATTAATGAGGATTTCTGGCCTTAACTCCTAAGATCCCTCACCTAGAGGAGATAGGTCAACTGCGTCCTATAAGCTGTTGTAACTTTATTTATAAAGTTATTTCGAAGAATCCGGTGTTCAGATTAAAGCCCCTTCTAAATGACCTTATCTCTCCTCAACAAAGTGCTTTTGTTGGGGGTAGACTTATTCAAGATAATCTGGTAGTTGCTCAAGAGACATTCCACTTTCTAAAGAAAAAGAGTTTGAGGTCTAGTCAAGGGTTTGCTATCAAATTGGACATGAATAAAGCCTATGATCGAGTTGATTGGGATTTCCTAAAAAGAGTCTTACTAGCTTTTGGTTTGTCCTTAGTGGGTCTCTTTGGTCATGTCTCTAGTGTCTTCAGTCAAGTATATGTATCAGGTCAATGGTAGCAGAAGTAAAATGGTCTTTCCTCAAGTGTGGTCTAAGACAGGGGGACCCTCTCTCCCCTATCTCTTCATTCTTGTTTTTGATGTCCTCTCTAGAATGTTATCAAAGGCTAATTGTAATGGTCTTATCAATGGTCTTCTGTTGGATCTTAGAGCCCCCACCCTAACCCACTTATTTTTTGCAGATGATGCTCTGATTTTTGGGAAAGCTACTTTGGAGGAAGTCTATCAACTGGTTACTATTCTGAATGAGTTCACTGCTGCCTCTGGGCAGAAAATTAATTTACAGAAGTCTAGTGTTATTGTTGTCAAAGGAGTGCATCCCAGTGTTAGGTGCGAGATATCTGAAGACAAAAAAACAAAACAAAAACTTAACTCAGCTAAAGTCAACACAAACTATACAAGCTCAGTTATCTTATATTCAAATAGAGTAAACCCTCAATTTAGTCCCTAAAAAAATATCACTCTCTCTTATTTATTTAGTCCCTAAATTATGAAAACCTATTCAATCATCCCTAGAGTGTGTCTTCATCCATTAACTTAAACCTAAAATTTTTCGACTAAATTGAAATTGATGGATGGAGATTAACTTTAGACACTATTCAATGAGTTTTTATTATTTAGAGACAAACTAAATTGAGAATGTAAAACAGAAGGAATTAGGGCTACGTACTTGTATATGGAATCGCCACCAGTTCCGGTGCCAGTTGGATCGCCAGTCTGGGCAGTGAAATCCTTTTGCAGGTCAGGGTATGAGAGCGAATGTTAATATGTGAACAATAACGACAAACAGTTAGGGTATGAGAAATTGAAGACATACTTGCAAAGCTTCAAGAAGTTCTTGCAGGTCAGGGGACATTTTTGAGTGTGTAAATCGATGACAATGTCGCCTAAGCTCGTCACGATCAGCACCGACATCACCTCTGTACGACTGGGACAGGAAGAAGGGAAAATTAGAGAGAAGCGCTAATTTAACAAATAGAACACTCAAAGTTTTTTTTGACAAACAATAGAACACTCAAAACTTTTATTGACAAAAGCAGAACACTCAAAGTTAAATGAGTAATTGAGAGGGAAACGAAGCCGCTAACTGGGTGGCTCGCCGTACAGCTTCGCGATAACGAAGCTATTGTGGGTTTACCTGTGTTGCTTCGGTGTTGCTTGGCGGAGGGATGGGGCTCAATCTGAGACCGACGACGTCCGGAGTGTAGAGGGCCTGCTTGTGGAAGAAGAGCCTATTTTACGGTGTTTTTTTTGGACAACTGGACGAGGCTTTCATTAATAAAAACGAAGTGGGCTAAGCCCAACCTTACATCAGTACACATAGAGAGAAATAAAACGGGTACCCGAAAGCATAATCCGGCCCAAAACACGATACGATAAAACAAAAAAATAAACACGATTCACCCACTACCAACTAACACACAACCAATTACACTAAAACGGAAAAAAAATAAATGCGCAGCAGAGAAGACACATAGACATAAAACCTAATTCAACAACTCCATTGAACACCCCTTTCTCCTTATCGCAGCGCTTCACCTCCTCAAATCTGATTGCAGACACGATGTCAGGCACGCAGGAGGCTCAATCGCCCAATTTCTCGAAAGATCACCGATAGATTTCAACTTTGCCACCGTGTTACAGCTCTGGTTGACACACAAGATGCCACACGAGGTAAAATTGTTCTTGAAAAACTTTATATCGCTGATAATGTGATCGATCTCCTTTCTACTCGTTTCCCCTGCATGCATTGACTAAAACGAGGCAATCTGATTCCAACAAGATCTTCTGGATGTTCAAGCTCGCGGTGAAGACGATGGCTTCTCTTAAGGCAATAGCTTCTGCAACAATAGGAGAATTTGCAAAGAACTTTGAGGTACACCCAGCCACTAAACTCCCTAATTTGTTTCTCCCAACAATACCAGAGTAACCAACTCTAGGTCCCAAATTAAATTGGGCATCAGAGTTGAACTTCACCACATCACCACACGGGGGTCTCCAATAAATGACTGGCTTACTTCGAGGCACCCTCAGCACACCATTAGGGTTAGGGATAAAGGAGGGATTTGGGGAATTAAGGTAAGACCAACTCTGTTTAATGATAAATAGCACCTCACCAGGGTTGGGATTGATATGTTGAAACACACATTCATTCCTAGCCTTCCAGATGTTCCAAAGGGCCATCAAAATAATCCCAAGCATATCATTCGCATCCCCACCAAAAGCCTCCATAGATTCCAATAGAGTATCAAACCACACACAAATTTGACAAATTATACCTTGTAGGGACCTTACAGAGTTGCAAACCAAACCAAATAGGGGTAGTCCAAGGACATGGGAATAGCATGTGCTCCAAAGTCTCCTCCTCAGTTTTACAAATTGGGCATAGAGAGTCCACTGCAATATTCCTAATAGACATATTTTTCCTTATAGCAAGAGCATTGTGCTTAATTCTCCAAATAAAATGTCTGACTCTACCTAGAACTTTAGAACCCCATATAGCATTCCATGAGGCATCAAAGTGCACATAGGAGGAGGAAGGAAGACCCTTTTTTGAAGTAGAAGCATCCAGGAGGCACTTGTATCCAGAACTCACACTGTAGAGACCATCTTTAGTTAGGGGCCAGAACAAATGATCACTAGGATCACGAAAGCAAATAGGGGTTTTAATAGTCTCAATAGTAGATATAGGATGGAGACAATTCGTTAATTTAGACACATCCCAAGAGTTTTAGGGTCAAAAAGGGCATTTTGGTTATTTTTCGCAAAAAGATGATTTTCTCGCCAAGAATGCACATCCACAAAAAGTACATTTTTATTCTATCAAGGATAATTTTTGTACAATTTTTTAGAAAGAAAACCCTAGTCAAAATAATTAAAAATGTATTTTTCCATTTTTAGTGCATAGAAAAATAAAAAAGGACCATTAAATATTCCTCAATTCTTAAGTGACAATTTTTATTGTCATAGGTGACTAGAGGGAATATTTTATGGTGCCCAAAAGCATGGGACACATTTTCAATAGTTGCATTCCCATTATTTCCCATGCCCAAAAATTCAAAAAAAAAACTCAAAAAAAATGGGAAGTGTCCTCAATAAGACAAAAGACCAAAAAAACAATTTTTTTTCTCTCTTCCTCTCCTCAATTTCGAAATCCTCCTTCTCTCTCCCTCTCTCTCCAATTTGTAATCATTATACCCTCTTTGGTAAATTACCTCACTCACCTACACTAACCCCTTCATAAGAAAACCCAAATTTCCCTCTTTGGTAACAATTCTTCTCTAAAATGCCCTTAACCCTACCTCACATAAAATATCTCTTCCAAAATAAGAAATTCATTTTTTCTTTTCTTTTTTTCCCCCTAACTTTCGCCCCCCACTCTCTCACTCTCACATTTTGTGTTTTCTCTCCACCCTCAATCCTTGTGATGAGTGATCTCAACCCTCCATTCAAAATCAAAGCTCAATCCTAGAGCACATCAAAATCACAAAGACTAAACTACCCTTAGACCTAGTTTCATCCTATAAATACTCCCTCATTCCCACACCTAAGGAGTCTCTCTCTTTTTGCTTCTCATTTGCCTCTCATTCCCCTACACAAAGCCCTAGCACACCAAAAGCACCTCCTCCCCCTCTCCTTCCTCACCAAAACCGTAGCCCTTCCTCCCCTCTTCCATATATTTTCTTCAAAAATCAACCACCAAATCCTCCATTTCTTGTTAGATCACCATCTTTCCTTCCATTCTCTTCAAGGTTGCATCATCAAATTGCTAAGAGCTAGTAATTTTTGAGCTTATCATCTCCTTCTTCACCTCCTTGTAGTTTTGAGGTAATCCTTGAAGCTTTGCACCTCACATTTAATTTTCTTGCATAATCTCTCCTCTACTCCAAACTCCTTCTTGATTGTTGTTTGCTTTGAGGATCCATTTCAAACATTTTGACAAAGACTTAGGGAGCTTTGGGTGTTTGAGATGGGTCCTTGGCCTTGAAGGAGTCATTCTTCTACTTGAATAATTTCCTTTGCATCTTTACATATTTTGCACTAGATTTCATAAATAAAGTTGTTGTTTATAGGCTTTAGTATTTCGCATATCATAAAAAAATTAGGGTTGATATGATTTTGTTGTGCTTCCTTGCTTAATCATATAAATCCTTGCAAAAAAATAGATCTATGTTGCTTAGTGTTAATTTTGGTGTTTTCTTTATTAAATAAAATGTGGATCTATGTTTCCTTTGGTTCACATTCTTATAGATCTAAAAATATTTCCAAGTTGATTTTGTTGTTGTTCTTTGTTTAGTGATGTTTAATCTTGTTATTAGTATTTCATTTTAGTGTTAAATGTTACTTTTGTTGTTTGATGATTTAGCAATATGATTCCCACTAGTGCCTAGTGCACCTTGACCTAAGTGGTGAAGATTGCTAGAAATGACTCAATTTAGTTTATGTGTGCATTCATTTTTGTGTCTTAGTTTGCTTGTTGTAAATTGTTGATGATAGGCAAGTTGATTCCCACTAGTGCCTAGTGCACTTTGCTCAAAGTGGGAGGATTGCTCTAGGTGATTCAACTTATTTGTGTGTTTAGTTAATCTTTGCATTTTAATTTGCTTATGGTTCATTGTTGATGATAGGCAAGTTGATTCCCACTAGTGCCTAGTGCACTATGCTCAAAGTGGGAGGATTGCTCTAGGTGATTCAACTTATTTGTGTGTTTAGTTAATCTTTGCATTTTAGTTTGCTTATTGCTCATTGTTGATGATAGGCAAGTTGATTCTCACTAGTGCCTAGTGCACTTTTCTCAAAGTGAGAGGATTGCTCTATGTGATTCAACTTGGTTTTAGTGTTTGTTTACTTGTTACCTTTTTACTTTACCATTCATTAACTTTTTACCAAAACATAAAAATATTTTACTACTTTGGTTTTTACTACTTCATTAATTTTTTACTAAAACATAAAAAGATTTTACCACTTCCCATTTACCTCATGCATTTTTACTTTACCATCTCATTAAATAATTACCATTTACCTCATGCATTTTTACTTTACCATCTCATTAAATAATTACCATTTACTTCATGCATTTTTACTTTACTTTTCACTAACTTCTTACTTAAAGTTTTACAACTTATCAACTTGCAAAAATACCCAAAACATTTTCACATTCATGCATCTTCATTCATACTTAGTCTATGTGACACTCTCATGCATCCTCATATGCTTATATCTCTTGCATCCTCTTATGCATCCTTGTATGCCATCCATTCATAAATAAAGTGCTATGCATCCATTCCTTGTACACTCATACACTTACTTACTTAATCATGCATCTTTGCTTACATATTCAATCATTTAACTTAGAATACTCTATGTTTACAATAAATTGGACAACTGGACGAGGCTTTCATTAATAAAAACGAAGTGGGCTAAGCCCAACCTTACATCAGTACACATAGAGAGAAATAAAACGGGTACCCGAAAGCATAATCCGGCCCAAAACACGATACGATAAAACAAAAAAATAAACACGATTCACCCACTACCAACTAACACACAACCAATTACACTAAAACGGAAAAAAAATAAATGCGCAGCAGAGAAGACACATAGACATAAAACCTAATTCAACAACTCCATTGAACACCCCTTTCTCCTTATCGCAGCGCTTCACCTCCTCAAATCTGATTGCAGACACGATGTCAGGCACGCAGGAGGCTCAATCGCCCAATTTCTCGAAAGATCACCGATAGATTTCAACTTTGCCACCGTGTTACAGCTCTGGTTGACACACAAGATGCCACACGAGGTAAAATTGTTCTTGAAAAACTTTATATCGCTGATAATGTGATCGATCTCCTTTCTACTCGTTTCCCCTGCATGCATTGACTAAAACTAGGCAATCTGATTCCAACAAGATCTTCTGGATGTTCAAGCTCGCGGTGAAGACGATGGCTTCTCTTAAGGCAATAGCTTCTGCAACAATAGGAGAATTTGCAAAGAACTTTGAGGTACACCCAGCCACTAAACTCCCTAATTTGTTTCTCCCAACAATACCAGAGTAACCAACTCCAGGTCCCAAATTAAATTGGGCATCAGAGTTGAACTTCACCACATCACCACACGGGGGTCTCCAATAAATGTCTGGCTTACTTCGAGGCACCCTCAGCACACCATTAGGGTTAGGGATAAAGGAGGGATTTGGGGAATTAAGGTAAGACCAACTCTGTTTAATGATAAATAGCACCTCACCAGGGTTGGGATTGATATGTTGAAACACACATTCATTCCTAGCCTTCCAGATGTTCCAAAGGGCCATCAAAATAATCCCAAGCATATCATTCGCATCCCCACCAAAAGCCTCCATAGATTCCAATAGAGTATCAAACCACACACAAATTTGACAAATTATACCTTGTAGGGACCTTACAGAGTTGCAAACCAAACCAAATAGGGGTAGTCCAAGGACATGGGAATAGCATGTGCTCCAAAGTCTCCTCCTCAGTTTTACAAATTGGGCATAGAGAGTCCACTGCAATATTCCTAATAGACATATTTTTCCTTATAGCAAGAGCATTGTGCTTAATTCTCCAAATAAAATGTCTGACTCTACCTAGAACTTTAGAACCCCATATAGCATTCCATGAGGCATCAAAGTGCACATAGGAGGAGGAAGGAAGACCCTTTTTTGAAGTAGAAGCATCCAGGAGGCACTTGTATCCAGAACTCACACTGTAGAGACCATCTTTAGTTAGGGGCCAGAACAAATGATCACTAGGATCACGAAAGCAAATAGGGGTTTTAATAGTCTCAATAGTAGATATAGGATGGAGACAATTCGTTAATTTAGACACATCCCAAGAGTGAGTGGAATGGTGAATTAATTCAGTCCCCATAGAGTTTGAGCAACCCTCTTTACAAATAGCCCAATCACCAGATGCAAGCCACTTATCCTCAGAAATTTTTAAATTGGCACCATTACCCACTGTCCATTTCCCTTGAAGCTTCAATAGATCCCTGCCTTGTAACATACTTCTCCAAACCCAAGAACAACCAGGTTTTGGTTTTACCTCCCAAAAATCATCTCTTCCACAGTAGATACTTCTAAGCATAGTAGCCGAGTAATCATTTGGACACTAAATACACCTCCAAGCTAGCTTAGCTAGAAGAGAGGAGTTTTGATTGGCAATGTCTTTAAACCCCAAACCACCTTTATTTTTAGAATTACACAAAATTTCCCAACTTTTCCAATGAATTTCCCTAAATCTCACTTTAGAACTCCACTAAAAATTTGCCACAACAGAACAAAGGGATTGGCAAAAAATTTTGGGTAGTCTAACAATGGCCATAACATAAGAGGGAACTGCCTGAACAACAGATTTAATTAGGACCTCTTTGCCTGCCTGGGAGAGAAACTCCTCCTTCCAACCTTCTAGTTTAGACACCACTCTCTCTCTAATCCATTGCAGAGCCTGACCTCTAGAATTCCCCCGCTCAGCAGGGATCCCTAGGTAGTTACCAGGGGAATCCCAAAGAGAAACGTGGAGGACTTCAGATATCTCATCCCTAACAATGGGATGCACTCCCTTGCCAACAATAACACTAGACTTCTGTAAATTAATTTTTTGCCCAGAGGCAGTAGTGAACTCATTCAGAATAGTAACCAGTTGATAGACTTCCTCCAAAGTAGCTTTCCCAAAAATGAGAGCATCATCTGCAAAAAAATAAGTGGGTTAGGGTGGGGGCTCTAGGATCCAACAGAAGACCATTGATAAGGCCATTACAATTAGCCTTTGATAACATTCTAGAGAGGACATCAAAAACAAAAATGAAGAGATAGGGGGGAGAGGGTCCCCCTGTCTTAGACCACACTTAGGAAAGACCATTTTACTTCTGCTACCATTGACCTGATACATATACTTGACTGAAGACACTAGAGACATGAACAAAGAGACCCACTAAGGACAGAAACCAAAAGCTAGTAAGACTCTTTTTAGGAAATCCCAATCAACTCGATCATAGGCTTTATTCATGTCCAATTTGATAGCAAACCCTTGACTAGCCCTCAAACTCTTCTTCTTTAGAAAGTGGAATGTCTCTTGAGCAACTACCAGATTATCTTGAATAAGTCTACCCTCAACAAAATCACTTTATTGAGGAGAGATAAGGTCATTTTGAAGGGGCTTTAATCTCAACACCAGATTCTTAGAAATAACTTTATAAATAAAGTTACAACAGCTTATAGGACGCAGTTGACCTATCTCCTCTAGGTGAGGGATCTTAGGAGTTAAGGCCAGAAGAGTCTCATTAATAGAATCACTTATAGCACCAGAATTGAAAATTTCCAACACAGCTTCACACATATCATTCTTGATTATCTCCCAATTCTTATGAAAGAATTCCCCATTTAGTCCATCAGGTCCAGGGGCCTTAAGAGCCCCCATAGCAAACACATCTCTTTCAATCTCTGTCATAGACACCTTTGCCATTAGTTTACTATTCAAACCCTCATCAACACTTTTTGGAATAACATTGAGGCGATCAACCCCAGGAGAGCCCACAGCAGCAACATAAATGTCTTTGAAGTACTCCTCTATGGTATTCGTAACATTAGAGTGCCCTTCCACCCACACACCATCTTTGTTTTTCAGCATATAAAGCTTGTTTCTATCCCTCCTTTGGATGGTAGTAGCATGAAAGAATTTAGAATTCTTATCCCCAAAAGATATCCACTTAAGTCTGGACCTCTGACCCCAATACATTCTTCTTGTTTCCACAGCCCATCAATCTCTTTTCTGATTTTTTGAACCTCTTCAAGGTTGTTATAAGAATTCCCTTCATTGAGCAGCCTCTGTAGCCTAGTCTTAAGTTTGGAAATTTCCACAGTAGCATTTTTTAAAGTAGTTTTATTCCAAGCTGACGGAGCCCTCTTCCAATTCTTTGATTTTTCCTTAAAATTTAACCAACCACTACTAACATGATGATTAGCTACCCAATTGTTAGAGACCACCTGCCTACAATCCACATGCTCCTCCCAAAAAATTCCATATCTAAAATAGGAGGGACTTCTATTAGGAGGGTGAGGGATAAGAATTAGAGGTGAGTGATCAGAATTTATGATGGGAAGAGCAATACCAATAGCATGAAGATACAAATACCTCCACCCCAGTTTACCAGGATCCTGTCAATCTTTTGATAAGTAATCACACCACCTCTTGGGGTTACTAGCCCAAGTAAATTTGTTTCCTTTAAGTTCAATATCCATCAATCAAGTAGAGTTAAGGAAGTCCCTAAATATGGAAAGTCTAATAGGAGCAACAGACTTTACACCATCCTTTTCAGTAACAGAACACGTTTCATTGAAATCCCTCAGGCAACACCAAGGGAAATTCCCAGTAGGCATCAATCTTTCTAGCTTGTTCCAGAGTAATCTTCTTCTGTCAAACGTAGGGTTACCATAAACAAAGATCATTTTCGTCAAATTTCCAGTCTTCTTTTCCTTCACCACAGTGTGAATGAAATTGATACAAGATTCCAGTATTTGAATATGAAAATAGTTATTCAACAATAGGGCCAAACCCCCAGAAATACCCTGAGCAGGAACACAAAACACTTTATTGAACTTTAATTTTCTTCTTACTCTTTCAACTCGTTCCTTCTAGGCTTTGGTCTCCATTAGAAAACTAATGGCCGGCTTATGACCTTTTAGAAGGTCTTGAAGCTCCCTACTAGTCGTGGCCGTCGCCAAACCACGACAGTTCCAACTAATGATGGTCATTTGGACTTTGGGGGCTTGCTTTGGGTCGCCTCCTCAGCCTTAAAAGAAAAGTAACCCATACAAAACTCACCAAACCCTGCACTAGCAGTAACTTCATTCTCATGAACCATAGTATCTAACCTGTTGTCACCAAATCTAGGTTTTTTCACCTCCACTGCCACCCTTCCCTTTTCATGGATAGAGTTTTCCTTGTCCATGTCTTTCCTTTTAAGACTCACCAAATCTTCCTCTTGATTATTCAGTTGAACTATAGGAGAGTTAATCTCCTCATCTTCCTCCTTAGGGAATTCCACAACATACTCAACCTTTGTAGAGACTTTATGCTTACTTCTCCAAGTGCCTCTAACATTACTAGGACCCACATTAGATGAAATTTCAGCACCCAACACTTTATCCTTCTGCGATACTGTTGTGCGATAAATAGATGTGCAAGTATACACAATCGCAACAAGTAATACAGTGATAAAGTAGAGATCGTTCCCACAGGGATTGGAATTAATCTAGTAGTTTAAGCAATTTGCAAATTAGTGGAACAAGCTAAGTGACAAATAAAAGTGTGGAGTTGTAAACATAATTGTTTGTGATAAAACAGTATTGAATTGAAAGTATTTAAGAGTGAGTTGGATAGCTCATTTGTATGTAAATTCCCAAGAGTAGTGTTCTATAATATTAGACGCTGTAGCGTTAAGCACTGTAGCGTTACAGAATCAATAGACGCTGTAGCGTCATGGTGGCGTGCCTTTTAGTCACTATCGTCAGGGCTATGTTACAAGCCTCTTATGTCTAGGCTCTAAATAAGTTTTACCCCTGTATATTAAGTTCATACAGCAATTACCTTATGAACTATTACTCACCTATGTCTAGGGTTAAGTACACTTCATTTAAATGTCTTTAAATGGTTTTTCATTCATATCCTTCCTTGAGCTCTCTTCGTGAACCATGTCTGTACCCACGAAGCCCCCTTATTCTAGTTGATCATTCCCAAAACAAGGTTGAAAGCATTATAACGCAAGGAATGAAACGCAACATCATAATATTATATAAAAGCTACTCAAGGTTCATTACAAACTAATAGAAATCCAACTACAAAGTGATTTAGCTCATAACAAGCTTCATCAACACAATATAAACAAACACGCTTATATTACCGTAGGTAGAAAAGAGGAAGATGGTTGCAAAAGATGCACTCCAAGAATCCCAAGTCATATACGTTGAATGAAGCTATGGCGTGAGCTAACCTTGAATGAAATCAAAAAACTATACTAAATGTAAAAGCTTCAAGAGTGGAATAACAATGGAGAAAGACTAAGATGTCAAGATAGAATTCTCCAAGTTAAAACTCTCTCTTCGTATGAAATGTATGTGTAGCTACTGACTTAGCCCTTTTTGATTAGATAAATCCCTATTAGATATTATCCTCATTAGATATTATCCATAAAGCTACTTTACAAAAAGGTGTGATGATTAAAATCACCAACTATCACATGGGCTTCAACTAGGAGGCGCCAAGTGTATTTTTGCACCCACTTGGAGGTCAAAATGTCATGCTGGGAAGAAGAAGATCTGATTGATGACTCATCATTCAGCAAGTGGCTTCACAAATATCCAAGTGGTGCACGCTCCTTAGCGCTGTAGCGCTTACTGCTGGCCTACCGCTGCAGCACTCAGACAAAACATCAATATATTCACAAAGGCACCTATTATGCCCAATATTTAGGAAATCAAGCCTAAACTTATATTTATGCAGTCAATCACATATTTACATGTTAAAGCATTAAAATTACTTGAGAACACACTTTGATTTACGTATTAAGAGCATAAATAACACATATAAATATGAGTTATCACACACCCAAACTTAAACCATTTCTTGTCCTCAAGCAATGACGCTTGAATGAAATCTAAGTAAGCAACAAAACATAATTAGCTGCATCTTTTAAATCAAACAGAATTTCACAAAAACTTGTTCTCAAGCAAAACCAACATTTTAAGACCATTTTTAACACACTCACACAACATTGTGCATCACAACAATTAGAATCATTACTGCTCACTTGTGTGTGTGTGACTTCAAAGCTTAGTTAAGTTCCTAGCCAATTTCAGAATTTCTCTAAGGCTTTGGATAGAGTGGCTTTCTTTTGGATTAGCCAAAGAATTTTTTAAAAAGGAGAGTGGAATAACAAATTCACACAAGTATTTGGGGGCTTCAAAGCACAACAAAGGGCTTCGATTAGGCAATTTGGATCATTTGTCAGTGCAAAAGGTTTTGATTTAGTTATTTCTCAGACGCTGTAGCGTTTAGACGCTGCAGCGCTGGCAATTTGATGAACAAAACTAGCTGATGCCTTTACTACTGAGCTCCTTATTTGCATTTCTTTTTCTTTTTCTTTTCATGCATTCTTGGAACAACTCAACAAATTTTTTAGACATTTTGCAACTTTTTTCAAGACCACTTGCACACTTTTGTTTCATTTTGCATTGACCAACTATCATATTTGTTTCTAGCCTTAACATAACCGATGCACCCCCAAACTTAGCTTCAAAAACAACTCTCAATTTTTAATGAAAACTTGACTATCCCTTGGTTACCCAAGACTAACTTTAGCCTTAGATAATCCCTAACTAACTAGGTTCTTCACTAAGCTTGGATTTGTGTAAAAGCAGCAATAAAACTATTTCATTGATTATACAAAGCTGCTTAATTATCTTTTGGTTTGGTTGGCATAAGTTTAATTTTTGTTACTAAATAATTTAAAACTTGCAGCTACTCATATTTTCTATTTAACACATGCAATAACATTTAAAAACATATTATAACACAATATTACTATTATAACTAACCAACAAAATATAACATAGATATTTAAATGCTATAACATAACATAACATAATAAGGTCCTCCCCCCAAACGAAAACCTAGCAGTGTCCTCACTGCTTTCATGCTACAAAAAGGGAGAGGCCTTGGGTACAAGGAAACATAATATAATAAGAAAATAAAACAACAATACTAAACACTAGGCTTAAACAGCAAGACATGTGTTTTTTTTAAACGCTTGCCTCAGATTGGTCCTGCCTTCAGGAATTTGCTAGCCCTGGAAGGGGCAAGTGGTGCTGCCCTGGCAGCTTTCTTCTTTGGTGTGGGTGGTTTGGGTTTTTCTACCGCTACAGCGGTAGACGCTGTAGCGTTTGATCCTTCTTCTTCTTCTTTTTCTGCTTGTTCTTCCTCTTCCTGCTGTCCTTCGTTGCCAGCCTTCATGTGCACCAACTCATCTGCAGCCTCTTCTTCACAAGTCTTTTCACTAGCCTCCTTTTCAGCTTGAACCACATCAGGATTAGTGTCGCTAGACGCTGCAGCATTAGCCGCTGTAGCGCCTACTGACTGAACACCTTCTTGTGGGTGCTCAGCCAATTTGACTCCCTGGGTTTTCTTTGACCTAGCATAAGACTTCTGTGCTTTCTTGGCTTTCAGAATTTAGGCTTCAGGTTGTTCTTCTTGTTCTTTGGGTTGCTGTTGTTCAGGTTGTTTTTCTGGGGCTGCTTTTGTGGGTGATTTGTGTAGTGGCAGAGTGGTTGGCTCAGAGATGGTGGTGGGGATTGCTGGTGGATTAATTTTGCTGGGTGGGGATTGTGGTTTGTTGGGACTAGGGGTTGGGTCACGCTGAATTTCCTCTACTTCTTCATCTTTTGTAGTTTCAGTTTCTTCACCACTTTCAGTTTCCTCTCCTGATGACTCTTCATCATCCTGTTTTTCCATTTCTTTCATCACAACAATTATATCTTGTTCATCATCCTCACTAATTTCTTCCATTTCCTCAGATTCCAGGCTCTCCTCCTCTTCTATAATCACCTTTTTTACCCTTTTTACCGGGCTATTCACTGGTTTCTTAACTGGGCTCTTCATTTCCTTCCTTTTCTCAGCCTTGCTTTTCTCAGGTTCCACCCTTTACAAAGAAGCCGCCACCAATATTTATTTTTAGGAGAAAATATTGGAAAAAAACCTTTTAAAAGGACAAGGGGGTTTGCGGACCAGGTTTAGGCTCGGGATTCGTTTATGCGTGGGGAAGGTATTAGCACCCTACGACATCCCTCCTAAGGAAGGTTAACTTTTAACTAAATGTGCAAACATCTATTAATTCAAAAATAATGTTTTTACCCTTATAGATGTAAAAATAAAAAAAGACCCACTAAACGGTTAGTTATTTTTTGTACTTTTTGAGAAAAATGAGAGAAATGAATTTAAAGGGAAAAAAGGTTTTTTTTATTAGTGCAATTGACAGAGGTCGGCCGCCCTCTGGTCCTACGTATCTCCTGGTAGAGAATCAAATCGCACGTAGTTCTTGGATAGAAAAAGTTTGTTTGTTTTGTTGATTTTTATTTTGAATAGGGATTTTAGGACTATTGAGCCGTACGGTTCATCCATCCTAAAACGATGACTAACTCGGCCGTACGGCCGAATTAATCCCCTATTCATTTTTGGAAAAACGTAAGTTTGTGAAATAAATTGTTTGATAGTGGAAAAATTTGAAAAGAATGAAAACATAGTGTATTTGTAAAAAAGGGGGATGTAGATAACAGGGGGGGCTGTATTTAGAAAAAGGGTGGTGTAATCAGCGAGCCCAGTTCATTTTTTTTTGTGAACTGGGCTGCGTGTTTCAGAAACATGGGCTTACGAGGGGTGTGCAGAGCAAAAGGGGGGTGCGAATAATGATTTGGATAAAAAAAAATGAAGAGACGAAAATGCCCTGAGCCGCTACACTATATAAACTAAAACTAAAAAAGAAACCCTAAAATTCACTCCCCTGTGAATGCTGTTTACGGTGGAGGGGAGGAGACAGTGAGGGTGTTTGGTGGTGGTGGTTGTTCCGGCGGTGGTTGTTTGGGTGGTTTTGTGGTGCGTACGGTGGGGGAACTGAGAGGGAGGTGGCACTAGTGGAAAAAAGACATTATTAAGCATCATTTAGCATCGGTTGTTTGAACAGCCGATGCTAAATGTTGAACCGGTGGCATTTTTGCAATTAAATGGAAGATTTCATATTTCGCGCCTACTTTTAGCGTCGGGTGTTTCAACAACCGATGCTAAATGTCTAAAGCAAATACATTTAGCATCGGTTGTATAAACAACCGATGCTAAAGGTCCAATTTTTTGCTAATACGCGTTTTCCATCGTTCTCTCATCACTCTCAACCTCGTTCTCTCACTCTGAAATCTCGTTCTCTCACTCTCGTCACCGTCGCCTTCCTCGCCTTCCTCGCCGTCGCTTCCTCTCTTCTCCTGGCTCTCTTTATTCTCCATTCACAAACGATTCCTCTCTTCTCCTGGCTTTCCCTCTTTCAGCGCATCATTCTCTCTCGCGTGTCGCGTGCGAATCTCGTTTTAGCCATTGCTGAGCCTTGATCTTCAGATCTGGTTCTCCTTTATGCTCTCTCCCTCGATCTCAGTTTTTTTGGTTAGTTTTCATTTTCGTTTTTCCTATTTCTTCCAGATTTCGTTTTTTGTGTACTTTATAAAACCCTAACACGCCATGTTGAGTCCACCACGTGCAAGAGGCGACCAACGAGAGTCGGATGCGAGAGGGAGAAAGTTAGAGAGTGGCAGCGATGGCTTGTTTATCTGGGAAGTGGGAACCATGGCAGCGATGGCTCCTTTTTCTCTTCTTAGGTACACTATTCACTGTTCGATCTTTATTTATTTGTTTTTGTCTGCGCAATATTTTGAATTGGCCTTTGAATGATTGGCAGGAGCTAACCATGTGAAGGGAGAAAGCGATGTTTTGCTATGAATCTAGTATAATTAATGACGAAATACCACGATGGCATTGGGGTGCAGACTCTGGTTGGAGGTGTACGATTTAAAGTTGATCAAAAACGTCTAGAATCAGACCCGTGTCAGGTTTTGTCTTATAACTAAGTTTCTTATGTTTCCTGTCCTGTAGCTTCAGACAAAGTTTAAGGCTAATGCTTTTTAGAAGGAAGCCAAGGGCATATAAAAGACATATTGCTGATGTTGTGTGTTGTTTTTGTATTTCTTGTGCAAAATTTCAGATACTTGTTGCTACACCTGGTAGGTTGCTTGATCATGTTGAGAATAAGTCTGGAATCTCTGTACGGTTAATGGGCTTGCAGATGCTAGTACTTGATGAAGCTGATCATTTGCTGGACCTGGGGTTTAGAAAGGATATAGAAAAAATCGTTGATTGTTTGCCTCGTCAAAAGCAATCCTTGTTGTTTTCTGCAACCCTCCCAAAGGAGGTTATGCTAGTTTATTTCTTAATGTTGATAGTTAAATTTTGACCAAAGTTTCTTAAAAGCAAGTTTGTGTTGGTGCAGCATTCCATCAACAATAAAACTGAACCTTTAAAAATATGCAGGTCCGTCGAGTTTCTCAGCTTGTTTTGAAAAGGGAACACAAATTTGTTGATACAGTTGGAATAGGTTGTGTGGAAACTCCTATTCAGGTAAGTTACAGTAATACTAACTACTATCACTCTAATAATTACAACATAAAATAAATCCTTTAGGCTATACATTTTTTTGTTAATTATTTTTTATGATCCTTGTATATTTTTTTTTACACTGATTGAATCTTAATGATTGTATCAAAATTTTCCTGTGATAGGCATTAATTCTTTTTTAGGTTTGCCATCACAGGTAAAGCAATCATATCTTGCAAACACCTGATTATAAGGTTAGTACATTTGCTGTTTTAGAGTTTGAATTGCTTTGTTATTTAATTTATGGTTTAACAGGTAGATTTTGCATTCAGATTATAGTTTTCTGTATAACGGGGATGGTGACATCACTCATGTATCACCTTCTTCGGGAAATGAAATTGAATGTTAAGGAGATACATTCTCGAAAACCTCAGCTGTATCGAACTCGTATATCAGATGAGTTCAAGGAATCCAAACAAACAATTCTTGTCTCGTCTGATGTTTCATCACGTGGAATGAATTATCCTGATGTAACTTTAGTCATACAGGTATGTACTTCAATCTTTTAATGTATTTTCACTCATCTTTTCCGCACTTGGATGTGTTCCTTGTAAATTTTCAGCTTTTTGTAATATAATTTTTTAATTTCTTTTCTTGGGTGGTAGAGGTGAATTAACTACTTCCGAAACAAAGTTCCTTCTGGGACAGAATTATTTCTTGCTAAAAGCCTAAAACTATGAAGTGGGACCTAGATTTTAAGAAACATGCACTGTTAGACAAGTAGAATAAGTTATTTGCTCCATGTCCTGAACAATTGTGTGGAATCCAGGTGGGAATTCCTTCAGACCGTGAACAATATATACATCGCCTTGGAAGAACGGGATGCGAAGGCAAAGAAGGAGAAAGCATATTGTTGATTGCTCCGTGGGAAGAGTATTTTTTAAACGAGATCAAGGATCTTCCTCTAAGTAAATTCCCCTTACCAGATATAAATCCACAGACAAAGCTTAAGGTACATTTTGTGCTCTTGTTCTAAGGTCTAAACTATTTTGGTGTATCTCCTGTGTACATAGATCTTTTGATCCTCATTTCATGTTGAGTCCTGTCTTATATAATTGTAGATAAAGAATAGCTGCCATCTTGAATATACATACAGTTAGTATATTTGTTCTATTTATACTTGCAGATTGAGCATTCAATGGCAAAGATCGATAACGACATCAAAGACGCAGCTTATCATGCTTGGCTTGGTTATTATAACTCTATTAGGGAAATTGGGAGAGAAAAGACCACTGTAGCTGAGCTGGCAACCCGATTTTCTGAATCAATTGGTTTACAGAGGCCGCCTGCTCTCTACCGAAAAACTGCACTAAAAATGGGTTTGAAAGACATTCCTGGCATTAGAATTCGTAGGTACTCAATATTGAACCCAGATAGTTTAAGGTAATGTTTGGTTGACTGACTAAAAAACAGAACAGAGCATGCAAATTTCTGTTCAATGTGTGGCTCATATGAAAAGTATAACAGAACAAGACATAAGATAGAAGGTATACATTTTGGTTTCTCTAATATTGGGAGAGTTGAAGAAAACAAAACAGAACACGTTATTCCGTTTTGTTCTGCTGGTCAGCAAACCGCCCAAGTGAATACTAGCATGTCAGCAATCAGCATGCATGGGAAAGGATATTATACTGAATTTTGATTTAAAACTCTTGGTTGTTGTCTTCATCATTTCACAATTTATTATTCGATGATTCCTGGTACCGAAACCCTCTACCGAATCATGGCAACTATCTGTAATGCCTAGGAACCATAACAGAAATTGTCACCCACGGTGATTGACTTGTTCAAAAGTAAGGGAAAGAAGGTATGTTTTTTAGTAATAACTAGTAACATACCCGTGCATCCGCACGGGTTGATCGCGTTGTCTGGTATAGTTTGAATCAGATTGATTTCTAGAATTTAAATAATGTAAATCGAAGCTATGTTTGTAAGAGGTAGATAGACGAAGTTAAAGTAAGTTTTGTGGTTACGATAAATAAAATTTCTCTTTTATTTTGGTAATAATGATATTTAAAAAAATTTCCTTCATACTGTTAATTTTTGTTAATTAATGACATATTAGTATTAAATTGAATAGAAATGATGTAAATGAAACAGTTCCATAGAAATTTCAATGTCACAAACTTAAAATACAAAAGCAGATATTAATAGTTGTTTAATGCTTTAAAACACAGTTAAATAGTCTGAACATTACCTCGTGAAAATAAAGACAAATTTAAAGTAGATAAAAATAGTTTCAAATATAAAATATATAAATATTAAAATCTAAAAATGTAAAAGTATCATTTAGAAACAATATGTGCATTTATCCTGTGTTTTTATATATCAGTGTTGTTATCTTGTGTTTTTTAATATATCAGTGCGGCTATCCTGTGTTTTTATATATATCATTGAAGTTATCCCCGTGTTTTTATATATATCAGTGCCGTCATTCCGTGTTTTTTATGTATCAGTACAGTTATCTCATAGTTTCAATTGATTGTTTGAGTTGATTAGTAGATTATAGTAGATAGTTAAAGATAGATATTAGATTATCAATAAGAAATATTTATCCTGTATTTTTTATAAATCAGTGACAATTATTTGTCCTTTTTTAGATATTAGTGACAATTTGTCACGTGTGTTTTAAATATTAATCATTTTAAATAGTCATTAAGTCTTCTTGTTTTTTTAGATAGTAGGTTTATAGTAGTATTCAAAAATTATAATTATCAATGACAAATATTAATCCTGTGTTTTTTTATATATCACTACAGTTATCCCGTGTTTCTTTTATATATCATTGCAGTTTTCTCGTAGTTTCAATTGATTATTTTAGTTGATTAGTAGATTATAGTAGATAGTAAAAGTTAGATAGTAGATTATCAATGAGAAATATTTGTTTTAAATATTAATTATTAGTTTAAATAGCCATTAAGTCTTCTTGTTTTTTAGGTAGTAGGTTTGTAGTAGTAGTCTTCACAATTTTTAATTATCAATGACAAATATTAATCTCGTGTTTTTTTATATATCAGTGCAGTTATCCCGTGTTTTTTATATATCAGTGCAGTTATCTCGTAGTTTCAATTGATTGTTTTAGTTGATTAGTAGATAATAATAGATAGTAAAAGAGAGATAGTAGATTGGTCAAAAAAAAAGAGATAGTAGATTATCAATAAGAAATATTTGTTTTAAATATTAATCAGTAGTTTAAATAGTCATTAAATCTTCTTGTTTTTTAGATAATAGTTTTATAGTAGTCTTCAAAAATTTTAATTATCAATTACAAATATTAATCATGTGTTTTTTTATATATTATTGCAGTTATCCTGTGTTTTTTTATATATCATTGCAGTTATCTCGTAGTTTCAATTGATTATTTGAGTTGATTAGTAGATTATATATAGTAGATAGTAAAAGATAGATAGTAGATTATCAATAAGAAATATTTATCCCGTGTTTTTTACAAATCAGTGACAATTATTTGTTCTTTTTTAGGTATTAGTGACAAATATTTGTCACGTGTGTTTAAATATTAATCAGTTTAAATAGTCACTAAGCCTTCTTGTTTTTTGGATAGTAGGTTTATAGTAGTTTTCAAAAATTATAATTATCAATGACAAATATTAATCTCGTGTTTTTTTTATATCAGTGCAGTTATCCCGTGTTTTTTATATAACATTGCTGTTATCTCGTAGTTTTAATTGATTATTTTAGTTGATTAGTAGATTATAGTAGATAGTAAAAGTTAGATAGTAGATTATCAATGAGAAATATTTGTTTTAAATTTTAATCAGTAGTTTAAATAGTCATTACATCTTCTTGTTTTTTAGATAATAGGTTCATAGTATGCTTCAATAATTTTAATTATCAATTACAAATATTAATCCCGTGTTTTGTATATATCAGTGCAGTTAACCCGTGTTTTTTATATATCATTGCAGTTATCTCGTAGTTTCAATTGATTTTTTTAGTTGATTAGTAGATTATAGTAGGTTATCAATGAGAAATATTTGTTTTAAATATTAATCAGTATTTTAATCCTATGTTTTTTATATATCAGTACAGTTATCCCATATTTTTTATATATATAATTGCAGTTATCTCGTAGTTTCAATTGATTATTTTAGTTGATTAGTAGATTATATTAGATAGTAAAAGATAAATATCAATAAGAGGTGATATTCGATTATCAATAAGAGTATAAACAAATTTCGGAGAGAAAAATTAAAATTTTAGTAGATTATAGTAGATAGTAAAAGATAGATAGTAGATTATCAATAAAAGTGTATAAATTTAGAAATTTAGTTAAAAAACTAAAGTATAATGATAATAAAAAGAGAAAAATTATTTATGGAAAAAGTAAAAGTAAAGTAAAAAGAAAAAAAGGGAAGAAAGAGAGTGTAAGAGAGAAGTGAAAAGGAGGAAAGAGAGTGTAAGAAGAGAGAGAAAAAAAAGGAAGAAATAGAGTGTAAAAAGGAAAAAGGAAGAAAGAGAATGTAAGAGAAAAGTGAAAAAGAGAAAAGAGAGTGTAAAAAAAAAAGAAAGGAAGAGAGGGTAATGACCTAAATACCCTTTGGAGTTATTATAGAGTGGCAAGGTGTCAAGTAAGTGTGAAGGCTTTTATGGGTAATTTAAGTGTGGTTTATTAGTATAAATAGTTATTAGATGAGTGTTTGATAGTGGTTTTGTGGGGCGGAACTTCACCCCTAATTTTGACCATCTCAACTTTTTTGATCAAACTAACCTGTATGTAGACTCAAAATAACTTCATGATATGCTTGCCTTAGCTTCAATTTAAGTGTCTGTTTGGTAGGGAGATTTTGGAGGGTTTTAAAGGAGAGGGTTAAGTTTATATGTCGATACATATTTGAGATTGTATAATTTTTAAAGGAATATTATGATAGATGATCACGATTTTCAATCATTTTTTATTTGTGAGTTTCTTTTATCCCCATGTGAGTTTCTTTTATCCCCATGTGAGTTTCTTTTATCCTCTTTAGCATGTCTTTATTTTCATTTATCTAAGTACAATGAGGGCATGAATGAAATGATATTTGCTGATGACTACTTAGATGAATGAAATCTAGGTGATTTACAAGAGCTTCTTGTTTCATTATGTGCAGCAGCAGCAGGATAGTAGCAGCAGATATGGAATTCAACAGTTTTAGATCAGAGAGATGACCGAAAGGAGGAGGATGGTTCAAATGATGTTCAAGAACAAACAATTGGTTTTAGTGTGAAAAAAGCAGTTCTGTTCCCTCCAGAAGTAGAGAAAGGTAGATGGCTGCAGTGCAACTAAATATCATACATGTGCACACAGTTTGCTTGAGTATAAGGTGAAAAGGATTTAATTTAAGTGGATGTCAAAAGAAACGAACTCAACTTGCAGGTCCTTTTCTACATGATTTGCTTGATATGTGAAAAGGATTCAAACAATAATTTTTTATGTATCCCGTAATTGATATTTGTGATCTTGCCTACTAAATTTCTTTTGTATTGTATGCTTGATTCCAAGCTGAGTGTTGATTTTTGGATTATCACAATGGAATTTGTCTTTAGGAAATGATGTGTGGGATGTGTAGTTTGGCAGTGAAATTGGCACTGCCTTTAAATTAGACATTTAGACATTTAGCATCGGTAGTTTCAAACAACCGATGCTAAATGTCTATTTTTTTAAAAAAATTAGACATTTAGCTTCGGTTGTTTGAAACAACCGATGCTAAATGTCATTTTTTTTTATCAAAAATGACTTTTTAGCATCGGTTCTTTGGAACAACCGATGCTAAAAGTCACTTTCAGGACTTTCAGGACATTTAGCATCGGTTGTTTCAAACAACCGATGCTAAATGTCATTTTTTTTTATCAAAAATGACTTTTAGCATCGGTTATTTGGAACAACCGATGCTAAAAGTCACTTTCAGGACATTTAGCATCGGTTGTTTCAAACACCCGATGCTAAATGTAATTTTTCAGGACATTTAGCATCGGTTGTTTCAAATAACCGATGCTAAATGTCATTTTCAGACAGCAAAAACAGTGATGAAATGGACATTTAGCATCGGTTATCTGAACACCCGATGCTAAATGTGACATTTAGCGTCGGTTAAATAACTGACGCTAAATGTCTGACATTTAGCATCAGGCGATTTAGCGTCGGGCGATAACCGACGCTAAATGTCCATTTTAACCGACGCTAAATGTCTTTTTTCCACTAGGAGGAAGGGCGCACTGTTACGGTGGCCGAAGGTGGTGACCACCACAGGGTGTTCGGAGCTTCAAGCTCCTCCTTTTTCTTCCTTTCTTCTCTGATTTCTTAATTTTGGGTTTTTGAACCCTGTTTTTTTGTGTTTCCCGTAACTGTAATGTTCCCCCCCTTTTGTGATTTCTGTTTGTTGGCTTTTATAGAGAAGGCAAATTAATGAGACAAAAATTGTTGTTATGCTTTTGCAGAGAATCAGAGTAGTGGAGCAGAGGAGGTTAATGGAGCAGAGGAGCAGCAGCAAGGTGGTGCCTGCAAAGCTGTCCTGTTGGAGCAAATTGGGAAAGTGACAAAGGAGCAAGAAGAAATTAGCATTGGCCTAATTCTTCAAATGGCAGCAGCAGTGCTGCCCCTAGCAGCAGGGGCGCTCCTGCCCCTTTTATTATTTTATTTTATTTGGATTTTAATTTTTGTATTTTCTTGTATTTAAATTTTGTCTATACATGTGTACTATAGTTGACTTTGTAAAAAAACTGATAATAAAAATAAAAAACACAATTTGATTTTTATTAGATTTTAATAACAAAATTAAACTGATAACAACGACGATAAACATACGTATACTGATAAGCTCCAATTTAGTGCATTTTTTAGAGACACTTTAAGTCATTTTTAGAACAAGTATTACTAATTATATAAATCATTGACTTAGTTTCCTCTTTATTTTGCAGAAAGATAGAAAATACAAAAAAATTAATATATATATATATATATATATATATATATATATATATATATATTGGCAATTGTTAAAAGAAAAGGGCTAAAAGCCCATGACTTGAGGAAAAAGAAATCCAAGCCCATATTAAATTAGGTTACAAGCTATTATAAAGGAGAGCATCAATATCAATATGAGGAGAACAACATGAGCCGCGCGTACACATCAATCAGGAACAGAACCAACAGTAGCGTCGGCAAGGAGAGGAGGGGTTTTGGGTACCCATTCTTGACACCTTGAGAGAGCTTTGGAGCAGAAAAAGGAGACTGGAGACTCAGAATAATAATTTCTCTATTTTTTGGGTTATTTTTATCTTTGTAATTCATGACACTAATTTCTATTTTATTGTTCTTTATGACTTTGGATAGCTAAATCCTCTTCTAGGGTCTTAGGTGGATCTTGCATGTTTAGAGACCTTTTTATGTTCTAATTTCATATCTGAATTCCGGTTTTTATTTCAATTAATATTGTCCTATTGTTTTTATCACATAACTAGGATTAGCTACCCTATGCATGTTCATAATCAATTAGTTGATCAGCGACCGTACTGCAATTAGTTGGTGGACCTATAGGATAATTGGGGCTAAAATTAATGCATGACCAAACTTTAATTTAGTCTTCCAATCATTCAACCTTTTTGCTCTTTATGCTTTTCTTAAATTTAAATTCTTGCATGACCAAACAAGGGTTAGTTTAGGAAAAAGAATATTAATCGCGAATGACCAAACAGATTAATAGTTTTAGTAAAGGAATTGGTAATTAAATAAAATAAAGCAATTCGGGTAGAGTTAGACATAGGGGAATCGAAACTTGCAAGTGAAACCATGACCCTAGACCTCTCCTCATTTATTAAATCTAGTATTTTAATTATTGTTATTTATTTCTTTTTATTTGCTTTCGTACAACTCAATTATCGGTTCGTCTAAACATTAAATAGTCTCGACTAGTTTGGTACTTGTTAATTAATCCCTGTGGAGACGACAATCTTTTATACTACTTCTGCGAAAGAGTACACTTGCTCTAAGTGTGTTTTTAACGCAACAAATTTTTGGCGCCGTTGCCGGGGAATAATTTAGCAATATTAAACGAAAGAGATTTTTATTACTTTAGACATTTTTTTTGCTTTAATTTTAAATTTTGTTTTTTTTATCTTATCAAAAAAATATATAAAAAAAAAGAAGTTACTAATACTCTCCCAAGAGACCACTGCAATTTACCTTGTTTTGTAGAGAAAAGTTTAAATCATGGTTAAAACTCTTGGAGACTACATTAGAGAGGCAGAGGCACAAAGAAATTTAGAGAAGTCATATTGGTATATGTGTAAATGCCAGATTCAAATTTCTCCTCCTCCTTATGAACCTTATTCAGACTATTGGGATAACTATGAGCCACCTCCTTATTCCTCCCACTGGGATAATTATGAGTCACTACAAGTGCAAAGGCAAGAGGAGGAAAAGTCAGATGTCAATGAGGTCTTGGCCAAATTTATGCAGCAGACACATGAAAATTTTGAAATCTTGGAGAGCCAAATTAGAGCCATGAACAACGAATTTGGAAGCCTGAATGGTCAAATCTCAAGTCTCATTGCTTTGTTATCTCAAGAGGCCCAAGAAACTCCTTCACAAACTAAGTCGACCCAAAATAAAGAAGCTGAGCAATACAAAGAAAGTATTCCTACGAGAGATGAAGTTGTCTCCATGGATTTAATTTGGAGGAAGAAGCTCTCAAGAAAGATGAGGAGACTCTTACTGAAGGGAGTCAAATCAAAATAGTAGCTCCTACTGAAGGGAGTCATATTGAAACAAAAGATCCTATTAATGAGAGCGGTTGTGAGGAGAATGAGAAAGATCCATTGGTTCTTGATTTGAAGAAATAGGAGAAAGCCCAAATTTTTGGGCAAATTGTTTTAACCATTGGTGATGCTTGCTGTGATTGAGGTTCACCGGGGAAAGGTAACTTTAAGGAGTGGTAAAGAAGATGATGTTATTAAAGCTTTAAATTCCAATGAAATTTTCTCTTCTTTAACTTCTCCTTATTTGTATGATGCGGTTGAAACTAACATTTTTAGTGAATTAAAGATGCAGGACCTTTTGGAAAAAAGTCTTATTTTGCAGGATCCTAGCATAATGGTGGATGGAGATAAAATAAAAACTTCACCATCCTTCGAAGTTCATCCACCACGTGGAAAAAGAAAAAACAATGTGAACCACATGGTTAGAAAGTTAAGAAGGTGTACTGCGTTAGATCTTAAATTTGCTCTTGGAGAGCCACCTGATTAAGCACCAACTATAGTCAGGCTCACGACGTTAAACAAGCGCTTCGCAGGAGGCAACCTGTGTTTTATTTTCAGTTATTTTTACTTTTAATTTGTTTCATTTTGTTTGTAGGAATAAGCTCGGACTACAAGCTCTCTCAGGGAAGTTACTACTACTCTCTCTCTCATTTATTTCTTTTAGTTTCTATTTTATCACTTTGCATTGAGGACCATGCTTCATACTAGTGTGGGGGAGGAGAGTTTATTTTGTCACTTGATCTCTATTAATGCGCATACCCACTACATGTGTCGATAGCATTTTTTCTGGCTTGTTTTGAATGGACTATGCTTAAAGTTGAAAAAAAAATAGAGATCTTGCCTTTAGGGGACCCCAAAAAAGAATTTATTTGAGAGACTTGTGCTTAATTGTAACTGTGAGGTTGTCCTTAGGAAGCTGATAATTAGCATTTGTCCCTCTTGAGTACTTTTTGTGAACTAGCTTCTAAAGGTGAGATTTGAGCCTTCATAAGGGGATTGATACTTAATCATAAATTTTTACCCCTTTTTTTTCTATGAGTGTGTTTCCCAATTTGCTACATTCTAGAATTTGTCTTTTGACCATTTCAAGGCGAAAATTGATTTGCATCATGTAAAAAGATTTGGGGAATTTAGGTATTTTTCTGGCCTCAGAGTTGTTTGTTGAATTTATCCCTTAGTTGCCCCCTTTGAGCTTATTTGTTATATTTTTTCTTTGGTACCCAGATATAATTTTTCTTTTTTTTTTGTGTTTGTGGTAACCATTTGGAATTAAATGTGGAGCAACTATTGAAAATTACAATTTCGTCCTATACTTTTAGTTGTCTATCTTGTCAGGATGAAAAAAAAAAACAAAATAGGAATTTTCATGTACTTGCCTTTTCCTCCTAAAAAAATGAAAAAAAAAGGAAAGCAAGAAGGAGGAAAAGGCACATCAAAAAAATGAAAGAGCAAATGGCAAATCAAAAAGAGTCTAGTCAAATAGAAAAAGAGTGAAGAAGGAAATGGAATTAATTTGGAGTTTGGGCAAAATTTGTAAAATAGATAGGAGCTCCATATTTGGTTTCAAATGTTACTATTTGTTTCTTGTTTTTAGCCCTTTGATTATCCATTTCTTCTTATTTCCTACCCTACTTGAATTCACCATGGCCCCATTACAACCCATGAAACCCCATCTTTTGCATGCATGTGAACTATTTAGTGGAGATTTGGTCAAATTACAAACATATGGTAATGTGCACTTTGTTGAAACTTGAGTGTATATTTTCCCTAGTCCCTAAACACTTAGAGAAATTGTGAGCGACGAGACGCGAACGCGTGTCCGCAACGAGAATACGCGAATTTGCGTATCAAAATAAACACTCGTACACAACGAGACACGAGCACCCGTCCGCAACAGGGATAAAAATGTGTACATTATTAACAATAGCACACGCACACCAAAGAGAAGTAACACGCCTATACACGACTGGGAACGACACACATAGACGACAAAAACAATATTTTAGATTTTCTAGTAAGCTTTAAATTAGGCGGACAAAATTAGGGTATGACAGCTGCCCCTCTTTATTTATATTTTACTAGGAAATATGAAGGGTTTCCAAATTTCTCGAGTATAATAGAAATGAAGATAAAATGACACTAATTTTGTCATGACTATTTTTTTTAGAAATTATTGAAAGATAATGGGTTGACATAGAATAAAAGTAAATAAGGGTCACCGGGGATCTGAAGGAGCACTGGGGCTCTGATGGTCTAATTGCAGTCGATGCTTGGCGCATTGATTGGAGTTAAACTGAAGGACCGACGGGGTCTGAGGGGCATGCCTAAGCCTGATGGACCAATGGGTCTGATGGAGCGCAAACTAGCAACGGTACTAGTAAAACGGTCTGCTTGGGGAGTGGCCTTTTTCGAGCGGCCATGGGTGGCAAGGTCAGGTCGTTGACCTGATTTGTCCATCTCGAAGGACGTGCGCCGAGTCTTAGGCTGACACAGCTAATCTGAAGGACCTGGGGTCAGACGATCCGTCGCGCTCAGTGTCGACATAGTGATCTGGTGGTAGAGTTCGAAGGCGTTGTTTGGACGTGTTAATTCAAATTGACCTGAAGGACCTGGGGTCGGATGATCCGTCGCGCTCAGTGTCGACGTAGTGATTTGAAGGTAGAGTTCGAAGTCGTTGTTTGGACGTGCTGATTCGAACTGAACTGAGGGACCCGGGGTCAGATGATCGGTCGGTTGCTCGATAACGCGATGCAATCTGGATTGAAGGACCATTGGTGGTCTGAAGGAGCGCTGGGGCTCAGAAGGACCACTGGGGGTCCGCAAGAACACTGGGACTCTGAATTGTGGTATGAGACCAGCGCTTGGAGCACTGACTTTGAGGGAACAAACTATAGGGATTGGCACATGGCGTACTTGCCTAGAACATACCTAATGAATGCATTTACCTGGGAAGGGAAAAAAGCCATCTATATTGGCATGCCTAAAAATGGAATGAATGATGTATGCGTGCAATATAGGTATGTGAGATTGTAGGTATCCGATGGGATGAACGAAACGTGGCAGATGATGTGAGTTGAAGTTGATGGAACATGGAGGTTGACAAACAACGTCTGTGAATGCAGATAAGATATGAACGTGATTGTGCTGATTAATGTAATGGAATGATCGATTTTTTCCTCTTTTTTTGCTTTTTTTTTCTTGGTATATAATGAGCGTATGAAATGCAAAGTGTGAATGTGATGCAAATGTAATGCTTTGATGCGAATTCCACGATGGATAAAGGAAAACACGCGAATGCATGGTACAATGATATGATTAGTGATGTAAAAAACTTTTTGGCAACTATGAGACCGGCACTTGGCACATCTATCGAAGCAAACAATGTTATGCATGTGACGAATGTGCAATGATTGGTATCTGGTGGAATGATGAATGAAATGGGTATGCCATCGGTGTTGAACCTGAATGAATGGGAAAGTTGACAAACGATGTATGAGATGTGAATGTGACTGTAGTGATTAATGTGTGATGATGAATGTAATGGATGGATTTTTCTTTTTGCTTTTTTTATTTATTTATTTTGCTTCTTTTCTTGATGCATGCAATTCGAATGTGAATATGATGCGAATGTAATACTTTGATGCAAATGCTACAGTGAATAAAAGGAAACACATGAATGCATAGCAAATGATATGGTTGGTGATGTAGAAAGCTTTTGGCAACGATGAGACTGGCACTTGGCACGTCTATCGAAGAAAAAAAATGATATATGTATGCAATGTGAGGAATGTGCAATGCGAAAGTAAATGGACTACAAAAAGTCCGTGAATGATGGATGTCGCCGAAGCTGGTCGGAGACAGAAATTGATAAGTCGTGTATGCGACTGCAGATAATATGCGAATGCAAATGTACTACTTAGATGTAGGTGCTATGGTAGATGCATGGTTTGATGTTGAGCTATAATGTATGGTGAAATGATTTGATGTTTGTCGGGATGTGGAATGATGTTTTTTAGTGTTTTCGCTTTATTGCCCTTTTTGGTATGAGAATGCGGATATGATAGATATGTAATATTTTGATGCAAACGCTATGATGATATGATTGATTGGGATGCGGACAGACTTTTGGTAATGATGAGACCGACATTTGGCATTTTTATTGAAGCAATACATGTTATGTGCGGGTATGCATGTATGCATACGCAATGCGTAATGCGAAAGAAGCAAAATTGTGTAGGTAAAAACAAGTGGAATGTGAATGCATTTACAATACTTGCATGAAAGGGTTGTGATGAGTATGATCAGATGCAGGGTTTAATTCTAGAATAATGAGGACATGTCTAATGCGTGATTTGTTGGTAACAACATTTTTTTTGTAAGGATACAAAAATGTTTGATGAGAAACAAAACTTTTGATGCTGGAAACAGAGAGCTGAACCTTTTGAATTGATCGTTCCTTGGAAGAAAGATTTTTGATGGCTTGGACTTGAACTCTGGTAAGCTCAAGGTTGTCACCTTGAAAAGTGTGGCTTGCGGCAATGTATTAGTGCCCTTTCTAGAGATTGAGATGTGTATTTGCAGACTTGTTCAAATGAGTTCTCATTTGGTTATGATGACCCATGATGGCTAAGCTTTCAAGTCTAAGATGTTAACTTAGAGGGATTGTCATTAACATGTGTTTCTCTCTTTGAAGCATTTGTTTAATAAATATGAAAAACGGTGTGAATGCAAATGAATGTGCCAGTTGACTCAGGGTTCAAGAAATGTAGGGTATGTGACACGTGAGTGGATTGAAGGATGAGGTTTATTGGCTCAAGCTTATGAGAGATAAGCTTTCCCCAAGGTAAGGAATGTTTGACTGCCCCAATTTTGACTTCAAATAGTGGGGAGTGAAACAGTCTGCCTTTGTCTAGGGAGTACAATGACAACTAAGGATATAGACTGATTGTGGGATTGGGAAATATGCTGGTATTGAGGGTGACAAGTGACTAGGAATGAATGGAATGGGGGGCAAAAGGATTCTTTCGGCCCAAGGGATATGATGCCCCGGTCCATAAGAGGACAAGGTTACCCCAATCCACGAAAGATGAAAATCGCCCCATCTCGAGTGGGATTGTGACAGGGTGCAAAGTTAGAAAAATGGTTTGGAAATTGGTCTGGTATGGCTATATGGGTGTAGAACGGGATGAAAGGTGAGAGTATTTTGGGGTTGTTAAAAAAAAAATTTCCTGAGTTTGAGTGGAATGAAGGGTGGGGTATTGCCTCATTTAGATATGATAAGTCAAGTAAATGCCTTAGTAGGGATTTGTGGTTTTCCTTGGGAAGGATTCCACAAGCTAAGACAGTCAAGAGTTTGTGGTTCCATGGAATTTCACTTTGTTGATGATCACTGTTATCTTCCTTTCGAGCGTGCAAGCCCTTTTAAGTTTTTTTTTAGTTTTTTTTAATGATTTTTTTTGAGCAAATAAATTATTATGATTATTTTGTCCTAGAGGATAAGCTTTGAAAACAATGGAAACAACCAATCATTGATCAGAATAGACCTTAGGATTGTACTATGGCCAATGGTTAATGGTTTATGAAGGAAATGATTACTTTGCTAATGAAAGTGTTCGGGGTTGGTTGAGACAAAGAATCTTTTATGTGCTTCATGGTAGAATGAACTTGCTTAGGGTTGTAACGCAGCCGAGGGTTTGTGAAGGATAGAATACTTAGGCCCAAGGAAATGTTTGAGGGTTTATTTCAGACAAGGATCTTTTATGCGCTTGATGGTGTGAAGTATCAGCTCGCGATTTCTACCGCTTTGGTTTTTTCTTCTTTTTCCTAGATTTTTCGATCCTCTTTCTTTGAATTTCACTTTATTTTTTTTGTGATTTTTTTTTTGGGTTGAGCGAGCTGATAAAGGTGGTACATCGTCGTTAGATGTGGGATTGATTTTTGTCTAAGGTGATTAGAGGATTTATGATTTTTTGGCTCAAAATGGGTGGTGAATGGCATTTCTCTTTTTTTGGATTTTTGGATATAGGAAAATGGCCAAACTCCACTTCAAATCATGATTGCTTATTTTCTTGGAATTGTAACTATAGGACAAAACTTCATTTTAATATATTTGCTTTTTCTTTATTACTATTTTTTTATGCCTTAATTTTTGCTTAGATTGCTCTTAGGAGTTTTCAACTTAACGGGCTTTTCTTTTTTTGGATTTCTTTTGTTTTTTTTACTCAAAGGACTTGCACGAGTGTTTAGAATGCAAGGAGAAAATCTTAGTGATCATTATTCTACCCCAGTATGGAGCGTACAAAGTGTTATTCGTGAAGTGAAATACTCTTGTGGGGACTGGGCCTTTTATGAATGGTTGGATCTGGTTTTGAAAACGAAGGATAAATGGGGGTAGTATAACTGACTCAGACAAGAGTAAACACACATGTCATGTTAGTTTATTTTGCAAATGCTTCATGGAGAGTTAACACCAATTAAAACGGAACAATTTTAATTGCCAAAACCACACAAGTTGACAAAATAGACATTTAAGCTTCTTATCACGGGGGTGAGATATATGTTGGTTGATGCCTTTGGTGGGGTGTGTCTCTGAAGCTAAAGGTCAAGCCTCCAGGAGCAAGGGTTTGAAGACGTGGTCAATGTTGGACTGACCACGATGGTGAATGAGTCATCGGTGAATTCCATTGAAGGGTTAAGTGAGTGGAAGGTTTCCATGAATGTGGTGGGTATGAGTAGGATGTATATGGAGTGAAGGGTAAAGGACTTGATGTTGGTGAATCAAGTTAGGGTATGACAACATTTTCCAAGGAATAGGAATCAATTAAAATATATTTTCAAGAAGGCATCGTCTCTCGTCAAATAGTGTGTCAAAAAAAAATCTTATGAGTTTCATTTTTTTTTATTTTTTGGAAAAATTATTTGAATAAAGCAGAATGCGTGAACATATGGATGTTGTTGTACACAGACAATGATGCAGGTGAATGAAATGCGTAATCATACCTTAAGCAAGTGTGTGATTTTTTTATTTTTATTTTTTAAATTTCAACTAGAGTGAGAGGCTAACAAAACAACAAAAAAAACTATTGGATGATGAACGATGCAAGAATAGAAGAAAATGAAGCAATTCCTAATTTTGTTTTAACGCATGTGAGAGGATTAATGCCCTTGAGATGGATGTGAGAGGAATAAATGACTTTCGTTTTTGTTTTTTATGACGCATGAAGGAGATTACTGTATTTGAGATGCATGGGGATGAAGGACTTTTGTTTTTGTTTCTTTATGATGCATGAAGATGAGTAATGAAATAATGAATGAATGTAATTTTTTGTATGATACCAATGTGATATTTATTATTTTTGGTGTATGGATATGCAAGATGATGCACTTTGGATGAGATGAATGATATTTTTGTTATTTTCTAGATGATAAGATGCATGGTAGGGGAATGATAATGAAATGCTTATGGAAAAATCATTTTCGTATGAATGTATGGTGATTTTTTTTTTATATGTTTTCTTTGAATAGAGTATAATGCATGAACATATGAATGTTTGTTGTACATGAGCGACAACAGAGATGAATGAAATGCGTGGTGATTTTTGAACGTGACGGAAGGATACTTTAAATGGGTATGGTTTACCCCCCCTTTTTCTTATGCTTCAGCTAACAAAAGGCTATTGGATATTGAATGATGCAATAATGGAGAAGTTTTTGATTTTTATTTTGATGCATGTAGGAATATGAGATGCATGTAAGAGGAATAATTTTTTTTATGATGCATGGGAGTAATGCCTTTAAAGTGGATGTGAAAGAAATAAATGGCCCCCCCTTTTTTCATATAATGCATGAAGAGGGAATGAAATGATGAATGAATATATAATACCACAGTGATATTTTTTTTCTAGTGTGGATATGCAAGATGGACAAATAATGCAAATGATATTTCTGTTATTTAGAGATGATGAGATGCATGGTGGCGAGATGAGATGCGTATGAAAAGAATGATCTTATTTTGTTACGAATGTATGATGAAGATGTAAGTGCATGGAATGCACATGATTGTTTGATTCCAATGACATGTAAGATGTTCAAAGAAATGATTATTTTAAATGAGTTTATTTTTTTTAAGAGGTCATGCAACTTGCAAAGTTACAAATTCTCATTTATTTTATTGGATGATCAATGATGTATGAAAAGAGTAATGACATTTTTTTTGTTTTTTTTTTATCTAGAAAACGACACATGCAGGGAAAATGATTGTTTGATTCTAATGGAATGCTATGTCAAGTGTGCGAAGAAAAAATTATTGTAAATGACCCTTTTTTAGAGAGGCAATGCAACGTGGTGATGATGCAAACACTCTCTTTTAATTTGATGATGATTGATGCACGAATAAGAGAATAAGGTTATGATTCTTGTTTTTTTTGTTAAAATGTAATGCATGAATGAACACCTGACAAATGTATATTGCATGATGAAAATGCAAATGCATGAAATGCTGAAGGAATGTTCACTTGGAAAACTCAGTTATTCTAAATGATTTTTTTTAACAATGCAACATATAAGTGATGCTAACTAAAACATATATTTTGGATGATGAATGGGAAGAATGATGACACTATTTTCTTTTTCTTTTTATTTAGAAATGATGCATGCATAGAGAAATGATGTATTTGAACTAGGATGACAATATGAGTGAAATGATGTATGAATGTGACATATTTAACATGCATTCCATCATTATGTGAAGCCTGCACTATTTGATGATGATCTTTTAATATTTACAGATTATGAACATATGATAATTGGATTGATGATGAGATGTATGGCGGGGAAATGGTAACGTGATGTATGTGAAAAGAATGATTTTATTTTGTTATGAATGCATGATGATTTTTGTATGATGGATGGAAGGAGTGATGTCGTCTCATGTGCATGCAAATGAAGGAAGCATGAAATGGTTTTTTTTGAGTGATTTTATTTTGGAGAAATGCTAACCCAGATTAATAGAGAGAGTAAGTATAATGCCCCTGTGTCCTAGGTGGGTCATGTCTAAACTGGGATTTTCAACATGGTCTAGGGTCGCTTATGTGATCAATCTCTCAGGTGGCTCTATTCACTTCCTCACAACGGTCTCCAGAGCTAAAATCCCCCTTCATGATATGATCCACAACGATAGCGAGCTACCTGGTGTGGGATACCATAAAAGAGCGTACTCTGGCTGAGACTTTCATGAGAGTCAGACAGATAAAATCCAGAATGACTATCACTAATAATCTCCACTCGTCCTAGGTTATTTGCAGACCCGGGTATAGGGCCCCACTCAAAGATGTGTGCAAAAGTGTAAGTGAGATGTGTGATGAGGGCAAAATACCTAAACTAACCAAGCTGGAAAAGATATACAACAATAATAACAAAAGAGTCGTCTACCGTAAGGTTCAATAATATAACAAAATGCTAATAAATAAGTAACATAAGCATAAGGGCAAAAACAAAATATAAAGCTAATAAAACTTACACATTGTCATACCCTAATTTTGTCCGAGTAATCGAAAATCCAAAAAAAGTTTTATGCTAGTTGCGTCACCTATCGTTTTACACGGGCGTGTCTTTGGCACCCTCGTACAGCGATTGTTTGATGCTCGTTTTTTATTTCGTTGTTGTTATTATTTAGTCTATTGTTATTTGTACAAAGAAATAAATAAAGAAGCGGAATAGTCAAAGTTTTTTGTCATATAATATAGTTTTTTCTTTACATATATGAACCAAAAAAACAAACAGCAAAATAAATAGTACAAAATTAAAAATACAAAATTTCAAAAAAGAGAAGAAAGAAAGGAAAAGGGCGTAGCTTGCAGCTGCCCCATCTAGGGTTAGGGTTATCATTTTTCTTTCCTTGATGCTGTCCTTTTGTGCCACCCATAGCCAGCTAGCTGCTGTCCTTGATCCTTATCCAATTGCAGTCATTTTGATTCCTCCTCAAAAATGCTGTCCTTTTTATGCCATTCTTTTTGCCCTAATTGCTGACTGTCCTTTGACTCCTCAGCACCATACCAACCTGCCTATAAATACCAAACAGTGACACACAGTGAAAGGGACAGAAAATACGCACTCAGTCACTGAATATACACACAGAAAAGCAAAAATTCACAACAATCAGAATCCGAAATAGGGTTCTACACAAAAACCCTAAATCATAGAGCATCTGAAACCCTAATTGCAGACAGAAATAAACAGAACAGTCCAGAAAAGGAAAAGGCAGGCAGCAGCTGAGGCAGAAAAGGAAAACGACTCCTCTGTTTCAATTCCTAGGGAGCCAAGGTCGATTTTTTTTAAACTCTGTTTTTACTCAATGCTGCTCGGTTTTATTTATATAGTGTGATCTGTTCATTGGATTTTCGCAAAAAGCAAAAGAGTTTTTCCTTTTTTGAAATTTATTTCAGAATAAAAAAGTAAAGTTTTGAAAAAAAAGTAAAGTAAATAGAACGTAGGGAGGGGGAGAAGCTGCTGCGAGAGGATACAGTGAGGAAAAAGGGGAGTTTTGTACCTTTGGCCACCGTTTACGGTGGCCACCGCCGTGGCCTTGCCGTGAGCCGCCGTGAGCCATCACCCCTCACCCCCACATCACCAAATCGTAGCCAAGACACCACCGAACACACCTCTCCCCTCACGCCACTCTACCACCGCCAACCACCACTGTTAACAGCCACCAAATCATCACCTCATGGCCATCCACCCCCTCGCGGCCACCAGAAACCGTAACCCCAAACTCTCCTCCCATGGCCACCGTGCTCCGCCGTCAACAACCCCTCTTGGCCACCCACACCACACCGGTGTCTTCACCACCATAGCCATCGCATCAGCCCCCCCATCCACCACGATTTCATCTCCCCTTCGCACCCAACAGTCCCAAAACTACCCACGGTTCTCCCCCTACATCGTTGCCACACACTACCCTACCCCAAGCCATCTACCGCAGCGGCCCTCCATCGTCACATAAACCAAACCAATGGCGCCATAGCCCCCACCACACCTCAACCGACGCCGTCGTAGGTCTAAATACTCCCCATAGTCGTCGTTCGCAAGTTGTCCCCTCCCCCGTATTATGATTCGCTATCATCGGTGAAGGAGAGGGGAGGATTAGGACGACGAACAGAAATCTAGAGAGAAAGGAAGCGTGGATCGGTGGGGAAGAGAGAAAATCGAAAGTTTGGTTTGGTGTGGAGAGGGTGAGAACGGAGGAAGGGACGGCTCGGTCTGGTGAGGAAGAGAGTGGGAGTGCGGCGCTAAGGAGAGAGAGAAGAAGATTAGGGTTAGAAAGAATGAGAGTGGGAGTGCGGCGCTGGGAGAGGGGATTTTAGAAATTAGGGTTAATTTTGTTTTGGTTTCTGCTTTATATATGTTAGGCTTTTTGCTAATTTTAATTTTATTATCAGATCACTTCTTACACCCCACCAATTCAAATATAAACCCCCTACGCGAGCCCATTTTTTGACGCAGGCCAGTGGGCTCGCTAACTGCGCCCCAGCTTTAATAATGCAACCCCTCGCTGCTAATTGTACCCCTGTTTTCGTTATTTACACTACCCCCTTTTTTGATACAGCCCCCTGTTACCCACGCCCCCTTTTTTACAAATACAACCCGTTTTCATTCTTTTCAAATTTGTTTACTATGAAACAATTTATTTCACAAACATACTTTTTTTAAAAAAATGACAAATAAATTCCCTTCAAAAATACAAATAGGGGACTAAGTCGACTGTACAGTCGGGTTAGTCTGCTTTTTAGCTCACTAATGAGCCGTTACGGATCATGTCCTAAAATCCCTATTTAAAACAAACAATTTCTAAATTAAAATAAACGCAAACACATTTCTTTCCACAAATCAAACTTTCAAAATAGGGGATTAAATCGGCCGTACGGCCGGGTTAGTCAGCGTTTTAGGACGAATCACTACAACATTTTTTGTCTCTAGCAACACATCCTTTGACAACATGCAAAAAATGTTGCTTAAATCATATCAGACAACATTTGGGAACTGTTGCCTCTAAATCAATGTTTTATAGCACACTCTTTTGGCAACACTGAATAAATGTTCCTTAAATTCTATATGAGTACATTTTTAGATTGTTGCTATCCTGTTTCGTTTGCAACATTTAATAACTGTTCCCTAAACTTTCACCAGCAACAGTTTCTAATTGTTACACTAATTATTTTAAACGGGAACATTTCTTTTGGTGTTGCCTTTAAAATTATATTTAAAAATTAGATTTGGTTGAATTTCCTTTCAACATTTTTTCATTTCATTTTAGGCGGTACTATCTTTATTTCATTTAGGCGGTAAACTTTTTACTCATTCCCTCTTTTTTTTACAGCTAATTCACTCATCCCTCCTAAAACAAAAAAAAAGATATTATTTACTTTTTCCAAAAAAATTAAATCTGAGATAGTTACGGAATCGTTTTTCTCAGGCGGTATTTTTTTTCATTTTCAGAAAGTGGGTGCTAATTTTCGCTCCTTTTAAAATATTATTTCATTTGTCAAAAAACAAAATTCCATCACCGCCGCTCGATTGTTCGCTCACGCTCCTCACCACGCTCGTAAACTCTTCCCTCACGCTTGATTGCTCGCTCCTCATGCTGCTCCTCACTCCATCGTGTTTTGGATTTTTGCCCGTTTCACGAGATTCCGCTACAAGATTGCTAAAAGGTGCGTTTCTAGCTTTGAATTTATGTTTCCCTTCTCCTTTGCAACTTTCAATTTTAAGTTTCTTACTTTATTGTGGGCTGTATTGGATTTGAGGGTTAGGCAGTGAAGAAGAGGATAGAAGTTGGGGGAGAATCGGTCCCCTTGTAAATGATTGTCTAGTTTTTTATTTTAGTGTGGGCTGTATTCGATTTGGGGATTTTGGGAAATTTCAATTTAGGGTTTTCGGTCCCCCTTGTAACCCAAATCTCTGGAATGTATCCGGTTTATTTTCTTTACGCGTAATGCACTGTGTATATCGGAGACAATGTTTTATGTGATATTCCTCGATGTTGTCCAATACTTTGCTAAGTATTAATTTTTGAATTTTATGAAAATCATCTTGCAGAATTTGTATACGCAGGTCATAGTTTATCATTTTAAATATATGCATCTAGAAGTTTCATTGGTTTCAAATTCTTATAACACAGCAAATCTCAACGCCTTGGAGGTGACTACTCTGTCTCCACATTCTGAAACTTTAGCAATGAAAAGAAAAAGGTTCCAAATCTCTAATTGTTGGGGTACAAGTCTAATGCAAATTAATAAAGACATCTCTGAAACTTAGTTACCTATTTGAAAATCTAGTTAGGGGTAAACACCGAGAAAGCAAATGGTGTCCCCAAATCTAATAATCAAGATCAAGTGAGTCGATGGATTTCATTAGCTACAGTTGCTGAAAATTTAACGTATTGAAGGTGGAAATGGTTACCCTAGGTCTAAAACTTTACATGTTGTAGAACATGGATTCGTAGAGGCAGGGTCCTCCTATTCCTATATGTAAACCATGACTGCTGCAAGTGCAAGGTATGAAGGCTCTTCTGTGAATAAGAACCTTGATAGTTTAATTTGTCAATTTATATTGCTTCACTTCATTTTTATGTTTCAAAGAATATGTTGTTATCTTTGGTTTTAGATGAGTTTGTTGAAGATCTGGTTTTCCTAGAGGCTGTTGGCTGTTGGTGCAGTTCATCTATATTATTAACTCCACCTAGTAGGATAAAGCTTTTGATGTTGTTTCTGCTAAATTACTTATAAGTGCTTGTGTTGACTGGTGGCATTTAATATTCATGAATTTTGCAGATCTTATGAAAGTTGGAGCATGAAAATATTATTCAAATGCTTGACTTCTTTGAAAGCCTGCAAGAATTTTGTGTTGTCACAATTTTGTGCAAGTATTTTGTGTTGGTCACATAGTAATGATACTTTTTATTGCTGTGGTCTTTTTAACTTTATCTAATATTACTATTATTTAGATGCTTGATATTGGGTGTTAGGAGATTCTTGTTCTGACATGTGAGGATATATGAGTATTTTGTTTTTTAAGGAAACACCCTATGGTTTTGTTATGTCTCAGTATTCAGTAAGCATGTTTTATTCCTCTTTTTCTAGGGGGGCGTTGTTCAGTCTGTGATATGATAAACACTTGTTGAAGAAGTGCTTAATTGAACTGTGTGATACCGAAACACCCTCTTACTTTTTGCTTGCTTTGTTGAAGAAATTGTAAGCTAACTTGTTGGCTTTTTGAGTTTGCACATAGCATACCCTCCATTTGGGCATTTTTTATTTCATGGATAATTTAAGTTCAATGCCAAGCTACCCAGCGCCAAACATTAAATGAGGCTCAATTAACATTGGAAGACCCTCAAATATCTTAATCTATTGCTTGTTGGATTATTCTTTCTTTCCATATTTTATTTTCAATCTCTGCTTGTCACATACTCAGTCTTGTGCTAATGCTGAAGTGATCATCGAGTAGCATCGCTGGTGCTCTTTTCTATGAATCTTAATTACTTCCGACTTTGAATGGTATGCAAAAGTAAGTTTCTGCGCGTATTAGGATGTTACTAATTCATTTTACCTTCTCATGCTGCAGGAACAACTAGATCGTCAATTGCTGGATGAAAGCCATTTTTTGCTAAACTAATATTGCTGTTAAAGATCCATGCCATTGTTTTAGTAACAATAACCCATGCTATTATTTAGTAACAATAACGAGACCAGCCTATGGATATTGCCCTTGGTATTTCAATTATGTATTTGAATTCGTGTTTGAACTTGGTCAAAATCAACTAACAAGTTGGTCTTTTAGTTATGTATTTGGATTGGTGTTTGAACTCATTTAATGTTTAATTACCATTATAGATTATATCTTTGGCACTAAAACTATTTAGTATAATTAATGAGTTTTTGTCATTATAATTTGAATTAAACGCTTGTTGAACATAAAATCAAATTTTATGATTCTATTTGTAACTTAATGGATTATATTATGTTGAGTTTTGATTACATGTTAAAACTGTCTCTTAGATCAAAAAATGTTGCCTATATCCAAAAGGCAACATTTTTAAAATGTTGTCTTTTTAAATTTAGGGAATAGTCATGACATGTACTTAAATGGAGCAACATTCACTAAATGTTGCCTTAGATTTGCATGATGAATGTTGCCTATTCGGATCCTATAGGCAACATTTTTCGTAATTGTTGCCTGAAGGTATGAAAAAATGTTGCCTTAGCCAATAGGTAACACTGGCTTAGTCTACATTTGAAAAATGTTGCCTATACCTTTAGGCAACATTTTTTATAGTTTTGGCAACAATTTTCAATTGTTGTTAGAGACCAAAAATGTTGTAGTGAATGAACCGTACGGATCAAGAGTCCTAAAATATCTATTCAAATAAAATCAAACCATCACACATCCAACTATCTTCCAAAAATCAAAAATCTTATTTTCAAAGTATGGGATTAAGTCGGTCGTACGGCTGGGTTAGTCATCGTTTTAGGATAAGTGAACTGTGGCCCATTAGAGCCCCAACGCTCCTTCAGACCCCCAGTGGTCCTTCAACACATATCACGCAGTCCTAAAACCCCTATATTAAAAAAACACCAACACACAAACATTTTCTACCCGAGAACTACGTGTGAATTGATTCTCTACCAGGAAATACGTAGGAGCGGAGGGCGGCCGACCTCTGTCAATTGCACTAATAAAAAACCTTCTTTTAGTCTTTTCCTAAATAATCGTTTTCTTAAATAAAATATCAACTTTCTTCTTTCTTTTTAATTCACAATAAAAGGGTAAGAATAAACTTTTTCGAAACTAATATTCTTTCCTACAACTAGTTAGCAGGTAACCTTCCTTAGGAAGGATGTCGTGGGGTGCTAATACCTTCCCCACACATAACCGACTCCCGAACCCTTATCTAGTCTCAAGGACCCTTATCCATTTCAAAAGGGATTTTCATATGTTTGCCCTTAAACTAAACTTTGGTGGCGGCTTCATTTTTGAACCTTCGAGGAATCCTCACTCGGATATTTCGGTCGCTACACACATTTAGTTAGTTAGGCTTGACTCTCTTAGTTAGTCCCTAGTGAAGTCGCCAGCTGTAGCGATCGAAAAATCCGGAGGAGGGATTCTTCGACATTTACAATGAAGCCGCCACCAATATTTATTTTTAGGAGAAAATATTGGAAAAAAACCTTTTAAAAGGACAAGGGGGTTTGCAGACCAGGTTTAGGCTCGGGAGTCGTTTATGCGTGGGGAAGGTATTAGCACCCTACGACATCCCTCCTAAGGAAGGTTACCTTTTAACTAAATGTGCAAACATCTATTAATTCAAAAATAATGTTTTTACCCTTATAGATGTAAAAATAAAAAAAGACTCACTAAACGGTTAGTTATTTTTTGTACTTTTTGAGAAAAATGAGAGAAATGAATTTAAAGGGAAAAAAAGGTTTTTTTTATTAGTGCAATTGACAGAGGTAGAGAATCAAACCGCACGTAGTTCTTGGATAGAAAAAGTGTGTTTGTTTTGTTGATTTTTATTTTGAATAGGGATTTTAGGACTATTGAGCCGTACAGTTCATCCATCCTAAAACAATGACTAACCCGGCCGTACGGCCGAACTAATCCCCTATTCATTTTTGGAAAAACGTAAGTTTGTGAAATAAATTGTTTGATAGTGGAAAAACTTGAAAAGAATGAAAACATAGTGTATTTGTAAAAAAAGGGGATGTAGATAACAGGGGGGCTGTATTTAGAAAAAGGGTGGTGTAATCAGTGAGCCCAGTTCATTTTTTCTTTTTCGAACTGGGCTGCGTGTTTCGGAAACATGGGCTTACGAGGGGTGTGCAGAGCAAAAGGGGGGTGTGAATAATGATTTGGATAAAAAAAAGGAAGAGACGAAAATGCCCTGAGGCTCTACACTATATAAACTCAAACTAAAAAAGAAACCCTAAAATTCACTCCCCTCTTCTCCTACGGCGCCTACCTAAAAAAGACTCCCAAACCCTAAATTTTCCTCAGCCACCCACCCGCCGTAACTCCTCTCTCCCTTTCCAACGGCACCGTCCTCTCTCCCCCTAACCCTAATCCTCTTCTCCTCTCTCAGGGCCGTTTCACTTCCCTCTTCTCACATACCCTAATCTCATCTCTCCTCTTCTCCTCACCAAATCGTAACTCCGCGAAGGTGGTTGGGCGATCTGGACAGTGTCTGGTTATTTGGCTACGGTGGTGCCGATTTGTGGGTAGGTGCTGTCGATGGGAGGTGTTGCGGTTCGAGGTGCAGGTTTTAGTCGTAAAGGGGGGTGGCTAACGGTGATGAGGGGGGTTTGCGGTCGTGTTGGTGTACTATGGGTGGTTGACGGTGAGGCGGCCGTTTGGTGTACTGATAGAGACAGGGGGTGAGGTGCGATGGTTCGTGGAGGAGTAACGGTTTGGTGGTGTTTGGGCTGTGAGTGGTGTTCACGGTGGAAGGGAGGAGACAGTGAGGGTGTTTGGGGGGTTTTGGATGGTCGCAGTTGTTTGGGCTGTGAGTGGTGTTTACGGTGGAGGGGAGGAGACAGTGAGGGTGTTTGGTGGTGGTTGTTGTTTCTGCGGTGGTTGTTTGGGTGGTTTTGTGGTGCGTACGGTGGGGGAATTGACAGGGAGGTGGAGGAAGGGCGCACTGTTACGGTGGCCGAAGGTGGTGACCACCACAGGGTGGTCGGAGCTTCAAGCTCCTCCTTTTTCTTCCTTTCTTCTCTGATTTCTTAATTTTGGGTGTTTGATCCCTAATTTTTTGTGTTTTCCGTAACTGTAATGTTTCCCCCCCTTTGTGATTTCTGTTTGTTGGCTTTTATAGGGAAGACAAATTAATGAGATAAAAAATTGTTGTTATGCTTTTGCAGAGAATCAGAGTAGTGGAGCAGAGGAGGTTAATGGAGCAGAGGAGCAGCAGCAAGATGGTGCTTGCAAAGCTGTCCTGTTGGAGCAAATTGGGAAAGTGACAAAGGAGCAAGAAGAAATTAGCATTGGCCTAATTCTTCAAATGGCAGCAGCAGTGCTGCCCCTAGCAGCAGGGGAGCTCCTGCCCCTTTTTTATTTTATTTTATTACTCACCTATGTCTAGGGTTAAGTACACTTCATTTAAATGTCTTTAAATGGTTTTTCATTCATATCCTTCCTTGAGCTCTCTTCGTGAACCATGTCTGTACCCACGAAGCCCCGTTATTCTAGTTGATCATTCCCAAAACAAGGTTGAAAGCATTATAACGCAAGGAATGAAACACAACATCATAATACTATATAAAAGCTACTCAAGGTTCATTACAAACTAATAGAAATCCAACTACAAAGTGATTTAGCTCATAACAAGCTTCATCAACACAATATAAACAAACAAGCTTATATTACCGTAGGTAGAAAAGAGGAAGATGGTTGCAAAAGATGCACTCCAAGAATCCCAAGTCATATACGTTGAATGAAGCTATGGCGTGAGCTAACCTTGAATGAAATCTAAAAACTATACTAAAAGTAAAAGCTTCAAGAGTGGAATTACAATGAAGAAAGACTAAGATGTCAAGATAGAATTCTCCAAGTTAAAACTCTCTCTTCGTATGAAATGTATGTGTAGCTACTGACTTAGCCCTTTTTGATTAGATAAATCCCTATTAGATATTATCCTCATTAGATATTATCCATAAAGCTACTTTACAAAAATGTGTGATGATTAAAATCACCAACTATCACATGGGCTTCAACTAGGAGGCGCCAAGTGTATTTTTGCACCCACTTGGAGGTCAAAATGTCATGCTGGGAAGAAGAAGATCAGATTGATGACTCATCATTCAGCAAGTGGCTTCACAAATATCCAAGTGGTGCACGCTCCTTAGCGCTGTAGCGCTTACTGCTGGCCTACCGCTGCAGCACTTACTGCTGGCCTACCGCTGCAGCACTCAGACAAAACATCAATATATTCACAAAGGCACCTATTATGCCCAATATTTAGGAAATCAAGCCTAAACTTATATTTATGCAGTCAATCACATATTTACATGTTAAAGCATTAAAATTACTTGAGAACACACTTTGATTTACGTATTAACAGCATAAATAACACATATAAATATGAGTTATCACACCCCCAAACTTAAACCATTTCTTGTCCTCAAGCAAAGACGCTTGAATGAAATCTAAGTAAGCAACAAAACATAATTAGCTGCATCTTTTAAATCAAACACAATTTCACAAAAACTTGTTCTCAAGCAAAACCAACATTTTAAGACCATTTTTAACACACCCACACAACATTGTGCATCACAACAATTAGAATCATTACTGCTCACTTGTGAGTGTGTGACTTCAAAGCTTAGTTAAGTTCCTAGCCAATTTCAGAATTTCTCTAAGGCTTTGGATAGAGTGGCTTTCTTTTGGATTAGCCAAAGAATTTTTCAAAAAGGAGAGTGGAATAACAAATTCACACAAGTATTTGGGGGCTTCAAAGCACAACAAAGGGCTTTGATTAGGCAATTTAGATCATTGGTCAGTGCAAAAGGTTTTGATTTAGTTATTTCTCAGACGCTGTAGCGTTTAGACGCTGCAGCGCTGGCAATTTGATGAACAAAACTAGCTGCTGCCTTTACTACTGAGCTCCTTATTTGCATTTCTTTTTCTTTTTCTTTTCATGCATTCTTGGAACAACTCAACAAATTTTTTAGACATTTTGCAACTTTTTTCAAGACCACTTGCACACTTTTGTTTCATTTTGCTTTGACCAACTATCATCTTGGTTTCTAGCCTTAACATAACCGATGCACCCCCAAACTTAGCTTCAAAAACAACTCTCAATTTTGAATGAAAACTTGACCATCCCTTGGTTACCCAAGACTAACTTTAGCCTTAGATAATCCCTAACTAACTAGGTTCTTCACTAAGCTTGGATTTGTGTAAAAGCAGCAATAAAACTATTTCATTGATTATACAAGGCTGCTTAATTATCTTTTGGTTTGGTTGGCATAAGTTTAATTTTTGTTACTAAATAATTTAAAACTTGCAGCTACTCATATTTTCTATTTAACACATGCAATAACATTTAAAAACATATTATAACACAATATTACTATTATAACTAACCAACAAAATATAACATAGATATTTAAATGCTATAACATAACATAACATAATAAGGTCCTCCCCCCAAACGAAAACCTAGCAGTGTCCCCACTGCTTTCATGCTACAAAAAGGGAGAGGCCTTGGGTACAAGGAAACAGAATATAATAAGAAAATAAAACAACAATACTAAACACTAGGCTTAAACAGCCAGACATGTGTTTTTTTTTTAAACGCTTGCCTCAGATTGGTCCTGCCTTCAGGCATTTGCTAGCCCTGGAAGGGGAAAGTGGTGCTGCCCTGGCAGCTTTCTTCTTTGGTGTGGGTGGTTTGGGTTTTTCTACCGCTACAGCGGTAGACGCTGTAGTGTTTGATCCTTCTTCTTCTTTTTCTGCTTTTTCTTCCTCTTCCTGCTGTCCTTTGTTGCCAGCCTTCATGTGCACCAACTCATCTGTAGCCTCTTCTTCACAAGTCTTTTCACTAGCCTCCTTTTCTGCTTGAACCACATCAGGATTAGCGTCGCTAGACGCTGCAGCATTAGCCGTTGTAGCGCCTACTGACTGAAAACCTTCTTGTGGGTGCTCAGCCAACTTGACTCCCTGGGTTTTCTTTGACCTAGCATAAGACTTCCGTGCTTTCTTGGCTTTCAGAATTTGGGCTTCAGGTTGTTCTTCTTGTTCTTTGGGTTGCTGTTGTTCAGGTTGTTTTTCTGGGGCTGCTTTTGTGGGTGATTTGTGTGGTGGCAGAGTGGTTGGCTCAGAGATGGTGGTGGGGATTGCTGGTGGATTAATTTTGCTGGGTGGGGATATTGGTTTGTTGGGACTAGGGGTTGGGTCACACTGAATTTCCTCTAATTCTTCATCTTTTGTAGTTTTAGTTTCTTCACCACTTTCAATTTTCTCTCCTGATGACTCTTCATCATCTTGTTTTTCCATTTCTTTCATCACAACAATTGTTTCTTGTTCATCATCCTCACTAATTTCTTCCATTTCCTCAGATTCCAGGCTCTCCTCCTCTTCTATAATCACCTTTTTTACCCTTTTTACCGGGCTCTTCACTGGTTTCTTAACCGGGCTCTTCATTTCCTTCCTTTTCTCAGCCTTGCTTTTCTCAGGTTCCACCCTTTTTGATGGCTCTTCGTCCATTAGCCATTTAGGGAATTCAGGGGGTGGAACAGAGGTTTTACCCTGTAGCGACCGAAAAATCCGGAGGAGGGATTCTTCGGCAATGAGAGAAATGAATTTAAAGGGAAAAAAGGTTTTTTTTTTTTTGAGATTAAAAAAGGTATTTTTATTAGTGCAACTGACAGAGGTCGGCCGCCCTCTAGTCCAACGTATCTCCTGGTAGAGAATCAAATCGCGCGTAGTTCTTGGATAGAACAAGTTTGTTTGTTTTGTTGATTTTTATTTTGAATAGGGATTTTAGGACTATTGAGCCGTACGGTTCATCCATCCTAAAACGATGACTAACCCGGCCGTACGGCCGAATTAATCCCCTATTCATTTTTGGAAAAACGTAAGCTTGTGAAATAAATTGTTTGATAGTGGAAAAATTTGAAAAGAATGAAAACATAGTGTATTTGTAAAAAAGGGGGATGTAGATAACAGGGGGGCTGTACTTCGAAAAAGGGTGGTGTAATCAGCGAGCCCAGTTCATTTTCTTTTTGCGAACTGGGCTGCGTGTTTCGGAAACATGGGCTTACGAGGGGTGTGCAGAGCAAAAGGGGGGGGGGGTGTGAATAATGATTTGGATAAAAAAAACGAAGAGGCGAAAATGCCCCAAGGCTCTACACTATAAAAACTAAAACTAAAAAAGAAACCCTAATATTCACTCCCCTCTTCTCCCACGGCGCCTACCTAAAAAAGACTCCCAAACCCTAAATTTTCCTCAGCCACCCACCCGCCGTAACTCCTCTCTCCCTTTCCAACGGCGCCCTCCTCTCTCCCCCTAACCCTAATCCTCTTCTCCTCTCTCAGGGCCGTTTCACTTCCCTCTTCTCACATACCCTAATCTCATCATTCCTCTCCACCGCGTCACTCTCCTCCTCTCCTCACCAAATCGTAACTCCGCGATGGTGGTTGGGCGATCTGGATAGTGTCTGGTTATTTGGCAACGGTGGTGCCGATTTGTGGGTAGGTGCTGTCGATGGGAGGGGTGTGGCGGTTCGCGGTGGAGGTTTTAGTCGTAAAGGGGGGTGGCTTACGGTGATGAGGGGGGTTTGCGGTCGTGTTGGTGTACTATGGGTGGTTGACGGTGAGGCAGCCGTTTGGTGTACTGTGGGTGGTTGACGGTGAGGCGGCCATTTGGTGTACTGATAGAGACAGGGGGTGAGGTGCGATGGTTCGTGGAGGAGTAACGGTTTGGTGGTGTTTGGGCTGTGAGTGGTGTTCACGGTGGAAGGGAGGAGGCAGTGAGGGTGTTTGGGGGTTTTGGATGGTCGCGGTTGTTTGGGGTGTGAGTGGTGTTTACGGTGGAGGCGAGGAGACAGTGAGGGTGTTTGGTGGTGGTTGTTTCGACGGTGGTTGTTTGGGTGGTTTTGTGGTGCGTACGGTGGGGGAACTGACAGGGAGGTGGAGGAAGGGTGCATTGTTACGGTGGCCGAAGGTGTTGCCACCACAGGGTGGTCGGAGCTTCAAGCCCCTCCTTTTTCTTCCTTTCTTCTCTGATTTCTTAATTTTGGGTTTTTGATCCCTGTTTTTTTATGTTTCCCGTAACTGTAATGTTTTTCCCCCCTTTTGTGATTTCTGTTTGTTGGCTTTTATAGAGAAGGCAAACTAATGAGACAAAAAATTGTTGTTATGCTTTTGCAGAGAATCAGAGTAGTGGAGCAGAGGAGGTTAATGGAGCAGAGGAGCAGCAGTAAGGTGGTGCCTGCAAAGCTGTCCTGTTGGAGCAAATTGGGAAAGTGACAAAGGAGCAAGAAGAAATTAGCATTGGCCTAATTCTTCAAATAGCAGCAGGGGCGCTCCTGCCCCTTTTTTATTTTATTTTATTTTGATTTTAATTTTGGTACTTTCTTGTATTTAAATTTTGTCTATATATGTGTACTATAGTTGACTTTGTAAAAAAAAACTGATAATAAAAATAAAAAAACATTTATTCACAATCTGATTTATATTAGATTTTAATAACAAAATTAAACTGATAACAACGATGATAAACATACGTATACGACGAGACGCGAACGCATGTCCGCAACGAGAATACGCGAATTTGCGTATCAAAATAAACACTCGTACACAACGAGACACGAGCACCCGTCCGCAACGGGGATAAAAATGTGTACATTATTAACAATAGCACACGCGCACCAAAGAGAAGTAACACGCCTATACACGACTGGGAACGACACACATAGACGACAAAAACAATATTTTGGATTTTCTAGTAAGCTTTAAATTAGGCGGACAAAATTAGGGTTTGACAGCTTCCCCTCTTTATTTATATTTTACTAGGAAATATGAAGGGTTTCCAAATTTCTCGAGTATAATAGAAATGAAGATAAAAAGACACTAATTTTGTCATGACTATTTTTTTTTAGAAATTATTTGAAAGATAATGGGTTGACATAGAATAAAAGTAAATAAGGGTCACCGGGGATCTGAAGGAGCACTAGGGCTCTGATGGTCTAATTGCAGTCGATGCTTGGCGCATTGATTGCAGTTAAACTGAAGGACCGACGGGGTCTGAGGGGCATGCCTAAGCCTGATGGACCAATGGGTCTGATGGAGCGCAAACTTGCAACGGTACTAGTAAAACGGTCTGCTTGGGGAGTGGCCTTTTTCGAGTGGCCATGGGTGGCAAGGTCAGGTCGTTGACCTGATTTGTCCATCTCGAAGGACGTGCGCTGAGTCTTAGGATGACACAGCTAGTCTGAAAGACTTGGGGTCAGACGATCCGTCGCGCTCAGTGTCGACATAGTGATCTGGTGGTAGAGTTCGAAGGCATTGTTTGGACGTGTTAATTCGAACTGACCTGAAGGACCTGGGGTCGGATGATCCGTCGCGCTCAGTGTCGACGTAGTGATCTGAAGGTAGAGTTCGAAGTCGTTGTTTGGACGTGTTGATTCAAACTAAACTGAAGGACCTGGGGTCAGATGATCGGTCGGTTGCTCGATAACGCGACGCGATCTGGATTGAAGGACCATTGGTGGTCTGAAGGAGCGCTGGGGCTCAGAAGGACCACTGGGGGTCCGCAAGAACACTGGGACTCTGAATTGTGGTATGAGACCAGCGCTTGGAGCACTGACTTTGAGGGAACAAACTATTGGGATTGGCGCATGGCGTACTTGCCTAGAACATACCTAATGAATGCATTTACCTGAGAAGGGAAAAAATCTATCTATATTTGGCATGCCTAAAAATGCAATGAATGATGTATGCGTGCAATATAGGTATGTGAGATTGTAGGTATCCGATGGGATGAACGAAACGTGGCAGATGATGTGAGTTGAAGTTGATGGAACATGGAGGTTGACAAACAACGTCTGTGAATGCAGATAAGATATGCACGTGATTGTGCTGATTAATGTAATGGAATGATCGATTTTTTCCTCTTTTTTTGCTTTTTTTTTCTTGGTATATAATGAGCGTATGAAATGCAAAGTGTGAATGTGATGCAAATGTAATGCTTTGATGCGAATGCCGCGGTGGATAAAGGAAAACACCCAAATGCATGGTACAATGATATGATTAGTGATGTAAAAAACTTTTTGGCAACTATGAGACCGGCACTTGGCACATCTATCGAAGCAAACAATGTTATGCATGTGACAGACGTGCAATGATTGGTATCTGGTGGAATGATGAATGAAATGGGTATGCCATGGGTGTTGAACCTGAAGGAATGGGAAAGTTGACAAACGATGTATGAGATGTGAATGTGACTGTAGTGATTAATGTGTGATGATGAATGTAATGGATGGATTTTTCTTTTTGCTTTATTTATTTATTTATTTTGCTTCTTTTCATGATGCATGCAATGCGAATGTGAATATGAGATGTGTTAGTGCCCTTTCTAGAGATTGAGATGTGTATTTGCAGACTTTTTCGAAATTGATATTCTTTCCTACAACTAGTTAGCAGGTAACCTTCCTTAGGAAGGATGTCGTGGGGTGCTAATACCTTCCCCACACATAACCGACTCCCGAACCCTTATCTGGTCTCAATGACCCTTATCCATTCCAAAAGGGATTTTCCAATGTTTTCCCTTAAACTAAACTTTGGTGGCGGCTTCATTTTTGAACCTTCGAGGAATCCTCACTCAGATTTTTCGGTCGCTACACACATTTAGTTAGTCAGGCTTGACTCTCTTAATTAGTCCCCAGTGAAGTCGCCAGCTGTAGCGTCCGAAAAATCCGGAGGAGGGATTCTTCGACGTTTACAATGAAGCCGCCACCAATATTTATTTTTTGGAGAAAATATTGGAAAAAAACCTTTTAAAAGGACAAGGGGTTTGCGGACCAGGTTTAGGCTCGGGAGTCGTTTATGCGTGGGGAAGGTATTAGCACCCTACGACATCCCTCCTAAGGAAGGTTACCTTTTAACTAAATGTGCAAACATCTATTAATTCAAAAATAATGTTTTTACCCTTATAGATGTAAAAATAAAAAAAAGACTCACTAAACGGTTAGTTATTTTTTGTACTTTTTGAAAAAAATGAGAGAAATGAATTTAAAGGGAAAAAAAAGGTTTTTTTATTAGTGCAATTGACAGAGGTCGGCCGCCCTCTGGTCCTACGTGTCTTCTGGTAGAGAATCAATTCGCACGTAGTTCTTGGATAGAAAGAGTTGGTTTGTTTTGTTGATTTTTATTTCGAATTGGGATTTTAGGACTATTGAGCCGTACAGTTCATCCATCCTAAAACGATGACTAACCCGGCCGTACGGCCGAATTAATCCCCTATTCATTTTTGGAAAAACGTAAGTTTGTGAAATAAATTGTTTGATAGTGGAAAAATTTGAAAAGAATGAAAACATAGTGTATTTGTAAAAAAGGGGGATGTAGATAACAGGGGGGCTGTATTTAGAAAAAGGGTGGTGTAATCAGCGAGCCCAGTTCATTTTTTTTTGCGAACTGGGCTGCGTGTTTCGGAAACATGGGCTTACGAGGGGTGTGCAGAGCAAAAGGGGGGGTGCGAATAATGATTTGGATAAAAAAACGAAGAGACGAAAATGCCCTGAGGCTCTACACTATATAAACTAAAACTAAAAAAGAAACCCTAAAATTCACTCCCCTATTCTCCCACGGCGCCTACCTAAAAAAGACTCCCAAACCCTAAATTTTCCTCAGCCACCCACCCGCCGTAACTCCTCTCTCCCTTTCCAACGGCGCCGTCCTCTCTCCCCCTAACCCTAGTCCTCTTCTCCTCTCTCAGGGCCGTTTCATTTCCCTCTTCTCACATGCCCTAATCTCATCTCTCCTCTCCACCGCGTCACTCTCCTCCTCTCCTCACCAAATCGTAACTCCACGAAGATGGTTGGGCGATCTGGACAGTGTCTGGTTATTTGGCTACGGTGGTGCCGATTTGTGGGTAGGTGCTGTCGATGGGAGGGGTGTGGCGGTTCGCGGTGGAGGTTTTAGTCGTAAAGGGGGGGGGGGTGGTTTACGGTGATGAGGGGGGTTTGCGGTCGTGTTGGTGTACTATGGGTGGTTGACGGTGAGGCGCCGTTTGGTGTACTGTGGGTGGTTGACGGTGAGGCGGCCGTTTGGTGTACTGATAGAGACAGGGGGTGCGATGGTTCGTGGAGGAGTAACGGTTTGGTGGTGTTTGGGCTGTGAGTGGTGTTCACGGTGGAAGGGAGGAGACAGTGAGGGTGTTTGGGGGTTTTGGATGGTCGCGGTTGTTTGGGCTGTGAGTGGTGTTTACGGTGAAGGGGAGGAGACAGTGAGGGTGTTTGGTGGTGGTTGTTGTTCCAGCGGTGGTTGTTTGGGTTGTTTTGTGGTGCGTACGGTGGGGGAACTGACAGGGTGGTGGAGGAAGGGCGCATTGTTACGGTGGCCGAAGGTGGTGACCACCACAGGGTGGTCGGAGCTTCAAGCTCCTCCTTTTTCTTCCTTTCTTCTCTGATTTCTTTATTTTGGGTTTTTGATCCTTGTTTTTTTGTGTTTCCCGTAACTGTAATGTTTTCCACCCCCTTTTGTGATTTCTGTTTGTTGGGTTTTATAGAGAAGGCAAATTAATGAGACAAAAAATTGTTGTTATGCTTTTGCAGAGAATCAGAGTAGTGGAGCAGAGGAGGTTAATGGAGCAGAGGAGCAGCAGCAAGGTGGTGCCTGCAAAGCTGTCCTGTTGGAGCAAATTGGGAAAGTGACAAAGGAGCAAGAAGAAATTAGCATTGGCCCAATTCTTCAAATGGCAGCAGCAGTGCTGCCCTAGCAGCAGGGGCGCTCCTGCCCATTTTTTATTTTATTTTATTTTGATTTTAATTTTTGTATATTCTTGTATTTAAATTTTGTCTATACATGTGTACTATAGTTGACTTTGTAAAAAAAAACTGATAATAAAAATAAAAAAATTTATTCACAATCTGATTTTTATTAGATTTTAATAACAAAATTAAACTGATAACAACGACGATAAACATACGTATACGACGAGACACGAATGCGTGTCCGCAACAAGAATACGCGAATTTGCGTATCAAAATAAACACTCGTACACAACGAGACACGAGCACCCGTCCGCAATGGGGACAAAAATGTGTACATTCTTAACAATAGCACATGCGCACCAAAGAGAAGTAACACGCCTATACACGACGGAGAACGACACACATAGACGACAAAAACAATATTTTGGATTTTCTAGTAAGCTTTAAATTAGGCGAACAAAATTAGGGTATGACATACCCTTTGAGATCTGGGCACACAATGCCTTCTCCCACTCAAACTTGTCCCTAACAAAATTACAGAGAGCCCGCTGCTTCAGCGCCAACCCCTGTAGCGCTACAGAGTCAACAGACGCTGTAGCGGCAGGCTTCTGCTTTGTCTTAAAAACACAAGGGAATGCTCCCTAAGGGGATCTCCTTTCTTCCTTCATTTCCACCTCAACATCAGCACTTAAACATAAATCAGTTATTAGGCAGGGAAAGTAAAGATTACCTCCCTTTTTGATTCTGCACTTTTCTATTTCCTTTGCAATTAATTTCCCCACATCAATCTTTTCACCAGCCATGATTGCATCAATGACTATCAGCCTCTCTTTCTCCACAAAAGTTGTGTGAGAGGTAGGTAACAAGGAGTGCTTAATGAAGCTACACCACAAGTTAGCCTCCTCACACAAATAAGCCTTCTTTATCTTGTACTCAGCACCAAACTTATCCCATTTAGCCCCTTCAACACAGATTCTTTCTCTGACTCCCTCCATTTCAGCATCTCCCCAGGTCTGTACCTTGCTCTCCAGAGCTTTTCCATGGTATCCAAGGTGGAAAAGATCGTTGATGGCCCTTGCGTTGAAGTTAACAATTTCACCCCCGACCACAGAATAAGTTTGGGGCTTTCCAACCTTGGGCTCTTCTATTCCTGCGTAGAATTCTCTCACCAACGAGATCAAGTATTCTTTTCGGTTCTTGATGAAGCTTTCCCAACCAAGTGCTGTGACAGCGCTTGTGAAGGCCTCAGGAGCTTTATCTGTCTTGAATTCCCTCTCAGCTATAAACTCCATTTTCCAGAATCTCTGAGAATCTAGGGCCGTTTTGGTTGGTTTAGATGGTTCTGGGCTCATGTTGACTCCTTTACCAGATTTCTTAGCTGCTGCCTGTTTTTTAGTCATGGCGCTGGCTTTGGTTTTGAAAACGCTGGGGATTGGACGGTTAGGTTTTGTTGGAAAACGCTGGTTCAACGTTAGAAAAGAGAGAGAAATGAGAATGGGGGGTTTCGCGAGGAAGGGTAAGGACGGTTATGTCTTGGCGGCGAAGGAGAGAGTAGTTGAATGCGTGGGTAGGGGTGAAATGTTGAGAAGTGACCGTTATGAGTGAAGTGGGAGAGAGAAAAGGTAAAGTGATTTGATTGGACTGTTCAATACTGCAGGAGCAGTTCAGGATAAGGGTTAAATTGCCAGCTCACCCATAAGTGAAGATATTTTATTTTTTTGTTTGACCACGCTCAGCCCTTCAATAACAACCGCTGTAGCGCCTTTGCAACGGGTAAACGCTGCAGCGCTAAACCTGATACCTGAAACTCTTAGCTGATTTCTTGCAAAAAGAGAAAACACAAGAGAACATAAAATTTATTAAAATCCTTGGGGTGCCTCCCAAGAGCGCTTGCTTTAAGAGTCTGCAGCCAGACTTTCTCTTTTAATTAGAGATCTTTAAACTCAATTGTGGTTTTGTTTCTTACCACATCTCCACCAAAGTATTGGTTGACCCTCTGACCATTAACTTTAAAGGTAGTGTCAGTTGCTGGATCATAGAGGTCTACTGCTCCATGGTTATATATTTTCACCAATTTGAATGGGCCAGACCATCTAGACTTCAACTTACCAGGAAACAATCTTAATCTGGAGTTGAACAACAACACCTGCCCTCCTTCAGTCAGCTCTTTTCTTAGCAGTTTCTGGTCATGCCATACTTTAGTTTTCTCTTTGTAGATTGCTGCATTTCCATAGGCAAAGTGCCTAGTTTCTTCCAATTCATGTAATTGCAGCAATCTAGCACCTCCTGCTTCGTTGTAGTCAAAATTGAGTTTTTTCAATGCCCAATGGGCTTTGTGCTGAAGCTCAATTGGCAAGTGACAGGATTTTCCATAAACCAGCCTATAGGGAGACATCCCTAGAGGTGTTTTAAAAGCAGTCCTGTAGGCCCACAATGCATCATCTAGATGTATTGCCCAATCCTTTCTTGTAGGCCCTACCATTTTCTCCAGCATTCTCTTTATTTCTCTATTAGATAACTCAGTCTGACCACAAGTTTGTGGGTGGTAAGCAGTGGCAATTTTATGCTTGACTCCATATTTAGCCAAGAGAGTCTCAATCAATTTATTACAGAAGTGAGAACCCTCATCACTTATTATGGCTCTTGGAGTTCCAAACCTTGTAAAAATATTCTTCAACAAAAATTTGCTCACAGAATTTGCATCATTATTGGGTAGAGCAACAGCCTCTACCCATTTTGAAACATAATCCACAGCTACAAGGATGTACAGATTTCCATGAGAAGGGGGAAAGGTCCCATGAAATCCATTCCCCAAACATCAAAGAGTTCTATCTCTAAGATGTTTGTTAATGGCATCTCATGCCTACTTGATATGTTCCCAGTTCTCTGGCATCTGTCACACCCTTTTCACAAAGTCTTGAGCATTTTTAAAAAGTGTAGGCCAATAGTAACCAGATTGTAATACCTTTGCAGCAGTTCTGATCCCACCAAAATGCCCACCACATGGTGCAGAATGGCAGTGCTGTAGCACTTGGTCTTGTTCTTCCTCAGCCAGGCATCTCCTCATCAATTGATCTTGGCATTTTTTGTAGAGAAAAGGTTCATCCCAGTAATATTGTTTCACTGTATGGAAGAACCTTCTTTTCTGCTGATAATTCATCTCAACAGGTACCACCTTGCTCACTAAAAAATTTACTACGTCAGCATACCAAGGTGTTGCAGGTTCAGGCGCTACAGCGTCTAGCGTGTTAGCGCTAACCGCTGCAGCGGTTGATGTTTCAGTAGCTATTGCCAATAGCTGTTCATCTGGAAAGTGTTCCTTGATCTCTCCTCCTGCTGTACCTGCATTTTCTCTTTCTATTCTAGATAGATGATCAGCAACTTGGTTCTCCACTCCTTTTTTATCTCTAATTTCTAAATCAAACTCTTGGAGTAGGAGAACCCACCTTATTAGCCTTGGCTTTGCATCTTTTTTTTGTGATCAAGTACTTGATGGCAGAATGGTCAGTGAAAACAATTACTTTTGTACCAACCAAGTATGATCTAAACTTGTCAAATGCATAGACCACAGCCAATAATTCCTTTTTTCAGTAACTGTGTAATTCAGTTGAGACTCTACAAGTGTTTTACTAGCATAATAGATTGAATGGAAAATTTTATCATACCTTTTCCCAAGCACAGCTCCAATGGCAAAGTCGCTAGCATCACACATAAGCTCAAAAGGCTTACTCCAGTCAGGAGCTATAACAACTGGTGCCGTTATTAAAGCTTTCTTCAGTTTTTGGAAGGCCTGCATGCATTGTTCATCAAATTTGAAAGGGACATCATGCTGCAGTAATTGACACAAAGGTTTGGAGATTTTTGAAAAATCTTTTATGAACTTCCTATAGAATCCAGCATGCCCCAAAAAGCTGTTGAACCAAGGACAAACACTCTATGTTTTGAATGATAACAAATTACACCTTGTCTACTAATGGTTCAAGTTGAATGAAGTACAGGACGGAAATCAAAAACAGGAAATATTAAAGTGGAGCAGCTTGGAGAAGAAGCCGCCGTAGAAGAATCAAGACCTAATTGTTTATCCGCTTTCAATAGGACAAAGTGTAAGGTCCTATCACTTAAGGTCTATGACATTTTAATAGCTGGGAGATGATTTTTGAAAACATGCATCATGCATCAAAACAAGCTTTAGAAAATATGTTATGCATGCATGACAAGCTTTGGAAAATATTTTATGCATGCATGGCAAAGCCCTAAACCTATGCTTTGGAAAATATGTTATGCATGCATGGAAAGCTTTGGAAAATATTTTATGCATGCATGGCAAAGCCCTAAACCTAAAAACAATTTTGTGGAAAACTTGAAATCGATTCCTATCATTTTCTAAAGCATGAAATCGATTTCCTAAGCTATTATAAAGCTTGAAATCGATTTCCTAATATATTGTTGAAGCAAAGAATAGATTATATAGTTAATACATTAAAGCATGAAATCGATTGCTTGCTTCCTTTCTAAAGTGTAAAATCGATTTCCAACTCCCAATGAGAGATGATAATCGATTTCCAAGTCATCTTAAAAAGAAAAGAATCGATTCCTAGCCTTTCCTGAGCAAACTAAAGAATTGATTCTTGGCTTCCTTTTTGAGAGTATGAAATCGATTCATTGCCTTCCTTATTTGTTAAAATCGATTATATACTAAATATATTGGAGTATGAAATCGATTTTAAGCTTCCTTCCTTTGAAACAATCGATTGTCTCACTCCTTATTTTAAGCAAAGAATCGATTACAATGCATTCCTTTTTAAGAGAAGAATCGATTATGCCATCTAGTGTATCAGAGCACAAAATCAATTCTTGCTCTACTTATTTTATTTCAACGGTCAATTTTTTACATTCCCTATAAATAGGGAGCTTGGATCCACAGATCCAACACACCACAACACAACAACACCTCTCTACTTCTCACCTTCGAAACTCTAGATCTGAGAAAGAGAGAAAATAGAGCTATCACTTTCATATCATTTTCTATAGATCTAGTCACTCATCTCTCTCAGCTATTATATTGTCATACTATCTGAGGTGATTAGATCATAGCTTCTATTTTGTAATCTACTATTGTGGGGTCATTTTGAAATCCTGGGAAGTATTCTTGGGTCGTTCAATCAGGAGATTGAAGCGGTTTTTTGAAATCCTGGGAAGTGTTCTTGGGTCTCTCAATCGGGGAGATTGAGTTGGTTTGAAATCCTGGGAAGTGTTCTTGGGTCTCTCAATCGGGGAGATTGAGTTGGTTTGAAATCCTGGGAGGTGCTCTTGGGTCGTTCAATCAGGAGATTGAAGTGGTTGTGAAATCCTTAGCTGTGTGCACGGGTTCTCAATTAGGGTTAATTGAGATTAGCTATAGGGAAGTTGTTTGCTTGTAAACATTGAAGAGGTTCTTCACATATAGTGGTTGTTATTGTAACACCCTAAATATTTAATTAATTCATTTAATTAAGTATTTAGGTATTTCTTTTATTTAATTGGGTTTTTATTATTTGTTAGAAGTGTTTTAATTAATTTTGGTGGTACTAGGAGGGAGTGGAGGCGCCACTTGCATGACTTGGGCTTAAGTGAAAAAGCCCAAGCCCATGATCCACAAGTATGCGAAGTGGCTTGGTTAGTTGGAGGCTAGGGTTTTGCTAGGGGTTGCGAAATCGAAAGAGAGAGAGAGAGCAAGAGAGAAAGAGAGGAGCGTGAGAAAGAGAGAGAGCAAGAGGCGGCCAAGAGGAGAAGGAGAAGAGGAAATTCGAAGAGCAAGGAGAGAAGAGATCACCATTGTAGCTGAGGTTCTGTTGGTGATTGCATCCTAGGGCATCGAATTCTTCTTCTTGAAAAGGTTAGGGGAGCTCTATCCTTCCATCTAATAGATCTCATGATAGGTCCTAGATCTAGGGTTTATATTAGGACCATGTGTTTCTTGATGTTCTTTGATGTTCTTGGTTTGCCCATGATGATGATCTTCATATATATATATATATATATATATGTATGCCATATGCGAATTGACTTAGTATTCGAACCTTGAGATAATGCGAATTATGTGTGGGTTTTGATGATTTTGGCATTTGTGTGTTCATGGAATTATGATTTGGTATGTTGGAATGCTTGAGGTTTCGCAATTTGGGTGAGTGTGTGCATGGGCGCCTAGGGCGCCAAGGTGATGGTGATGATAGTGCTCAAAGGAATTTTGTTAATTGATTAAATTAAGTGTTATTTTGAGTGTTGAAAAATATAAGATTTTGATGAGTTAAATTGCTAAAAATCAGTTTTAGGTGTTTTGGAAAGTTGCTGGAAAATTGGTGATTTTTGGTTGCTGCAAGGGCGCCTAAGGCGCCTTGTGTGTGTTGCTGAGTGTTGCCAGATTCCTGTGTGGCTGGGCGCTGGGTGCCAGCGCTGGGCGTTGTCTATCTGTGGGTCCAATTTTTAAAATGAATAATTGTTATTTTCTGATTGTTTGTGGGCGCCCAAGTGGCCGTCCCCGGTGATCGTCCCAGTGACATTGAAAAATTATATGGAGCTCTTTAAAAATCCTTTTTGGTGTATAAACAACAGTTTTAACATGGTAGTGTCAAAATGATGATTTTGACGAGGATGCCCTTGGTGGCTAGTCAAATGACTGTTTTGCCCCTAGTGGCCAAAGTTGTAGATAATGATGTGTAAATGACGAGGATGCCCTTGGTGGTTAGTCAAATGACGTTTTTGCCCTCAGTGGCTATTGTTTGAGTTGATTGATATTTATGTGTAAGTGACGATGAAAACCCAGTGACGTTTGAGGCCCGAAGGGCTAAGTGATGTTAAGGTCTAAATGGCCAAGTGACGTTGTGTGGTGATTATGAATTTGACAGGTGCTGTGCTCCTTGCGAGCAAACCGGTAAGTGACGGGTCACATAGTTGACTATGATTTGAGTAATTGTGTGTTTGTGTGTTGTGAGTGGTGCATGTCATAGTGTCTCATGCCCATATGCATAAACCCAGTGACGTTTTGAGGCCTGAGTGGCTAAGTGACGATGAGGCCTTAAGGGCTAAGCGACGTTTTGTGAAAAGGTACCTCATGCATATGCCCGCGAGTGGGTTGCATTTCATACACCTCCATGACATGAGATGAGTTATTGTAAGTGATGTGAATGAAGACTGTGGTGTGAATATTTAGTGTTTTGAATGCTGATTGTTCTAGTGCGTAGCCTATGATTAGTCCTTATCATATTTTCTATTATATGGATTGAAATGATGCTCACCCTTTCCTGTTTGAATGTTACCCCCGTGTTGGTAACGTGCAGGTGATTCTCAGTGAAGGTCTTAGCTTCACTTCTTGGGTCGAGTCGTCATGCTCTGATACGTAGCACCTGGGGGGATGTATTGATGTTTTACTGATGTATTTAGATTTTTACACCGTTGATGAGCTGATTTATTTTCCGCTGCGTTGTCGTTGGATTTTATGACGTAGTTTTCGATGTTTTGAGTTCCCCCTATTGTGGAGTGCTATGTATTGCACCTTGTTGACGTACTATTTTTATTTGAGGTTTGAAGTTTTATTTTGACGTATGTGTGACACCCTCGTGGTGAAGTTAAAAATGAATTTTTACTCTGATTTTCTAATTTAAAATAAAAGGGTAGAAAGGGGGTGTTACATTAGTGGTATCAGAGCAGTTCGGTCTGTCCGGCCAATGTTGTCCTGTCATAGTGTCTTATGACAATAGATTAGTTCTGAATCTTTGGTTTGTGCTGCAGTGATAGTTCATAATGGCTGGGAGGAACGACGCTGCTCTTGCTGCTGCATTGCAAGCTATGGCTCAGGCTGTGCAGGGTCAGCAGAATGCTGGAGATAATGCTGGTTTTCGGAGTCTGACTACCTTCCAGAGAGAGAATCCGCCCACCTTTAAGGGCAAATATGATCCAGATGGTGCTATGGCTTGGTTGAAGGAGATCGAGAGGATTTTCAGGGTGATGGACTGTACTGTTGAGCAGAAGGTCCGTTTTGGTACCCACATGTTAGCCGAGGAGGCCGACGACTGGTGGTTGGCTACTAGGCAGAGGTTAGAGGCTGTGCAGGAAGAGATTACTTGGGAGGTATTCAGCAGGGAATTTCTGAGAAAATATTTTCCTGAAGACGTCCGAGGGAAGAAAGAGATAGAGTTTTTGGAACTGAAGCAGGGTAGTATGTCTGTGACTGCCTATGCTGCGAAATTTGTGGAGCTAGCAAAATTTTATCCACACTACAGTGAGGCTACAGCTGAATTTTCTAAATGCATCAAATTTGAGAATGGGTTGAGGCCTGATATTAAAAAGGCCATTGGTTATCAGAAGATTCGAGTGTTCGCAGATCTGGTTGACAGTTGCAGAATCTTCGAGGAGGACAGTACTGCTCATTACAAAGCTACTTCTGAGAAAAAGGGTAAGTTTCAGAGTCGAAGCAAGCCGTATGAGGTTCCTGCGGGTAAGAGTTATCAGAAGGCTGCTGGAGGTAAGGGTTCTAGTGGGGGAGATGCCCCTGCTAGCATTGTCTGTTATAAGTGTGGCAAGCCTGGCCACAAGAGTACTACATGCAGGTCTGATGAAAGGAATTGCTACCGTTGTGGTAAAAAGGGTCATATGGCAGCCGAGTGTAAGGTCAAGGATGTGGTGTGTTTCAACTGTGGTGAGTCTGGGCATATCAGTACAAAGTGTACAAAGCCGAAGAAGGAAAGGTCTACTAGGAAGGTATTTGCATTGGCAGGAGAGGAGTCTGATGATGATGATGGTCTGATTAGAGGTACGTGTTTTATTAATGGTACTTCTCTGAAATCTCTTATTGATACTGGTGCTACCCATTGTTTTATATCTGTTGGTTGTTGTAAGAGACTGGGTCTTGTTTTATCTGCTATGTGTGGGGATATGGTTGTCGATACTCCTGCGAAGGGGTCGGTGATTACGTCCCAGGTGTGTTCTCAGTGTCCCGTGTCGATCTTCGGCAGGGACTTTATTGTGAATTTTGTCTGCTTGCCGTTGAGAGGTCTGGATGTAATCTTAGGCATGGACTGGTTAGAGAATAATCACGTTCATATCAACTGTCGTAGCAAGTCGGTTAGTTTCGGTGAAGAAAGTTCTGTTTTGGTATCTGCTAGTCAGTTGAAGAAGTTGAAGAAAGAAGGAGTCCAGTTATTTGCGTTGATGGCTTCGTTGTCTGCTGAGAGTCAGGCTGTTATTGAAGAACTGGAAGTGGTACGCGAGTTTCCTGAAGTTTTTCCTGAAGAAATTCCGGGTGTGCCACCGGAAAGAGAAGTTGAGTTTTCGATTGATCTTGTACCTGGTACGAGGCTTGTGTCTATGGCACCGTACAGAATGTCGGCGTCGGAATTATCTGAGTTAAAGACGCAACTTGAAGAATTGCTTGAGAAAAAGTTTGTGAGACCGAGTGTGTCACCGTGGGGAGCTCCGGTATTGTTAGTGAAGAAGAAAGATGGGAGCATGAGGTTATGTGTGGACTATCGTCAGTTGAATAAGGTGACTATCAAGAATAAGTATCCGCTTCCGAGGATCGACGATCTGATGGATCAGTTAGTGGGTGCCCGTGTTTTCAGCAAAATTGATTTGAGGTCCGGATATCATCAGATTAAAGTAAAGGATGAGGATGTTCAGAAAACAGCGTTCAGGACAAGGTATGGGCATTATGAATATTCAGTGATGCCGTTCGGTGTGACCAATGCTCCTGGTGTATTTATGGAATATATGAACCGTATTTTCCATAATTACCTAGATCGGTTTGTGGTGATCTTCATAGATGACATTCTAGTTTATTCTAAGTCAGAGGAAGAGCATGCTGAGCACCTGAAGTCAGTGTTGGAAGTTTTAAAAGAGAAAAAGTTGTACGCTAAGTTATCGAAGTGTGAGTTCTGGCTGAAAGAGGTGAGTTTCCTTGGGCACGTGATTTCGGGTAATGGTATTGCGGTTGATCCGGCAAAAGTAGAAGCAGTGTTGGAGTGGGAGTCTCCGAAGTCCGTAACAGAGATTAGAAGCTTTTTGGGTTTGGCTGGGTACTACAGGAGGTTCATCGAGGGTTTTTCCAAGTTGGCCCTTCCGTTGACTCAGTTGACTTGCAAGGGTAAAGTTTTTGTTTGGGATGCCCGGTGTGAGGAAAGTTTTATGGAACTGAAAAAGAGATTGACGACGTCGCCTGTTTTGACGTTGCCTAATCCAGAGGAACCGTTCGTTGTATATTGTGACGCTTCGAAGATGGGTCTCGGTGGTGTGTGGATGCAAGATGGGAAAGTCGTTGCGTATGCGTCGAGGCAGTTGCGAGTTCATGAGAAAAATTACCCTACGCATGATTTGGAATTGGCTGCTGTGGTATTTGTGCTCAAGATTTGGAGGCACTACCTTTATGGTTCGAGGTTCGAAGTGTTCAGTGATCATAAGAGTCTAAAGTATCTGTTCGATCAGAAAGAGTTGAATATGAGACAGCGTCGGTGGTTGGAACTCTTAAAGGATTATGACTTTGGTTTGAATTATCATCCCGGCAAAGCTAATGTCGTGGCTGATGCTTTAAGCAGAAAGTCTTTGCATATGTCGGCAATGATGGTGAAAGAATTAAAGCTGATCGAGGAATTCAGGGATTTGAGTTTGGTTTGTAAAATGACACCTCGCAGTGTCAAGCTGGGGATGTTAAGGATCGATAATGATTTCCTGGGCAGCATCAGGGAAGCTCAGAAGACAGATGTCAAGTTAGTGGATTTAATTAATGGGGTCGGTCAGTCTGAAGATGAAGATTTCAAATTAGATTCCAGTGGTGTGTTGAGGTTCCGGGGTAGGATCTGTGTTCCGGACGATGAAGAGATGAGAAAGGCAATTTTAGAGGAGGGTCACCGTAGCAAGTTGAGTATCCATCCTGGAGCGACGAAAATGTATCAGGATCTGAAAAAGATGTTTTGGTGGTATGGTATGAAGAGAGATGTGGCACAGTTTGTGTATGCCTGTTTGACCTGTCAGAAATCTAAGGTTGAGCATCAGAAGCCTGCAGGGTTAATGCAACCGTTGGAAGTTCCAGAGTGGAAATGGGATAGCATTGCGATGGATTTTGTGACGGGATTGCCGAATACAGCTAAGGGTTATGACACTATTTGGGTGGTCGTTGATAGGTTGACGAAATCTGCCCACTTTATTCCTATTAATATCACTTATCCGGTGTCGAGGTTGGCAGAGGTCTATGTCAAAGAAATTGTGAAGCTGCACGGTGTTCCGAAGACTATTGTGTCAGATAGGGATCCGAGGTTCACTTTTGAGTTTTGGAAGAGTTTGCAAAAGGAATTGGGTTCAAAGTTGAAAATGAGTTCGGCGTATCATCCTCAGACGGATGGTCAGTCGGAAAGAACAATTCAGTCGTTAGAGGATTTGTTGAGGGCTTGTGTATTGGAACAGCGGGGTTCGTGGGATTCCTACCTTGCGTTGATTGAGTTTACCTATAACAACAGTCACCATTCCAGTATCGGGATGGCACCGTTTGAAGCATTGTATGGTCGAAAGTGTAGGACACCATTATGTTGGTATGAGTCGGGAGAGAGTGTAGTGTTGGGTCCGGAGATTGTCCGGAAGACTACAGAGAAGATCAAGATGATCCGTGAGAAGATAAAGGCTTCGTAGAGTCATCAGAAGAGTTATCATGACAAGCGAAGGAAGGCTTTAGAGTTTCAGGAGGGTGAGCATGTGTTCTTGAGGGTTTCTCCTACTACCGGTGTTGGTCGAGCGTTGAAATCGAAGAAGCTCACTCCTCGATTTGTTGGTCCTTATCAGATTTCTGAAAGAATCGGAAATGTGGCTTATCGGGTGGCCTTACCACCAAATCTTTCGAACTTGCATGACGTGTTTCACGTGTCGCAACTTCGGAAGTATGTTTCGGATCCATCTCATGTGATCCATATGGATGATGTGGAGGTGCGGGATAATCTCACTGTGGAGACGATGCCCGTACGGATTGAGGATCGGGAAGTGAAAGCACTTAGAGGAAAAGAGATTGCATTAGTGAAAGTGGTTTGGTTAGGAGCTGCCGGCGAGAGTATGACTTGGGAGCTAGAGAGCAAGATGCGAGAGTCCTACCCAGAGTTATTTGATCAGGTAAATTTCGAGGACGAAATATTCTAAGTGGGGGAGAGTTGTAACACCCTAAATATTTAATTAATTCATTTAATTAAGTATTTAGGTATTTCTTTTATTTAATTGGGTTTTTATTATTTGTTAGAAGTGTTTTAATTAATTTTGGTGGTATTAGGAGGGAGTGGAGGCGCCACTTGCATGACTTGGGCTTAAGTGAAAAAGCCCAAGCCCATGATCCACAAGTATGCGAAGTGGCTTGGTTAGTTGGAGGCTAGGGTTTTCCTAGGGGTTGCGAAATCGAAAGAGAGAGAGAGAGCAAGAGAGAAAGAGAGGAGCGTGAGAAAGAGAGAGAGCAAGAGGCGGCCAAGAGGAGAAGGAGAAGAGGAAATTCGAAGAGCAAGGAGAGAAGAGATCTCCATTGTAGCTGAGGTTCTGTTGGTGATTGCATCCTAGGGCATCGAATTCTTCTTCTTGAAAAGGTTAGGGGAGCTCTATCCTTCCATCTAATAGATCTCATGATAGGTCCTAGATCTAGGGTTTATATTAGGACCATGTGTTTCTTGATGTTCTTTGATGTTCTTGATGTTCTTGGTTTGCCCATGATGATGATCTTCATATATATATATATATATATATATATATATATGTATGCCATATGCGAATTGACTTAGTATTCGAACCTTGAGATAATGCGAATTATGTGTGGGTTTTGATGATTTTGGCATTTGTGTGTTCATGGAATTATGATTTGGTATGTTGGAATGCTTGAGGTTTCGCAATTTGGGTGAGTGTGTGCATGGGCGCCTAGGGCGCCAAGGTGATGGTGATGATAGTGCTCAAAGGAATTTTGTTAATTGATTAAATTAAGTGTTATTTTGAGTGTTGAAAAATATAAGATTTTGATGAGTTAAATTGCTAAAAATCAGTTTTAGGTGTTTTGGAAAGTTGCTGGAAAATTGGTGATTTTTGGTTGCTGCAAGGGCGCCTAAGGCGCCTTGTGTGTGTTGCTGAGTGTTGCCAGATTCCTGTGTGGCTGGGCGCTGGGTGCCAGCGCTGGGCGCTGAGCGCCCATGCGCGTGTGTGTGTGTTGCGCCAAGGCGCTGGGCGCCAGGCGCTGGGCGCTGAGCGCCCGTATGTGTTGCCTGCGTGTTGCGCTGAGGCGCTGGGTGCCAGCGCTGGGCGCTAAGCGCCCGTGTGCGTGCGTGCATGCGTGTGTTGCGCGCCTGGGCGCTGGGCGCCTGTGGCGTGTGCGTGTGTGCGTGTGTTGCGCGCCTAGGCGCTGGGCGCCAGTGCGCGTGTTGCCTGGTTGCCTGGGCGCCTAAGGCGCCAATTTCAGTATGTTGCTTGATTTTTCCCAAACTTATTTTTAACATAACTTTTGACTCAGACGTCCGTTTTGAACGATTCGAAAAGTGTCGTGAAGCTTTTTACGTTGTCTATCTGTGGGTCCAGTTTTTAAAATGAATAATTGTTATTTTCTGATTGTTTGTGGGCGCCCAAGTAGCCGTCCCCGGTGATCGTCCCAGTGACATTGAAAAATTATATGAAGCTCTTTAAAAATCCTTTTTGGTGTATAAACAACAGTTTTAACGTGGTAGTGTCAAAATGATGATTTTGACGAGGATGCCCTTGGTGGCTAGTCAAATGACTGTTTTGCCCCTAGTGGCCAAAGTTGTAGATAATGATGTGTAAATGACGAGGATGCCCTTGGTGGTTAGTCAAATGACGTTTTTGCCCTCAGTGGCTATTGTTTGAGTTGATTGATATTTATGTGTAAGTGACGATGAAAACCCAGTGACGTTTGAGGCCCGAAGGGCTAAGTGATGTTAAGGTCTAAATGGCCAAGTGACGTTGTGTGGTGATTATGAATTTGACAGGTGCTGTGCTCCTTGCGAGCAAACCGGTAAGTGACGGGTCACATAGTTGATTATGATTTGAGTAATTGTGTGTTTGTGTGTTGTGAGTGGTGCATGTCATAGTGTCTCATGCCCATATGCATAAACCCAGTGACGTTTTGAGGCCTGAGTGGCTAAGTGACGATGAGGCCTTAAGGGCTAAGCGACGTTTTGTGAAAAGGTACCTCATGCATATGCCCGCGAGTGGGTTGCATTTCATACACCTCCATGACATGAGATGAGTTATTGTAAGTGATGTGAATGAAGACTGTGGTGTGAATATTTAGTGTTTTGAATGCTGATTGTTCTAGTGCGTAGCCTATGATTAGTCCTTATCATATTTTCTATTATATGGATTGAAATGATGCTCACCCTTTCCTGTTTGAATGTTACCCCCGTGTTGGTAACGTGCAGGTGATTCTCAGTGAAGGTCTTAGCTTCACTTCTTGGGTCGAGTCGTCATGCTCTGATACGTAGCACCTGGGGGGATGTATTGATGTTTTACTGATGTATTTAGATTTTTACACCGTTGATGAGCTGATTTATTTTCCGCTGCGTTGTCGTTGGATTTTATGACGTAGTTTTCGATGTTTTGAGTTCCCCCTATTGTACGGAGTGCTATGTATTGCACCTTGTTGACGTACTATTTTTATTTGAGGTTTGACGTTTTATTTTGACGTATGTGTGACACCCTCGTGGTGAAGTTAAAAATGAATTTTTACTCTGATTTTCTAATTTAAAATAAAAGGGTAGAAAGGGGGTGTTACAGTTATCAAGTACAAAGGTTTCAAAGCCGGAGGCCGAGGACGTAGGGCTTTTATCCCGAACCTCGTAAAATTCCTGGTGTATCTCTATCCCTCTCTCTTTACTTTATTTACTGTTTATATCCGTTTATAATTATACTCAATATCACTGCGCCAATGTGTTTATTGCTATCATTACGCTGCTTATATATCTGTCTATCCTCAACTCTGATAACAACGTAATATTGCACTGTACCTAATCTGCCTGCTTACATACATCATATAAGTTTAAATCTCAGATTCCGCATTTGATTTAAACAAGCATTGCAAAAGTTTTTGAAAACCTAAAAAGAATTCAAGTTTTGCACATAACCTTATTCACCCCCCCTCTAAGGTTATCCTATAGTCCAACAAAAGCTTCTCATTCTCTTGAAGTTTGTTGGAGGGGGTAGCTTCTCAATGACCTCTTTATTTGCCTTGTCCACTTCCAACCCCTTCTTGGATATTCTGTGACCCAAAACAATTCCCTCTTGCACCATAAAATGACATTTTTCCTAATTTAGCACAAGGTTTGTTTCTTCACATCTTATCAGGATATCTTCCAAGTTGGATAAGCACAAATGGAATGGTTCCCCAAACACAGAGAAATCATCCATGGATCTCTCAATGAAGTCAGAGAAAATTGCCATCATACATCTCTGGAAGGTGGCAGGTGCGTTACACAATCAAAATGGCATCCTTCTAAATGCAAAGGTGCCATAAGGACATGTGAATGTAGTCTTTTGCTGGTCTTCAGGAATTATTGCTATTTGATTATAACCAGAATAACCTTCTAGGAAGCAATAAAATTCTTTACCTGAAAGCCTATCCAGCATTTGGTCAATGAAAGGAAATGGGAAATGATCTTTCCTTGTAGCTTTGTTCAACCTCCTGTAATTCATACAGATCCTCCATCATGTTATTTTTCTGGTTGCTAGCAGCTCATTCATTTCATTGGTAACTACTGTTACCCCTCCTTTTTTTGGAACACACTGCACAGGACTAACCCATGCACTGTCTGAGATAGAATAAACAATACCTGCATCCAACCACTTGATGATCTATTTCTTCACCACCTCTTTCATGATAGGGTTCAGCCTCCTCTGTCTTTCAATGCAGTTCTTGGAGTCTTCATCTAACACAATCCTGTGCATACAGATGGTGGGGCTTATTCCTTTGATATCAGACATCTGCCACCCTATTGCTCCTTTATGTCTCTGTAGTGTATCAATCAAATCTTGCTCCTGTTGTTCAGAAAGATCAGAAGCTATTATAACTGGCAAAGTGCTTTTTTCTCCCAGATATGCATACTTGAGATAGGTAGGCAACTCCTTAAGATCAAGAGTAGGTGGCTGTTCAATGGAAGGTAGATTCTCCTTAATGTCAAAATTTTCTTGCTCTAGAGATTCATACTTCCTTGCCCAAATCTCCTTTACTCTTAGATCCACCTCTTCTTCAATTTCTGAGTCAGGTTCTGAATCTTCATTGCTGTTTAATAACTGCTCCAGATGATCAGAGCTGTCCTGAAAATGATCCTGAACAACTTGGTCAAGGGCAGTCACAAATGAGCACTCTTCTGTATTGGGGTCTGGAAACTTCATGGCATTGAGGACATTGAATCTGACTTCTTGGTCATTGACTCTCATGGTCAATTCTCCTCTCTGCACATCTATCAGAGTTCTTCCAGTAGCCAGGAATGGCCTCCCCAATATTATAGGCACTTCTTTATCAGCTTCAAAATCCAGAATAACAAAGTCCACTAGGGATAAAAATTTGTCCACCTTGATTAGAACATCTTCTAATATTCCTTCTGGATAAGCAAGGGTCCTGTCAGCTAGCTGTAGAGTGACTGAGGTAGGCCTGGCAGTTCCCACTCCTAGCTGTGTGTATATGGACTTGGGCATTAGATTTATGCTAGCACCCAAATCACATAGAGCACGGCCTGAGTAGAAATTCCCAATGGAACATGGAATAGTGAAACTGCCAGGATCCTTAGATTTAAGTGGGAGCTTGTTCTGCATCATTATGCTGCACTCCCTTGTCATTGCTACAGTTTCAAACTCCCCAAGCCTTCTCCTCTTGGTGAGCACATCCTTCATAAACTTTGCATAGTTGGGCATTTGTTGGAGAGCCTCCACCAAAGGAACATTAATGTGCAACTGTTTAAGGACTTCTAGGAATTTGTTGAACTGCTTGTCTTCCTGAGCCTTTCGAAGTCTTTGAGGGTATGGAGGGTCAAGATATGTTGGAATAATTCTGGGTGGTGGTGGTATTTTTGCAACAACAGGCGCTGTAGCGTTAGGTTTAGGCGCTGTAGCAGAATCGATTTTCAAGCCATTTTAAGGAGCCAAGAATCGATTCCTCCTTATGTTATCAAGGCATGAAATCGATTTTCAGGCCATTTTTAGGAGCCAAGGATCGATTCTTCCTTATGTTATCAAGGCATGAAATCGATTTTCAGGCCATTTTAAAGAGCCAAGAATCGATTCCTCCTTATTTTGTCAAAGCATGAAATCGATTTTCAAGCAATTCCCAAGAGCCAAGAATCGATTCCCACTTATTTTAACTAAACATGGAATCAATTTTCACCTATTTAGGATGTCCAAGAATCGATTCTTTACTATTTCCAAAGGCTCAAACAATCGATTCATCCTTGCAATAAATGTTTTTAAAAAAATTCTACGCTTCTTAAGCCTATAAATAGGCAGCCTCAAATCACATTTTGGGGGACAGATCTCACAGAGAAGAGGATTTCACGAAATCAGAGAACACACACACATTTTTCACAGATTTTTCACACACACACATCTCACAAGAGAGGGGGAGACTTCACGAGATCAGAGAAAGGCACAGACACACATCTCACGAGATCAGAGAAACACACACATTTGCTCCAGACATTTTTCACGGGATCTGGGAAGACAACTCTCGCAAATCTCATTTTCCAGTTCTACGCTTCATTTTTGCTCTATTCGCGCCGTTGGTCCGTCTGAGCTAATCTCCTGCAAGGGGTAGTCGGGGTTTGCATTCTTCATAGTTGTAATATCTGTCTTCATCAGAGGTATTTCAGTCTTTACATTTGCTAAAATTTAATCATTGTGATCCATGCCAAAATTGCCCTATGTGATTTAATTTAGCTGTAGTGTCCTTGTTGATGATGAACCGCATGATTCCCACTTATGCCTAGTGCATCATTTTCTAAGTGGTGAAGATGGTTTCAGATGATTCAACCTCCCCCTTTTTTAACTTCTTAATGAATAAAAGATAGTTAGGTTTATGGTTTAAGGTCCATGGGGTATTGCAAAGGATAGGTTTCCCAAAACCTTGATGCTCCCTCCTCTTTGATTGTGTTATTAGCCTTTGGGCACTTATTCTTAAATGCAAAGGATAGGCTTACCTTAGCCTTGATGCAATTTCCCCCTTTCGTTCATGTTATTGAGAAATCGTTGCTCATATGTTCCTCAGTTTAATTAAGACCATTCTATGCCTATGATCAATTGCTTGCTTGTTTTTGATGCATTTTAAATGTCTCGATTCAATATGCCATTCCATCCATGTGTATGACCTCCTAATGAAGACGTAAGTCTACATGCCTGTTGTGGCATAGAGTCATTAGGGTAAATACACTCCTTCCTACACACACACTTGCTTTGTATGACCTCCTAATGAAGACGTAAGTCTACATGCCTGTTGTAGCATAGAGTCATTAGGGTAAATACACTCCTTCCTACACACACACACACACTTGCTTTGAGAACTTTACCTTGCATCCCTGATAAGTGGGTCTTTTGATCATATTGGCATGTTTAGTCTTGATTAAATGTTCAACATATGTATGATTTCGTGATTAGTGAATGTGCTTGAACTTTTGTAATCAATCATTGATAGTGCCTTCACCCTTTTTCCAAAAATCTTTCAAACCCTTTCAAAAACAATTTCATTAGAACTACGTCGCTTTGATTCCCGTTTGGGATACGTAGGAGCGAGTCACGTTCTCGTCAAACGCAACAAATAAAAATTCTCTTCATCCCCCTAAACCAATCATTTTCATAAAACAAACAAAAAAGAATCATTTTCAAACTCATTGTTGCTAGTAGCTCATCAGAGCCTTTGTTCGTTTAGCTATTAGTGGCAATGTCCTTTTTTTTCATAAGAATAATAAACGGTGATCCATCATAACCTTTGTTAGTTTGATCATCGTGCAAATCAATCTCTTTCAAAAATCTCTTTCAAAAAAAAGATAATAAAAAAAACGAGTTGTTATCAATAGTCCATCAGAACCGTTGTTCGTTTGACAAGCGGTACAACTCTCTCTTTTGAGTATTTAGTAGTGATTCATCATAGCCTCTGCTAGTTTAATCATTCACTAATGCTCGTCCTATTTCGAAAACTCACCAAAAAAGATAAAAAAAAACAAAAACTTTCCAAAAAGGCAACCTAGAACTACGTCGCCTTTGATTCTCCACCCGGAGATACGTAGGAGCAGGGCCAAGCCCCTGTCAAGCGCAAAAATAAACAATTTCTAAATTAAAAAATACAAACACATCTCTTTCATAAAACAAAAAAAATCAAAAATCTTATTTTTAAAGTAGGGGATTAAGTCGGTCGTATGGCCGGGTTAATCATCGTTTTAGGATAAGTGAACTGTGGTCCTTCAGAGCCCCAGCGCTCCTTCAGCCCCCAGCGGCCCTTCAGACCCCCAGTGGTCCTTCAACACAGATCACACAATCCTAAGACCCCTATATTAAAAAACACCAACACACAAACATTTTTCTACCCAAGAACTACGTAGCTTTGAATTCTCCATCGCACCGGGAGATACGTAGGAGCGGGCCATGTCCCGTCAAGCACTTTTCCTAAAAAACCTTTTTTTCCCCCCTTCCTCGCCAAAAATAAAAGTTTTCAAACAAGAAATAAATAGGCAAATCTAGGTATTTTTCAAATCAAATGTTAAAACCACACATTTAATTAGAGGTTCCCTTTCGGTAGAAAGGACGTGCGCGGTGCTAACACCTTCCTCGCACGTAATCGACCCCCGAACCTATATCTCTAGTTTTCAAAGACCATCCGCCTTATCCAAAAGACCTTTTTTCAATGTTTTGGTCTTAAAATTAAAATATTGGTGGCGGCTCCAAAATTTTTCCACGTTGTACATTGAGAAACCCAAACCGGGGATTTTTCGGGGTGCAACAGCTGGCGACTCTGCTGGGGACACTTTTTTTTAAAAGACGAGGGTCAAGCCTAACTAATTTAAATGTGTGGTTTAATGTATTGTTGATTTGATTAAAACCTTCTTTGCCTTTCTTTCTTATCATTGATTGTAGGCGTATGCAGTTGTCCTCTTCTATGTTTTTCCCTGTCCCATCCTTTATTCCCTTTCTTTTATCGTTTATGCCCATGAATTCTTCCAACCCCCATGTTCCCTTCTTTCTTTGCTCCTTTTCTTCAAGGTAAGTTCATGCATCTTTCCCCCTATTCTATCATGTCCCCTCTTCTTGGCTCCTCTTCCTAAGGTAAGCAATGTTCTTGATTATAGATATCCTAGGTATGAAACCCTAGGGTAGATAACTTGTTATTGCTTGCTTTTGTCTGGACTGCCCTGGTTTTCATTTCAGGTGGGGGTAGTACTAGGGAAAATGCCCTTAACACACACTACACTTATACCCCGTGACTATGTGTTTTGAGTGGGACCATAACCCAGGTCTGCAAAAACTTAGGAGAGTGGATTCGAGTAGTGAGAGCCCATCAGGACCTTTGTCCGTTTGGCTACTTGCGAAAGTTTCAACCAGAGTTGTGCTCTTTCATGATGCCTCACACCTAGCAGTTTGCTGCATTTGTGGGGAATTTTGTGAAAGGGACTGTAGCTCTGGTGGCCTTGTGAGGGAGTGAATAGAGCTACATGGGAGGATTACCCTTTAAATTGCCCTAGATCATAGGTCTCACCTCTTTTTTAGGTCACAAGGGCTTTTCCAAAATTGTGTGTTGCATTATTACATCTAGTTTAGTTCATTTCCGCCAACATTTTTTTGAAAAAACAACAAAATCAAAAAAAAAAAAAAAGAGTGTATATGTTTTTCCTTCTCTTTCATGAATACCTATATGAGGTGGCATATAGGGTATACTGCCCTAAAATTTCAAAACCCCCACCTGTAAATATCTGTCTTTATAACAAGCATCCTCATCACCCGCATTTTACATCATAACAGCATGCATTACATAAGCAAAATTCTGAAAAATTCATACAACATTCCTCATGCATCTAAATACAAAAATAACATAAAACCATATGCATTGCATTCATTTACGCATTCATACTTGTACTCATAAAAAATGTTCTATCATCAGAGAGAAAAACAAAAGGCAAGCTGGTTCGCCAACACCGATACTCCACCCGTCTACAAGCAAGATTGATGGCTAGCAATCAACATCTCGAGAATGAGGACCCCCTGGGTCAAGATGAGTCGGTTGTGGAGATTCTTAACCCCGAGCAGCTGGCTCAAGAGAATCAAGCTTTGAAGACTAAAGTGGAGGCTATGGAAGCACAGATGGTCGAAGTAATGAGTATGCTACAGAATTTGAGGGGTGGGGCCACTGCTGGGGCCGCTGCTGTTGTAAATCCCGAAGGGGTTGTTACCTTCGTTTCTCCTCCGGTGTCCGCTGAAGTTACAACTACTCACACCTCTTATGGATAGGGGGTCAGTCACTTTGCCCATCCTCCAGGAGCGAGCGGACAGAGTCATCTGAATGCACCGATATATCCTTGGGGGATGCCAATGGGTTATATGTCGCCTGCTGCTGAAGCTATTCCTGTGGGGTCAAGTCAACCTGTCACGGCTATACCTGGTGGAGCTGCTATGGGACCACCAATTCATACTCCTAGTCCTGATACTGTGCTGCCAAGAGGTTCACCTAGTCCTACTCTGGGAGTTACTGTGAACCCTCAGAACGCTGCCCATCATATGGGAAACCCTGCTCAGTATGGGGGTTATTATCACGGTCTGGGGAACTATCCACAAGGTCATTTGTTTGGGAACACTCAGCATGGGGATCGGTATCACTCGCTTGAAGAGCGTTTAAGAGCTGTGGAAGGATCAGGAACTAGAGCCAGGGATGCCCGAGATTTGTGCCTTGTCCCGGATGTTGTCATTCCTCCTAAATTCAAAGCACCTGACTTTGATAAATATCGCGGCACCGGGTGTCCATCTAGCCATTTGACGATGTATGTTAGAAAAATGGCCGCTTATGCTCATGATGACAAGGTGCTCATTCATTATTTCCAGAACTGTCTGACTGGGGCATCATTAGATTGGTATATGCAGCTGCAATCCTCCGAAGTTCACAGTTGGAAGGATCTCTCTGAAGCCTTTCTAAAACAATACCAGTATAACATGGACCTTGCTCCAGACCGGTCTCAATTACAGCACATGAGCAAAGGAGATAGAGAGTCATTCAAAGAATACGCTCAAAATTGGAGGAGCATAGCTGCTCAGGTGAAGCCGCCATTGACTGAAAAAGAGATGGTGTACATGTTTATGGAGACCCTTCCAGGGCTGTATTATGATAGGTTGGTGGGGAGCGTTTCGTCCAATTTCTCAGATATGGTTGTCATTGGGGAACGATTAGAGCACGGATTGCGCAGCGGAAAGATTGCTGGAGGTTTTGGCAATTCTGGTGGACGAAAGAAACCCTTTTCCAATTTCCCCAAGAAGAAAGAAGGGGAAACCAATGTTATTTCCGCAGGGGGAGGCCTGTAACACCCCTTTTTTTCTACCCAACGGTTTATTAAAAAAAAATCAGAGTTTTTCGCGCCAAAAGAGTGTCACATTTTTCGAACCGGAAAACCACTTCGCAAACAGAGTACTTTAATTATAACTAACTTCTTTTCAAAAACATGCAGCGGAAATAAAAAGATTTAACTTGGCAATCATACTTCAAAAGGTTTACAACTTAGAAAGGCATATACATAACACATAAGGAAAGACACAAGGACAACCCTCCCGAGTGCTACGTATCAGAGCCGACTCGACCATACTAGAAGAAGAATCTCTAGCCACCTTCAGTCACCGTCACCTGCAGGTTGCCGACATACGAGGCAACACGACGCAGTAGGGTGAGTCTCACTACGTAGATAATAATAGATAAAACAAGAAACACAGTATAATAGGCACACCAGGGATACCATCAATCTACTACACCAATAATACAGTTACACCAAATCCAGTTACGCCGAATACTGTTACACCAAGTACCGTCACACCAAATACAGTTACACCCAGAATATAGTTACACCATTAGTTCAAGAAGACGCAATCAAACACAGGACGCGTATGCAATGTATGAGATGCAACCCAAAACTCCACTGGGCATATGCATGTGGATCCATCAACACCAAAAACTTGCCTTGAGGGCACTCACCAAGATAGGCCGAAGCCTCTGCTCACCAAAATAACTAGGCCGAAGCCTCTGCTCACCAATTTTCGAAATTAGGCCGAAGCCTCTGCACACCAAATATAATTATAATAAGGCCGAAGCCTTCTACACACCAAAATATGCACATGATCATGAGACTCTAGGACCATGCAACATACACACACAAAAACACCATAACCACGGTTATCACACTCACCAACATCAATTCAGCTCACCAGTAATTATTTAGCTCACCAATAAGTAATTCAGCTCATCAATAATTAATTCAGCTCACCAATATTTAACAAGTATTCTGCTCACCAACATCTAACAAATATTCAGCTCACCAACATTTAACAAATATTCAGCTCACCAACATTTAACAAATATTCAGCTCACCAAACATCACCAAAAACACTCGCACGTTGGCCACTAAGGGCATTTTTGTAAAGACACTCAAACATCACTTAGCTATCCGGGACAGCCACACGGGCGCCCACTCAGCCACAACCGCCAACGACCCGAAAAGGTTACCCAAAACAGTTCACTTTTGGAAATCAGTTCGCTCATCAGAAAATATTGCATTTTTGCCTGAAAGTAGAATATCCAGGTAGGCACCTGAATAAGCTTCGAAACGCATTTTGAACCATCAAATTTGGACACCCGAGTCAAAAGATATTTAGAAAACAAATTTGGGAACAACAGCGACACCCTGGGCTACGCGAACACGGCAGCCAGAATTCGGCGAATTAGTTAAAATAGTAAACGACATCGGATTCCAACAAACGACCCCTCTACAGAAACCTGAGAAAGTCTAGTTCCTGACTATAGTTTTCTTTTTTTGAAACAATGAGCCAATTAGTACAGTTTTTAGAAACAACCCGAATGGTTCCCAGACTGGACAGATTCTGTCCTTCCACTTCAAATCACTCTAAACTGACTTACACTTGACCAAATGGAACAAAACCTTAGCCTTAACAAAATCAATTTGAGTATAGTTTCTAATGGAAAAAGAATCGTTCAAATCAGAGTTCAATTGAAGACACAAGACCTGAAACACTGAACCTATACCTAGTTTAAGTCCAGAAATTTGACCTGACTTGGGACGCTCATAACTCGAGCTACAATACTCCAAATATAACCAAACCAGTGCCAAAGTGACCGAAATTAAGTCTGTTTTCTAACAAAAAAAGTCCCATAATTTTTTGACAAACAGAAAGTTCCCAGTTTTAAAAATACCGAACCTACGTCCAGAATGCTTCCAGAATATTACCCTAACTTGTGGAATTCATATCTCGAGCTACACAACTCTAAACGCAACCAAACCAGCGTCAAATTAACAAGCATTCAATCAAGTTTTCGAAATGACAAACCACATAACTTTTCAATTAGTAAAACGTTCTCAGTCACTGAAGTACTAAACCTATGTCAGAACATCTCAAAACAGTGAATTCAACAACACAAACAACCATCACACTTCGGCCACATATAGATATTATAAACATCAACAGCAATTTAAACAACTACTCCTAACACCTAGTACCCATGATTTCGTGGTTTATAAATTATTAACTATGAACGAGAGCCCCCTTACCTTATTGAAGAACTCGAATCCTTAGGCTTAGAAACCTTGAAAAACTTAGCTTTTCTTCTCTCTCCTCTTTTCTTTCTTGGTCACGAACTCCTCTCTTTCTTTTTCTCTATGGAAGCCACGAAATTCCTCTCTTTTTCCTTGCCTTGGCCGCCACTCCTTAGCTGTCACTCTCTCACAAAATCTAATTTTCTCAACTAATGAAACCCTAACTTAAAAACTCCTTATTTATAGGCTCACTTAACCAATCGTGGGCTTTCTTAGTTTATGACTTAATCATGGGCCTCCACTAACACCTCTAATTCGCCACCACCTATCCACATATACTAACAACTAATTATTTCTAATATTCTATCACATAAAATCCCTAAATAATTATTCCTATAATTTTATTTTATTTTTCTCAAACACCAACCCTAGATAATTAATTAAATAAATTAACTAATTATTTTGGGCTGTTACAACTCTCCCCCACTTAAAAGAATTTCGCCCTCGAAATTTACCCGCTAAAACTAACACTCTCCCACTAACAATCACACACAGTTCACACAGCAGGGAAGGTCAGAAACAAACCAGACAACAGCACATAGAGATACACAAAACACATAACACTAGTAGGGATGTCTCCCCCACTAGATCACTTACCATTGGCAACTTTTGATGTACCTGCAACGCAAACATTGGTTAGCACTAAAAAGACAACAGTTGGTCGCTAACCGACACAACGACTCGATGACTTGGCCGGACGGACCAACCATTGCTCTGATACCACTAATGTAACACCCCTTTTTTTCTACCCAACGGTTTATTAAAAAAAATCAGAGTTTTTCGCGCCAAAAGAGTGTCACATTTTTCGAACCGGAAAACCACTTCGCAAACAGAGTACTTTAATTATAACTAACTTCTTTTCAAAAACATGCAGCGGAAATAAAAAGATTTAACTTGGCAATCATACTTCAAAAGGTTTACAACTTAGAAAGGCATATACATAACACATAAGGAAAGACACAAGGACAACCCTCCCGAGTGCTACGTATCAGAGCCGACTCGACCATACTAGAAGAAGAATCTCTAGCCACCTTCAGTCACCGTCACCTGCAGGTTGCCGACATACGAGGCAACACGACGCAGTAGGGTGAGTCTCACTACGTAGATAATAATAGATAAAACAAGAAACACAGTATAATAGGCACACCAGGGATACCATCAATCTACTACACCAATAATACAGTTACACCAAATCCAGTTACGCCGAATACTGTTACACCAAGTACCGTCACACCAAATACAGTTACACCCAGAATATAGTTACACCATTAGTTCAAGAAGACGCAATCAAACACAGGACGCGTATGCAATGTATGAGATGCAACCCAAAACTCCACTGGGCATATGCATGTGGATCCATCAACACCAAAAACTTGCCTTGAGGGCACTCACCAAGATAGGCCGAAGCCTCTGCTCACCAAAATAACTAGGCCGAAGCCTCTGCTCACCAATTTTCGAAATTAGGCCGAAGCCTCTGCACACCAAATATAATTATAATAAGGCCGAAGCCTTCTACACACCAAAATATGCACATGATCATGAGACTCTAGGACCATGCAACATACACACACAAAAACACCATAACCACGGTTATCACACTCACCAACATCAATTCAGCTCACCAGTAATTATTTAGCTCACCAATAAGTAATTCAGCTCATCAATAATTAATTCAGCTCACCAATATTTAACAAGTATTCTGCTCACCAACATCTAACAAATATTCAGCTCACCAACATTTAACAAATATTCAGCTCACCAACATTTAACAAATATTCAGCTCACCAAACATCACCAAAAACACTCGCACGTTGGCCACTAAGGGCATTTTTGTAAAAACATTCAAACATCACTTAGCTATCCGGGACAGCCACACGGGCGCCCACTCAGCCACAACCGCCAACGACCCGAAAAGGTTACCCAAAACAGTTCACTTTTGGAAATCAGTTCGCTCATCAGAAAATATTGCATTTTTGCCTGAAAGTAGAATATCCAGGTAGGCACCTGAATAAGCTTCGAAACGCATTTTGAACCATCAAATTTGGACACCCGAGTCAAAAGATATTTAGAAAACAAATTTGGGAACAACAGCGACACCCTGGGCTACGCGAACACGGCAGCCAGAATTCGGCGAATTAGTTAAAATAGTAAACGACATCGGATTCCAACAAACGACCCCTCTACAGAAACCTGAGAAAGTCTAGTTCCTGACTATAGTTTTCTTTTTTTGAAACAATGAGCCAATTAGTACAGTTTTTAGAAACAACCCGAATGGTTCCCAGACTGGACAGATTCTGTCCTTCCACTTCAAATCACTCTAAACTGACTTACACTTGACCAAATGGAACAAAACCTTAGCCTTAACAAAATCAATTTGAGTATAGTTTCTAATGGAAAAAGAATCGTTCAAATCAGAGTTCAATTGAAGACACAAGACCTGAAACACTGAACCTATACCTAGTTTAAGTCCAGAAATTTGACCTGACTTGGGACGCTCATAACTCGAGATACAATACTCCAAATTTAACCAAACCAGTGCCAAAGTGACCGAAATTAAGTCTGTTTTCTAACAAAAAAAGTCCCATAATTTTTTGACAAACAGAAAGTTCCCAGTTTTAAAAATACCGAACCTACGTCCAGAATGCTTCCAGAATATTACCCTAACTTGTGGAATTCATATCTCGAGCTACACAACTCTAAACGCAACCAAACTAGCGTCAAATTAACAAGCATTCAATCAAGTTTTCGAAATGACAAACCACATAACTTTTCAATTAGTAAAACGTTCTCAGTCACTGAAGTACTAAACCTATGTCAGAACATCTCAAAACAGTGAATTCAACAACACAAACAACCATCACACTTCGGCCACATATAGATATTATAAACATCAACAGCAATTTAAACAACTACTCCTAACACCTAGTACCCATGATTTCGTGGTTTATAAATTATTAACTATGAACGAGAGCCCCCTTACCTTATTGAAGAACTCGAATCCTTAGGCTTAGAAACCTTGAAAAACTTAGCTTTTCTTCTCTCTCCTCTTTTCTTTCTTGGTCACGAACTCCTCTCTTTCTTTTTCTCTATGGAAGCCACGAAATTCCTCTCTTTTTCCTTGCCTTGGCCGCCACTCCTTAGCTCTCACTCTCTCACAAAATCTAATTTTCTCAACTAATGAAACCCTAACTTAAAAACTCCTTATTTATAGGCTCACTTAACCAATCGTGGGCTTTCTTAGTTTATGACTTAATCATGGGCCTCCACTAACACCTCTAATTCGCCACCACCTATCCACATATACTAACAACTAATTATTTCTAATATTCTATCACATAAAATCCCTAAATAATTATTCCTATAATTTTATTTTATTTTTCTCAAACACCAACCCTAGATAATTAATTAAATAAATTAACTAATTATTTTGGGCTGTTACAAGGCCCATCTTTCAGCTCTCCACAGCAGGCGGTGCCATTATCTTTCAACTCTCCGCAGCAAACTAATTCAGGCTACAGAGCCCAGAACTATCAAAAGAAGAGGCGTGCTAATTTTGATCTGATCCCAATGACCTATACTGAGTTGTTCAATCACCTTGTCTCAAAGAAGTTAGTCAATACTCGCCCCATGAAGCCTATGCAACCTCCCTTTCCTAGGGGGTACAATGCTGATGCTACCTGTAGCTTTCATAGTGGAGGAGTCGGCCACACGGTGGAGGACTGCAAGGCTTTCAAATATGTAGTCCAGGATTTGATTGACGCCAACTGGATCTCTTTCAAGCCGAATAGTCCCAGTACAACTACAAACCCCCTACCGGGACATGGGACACCATCCGCTAATGCAGTAGAGGATTCTGTGGGGCAGACAATGATAAAAGATGTTAAGTGTATCCAGACTCCTCTGGAAAATATACATGCTGAGTTGTGTCGTCGTGGTGTTATCAAGAAGGGCTGTGTATGCGCCGATCCTTTATGTGTGGGTGCCTGTGAAGTTTTCAAGTCAGTCCTGCAAGACCTGATAGATCGGTGCGTGGTTCAGATAGGGACCCATGATATTGAAGATGAAAAAGAAATCAATGAGGAAGTAATAGCGGTGCCTATGAAAGAGAGATGTTGGGATACCCTAGGGGAGTCCAGTGGAAAGTTTGACTACTTGGTCAAATATGACGCTCCCGAGAGTGCTCAAATCCGAATAGAAGATATCCAGCCCACAGGATGGGATGAGGAAGAGGAACAACACGATCAAATTGCTGTCATCAAGGATGAGGGTGGTGCAAACCTGGTTTGTCGCTGCAGTGCTGGTGAAAGAATTAAAGAATTGAAAGACTGTTGATCCTCCTGGGACCTTTGATTTAAAGTAGTCATTTGTAATGCAACCCTGTGGCTCTGCCCAAGGCCACAGGACCATTTGTTAGGGGCGCACATGTTTTTATTTTCTAAATCATCATCATCAATAAAAACGTTGTTTTTGAATTCCAATCAATAAAAATCAATTCCTTTTCATTTCATGTGTCTCTTCTTTTCTTTATTATTTTTGCCTGCATGTCTCACCTTCCATTCTGCTTTTTCGCCTCGGCAAAAAACAAATCCACAGCAATTGTCTCTCAAAATAACAGTGCCAACGGTCCATATTTTGACTTTGATCACCTTATCAATCAAGTAGAGTGGGACGTTGAGAAAGACCGGGAAAATCCTCCAGAAGGTTAATGAAGCAAGGAAAAAGGGTTATTCAGCATCACGGGGAATCCACTGAAGTGATCAACTTGGGGACCGCTGAGAACAAGAAAGAGGTCAAGATGGGTACTTCAATAAAGGAAAATTAGAGCGCAAAAAGGAAATAAAGAAGAAGGGCAAGTACATGAAAATAAGTGAATTATTGTCCCAGAGTTAATTTTTGAGGAAATAAGCAATCATGATTTGAAATGAAGTCGGACTACCATTCCATATCCAAAAACAAAATCCTCTCCTAAACACCTTAAGCCAAGAAAATCCCAAAGAGAAAAACAAAATCCTTTCCGACCCATCTTAAGCCAAGAAAAAGCCAAAAATCCAAAAGTCACCTTAGACAAGGACCACCTCGAAAAAAAACAGTGCATCGTTCTTTATCAGTTCACCCAAGCTCAAGAAAAAGAAGAAGTCAAAGAAGGAAAAATCATTCAAAAGGAAAAATCCCAAAACCAAAAGAAAATAGTGAGTTGATACATGTTACCACAAAACCCAAGAGGTCCTCGTCTCAATAAACCTTCAAACACTTTCTCATTTCCATGCACCCCTCCTCTCATAAACCGCAAACACTCTCCTTTGACCTCGACAGCCCGCCCTCCATAGACCCTTAGCCAGGAATAAAACCTCCTAATACCTCATCAAGCCAGTTAACCATCATAAATCATCGATCAACAGCCAACACCGAATAAAAACCATTCTGCCATTAGCCCCAAATACCTCATTAAGCCTACTCATCTCTCCTCCACAAAACACCACAATCCCGAAAGGTCCATTTCGATCAATGATTGATTGCTGTTGTTTTCTCAAAGTTTTAGCTCAAGGACAAGTAAATTCATTTGTTTACAATATGCCAAGTGGGGCAATCCTGTCGCTCTTCACCCCTCCTACAACTGGGGAAATTGATCCTACACCTATCTCATCCCCTGTCGCACTCACATTCATTGAAATCATACAGGGGCAACCCCCTTTCCTCTCTAGTGTATGGGTCAGAAGCAGTTCTTCTCATCAAGGTTGAAATACCCTCTCTACGAGTAGTCATGGAGGCCAGGTTAGAAGAAGCAAAATGGATCCAAGCTCGTCTAGATCAACTGAATCTCATTAAAGGGAAAAGAATTGCTGCCCTGCGCCATGGCCAGTTGTACCAACAAAAGATGAAGGCAGCTTTCGGCAGGAAAGTCCGTCTTCGAGAATTCGGCGAAGGAGACCTTGTACTCAAAAAGATCCTACCTATCCGGACTGACTCCGTGGGAAGTTGAGGCCCACTTATGACGGTCCATGTGAAGTCAAGAAAGCTTTTTCCAGAGGAGCGCCGATACTCATAAACATAGACGGCGAAGATCTCAGGAATCCAGTCAATTCAGATCAAGTGAAGAAGTATTATGCCTAAAAGAAATAGATGAAAAAAGAGAAAGACAAGCCAAGTAAGAATTAGCTCGCTAGGTTGAAAACCCGCAAAGGGCGACCTAGGCAAAATCAGAGCGACCCGGTGGATTGAAAACCCGCAAAGGGCGATCCAGGCAAAAATTAGGGTCTGAAAACTTAGGCATGAAAAGTAAAGAAAGGCATACAACTCTCCTACAAGCTTGGATGAGGGAGTGATCAAGGTCAAGGACATAGATGTTTGGCACTGTTCCACAGAGACAGACAGTCAGAATTCAGCTTCTCTCCTTTTCGTGTCTTTTTACAGTTTAAACTTTCAAGTGTAATAAATAATCGGCGTAACTTCTTGTGCGACCGGTTTCCACATTAATAAAGTTCAAATTTCTCGTATCTGTTCACTCTTTTATTTTCTGCTTTTTCTGCTCAAAATAAACGTTTTATGATGATGATGGTCCTGAACTGTAAAACATGTGCATACATCATAGAGCATTGCAAATCATTACGAGATTCTTAAGAGTCCTGAGAGAAAGCACATCCACGATTGCTTCAAACCAGCAAAGTCAAGACCAACATGCACTCGACCCATGAGCCCCGCAAGTCCAACGGGTTCCTCAGTCTTGTGTCATGAGTGTCGCAGGTCGGCTGAACCAGCAAAAATAAAAAATAAGCAAAAAAAAAGAGGCAATAAACAAACACAGTCATGCATAAAATCATGCATTTATCAGACATAAAAATAATGATAATAAAGTAAAGAAAAAGAGAAATTCAGGCATTTGCATTCATCATAAGAGAAAGAAAAAGAAAATAGCAATCATGGCATTTGCATCATGCAGCCTTCCATTGCATACACTGGCATTCCATGCGGTCAAACCAGACCTTTGTGTCCTTAAACCAGATCATTGTGATCCATAAACCAGACCTTTGTGTCCTTAAACCAGACCTTTAGGGTCCATAAATCAGACCAGTATGCAGACACATATTGCTCCATAAACCAGGCTTGTCGGCCCATAAACCAGACTCGTTGTGATCCTTAAATCAGACTAATGTCGGGTCCATAATTTAGCATTCCATCAAATAAACCAAAGCATTTCACAACTCTCAAGCATTGCATTTGCATACCCGCACTTCATAAATAAAAAAAAGCAACCATCAAGGAAAGCCAAAAGAGAATATCAAAAGCGTCCAGCATTGCATGCATCAGCGTCACATGCATCCACGTAGCATACATCTGCATTGCATTTGCATAACCGCATCTTGCACATTCATCATTACACCAAAATCATAGCATTGCATGCACATGCATAACATGCCCTTGCATAACATGCACCCATACTCCATGCACTATTCCTTGCATCAACTGACGTATGCAGGTACCTCAATCCAGTGCAGCAGCATCGGTCATTTCAAATCAACCAATCAACAGAATTCCTGAGCCCTCTGTGCTCATCCTGAGCCCTCGCCGCTCCCCCTGAGCCCTCTATGCTCCTCCTGAGCCCTCTGTGCTCCCCCTGAGCCCTCTGCGCTCATCCTGAGCCCTCTGAGCTCCCCCTGAGCCCTCTATGCTCATCCTGAGCCCCCTGTGCTCCTCCTGAGCCCTCTGTGCTCATCCTAAGCCCTCTGTGCTCCCCCTGAGCCCTCTGCGCTCATCCAGAGCCCTCTGCGCTCCCCCCTGAGCCCTCTGCGCTCATCCTGAGCCCTCTGTGCTCCTCCTGAGCCCTCTGCGCTCCCCATCCCGAGCCCTCTGCGCTCCCCATCCCGAGCCCTCTGCGCTCCTCCTGAACCCTCTGTGCTCCTCCTGAGCCCTCTGTGCTCCTCCTGAGCCCTCTGCGCTCCCCATCCTGAGCCCTCTGCGCTCCTCCTGAACCCTCAGTGCATCATCCTGAGCCCTCTGTGCTCCTCCTGAGCCCTCTGTGCTCATCCTCCTGAGCCCTCTGCGCTCGTCCTGAACCCTCTGTGCTCATCCCAAGCCCTCTGTGCTCCTCCTGAGCCCTCCGTGCTCATCCTGAGCCCTCCGCGCTCATTCTGAGCCCTCAGTGCTCCTTCCTTACTGCTTTCTTTACCGCGTTCTTTACCATTTACTTTCCTGCTTTTGCACGCCAAGTGCCCATTTACCCTCCTGTTTGCACGCCAAGTGCCCATTTACTTTTCTGTTTGCACGCCAAGTGCCCATTCTACTTTTCTGTCTGCTTTAGTTGAACATTTCAATCAATCAATCAACAGGATTCGTGAATCCCTTCAGGACCCAAGTGTCCCTTCAAAAGCAGACTTCACCTCGTATTCGAGCTGCGGGTAAGTCCTTCAGACCCCGAGTGGTCCTTCAGACTAGTCGTGTCAGCCTAAGACACAGCGGACGTCCTTCATGGTCAACATATCAGTTCCGGATCTGATCTTGACCCATCATGGCTGCTCGGAAAAGGCCACCCCTTCAGGCAGACCGTTTTACTAATACCGTTGCTAGTTTGCGTTCCATCAGACCCATTGGTCCATCAGGCTTAGGCATGCCCTTCAGACCTCGTCGGTCCTTTTTAACTCTAATCAATGCACCAAGCATCGACTGCGAATTAGACCTTCAGAGCCTTAGTGCTCCTTCAGACCCTGAGCGGTCCTTCAGAGCCTTAGTGCTCCTTCAGACCCTGAGTGGTCCTTCAGAGCCTTAGTGCTCCTTCAGATCCCGAGTGGTCCGTTAATGCGCCAGGTGTTAACCATTCCCCGTTTGTTCTCAAGCCCATCTTTTCAAAAAACATAGAAAAAGAAAAAGAGGAAAATTCAGGTTTCCCCAAATGGACAAAATCGGTATAATTTCTGAATTCTTTATCTTCATTTTGCCTTGGAATATGTCTCGGCCAATTCATATTCCTCGTTAAAATTCAGATAAAGAGGGGCAGCTGTCATACCCCAATTTTGTCCGGCTTAGGTCCAAACCCTAATTTTCCACGCAAAAATAAATTATGCATTTTGGATCCTAGAAACCACTCCAAAGTTTTTGAAATCATTTTTAGGGTTAGAATGCACTTTTTAAGAAATTAGGGTTTTGAAAAATATGTTTTGCATGCATGGCAAGCCTTGGAAAATATTTTATGCATGCATGGCAAAGACCTAAAAGCATTTTTGTGGAAGGCAAGAATTGATTTCCATTCTGTTCCAAGGGCCAAGAATCGATTTATACTATTTGTAAAGGCCATGAAATCGATTCCTTAATCCAATATTAAGCCATGAAATCGATTTTCAAGCCATTTTAAGGAGCCAAGAATCGATTCCTCCTTATGTTATCAAGGCATGAAATCGATTTTCAGGCCATTTTTAGGAGCCAAGAATCGATTCTTCCTTATGTTATCAAGGCATGAAATCGATTTTCAGGCCATTTTAAAGAGCCAAGAATCGATTCCTCCTTATTTTGTCAAAGCATGAAATCGATTTTCAAGCAATTCCCAAGAGCCAAGAATCGATTCCCACTTATTTTAACTAAACATGGAATCAATTTTCACCTATTTAGGATGTCCAAGAATCGATTCTTTACTATTTCCAAAGGCTCAAACAATCGATTCATCCTTGCAATAAATGTTTTTAAAAAAATTCTACGCTTCTTAAGCCTATAAATAGGCAGCCTCAAATCACATTTTGGGGGACAGATCTCACAGAGAAGAGGATTTCACGAAATCAGAGAACACACACATTTTTCACAGATTTTTCACACACACACATCTCACAAGAGAGGGGGAGACTTCACGAGATCAGAGAAAGGCACAGACACACATCTCACGAGATCAGAGAAACACACACATTTGCTCCAGACATTTTTCACGGGATCTGGGAAGACAACTCTCGCAAATCTCATTTTCCAGTTCTACGCTTCATTTTTGCTCTATTCGCGCCGTTGGTCCGTCTGAGCTAATCTCCTGCAAGGGGTAGTCGGGGTTTGCATTCTTCATAGTTGTAATATCTGTCTTCATCAGAGGTATTTCAGTCTTTACATTTGCTAAAATTTAATCATTGTGATCCATGCCAAAATTGCCCTATGTGATTTAATTTAGCTGTAGTGTCCTTGTTGATGATGAACCGCATGATTCCCACTTATGCCTAGTGCATCATTTTCTAAGTGGTGAAGATGGTTTCAGATGATTCAACCTCCCCCTTTTTTAACTTCTTAATGAATAAAAGATAGTTAGGTTTATGGTTTAAGGTCCATGGGGTATTGCAAAGGATAGGTTTCCCAAAACCTTGATGCTCCCTCCTCTTTGATTGTGTTATTAGCCTTTGGGCACTTATTCTTAAATGCAAAGGATAGGCTTACCTTAGCCTTGATGCAATTTTCCCCTTTCGTTCATGTTATTGAGAAATCGTTGCTCATATGTTCCTCAGTTTAATTAAGACCATTCTATGCCTATGATCAATTGCTTGCTTGTTTTTGATGCATTTTAAATGTCTCGATTCAATATGCCATTCCATCCATGTGTATGACCTCCTAATGAAGACGTAAGTCTACATGCCTGTTGTGGCATAGAGTCATTAGGGTAAATACACTCCTTCCTACACACACACTTGCTTTGTATGACCTCCTAATGAAGACGTAAGTCTACATGCCTGTTGTAGCATAGAGTCATTAGGGTAAATACACTCCTTCCTACACACACACACACACACACACTTGCTTTGAGAACTTTACCTTGCATCCCTGATAAGTGGGTCTTTTGATCATATTGGCATGTTTAGTCTTGATTAAATGTTCAACATATGTATGATTTCGTGATTAGTGAATGTGCTTGAACTTTTGTAATCAATCATTGATAGTGCCTTCACCCTTTTTCCAAAAATCTTTCAAACCCTTTCAAAAACAATTTCATTAGAACTACGTCGCTTTGATTCCCGTTTGGGATACGTAGGAGCGAGTCACGTTCTCGTCAAGCGCAACAAATAAAAATTCTCTTCATCCCCCTAAACCAATCATTTTCATAAAACAAACAAAAAAGAATCATTTTCAAACTCATTGTTGCTAGTAGCTCATCAGAGCCTTTGTTCGTTTAGCTATTAGTGGCAATGTCCTTTTTTTTCATAAGAATAATAAACGGTGATCCATCATAACCTTTGTTAGTTTGATCATCGTGCAAATCAATCTCTTTCAAAAATCTCTTTCAAAAAAAAGATAATAAAAAAAACGAGTTGTTATCAATAGTCCATCAGAACCGTTGTTCGTTTGACTAGCGGTACAACTCTCTCTTTTGAGTATTTAGTAGTGATTCATCATAGCCTCTGCTAGTTTAATCATTCACTAATGCTCGTCCTATTTCGAAAACTCACCAAAAAAGATAAAAAAAAAACAAAAACTTTCCAAAAAGGCAACCTAGAACTACGTCGCCTTTGATTCTCCACCCGGAGATACGTAGGAGCAGGGCCAAGCCCCTGTCAAGCGCAAAAATAAACAATTTCTAAATTAAAAAATACAAACACATCTCTTTCATAAAACAAAAAAAATCAAAAATCTTATTTTTAAAGTAGGGGATTAAGTCGGTCGTATGGCCGGGTTAATCATCGTTTTAGGATAAGTGAACTGTGGTCCTTCAGAGCCCCAGCGCTCCTTCAGCCCCCAGCGGCCCTTCAGACCCCTAGTGGTCCTTCAACACAGATCACACAATCCTAAGACCCCTATATTAAAAAACACCAACACACAAACATTTTTCTACCCAAGAACTACGTAGCTTTGAATTCTCCATCGCACCGGGAGATACGTAGGAGCGGGCCATGTCCCGTCAAGCACTTTTCCTAAAAAACCTTTTTTTTCCCCCTTCCTCGCCAAAAATAAAAGTTTTCAAACAAGAAATAAATAGGCAAATCTAGGTATTTTTCAAATCAAATGTTAAAACCACACATTTAATTAGAGGTTCCCTTTCGGTAGAAAGGACGTGCGCGGTGCTAACACCTTCCTCGCACGTAATCGACCCCCGAACCTATATCTCTAGTTTTCAAAGACCATCCGCCTTGTCCAAAAGACCTTTTTTCAATGTTTTGGTCTTAAAATTAAAATATTGGTGGCGACTCCAAAAATTTTCCACGTTGTACATTGAGAAACCCAAACCGGGGATTTTTCGGGGTGCAACACACACCAGCATAAAATCTTCACTAATATTGCTAAAAAACTTAAAAGAAAATTAAATGCAATCCCCGGCAACGGCGCCAAAAACTTGTTGTGCGATAAATAGATGTGCAAGTATACACAATCGCAACAAGTAATACAGTGATAAAGTAGAGATCGTTCCCACAGGGATTGAAATTAATCTATTAGTTTAAGCAATTTACAAATTAGTGGAACAAGCTAAGTGACAAATAAAAGTGTGGAGTTGTAAACATAATGGTTTGTGATAAAACAGTATTGAATTGAAAGTATTTAAGAGTGAGTTGGATAGCTCATTTGTATGTAAATTCCCAAGAGTAGTGTTCTATAATATTAGACGTTATAGCGTTAAGCGCTGTAGCGTTACAGAATCAATAGACGTTGTAGCGTCATGGTGGCGTGCCTTTCAGTCACTATCACCAGGGCTATGTTACAAGACCCCTATGTCTAGGCTCTAAATAAGTTTTACCCCTGTATATTAAGTTCATACAGCAATTACCTTATGAACTATTACTCCCCTATGTCTAGGGTTAAGTACACTTCATTTAAATGTCTTTGAATGGTTTTTCATTCATATCCTTCCTTGAGCTCTCTTCGTGAACCATGTCTGTACCCACGAAGCCCCCTTATTCTAGTTGATCATTCCCAAAACAAGGTTGAAAGCATTATAACGCAAGGAATGAAACAAAACATCATAATATTATATAAAAGCTACTCAAGGTTCATTACAAACTAAGAGAAATCCAACTACAAAGTGATTTAGCTCATAACAAGCTTCATCAACACAATATAAACAAACAAGCTTATATTACCGTAGGTAGAAAAGAGGAAGATGGTTGCAAAAGATGCACTCCAAGAATCCCAAGTCATATACGTTGGATGAAGCTATGGCGTGAGCTAACCTTGAATGAAATCTAAAAACTATACTAAAAGTAAAAGCTTCAAGAGTGGAATAACAATGGAGAAAGACTAAGATGTCAAGATAGAATTCTCCAAGTTAAAACTCTCTCTTCGTATGAAATGTATGTGTTGCTACTGACTTAGCCCTTTTTGATTAGATAAATCCCTATTAGATATTATCTTCATTAGATATTATCCATAAAGCTACTTTACAAAAAGGTGTGATGATTAAAATCACCAACTATCACATGGGCTTCAATTAGGAGGCGCCAAGTTTATTTTTGCACCCACTTGGAGGTCAAAATGTCATGCTGGGAAGAAGAAGATCAGATTGATGACTCATCATTCAGCAAGTGGCTTCACAAATATTCAAGTGGTGCACGCTTCTTAGCGCTGTAGCGCTTACTGCTGGCCTACCGCTGCAACACTCAAACAAAACATCAATATATTCACAAAGGCACCTATTATGCCCAATATTTTGGAAATCAAGCCTAAACTTATATTTATGCAGTCAATCACATATTTACATGTTAAAGCATTAACATTACTTGAGAACACACTTTGATTTACGTATTAAGAGCATAAATAACACATATAAATATGAGTTATCAGATACCTCAGGAATAGTAGAGAAATTATTATTACCTTTGAAGACTGAATGATCACTTCTAAAAGCTTTTATTAAAGGACAATCCTCTCTAGCAACCAAATTCTCTGTATCTTTACTTATCCCACCCATAGGACTGCTAACAGGAAGCCCTTGGGGATCATTTGTACCACATCCTTCCTTAACTCCAATAGATAGCTGAACCCTATGTAACATAGAGTTATCACACCCAGGTCTAGCATTAGAGCTCTCTAATTGGAAATACATTCTACATCCTTGGAACAAAGGTCTAGCATTAACACTTTGTATTTCAGCTGGAATAGCAGAGAAATTAAGGTCAGGAATAGATGAGTCATTCCTAGCCTCACCAGTGTTCAGAGCAGGACTAGTAAGTAAACTCAAGGAATTGATTCTGTTGGTTCTGCTACTATCTTCTTCTCTGTGACCATCTTCGGGATTGGAACTGGGAGGACCTTGATAGCTTTGTCTTCCTTGATTTCTCCCAAGAACCTTAATAGGTTTTGGGGCATTCACACATAACTCGGGACCATATTTAGGAATGTTAGGGTCCCAAGGAGCCCTAGCCTGAGGTTTGTCACAATTTTTTTGATCATGACCAATAACACCACACTTAAAACATAGGGATTATAGTCTCTCATATTTATACACCACCCACAAATTTGGAAGATTTCTTCTTGGAACCCAATACCCCGTTGGAAAAGGCATTTCAAGGTTCATTCCAACTCTGCCTCTGATGAAGTTACGCAGGATCTTCCCCCCTACAACGGGGTTTTCAATTTCAATAACTTATCCCACCTTACTTAGTAATTCGCTAGCATTCTGAACATTAAAATTAGCAAGAGGTAAATGATGAATTTGAATCCAAAATGAGGTTTTATTGAAAGCAATCTCGTTGTCATGACTGTCTGGGTATACTCCCAGTAGTTTGTATTTCTCGTCAATTCATAGTCTTGTTGTCTGTCTGGTCTTTCCGTCAAATCCTGTCTTCTTGATCTCTTTGTTCAAGTTGTTTTTGATGGCTTCCTCTTCTAACCAGTATGGTGATGTCGCTGAAGATCCGGAAGTTCTGTTGGAAGAACTGGCTAGTGATGTAACAGCCTGGGTCCACCACCCCAGCACTATTACATCACGATCTTTTCTACCCCCCTTGTAGAATTTTTGCCTTCCGTGGGCATCGAACCTTGCACCTGAGGCATAAGTGCAAGTTAAACACACCTCCCACTACCAATGTAACACCCCTTTCTACCCAATAGATTTATTTAGAATTATCAGAGTTTTTCGCGCCAAAGAAGTGTTACATTTGTTAACAACATAAAATCCGAGTTTTTAAATATAAAACAACTTCATTAAAACATGCAGCGGAGTCAAAACACGAGTCTTTAGTACAAGGTTTAAAGTAACCAAAACATTAAACAACGACTTTCCCCGAGTGTTACTTATCAGAGCAGACACCGACCTGACTACGTGAAGGTAAACTGCCTTCACTCGAACTCACCTGTAAACATACCACAGAAAGGGGGTGAGATATCTCACACATAATAGGAATACATGATAAGGAATACGATAGAACATAACACCTAAGTCTACCACACCAAACACACGTCAAGGGCAAAACAGTCGATTCCAACATCAAGGGTAGAACAGTTATTTCATCATCACAAACATCACCAAGGCACAGTCGCCGAGATCATCACACATGTTATGCAATGCATGGATGCAGCCCCAACAGTGGGCATAATGCATGTGGTACCAATACAACCTCCTTTAACACATGGGTCGAAGCCCCAACCTCCTTAAACATGGGCCGAAGCCCCAACCTCCTTAAACATGGGCCGAAGCCCCAACCTCCTTAAATATTTAAATACAACCTCCTTTGAATCTAGAGTACAACCTCCTTTAACGACACCAAAATCACCACCTTTAATGACATTGAGGACAACCACCTTTAACGCACCAAAAACAACCACCTTAAATGACACCGGGGCACCAAAACGGATTCCCAACGACAACACTATCACCGGGACAGCCACTTGAGGTGCCCAACTAGCAACAACCAATAATCACGCCAAAGAAATGATAACTTTCAGAATTATTACTTTTCTAAACTATTTTGAGGCACCGAAAACACCTAACGGACACCTTACACAACACCTGAGACCAATGTCTGAAAAATGGTTTGTTCTGCCCAGAAAATAGAATATCCAGGTGGGCACCTGAATAAGCTTCAAAATGCACTTTGAACCGTCCAAAACGGACACCCGAGTCAAAAGTTATGTCAAAAATAAATTTGGGACAATTTAGGCAACATCCTGAAAATTTGGCACACAACATAGGCGCCTGGCTCCTTGCACTTAGACAGAAACTGAGACACACTTAGACACCCATAGGAGCCTAGGAGCCAAACTGAACCACAAGGTTTCTGACCCAAAAATTCATTTTATACGAGCCATTTAACATATATATGATAACCAAAAGCCCAGAATTGCAAAACCACTCTTAAAAAGTTGGCGTCCTTGGCGCCCATGGCACAAGCAACACGGCCAAATTTTGACCCAACACCTGAAACTGACTCTTTTTGTGCCCCGGAACTCCCATGCCAAATTTGAAAGCAAACCGAGCATCCAATCTCCGGGACCCTCGGCTCCCATGGTGCCTAAACACGAGCAACACAATTCTGCAACACAGTGGCGCAGACAAGGGAACCCGGCGCCCAGTGTCTAGACACAGAACCAGACACAGGCAACACAGACACAGCACATGGGCGCCTGGCTCCCAGGAGCTAGACACAGACTTAGACAGAATTTCCAGCAACACCCAAACTCCCTAGGAGCCTAAAGAGCCAACCAAATTCGAGTTCCTCACCACCAAAAATTCCCAAATTAAATCTCCAACCTTAATTTATCAATATAAGACTGACCATCATGTTTTTCACCAAAAATAATTCTCACACACAATTCATCAAACACCTTGCATGCATACACTAAAACATGACTATTCCATCACAAATCAACACATTTTCAACACCAATGGCTATCAACATGAAATCAACATTTTAATTATCACATATGCACATATATAACACGAATTTCAGAATGCCATCATCATGGTTTGCATAAATTTCAAGACAAGGCATTATAGGCTCTAATTCATGTAGTTCACACTAAGACAAACATGCTCATGACAACCTAGTGTTTATCCCTCATAAACCCCATCATACATAAACCCATTAGGCTAGAGAATCCCCCCTTACCTTATGAAGATGAAGAAACCTAGCACCCTCCAAGAGTCACCAACAAACACCCACAAGTCTTCCTTCTCTCTTTCTTTCCTTGAGCAATGCGTGAGCTTCTTCCTCCTTCTTCCTAGGTTTGAGCTTCACGATTTCTCCTCTTCCTTTTCCTCCTCTCCAAGCTCACGGTTCAGCCTCCTCTCTACTCACTCCTCTATTTTCTTTTCTTTTCTTTTCTTTTCTTTTGGCTTTTGAAATACCAAGTGAAACTAAAACCCTACAACCCCTTAAACCCCTAACTTCGAGACACACCTAGCTAATGGGTCATGGACCCTTTCACTTAACAATCCTTGTCCATATTCGAAGCACATGACCACTTGTGGGTCATGGGCTTATAGTTGCACCTCCCAAATTCATTCCAACACCTCCTAAATAAAATAAAGTTCTAAGTTAATTAATTAACTAAAATAAATATTGTAAGCCTTAAATAACTCAATTAAATAAAACCCCTCCACCATTATAATTCTACTAATTAAAACCACCCATTATTGTTATTGTCATTTCTAACTCTCAACTCCTATTTTATTAATTGATTTCTACCACCTAAACCTCATTTAACCAATTAAATAAACAACCTAATAGTTTTGGGCTGTTACAACTCTCCCCCACTTGAATAAATTTCGTCCTCGAAATTTTTACTTGCTAAAGTCGGCACTCTCCCACTAACCAACCGCATACAAGTTCACACAACAAGAAGCTATAACAACACCACAACAAGGACATAGAGTCTACACACATGGCACAATGAACATACAATACCAAAATAGAATCAAAGTCAAGTTTGTTGACATTCATCGCAACCCGAAATAAAAGAGTTTAAAAACCCCATAGAGTTAGTGATGTAGACTCAACTACCAATACAGTTCAGCAAGGAAATAATCCAAAAACAATAGTCTAACAAAAACAACTCAAAACAAACAAAGATCTCTCTCCGATAAGCCCATCATCCCCCGGTAGATTCCTCGCCCACCAACGCAAACACCTTGCCGTCAACCTTCTCCTTCTTCAGCTTCGGACACTTATCCCTAAAGTGCCCTGCTTCACCACAGTTGTAGCACACTGACTCCTTGCGCCCACACTCCCTTGCCATATGGCCCTCCTTGCCACAACGATAACATACCTTTGCCTCGGCTCTGCAATCCGCAAACCTGTGGCCGGCCCTACCACACTTAAAACACACAACGCCTGCGGGAGCATCTCCCCCACTTGGTCTCGTGTCGTCAGCGGCCTTCCGCTTCCCTTTTTCATTCGAGACATCGTACGGCTTACTACGATCCGAGGAATTCCTCTGCTTATCTCTCATGACCCTAGAATGGGCATTACTGTCTTCCTCGAATATCCTGCAGCTGTCAACTAGTTCAGAAAACACCCGGATCTTCTGGTACCCTATCGCTTTCTTAATGTCAGCCCGCAGTCCATTCTCAAACTTAATACATTTCGAAAATTCAGCAGCAGTTCCAACATAGTGCGGGTAAAACTTGGATAACTCGGTGAACTTGGCAGCATACTCAGTCACTGACATACCACCCTGCTTCAGCTCTAAGAACTCAATTTCTTTCTTTCCGCGGACATCCTCAGGATAGTACTTTCTCAGAAATTCCCTGTTGAACACTTCCCAAGTGATCTCCTCATTTGCAACCACCAACCTCTGCCTAGCTTCCAACCACCAGTCGTCAGCCTCCTCAGCTAACATGTGAGTACCATAGCGGACTTTCTGAGCTTCGGTGCAGTCCATCACCCTGAAAATCCTCTCCATTTCCTTCAGCCATGCTAACGCGCCATCAGGATCATACTTGCCCTTGAAAGTAGGAGGATTCTCCCTCTGAAAAGTGGCCAGACTGCGTGAACCAGCATCACCCTGTTGATTCTGAACAACCTGAGCCATAGCCTGCATAGCAGCAGCGAGTGCAGCATCGTTCCGTCCTGCCATTTCAACACTGCAACACAAACAGAAATCAAAAGCGAGTAACAAAGCTCAAATGCTACTCAACTTGACGACTCGACTACCGGCCGAACAGACCGAACTGCTCTGATACCACTAATGTAACACCCCTTTCTACCCAATAGATTTATTTAGAATTATCAGAGTTTTTCGCGCCAAAGAAGTGTTACATTTGTTAACAACATAAAATCCGAGTTTTTAAATATAAAACAACTTCATTAAAACATGCAGCGGAGTCAAAACATGAGTCTTTAGTACAAGGTTTAAAGTAACCAAAACATTAAACAACGACTTTCCCCGAGTGTTACTTATCAGAGCAGACACCGACCCGACTACGTGAAGGTAAACTGCCTTCACTCGAACTCACCTGTAAACATACCACAGAAAGGGGGTGAGATATCTCACACATAATAGGAATACATGATAAGGAATACGATAGAACATAACACCTAAGTCTACCACACCAAACACACGTCAAGGGCAAAACAGTCGATTCCAACATCAAGGGTAGAACAGTTATTTCATCATCACAAACATCACCAAGGCACAGTCGCCGAGATCATCACACATGTTATGCAATGCATGGATGCAGCCCCAACAGTGGGCATAATGCATGTGGTACCAATACAACCTCCTTTAAACATGGGTCGAAGCCCCAACCTCCTTAAACATGGGCCGAAGCCCCAACCTCCTTAAACATGGGCCGAAGCCCCAACCTCCTTAAATATTTAAATACAACCTCCTTTGAATCTAGAGTACAACCTCCTTTAACGACACCAAAATCACCACCTTTAATGACACTGAGGACAACCACCTTTAACGATACCAAAAACAACCACCTTAAATGACACCGGGGCACCAAAACGGATTCCCAACGACAACACTATCACCGGGACAGCCACTTGAGGTGCCCAACTAGCAACAACCAATAATCACGCCAAAGAAATGACAACTTTCAGAATTATTACTTTTCTAAACTATTTTTAGGCACCGAAAACACCTAACGGACACCTTACACAACACCTGAGACCAATGTCTGAAAAATGGTTTGTTCTGCCCAGAAAATAGAATATCCAGGTGGGCACCTGAATAAGCTTCAAAATGCACTTTGAACCGTCCAAAACGGACACCCGAGTCAAAAGTTATGTCAAAAATAAATTTGGGACAATTTAGGCAACATCCTGAAAATTTGGCACACAACATAGGCGCCTGGCTCCCAGCACTTAGACAGAAACTGAGACAGAAACTGAGACACACTTAGACACCCATAGGAGCCTAGGAGCCAAACTGAACCACAAGGTTTCTGACCCAAAAATTCATTTTGTACGAGCCATTTAACATATATATGATAACCAAAAGCCCAGAATTGCAAAACCACTCTTAAAAAGTTGGCGCCCTTGGCGCCCATGGCACAAGAAACACGGCCAAATTTTGACCCAACACCTGAAACTGACTCTTTTTGTACCCAGGAACTCCCATGCCAAATTTGAAAGCAAACCGAGCATCCAATCTCCGGGACCCTCGGCTCCCATGGTGCCTAGACACGAGCAACACAATTCTGCAACACAGTGGCGCAGACAAGGGAACCCGGCGCCCAGTGTCTAGACACAGAACCAGACACAGGCAACACAGACACAGCACATGGGCGCCTGGCTCCCAGGAGCTAGACACAGACTTAGACAGAATTTCCAGCAACACCCAAACTCCCTAGGAGCCTAAAGAGCCAACCAAATTCGAGTTCCTCACCACCAAAAATTCCCAAATTAAATCTCCAACCTTAATTTATCAATATAAGACTGACCATCATGTTTTTCACCAAAAATAATTCTCACACACAATTCATCAAACACCTTGCATGCATACACTAAAACATGACTATTCCATCACAAATCAACACATTTTCAACACCAATGGCTATCAACATGAAATCAACATTTTAATTATCACATATGCACATATATAACACGAATTTCAGAATGCCATCATCATGGTTTGCATAAATTTCAAGACAAGGCATTATAGGCTCTAATTCATGTAGTTCACACTAAGACAAACATGCTCATGACAACCTAGTGTTTATCCCTCATAAACCCCATCATACATAAACCCATTAGGCTAGAGAATCCCCCCTTACCTTATGAAGATGAAGAAACCTAGCACCCTCCAAGAGTCACCAACAAACACCCACAAGTCTTCCTTCTCTCTTTCTTTCCTTGAGCAATGCGTGAGCTTCTTCCTCCTTCTTCCTAGGTTTGAACTTCACGATTTCTCCTCTTCCTTTTCCTCCTCTCCAAGCTCACGGTTCAGCCTCCTCTCTACTCACTCCTCTATTTTCTTTTCTTTTCTTTTCTTTTGGCTTTTGAAATACCAAGTGAAACTAAAACCCTACAACCCCTTAAACCCCTAACTTCGAGACACACCTAGCTAATGGGTCATGGACCCTTTCACTTAACAATCCTTGTCCATATTCGAAGCACATGACCACTTGTGGGTCATGGGCTTATAGTTGCACCTCCCAAATTCATTCCAACACCTCCTAAATAAAATAAAGTTCTAAGTTAATTAATTAACTAAAATAAATATTGTAAGCCTTAAATAACTCAATTAAATAAAACCCCTCCACCATTATAATTCTACTAATTAAAACCACCCATTATTGTTATTGTCATTTCTAACTCTCAACTCCTATTTTATTAATTGATTTCTACCACCTAAACCTCATTTAACCAAGTAAATAAACAACCTAATAGTTTTGGGCTGTTACAACTCTCCCCCACTTGAATAAATTTCGTCCTCGAAATTTTTACTTGCTAAAGTCGGCACTCTCCCACTAACCAACCGCATACAAGTTCACACAACAAGAAGCTATAACAACACCACAACAAGGACATAGAGTCTACACACATGGCACAATGAACATACAATACCAAAATAGAATCAAAGTCAAGTTTGTTGACATTCATCGCAACCCGAAATAAAAGAGTTTAAAAACCCCATAGAGTTAGTGATGTAGACTCAACTACCAATACAGTTCAGCAAGGAAATAATCCAAAAACAATAGTCTAACAAAAACAACTCAAAACAAACAAAGATCTCTCTCCGATAAGCCCATCATCCCCCGGTAGATTCCTCGCCCACCAACGCAAACACCTTGCCGTCAACCTTCTCCTTCTTCAGCTTCGGACACTTATCCCTAAAGTGCCCTGCTTCACCACAGTTGTAGCACACTGACTCCTTGCGCCCACACTCCCTTGCCATATGGCCCTCCTTGCCACAACGATAACATACCTTTGCCTCGGCTCTGCAATCCGCAAACCTGTGGCCGGCCCTACCACACTTAAAACACACAACGCCTGCGGGAGCATCTCCCCCACTTGGTCTCGTGTCGTCAGCGGCCTTCCGCTTCCCTTTTTCATTCGGGACATCGTACGGCTTACTACGATCCGAGGAATTCCTCTGCTTATCTCTCATGACCCTAGAATGGGCATTACTGTCTTCCTCGAATATCCTGCAGCTGTCAACTAGTTCAGAAAACACCCGGATCTTCTGGTACCCTATCGCTTTCTTAATGTCAGCCCGCAGTCCATTCTCAAACTTAATACATTTCGAAAATTCAGCAGCAGTTCCAACATAGTGCGGGTAAAACTTGGATAACTCGGTGAACTTGGCAGCATACTCAGTCACTGACATACCACCCTGCTTCAGCTCTAAGAACTCAATTTCTTTCTTTCCGCGGACATCCTCAGGATAGTACTTTCTCAGAAATTCCCTGTTGAACACTTCCCAAGTGATCTCCTCATTTGCAACCACCAACCTCTGCCTAGCTTCCAACCACCAGTCGTCAGCCTCCTCAGCTAACATGTGAGTACCATAGCGGACTTTCTGAGCTTCGGTGCAGTCCATCACCCTAAAAATCCTCTCCATTTCCTTCAGCCATGCTAACGCGCCATCAGGATCATACTTGCCCTTGAAAGTAGGAGGATTCTCCCTCTGAAAAGTGGCCAGACTGCGTGAACCAGCATCACCCTGTTGATTCTGAACAACCTGAGCCATAGCCTGCATAGCAGCAGCGAGTGCAGCATCGTTCCGTCCTGCCATTTCAACACTGCAACACAAACAGAAATCAAAAGCGAGTAACAAAGCTCAAATGCTACTCAACTTGACGACTCGACTACCGGCCGAACAGACCGAACTGCTCTGATACCACTAATGTAACACCCCTTTCTACCCAATAGATTTATTTAGAATTATCAGAGTTTTTCGCGCCAAAGAAGTGTTACATTTGTTAACAACATAAAATCCGAGTTTTTAAATATAAAACAACTTCATTAAAACATGCAGCGGAGTCAAAACATGAGTCTTTAGTACAAGGTTTAAAGTAACCAAAACATTAAACAACGACTTTCCCCGAGTGTTACTTATCAGAGCAGACACCGACCCGACTACGTGAAGGTAAACTGCCTTCACTCGAACTCACCTGTAAACATACCACAGAAAGGGGGTGAGATATCTCACACATAATAGGAATACATGATAAGGAATACGATAGAACATAACACCTAAGTCTACCACACCAAACACACGTCAAGGGCAAAACAGTCGATTCCAACATCAAGGGTAGAACAGTTATTTCATCATCACAAACATCACCAAGGCACAGTCGCCGAGATCATCACACATGTTATGCAATGCATGGATGCAGCCCCAACAGTGGGCATAATGCATGTGGTACCAATACAACCTCCTTTAAACATGGGTCGAAGCCCCAACCTCCTTAAACATGGGCCGAAGCCCCAACCTCCTTAAACATGGGCCGAAGCCCCAACCTCCTTAAATATTTAAATACAACCTCCTTTGAATCTAGAGTACAACCTCCTTTAACGACACCAAAATCACCACCTTTAATGACACTGAGGACAACCACCTTTAACGATACCAAAAACAACCACCTTAAATGACACCGGGGCACCAAAACGGATTCCCAACGACAACACTATCACCGGGACAGCCACTTGAGGTGCCCAACTAGCAACAACCAATAATCACGCCAAAGAAATGACAACTTTCAGAATTATTACTTTTCTAAACTATTTTTAGGCACCGAAAACACCTAACGGACACCTTACACAACACCTGAGACCAATGTCTGAAAAATGGTTTGTTCTGCCCAGAAAATAGAATATCCAGGTGGGCACCTGAATAAGCTTCAAAATGCACTTTGAACCGTCCAAAACGGACACCCGAGTCAAAAGTTATGTCAAAAATAAATTTGGGACAATTTAGGCAACATCCTGAAAATTTGGCACACAACATAGGCGCCTGGCTCCCAGCACTTAGACAGAAACTGAGACAGAAACTGAGACACACTTAGACACCCATAGGAGCCTAGGAGCCAAACTGAACCACAAGGTTTCTGACCCAAAAATTCATTTTGTACGAGCCATTTAACATATATATGATAACCAAAAGCCCAGAATTGCAAAACCACTCTTAAAAAGTTGGCGCCCTTGGCGCCCATGGCACAAGAAACACGGCCAAATTTTGACCCAACACCTGAAACTGACTCTTTTTGTACCCAGGAACTCCCATGCCAAATTTGAAAGCAAACGGAGCATCCAATCTCCGGGACCCTCGGCTCCCATGGTGCCTAGACACGAGCAACACAATTCTGCAACACAGTGGCGCAGACAAGGGAACCCGGCGCCCAGTGTCTAGACACAGAACCAGACACAGGCAACACAGACACAGCACATGGGCGCCTGGCTCCCAGGAGCTAGACACAGACTTAGACAGAATTTCCAGCAACACCCAAACTCCCTAGGAGCCTAAAGAGCCAACCAAATTCGAGTTCCTCACCACCAAAAATTCCCAAATTAAATCTCCAACCTTAATTTATCAATATAAGACTGACCATCATGTTTTTCACCAAAAATAATTCTCACACACAATTCATCAAACACCTTGCATGCATACACTAAAACATGACTATTCCATCACAAATCAACACATTTTCAACACCAATGGCTATCAACATGAAATCAACATTTTAATTATCACATATGCACATATATAACACGAATTTCAGAATGCCATCATCATGGTTTGCATAAATTTCAAGACAAGGCATTATAGGCTCTAATTCATGTAGTTCACACTAAGACAAACATGCTCATGACAACCTAGTGTTTATCCCTCATAAACCCCATCATACATAAACCCATTAGGCTAGAGAATCCCCCCTTACCTTATGAAGATGAAGAAACCTAGCACCCTCCAAGAGTCACCAACAAACACCCACAAGTCTTCCTTCTCTCTTTCTTTCCTTGAGCAATGCGTGAGCTTCTTCCTCCTTCTTCCTAGGTTTGAGCTTCACGATTTCTCCTCTTCCTTTTCCTCCTCTCCAAGCTCACGGTTCAGCCTCCTCTCTACTCACTCCTCTATTTTCTTTTCTTTTCTTTTCTTTTGGCTTTTGAAATACCAAGTGAAACTAAAACCCTACAACCCCTTAAACCCCTAACTTCGAGACACACCTAGCTAATGGGTCATGGACCCTTTCACTTAACAATCCTTGTCCATATTCGAAGCACATGACCACTTGTGGGTCATGGGCTTATAGTTGCACCTCCCAAATTCATTCCAACACCTCCTAAATAAAATAAAGTTCTAAGTTAATTAATTAACTAAAATAAATATTGTAAGCCTTAAATAACTCAATTAAATAAAACCCCTCCACCATTATAATTCTACTAATTAAAACCACCCATTATTGTTATTGTCATTTCTAACTCTCAACTCCTATTTTATTAATTGATTTCTACCACCTAAACCTCATTTAACCAATTAAATAAACAACCTAATAGTTTTGGGCTGTTACAACTCTCCCCCACTTGAATAAATTTCGTCCTCGAAATTTTTACTTGCTAAAGTCGGCACTCTCCCACTAACCAACCGCATACAAGTTCACACAACAAGAAGCTATAACAACACCACAACAAGGACATAGAGTCTACACACATGGCACAATGAACATACAATACCAAAATAGAATCAAAGTCAAGTTTGTTGACATTCATCGCAACCCGAAATAAAAGAGTTTAAAAACCCCATAGAGTTAGTGATGTAGACTCAACTACCAATACAGTTCAGCAAGGAAATAATCCAAAAACAATAGTCTAACAAAAACAACTCAAAACAAACAAAGATCTCTCTCCGATAAGCCCATCAACCCCCGGTAGATTCCTCGCCCACCAACGCAAACACCTTGCCGTCAACCTTCTCCTTCTTCAGCTTCGGACACTTATCCCTAAAGTGCCCTGCTTCACCACAGTTGTAGCACACTGACTCCTTGCGCCCACACTCCCTTGCCATATGGCCCTCCTTGCCACAACGATAACATACCTTTGCCTCGGCTCTGCAATCCGCAAACCTGTGGCCGGCCCTACCACACTTAAAACACACAACGCCTGCGGGAGCATCTCCCCCACTTGGTCTCGTGTCGTCAGCGGCCTTCCGCTTCCCTTTTTCATTCGGGACATCGTACGGCTTACTACGATCCGAGGAATTCCTCTGCTTATCTCTCATGACCCTAGAATGGGCATTACTGTCTTCCTCGAATATCCTGCAGCTGTCAACTAGTTCAGAAAACACCCGGATCTTCTGGTACCCTATCGCTTTCTTAATGTCAGCCCGCAGTCCATTCTCAAACTTAATACATTTCGAAAATTCAGCAGCAGTTCCAACATAGTGCGGGTAAAACTTGGATAACTCGGTGAACTTGGCAGCATACTCAGTCACTGACATACCACCCTGCTTCAGCTCTAAGAACTCAATTTCTTTCTTTCCGCGGACATCCTCAGGATAGTACTTTCTCAGAAATTCCCTGTTGAACACTTCCCAAGTGATCTCCTCATTTGCAACCACCAACCTCTGCCTAGCTTCCAACCACCAGTCGTCAGCCTCCTCAGCTAACATGTGAGTACCATAGCGGACTTTCTGAGCTTCGGTGCAGTCCATCACCCTGAAAATCCTCTCCATTTCCTTCAGCCATGCTAACGCGCCATCAGGATCATACTTGCCCTTGAAAGTAGGAGGATTCTCCCTCTGAAAAGTGGCCAGACTGCGTGAACCAGCATCACCCTGTTGATTCTGAACAACCTGAGCCATAGCCTGCATAGCAGCAGCGAGTGCAGCATCGTTCCGTCCTGCCATTTCAACACTGCAACACAAACAGAAATCAAAAGCGAGTAACAAAGCTCAAATGCTACTCAACTTGACGACTCGACTACCGGCCGAACAGACCGAACTGCTCTGATACCACTAATGTAACACCCCTTTCTACCCAATAGATTTATTTAGAATTATCAGAGTTTTTCGCGCCAAAGAAGTGTTACATTTGTTAACAACATAAAATCCGAGTTTTTAAATATAAAACAACTTCATTAAAACATGCAGCGGAGTCAAAACATGAGTCTTTAGTACAAGGTTTAAAGTAACCAAAACATTAAACAACGACTTTCCCCGAGTGTTACTTATCAGAGCAGACACCGACCCGACTACGTGAAGGTAAACTGCCTTCACTCGAACTCACCTGTAAACATACCACAGAAAGGGGGTGAGATATCTCACACATAATAGGAATACATGATAAGGAATACGATAGAACATAACACCTAAGTCTACCACACCAAACACACGTCAAGGGCAAAACAGTCGATTCCAACATCAAGGGTAGAACAGTTATTTCATCATCACAAACATCACCAAGGCACAGTCGCCGAGATCATCACACATGTTATGCAATGCATGGATGCAGCCCCAACAGTGGGCATAATGCATGTGGTACCAATACAACCTCCTTTAAACATGGGTCGAAGCCCCAACCTCCTTAAACATGGGCCGAAGCCCCAACCTCCTTAAACATGGGCCGAAGCCCCAACCTCCTTAAATATTTAAATACAACCTCCTTTGAATCTAGAGTACAACCTCCTTTAACGACACCAAAATCACCACCTTTAATGACACTGAGGACAACCACCTTTAACGATACCAAAAACAACCACCTTAAATGACACCGGGGCACCAAAACGGATTCCCAACGACAACACTATCACCGGGACAGCCACTTGAGGTGCCCAACTAGCAACAACCAATAATCACGCCAAAGAAATGACAACTTTCAGAATTATTACTTTTCTAAACTATTTTTAGGCACCGAAAACACCTAACGGACACCTTACACAACACCTGAGACCAATGTCTGAAAAATGGTTTGTTCTGCCCAGAAAATAGAATATCCAGGTGGGCACCTGAATAAGCTTCAAAATGCACTTTGAACCGTCCAAAACGGACACCCGAGTCAAAAGTTATGTCAAAAATAAATTTGGGACAATTTAGGCAACATCCTGAAAATTTGGCACACAACATAGGCGCCTGGCTCCCAGCACTTAGACAGAAACTGAGACAGAAACTGAGACACACTTAGACACCCATAGGAGCCTAGGAGCCAAACTGAACCACAAGGTTTCTGACCCAAAAATTCATTTTGTACGAGCCATTTAATATATATATGATAACCAAAAGCCCAGAATTGCAAAACCACTCTTAAAAAGTTGGCGCCCTTGGCGCCCATGGCACAAGAAACACGGCCAAATTTTGACCCAACACCTGAAACTGACTCTTTTTGTACCCAGGAACTCCCATGCCAAATTTGAAAGCAAACCGAGCATCCAATCTCCGGGACCCTCGGCTCCCATGGTGCCTAGACACGAGCAACACAATTCTGCAACACAGTGGCGCAGACAAGGGAACCCGGCGCCCAGTGTCTAGACACAGAACCAGACACAGGCAACACAGACACAGCACATGGGCGCCTGGCTCCCAGGAGCTAGACACAGACTTAGACAGAATTTCCAGCAACACCCAAACTCCCTAAGAGCCTAAAGAGCCAACCAAATTCGAGTTCCTCACCACCAAAAATTCCCAAATTAAATCTCCAACCTTAATTTATCAATATAAGACTGACCATCATGTTTTTCACCAAAAATAATTCTCACACACAATTCATCAAACACCTTGCATGCATACACTAAAACATGACTATTCCATCACAAATCAACACATTTTCAACACCAATGGCTATCAACATGAAATCAACATTTTAATTATCACATATGCACATATATAACACGAATTTCAGAATGCCATCATCATGGTTTGCATAAATTTCAAGACAAGGCATTATAGGCTCTAATTCATGTAGTTCACACTAAGACAAACATGCTCATGACAACCTAGTGTTTATCCCTCATAAACCCCATCATACATAAACCCATTAGGCTAGAGAATCCCCCCTTACCTTATGAAGATGAAGAAACCTAGCACCCTCCAAGAGTCACCAACAAACACCCACAAGTCTTCCTTCTCTCTTTCTTTCCTTGAGCAATGCGTGAGCTTCTTCCTCCTTCTTCCTAGGTTTGAGCTTCACGATTTCTCCTCTTCCTTTTCCTCCTCTCCAAGCTCACGGTTCAGCCTCCTCTCTACTCACTCCTCTATTTTCTTTTCTTTTCTTTTCTTTTGGCTTTTGAAATACCAAGTGAAACTAAAACCCTACAACCCCTTAAACCCCTAACTTCGAGACACACCTAGCTAATGGGTCATGGACCCTTTCACTTAACAATCCTTGTCCATATTCGAAGCACATGACCACTTGTGGGTCATGGGCTTATAGTTGCACCTCCCAAATTCATTCCAACACCTCCTAAATAAAATAAAGTTCTAAGTTAATTAATTAACTAAAATAAATATTGTAAGCCTTAAATAACTCAATTAAATAAAACCCCTCCACCATTATAATTCTACTAATTAAAACCACCCATTATTGTTATTGTCATTTCTAACTCTCAACTCCTATTTTATTAATTGATTTCTACCACCTAAACCTCATTTAACCAATTAAATAAACAACCTAATAGTTTTGGGCTGTTACAACTCTCCCCCACTTGAATAAATTTCGTCCTCGAAATTTTTACTTGCTAAAGTCGGCACTCTCCCACTAACCAACCGCATACAAGTTCACACAACAAGAAGCTATAACAACACCACAACAAGGACATAGAGTCTACACACATGGCACAATGAACATACAATACCAAAATAGAATCAAAGTCAAGTTTGTTGACATTCATCGCAACCCGAAATAAAAGAGTTTAAAAACCCCATAGAGTTAGTGATGTAGACTCAACTACCAATACAGTTCAGCAAGGAAATAATCCAAAAACAATAGTCTAACAAAAACAACTCAAAACAAACAAAGATCTCTCTCCGATAAGCCCATCAACCCCCGGTAGATTCCTCGCCCACCAACGCAAACACCTTGCCGTCAACCTTCTCCTTCTTCAGCTTCGGACACTTATCCCTAAAGTGCCCTGCTTCACCACAGTTGTAGCACACTGACTCCTTGCGCCCACACTCCCTTGCCATATGGCCCTCCTTGCCACAACGATAACATACCTTTGCCTCGGCTCTGCAATCCGCAAACCTGTGGCCGGCCCTACCACACTTAAAACACACAACGCCTGCGGGAGCATCTCCCCCACTTGGTCTCGTGTCGTCAGCGGCCTTCCGCTTCCCTTTTTCATTCGGGACATCGTACGGCTTACTACGATCCGAGGAATTCCTCTGCTTATCTCTCATGACCCTAGAATGGGCATTACTGTCTTCCTCGAATATCCTGCAGCTGTCAACTAGTTCAGAAAACACCCGGATCTTCTGGTACCCTATCGCTTTCTTAATGTCAGCCCGCAGTCCATTCTCAAACTTAATACATTTCGAAAATTCAGCAGCAGTTCCAACATAGTGCGGGTAAAACTTGGATAACTCGGTGAACTTGGCAGCATACTCAGTCACTGACATACCACCCTGCTTCAGCTCTAAGAACTCAATTTCTTTCTTTCCGCGGACATCCTCAGGATAGTACTTTCTCAGAAATTCCCTGTTGAACACTTCCCAAGTGATCTCCTCATTTGCAACCACCAACCTCTGCCTAGCTTCCAACCACCAGTCGTCAGCCTCCTCAGCTAACATGTGAGTACCATAGCGGACTTTCTGAGCTTCGGTGCAGTCCATCACCCTGAAAATCCTCTCCATTTCCTTCAGCCATGCTAACGCGCCATCAGGATCATACTTGCCCTTGAAAGTAGGAGGATTCTCCCTCTGAAAAGTGGCCAGACTGCGTGAACCAGCATCACCCTGTTGATTCTGAACAACCTGAGCCATAGCCTGCATAGCAGCAGCGAGTGCAGCATCGTTCCGTCCTGCCATTTCAACACTGCAACACAAACAGAAATCAAAAGCGAGTAACAAAGCTCAAATGCTACTCAACTTGACGACTCGACTACCGGCCGAACAGACCGAACTGCTCTGATACCACTAATGTAACACCCCTTTCTACCCAATAGATTTATTTAGAATTATCAGAGTTTTTCGCGCCAAAGAAGTGTTACATTTGTTAACAACATAAAATCCGAGTTTTTAAATATAAAACAACTTCATTAAAACATGCAGCGGAGTCAAAACATGAGTCTTTAGTACAAGGTTTAAAGTAACCAAAACATTAAACAACGACTTTCCCCGAGTGTTACTTATCAGAGCAGACACCGACCCGACTACGTGAAGGTAAACTGCCTTCACTCGAACTCACCTGTAAACATACCACAGAAAGGGGGTGAGATATCTCACACATAATAGGAATACATGATAAGGAATACGATAGAACATAACACCTAAGTCTACCACACCAAACACACGTCAAGGGCAAAACAGTCGATTCCAACATCAAGGGTAGAACAGTTATTTCATCATCACAAACATCACCAAGGCACAGTCGCCGAGATCATCACACATGTTATGCAATGCATGGATGCAGCCCCAACAGTGGGCATAATGCATGTGGTACCAATACAACCTCCTTTAAACATGGGTCGAAGCCCCAACCTCCTTAAACATGGGCCGAAGCCCCAACCTCCTTAAACATGGGCCGAAGCCCCAACCTCCTTAAATATTTAAATACAACCTCCTTTGAATCTAGAGTACAACCTCCTTTAACGACACCAAAATCACCACCTTTAATGACACTGAGGACAACCACCTTTAACGATACCAAAAACAACCACCTTAAATGACACCGGGGCACCAAAACGGATTCCCAACGACAACACTATCACCGGGACAGCCACTTGAGGTGCCCAACTAGCAACAACCAATAATCACGCCAAAGAAATGACAACTTTCAGAATTATTACTTTTCTAAACTATTTTTAGGCACCGAAAACACCTAACGGACACCTTACACAACACCTGAGACCAATGTCTGAAAAATGGTTTGTTCTGCCCAGAAAATAGAATATCCAGGTGGGCACCTGAATAAGCTTCAAAATGCACTTTGAACCGTCCAAAACGGACACCCGAGTCAAAAGTTATGTCAAAAATAAATTTGGGACAATTTAGGCAACATCCTGAAAATTTGGCACACAACATAGGCGCCTGGCTCCCAGCACTTAGACAGAAACTGAGACAGAAACTGAGACACACTTAGACACCCATAGGAGCCTAGGAGCCAAACTGAACCACAAGGTTTCTGACCCAAAAATTCATTTTGTACGAGCCATTTAACATATATATGATAACCAAAAGCCCAGAATTGCAAAACCACTCTTAAAAAGTTGGCGCCCTTGGCGCCCATGGCACAAGAAACACGGCCAAATTTTGACCCAACACCTGAAACTGACTCTTTTTGTACCCAGGAACTCCCATGCCAAATTTGAAAGCAAACCGAGCATCCAATCTCCGGGACCCTCGGCTCCCATGGTGCCTAGACACGAGCAACACAATTCTGCAACACAGTGGCGCAGACAAGGGAACCCGGCGCCCAGTGTCTAGACACAGAACCAGACACAGGCAACACAGACACAGCACATGGGCGCCTGGCTCCCAGGAGCTAGACACAGACTTAGACAGAATTTCCAGCAACACCCAAACTCCCTAGGAGCCTAAAGAGCCAACCAAATTCGAGTTCCTCACCACCAAAAATTCCCAAATTAAATCTCCAACCTTAATTTATCAATATAAGACTGACCATCATGTTTTTCACCAAAAATAATTCTCACACACAATTCATCAAACACCTTGCATGCATACACTAAAACATGACTATTCCATCACAAATCAACACATTTTCAACACCAATGGCTATCAACATGAAATCAACATTTTAATTATCACATATGCACATATATAACACGAATTTCAGAATGCCATCATCATGGTTTGCATAAATTTCAAGACAAGGCATTATAGGCTCTAATTCATGTAGTTCACACTAAGACAAACATGCTCATGACAACCTAGTGTTTATCCCTCATAAACCCCATCATACATAAACCCATTAGGCTAGAGAATCCCCCCTTACCTTATGAAGATGAAGAAACCTAGCACCCTCCAAGAGTCACCAACAAACACCCACAAGTCTTCCTTCTCTCTTTCTTTCCTTGAGCAATGCGTGAGCTTCTTCCTCCTTCTTCCTAGGTTTGAGCTTCACGATTTCTCCTCTTCCTTTTCCTCCTCTCCAAGCTCACGGTTCAGCCTCCTCTCTACTCACTCCTCTATTTTCTTTTCTTTTCTTTTCTTTTCTTTTGGCTTTTGAAATACCAAGTGAAACTAAAACCCTACAACCCCTTAAACCCCTAACTTCGAGACACACCTAGCTAATGGGTCATGGACCCTTTCACTTAACAATCCTTGTCCATATTCGAAGCACATGACCACTTGTAGGTCATGGGCTTATAGTTGCACCTCCCAAATTCATTCCAACACCTCCTAAATAAAATAAAGTTCTAAGTTAATTAATTAACTAAAATAAATATTGTAAGCCTTAAATAACTCAATTAAATAAAACCCCTCCACCATTATAATTCTACTAATTAAAACCACCCATTATTGTTATTGTCATTTCTAACTCTCAACTCCTATTTTATTAATTGATTTCTACCACCTAAACCTCATTTAACCAACTAAATAAACAACCTAATAGTTTTGGGCTGTTACAACTCTCCCCCACTTGAATAAATTTCGTCCTCGAAATTTTTACTTGCTAAAGTCGGCACTCTCCCACTAACCAACCGCATACAAGTTCACACAACAAGAAGCTATAACAACACCACAACAAGGACATAGAGTCTACACACATGGCACAATGAACATACAATACCAAAATAGAATCAAAGTCAAGTTTGTTGACATTCATCGCAACCCGAAATAAAAGAGTTTAAAAACCCCATAGAGTTAGTGATGTAGACTCAACTACCAATACAGTTCAGCAAGGAAATAATCCAAAAACAATAGTCTAACAAAAACAACTCAAAACAAACAAAGATCTCTCTCCGATAAGCCCATCATCCCCCGGTAGATTCCTCGCCCACCAACGCAAACACCTTGCCGTCAACCTTCTCCTTCTTCAGCTTCGGACACTTATCCCTAAAGTGCCCTGCTTCACCACAGTTGTAGCACACTGACTCCTTGCGCCCACACTCCCTTGCCATATGGCCCTCCTTGCCACAACGATAACATACCTTTGCCTCGGCTCTGCAATCCGCAAACCTGTGGCCGGCCCTACCACACTTAAAACACACAACGCCTGCGGGAGCATCTCCCCCACTTGGTCTCGTGTCGTCAGCGGCCTTCCGCTTCCCTTTTTCATTCGGGACATCGTACGGCTTACTACGATCCGAGGAATTCCTCTGCTTATCTCTCATGACCCTAGAATGGGCATTACTGTCTTCCTCGAATATCCTGCAGCTGTCAACTAGTTCAGAAAACACCCGGATCTTCTGGTACCCTATCGCTTTCTTAATGTCAGCCCGCAGTCCATTCTCAAACTTAATACATTTCGAAAATTCAGCAGCAGTTCCAACATAGTGCGGGTAAAACTTGGATAACTCGGTGAACTTGGCAGCATACTCAGTCACTGACATACCACCCTGCTTTAGCTCTAAGAACTCAATTTCTTTCTTTCCGCGGACATCCTCAGGATAGTACTTTCTCAGAAATTCCCTGTTGAACACTTCCCAAGTGATCTCCTCATTTGCAACCACCAACCTCTGCCTAGCTTCCAACCACCAGTCGTCAGCCTCCTCAGCTAACATGTGAGTACCATAGCGGACTTTCTGAGCTTCGGTGCAGTCCATCACCCTGAAAATCCTCTCCATTTCCTTCAGCCATGCTAACGCGCCATCAGGATCATACTTGCCCTTGAAAGTAGGAGGATTCTCCCTCTGAAAAGTGGCCAGACTGCGTGAACCAGCATCACCCTGTTGATTCTGAACAACCTGAGCCATAGCCTGCATAGCAGCAGCGAGTGCAGCATCGTTCCGTCCTGCCATTTCAACACTGCAACACAAACAGAAATCAAAAGCGAGTAACAAAGCTCAAATGCTACTCAACTTGACGACTCGACTACCGGCCGAACAGACCGAACTGCTCTGATACCACTAATGTAACACCCCTTTCTACCCAATAGATTTATTTAGAATTATCAGAGTTTTTCGCGCCAAAGAAGTGTTACATTTGTTAACAACATAAAATCCGAGTTTTTAAATATAAAACAACTTCATTAAAACATGCAGCGGAGTCAAAACATGAGTCTTTAGTACAAGGTTTAAAGTAACCAAAACATTAAACAACGACTTTCCCCGAGTGTTACTTATCAGAGCAGACACCGACCCGACTACGTGAAGGTAAACTGCCTTCACTCGAACTCACCTGTAAACATACCACAGAAAGGGGGTGAGATATCTCACACATAATAGGAATACATGATAAGGAATACGATAGAACATAACACCTAAGTCTACCACACCAAACACACGTCAAGGGCAAAACAGTCGATTCCAACATCAAGGGTAGAACAGTTATTTCATCATCACAAACATCACCAAGGCACAGTCGCCGAGATCATCACACATGTTATGCAATGCATGGATGCAGCCCCAACAGTGGGCATAATGCATGTGGTACCAATACAACCTCCTTTAAACATGGGTCGAAGCCCCAACCTCCTTAAACATGGGCCGAAGCCCCAACCTCCTTAAACATGGGCCGAAGCCCCAACCTCCTTAAATATTTAAATACAACCTCCTTTGAATCTAGAGTACAACCTCCTTTAACGACACCAAAATCACCACCTTTAATGACACTGAGGACAACCACCTTTAACGACACCAAAAAAACCACCTTAAATGACACCGGGGCACCAAAACGGATTCCCAACGACAACACTATCACCGGGACAGCCACTTGAGGTGCCCAACTAGCAACAACCAATAATCACGCCAAAGAAATGACAACTTTCAGAATTATTACTTTTCTAAACTATTTTGAGGCACCGAAAACACCTAATGGACACCTTACACAACACCTGAGACCAATGTCTGAAAAATGGTTTGTTCTGCCCAGAAAATAGAATATACAGGTGGGCACCTGAATAAGCTTCAAAATGCACTTTGAACCGTCCAAAACGGACACCCGAGTCAAAAGTTATGTCAAAAATAAATTTGGGACAATTTAGGCAACATCCTGAAAATTTGGCACACAACATAGGCGCCTGGCTCCCAGCACTTAGACAGAAACTGAGACAGAAACTGAGACACACTTAGACACCCATAGGAGCCTAGGAGCCAAACTGAACCACAAGGTTTCTGACCCAAAAATTCATTTTGTACGAGCCATTTAACATATATATGATAACCAAAAGCCCAGAATTGCAAAACCACTCTTAAAAAGTTGGCGCCCTTGGCGCCCATGGCACAAGGAACACGGCCAAATTTTGACCCAACACCTGAAACTGACTCTTTTTGTGCCCAGGAACTCCCATGCCAAATTTGAAAGCAAACCGAGCATCCAATCTCCGGGACCCTCGGCTCCCATGGTGCCTAGACACGAGCAACACAATTCTGCAACATAGTGGCGCAGACAAGGGAACCCGGCGCCCAGTGTCTAGACACAGAACCAGACACAGGCAACACAGACACAGCACATGGGCGCCTGGCTCCCAGGAGCTAGACACAGACTTAGACAGAATTTCCAGCAACACCCAAACTCCCTAGGAGCCTAAAGAGCCAACCAAATTCGAGTTCCTCACCACCAAAAATTCCCAAATTAAATCTCCAACTTTAATTTATCAATATAAGACTGACCATCATGTTTTTCACCAAAAATAATTCTCACACACAATTCATCAAACACCTAGCATGCATACACTAAAACATGACTATTCCATCACAAATCAACACATTTTCAACACCAATGGCTATCAACATGAAATCAACATTTTAATTATCACATATGCACGTATATATAACACGAATTTCAGAATGCCATCATCATGGTTTGCATGAATTTCAAGAGAAGGCATTATAGGCTCTAATTCATGTAGTTCACACTAAGACAAACATGCTCATGACAACCTAGTGTTTATCCCTCATAAACCCCATCATACATAAACCCATTAGGCTAGAGAATCCCCCCTTACCTTATGAAGATGAAGAAACCTAGCACCCTCCAAGAGTCACCAACAAACACCCACAAGTCTTCCTTCTCTCTTTCTTTCCTTGAGCAATGCGTGAGCTTCTTCCTCCTTCTTCCTAGGTTTGAGCTTCACGATTTCTCCTCTTCCTTTTCCTCCTCTCCAAGCTCACGGTTCAGCCTCCTCTCTACTCACTCCTCTATTTTCTTTTCTTTTCTTTTGGCTTTTGAAATACCAAGTGAAACTAAAACCCTACAACCCCTTAAACCCCTAACTTCGAGACACACCTTGCTAATGGGTCATGGACCCTTTCACTTAACAATCCTTGTCCATATTCGAAGCACATGACCACTTATGGGTCATGGGCTTATAGTTGCACCTCCCAAATTCATTCCAACACCTCCTAAATAAAATAAAGTTCTAAGTTAATTAATTAACTAAAATAAATATTGTAAGCCTTAAATAACTCAATTAAATAAAACCCCTCCACCATTATAATTCTACTAAATAAAACCACCCATTATTGTTATTGTCATTTCTAACTCTCAACTCCTATTTTATTAATTGATTTCTACCACCTAAACCTCATTTAACCAATTAAATAAACAACCTAATATTTTTGGGCTGTTACAAGTGATAAACTGGAAAATGAGGAAATAGCAAACAAAGCTTTAGTAGGGTATATCAGATCTGGGAAAATATTCAATGTTAAAGAAGTTAAGGAAATAATCTCCAAGGTTTGGGCTTCTATGCCTGGAGTTCACATATCAGAAGTGGGGAAAAATATGTTCCTGTTTTGTTTCCAACCTGAATCAGATGCAGTGGAAATACTGAGGAAAACACTTTTTGGAATAACATTGAGGCGATCAACCCCAGGAGAGCCCACAGCAGCAACATAAATGTCTTTGAAGTACTCCTCTATGGTAGTCATAACATTAGATTGCCCTTCCAGCCACACACCATCTTTGTTTTTCAGCATATAAAGCTTGTTTCTATTCCTCCTTTGGATGGTAGTAGCATGAAAGAATTTAGAATTATTATCCCCAAAAGATATCCACTTAAGTCTAGACCTCTGACCCCAATAAGATAAATGTTCTCTATAATTTTCCCTTCTTCCTGTCTCAGTCGTACAGAGGCGATGTCAGTGCTGATCGTGACGAGCTTAGGCGACATTGTCATCGATTTACACACTCAAAAATGTCCCCTGACCTGCAAGAACTTCTTGAAGCTTTGCAAGTATGTCTTCAATTTCTCATACCCTAACTGTTTATCGTTATTGTTCACATATTAACCTTCGCTCTCTTTTTTGTTTCTCTAAATGATTCAGGATTAAGTACTATAATGGATGTCTATTTCACAACTTTCAAAAGGATTTCACTGCCCAGACTGGCGATCCAACAGGCACCAGAACTGGTGGCGATTCCATATACAAGTACGTAGCCCTAATTCCTTCTGTTTTACATTCTCAATTTAGTTTGTTTCTAAATAATAAAAACTCATTGAATAGTGTCTAAAGTTAATCTCCATCCATCAATTTCAATTTAGTCGAAAAACTTTAGGTTTAAGTTAATGGATGAAGACACACTCTAGGGATGATTGAATAGGTTCTCATAATTTAGGGACTAAATAAATAAGAGAGAGTGATATTTTTTTAGGGACTAAATTGAGGGTTTACTCTATTTGAATATAAGATAACTGAGCTTGTATAGTTTGTGTTGACTTTAGCCGAGTTAAGTTTTTGTTTTGTTTTTCTGTCGCTGTTTGACTATAAGTTAGCTGTTGATTTCTGATGTAACTGACTCATTAATAACTAGCATCTCCAACCTCATAGTGTTATCAAGCCTCCAATTGATAGGGTCTATGTGATAGAGGATTAGGGTTTAGGAGTTAGTGTTGTCAAAAATGCTGATATGGCTGTAGTCGAACGATGCTGACTGCAGTCGAAATTCTGTAGTCGAATTGCAGTAGTATAATTTCGACTAATGCTGTTGAGTGGCAAGGACTGCTGCGAACCAAATGTGCAGAAACAGAGGCTGTCGAAGTCGAAGTGGCTGCTGTCGAATTGTACTGATGCTGTCGAAAATAAACCCGGAAACACAGAAATGTTAGATAAACAACCGGAGGCGTCTTGCGACTGCCCTGAAGAATTTATTCGCCTCTACAGCGCAAATTCCCCGAGGTACAACCGGGTCTTCTCAATCGCAGTAGCGAAAGAGGTATCAGAACTCGCAAGAAGAACTGGATATTAACAAGAGAGCAACCCAAAGCTCTTTTTCAAGAAAGGTGGAAAATGAATTTTCTGATATATCTTTCAAGTGCAACTCGAAATTGTTTATATAGGCTTTAAGAAAAAATAGCTGTTAGAGACATAGGCTCCAGCAATCAATAGCCAGTCAAAACCGTTTCGAAAATCAATTGTAATCAAAAGGTTTAACTCTGCGGTTACGGAATAAATGGGTTTAAAAGAAAAGAAGCCGTTGGAGGAAACTGACAGTCACAAAATAAAGAGAATTAAGTTTCAGTTTTCGACCAAATCTTTTCACCAGTCAGTTCGACCAACTTTCAGTTTTCGACCAGATTGTTTTGCCAATCAGTTTGACCAACTTGCAGTTTTCGACCTGAGCTGTCCTTTACAAATTATTTCATAAAACATTTCGACCCATGATTGGGCGTATACGGATAGGCTGATAAAAGTAATATTTTATTTAATAAAATTAGTACAAAGCCAGTCGAGCGCGCAGGGGGGGGGGGAATCGAAAGATTCGCACTGAACCAAGCCATGTTGGTCCCTGCTTGTGCGCGTGAGGGAGTCCCTTCTAGTTGCTTGTTTACTAGCTTTCATTAAGCTTTAGTATATGAAGACTTTGGTGAATCCAAAGCCAAGCAATGTGGGACTTCTCACTTTTGAAATATCTTTTTATTTTCAATAAAATACAACAATCCCCCACATATTTCAAAAGTTGAAAATTAAGTTTAGAAAAGAGGTTTTCTGAGTTGACATCGTAGATGTAAAGTTTCGGAGCTGTATAGCAAGCTATGGAACCAGTCCTAGATAGATAAAACGTAACATACTGTGAATTGGTATAGCAAGCTATGGAACCCAAGACGCATATTATATGTTAGAGGTTTCATTATCACATTACACCCCCACAATTCTTGCTGTTTTTCGCGGTGTTGCGCTACTAGGCCCTGCGCGTGCTCGGTATTCATGAGTGCTCTAGAGACCTCGCCAAGATCTCATGCAAGCGGCCTCACTTGACACTTATATAGGTGATTTCATCAAGTGTATGCTGCAAGTCATACACCACCCATAAGGGCTATGAAAATCATTAAAAGCTTTAAGCTTATCCTTTTAACCCTGCAGTCTAGCACCATCACAATAACACCATAGGAAGGGACAATAATGAAATTAATTACTTGAATTAATTTCCAGTGCTAGCACTATCAAGAAGTAACTTGTTTTTACCACATTGAACCTTATTCATGGGATCTCCAATCACAAAGGTTGGGTTACCATCACTTCTTAATATCAGTTGGCTTTTAGTCCCATTCCCCTCGATGTTTCACATATCATTTTCTTCCCTAAGGGTTTTGTCAGAGGATCGGCCAAATTCACTTTTGACTTCACATAATCGATCGATATTGCTCCATACTTTTGCAATTGTTTGACAACATTATGTCTTAATTGCACATGTCTATTTTTGCCATTATAGGTCTTATTCTTTGCAACGGCTATTGCCGATTGACTATCACAATGTATTGACACTGATGGTGTCGGTTTTATTCCCAAGGGAATACCAGCTAAAAGGTTATTCAACCATTCAGCTTCAATACCAGCCAATTCCAGAGCTACAAATTCCGACTCCATAGTCGATCTAGCAATAATGGACTGTTTGGCTGACCTCCAAGTTACCGTACCACCACCAAGTGTGAAAATGTAACCACTAGTGGATTTTGTCTCATCTGAATCAGATATCCAGTTAGCATCACAGTATCCTTCTAATACTGCAGGGAATCCACTATAAGTAATACCATAAGTTGTGGTACCTCTCAAATATCTCATAAGGTAAGCAACTGCCTTCCAATGATCCTGACTAGGATTGTGAGTATACCTACTCAGACGACCGACTGCGAATGCAATGTCTGGTCGAGAAAAATTCATTAAATGCAGTAGGCTCCCAATTACTTGGGCATACTGAGGTTGGTCAACAGGATCACCTCTATTTTTCTTTAAGCGTGAGTTGGCTTCATAGGGGGTACTCAAGGGGGTTGAGTCATAGTGACCAAACTTCCTTAGAAGTTTTTCCACATAATGATCATGTGATAGTGTGATGCTATCACCTTCCCTGATGATTCTAACTCCTAATATTACATTAGCTTCACCCATATCTTTCATGTCGAAACTGGATGAAAGAGAGGATTTTGTTTTAATAACAATATCCAGACAGGTACCAAATATGAGCATGTCATCTACATATAAACATATAATCCCATGTTCTCCACACAAAGTTTTAGTATAGACACATTTATCAACTTCGGTTGTGGTGAAGCCATCTTCGACTAAAGTTCTGTCGAATTTTTCATGCCATTGTTTTGGTGCTTGTTTTAAACCGTATAACGACTTAAGGAGTTTGCATACTTTGTTCTCTTGACCTGAAACTATACATCCTTCGGGTTGATTCATGTAAATTTCTTCTTCTAAGTCACCGTTCAAAAAGGCGGTTTTAACATCCATTTGATGAATAACTAGTTTATGGATAGAAGCCAAAGCTATTAAAACTCTAATAGAAGAAATTCTTGTTACTGGAGCAAAGGTATCAAAATAATCAATGTTTTGTTTTTGAGAAAAACCTTTTGCTACTAATCTAGCTTTGTATTTATCAATAGACCCATCAAGGTTATATTTTCTTTTGAAAATCCACTTGCATCCTATTGATTTTGCCCCAGGTGGTAAATCAACTAAGGTCCAAGTGTTACATTTGGAAATTGAGTCTATTTCAGTTGTAATGGCTTCTTTCCAAAATTTCGACTCAGAAGAAGAAGTTGCTTCAAAAAAGCTTTCTGGATCTTCTTCGACTAGATAAGTGTAAAAATCATTTCCGAAGGATGTTTCTTTTCTTGGTCTTTTACTTCTCCTTAGTTCTTGATATGGTTTCTCAAGAGTTTCATCATTAGTACTTGCTAATGGTTGTCTAGATATACTATCATGTTTCAAAGGAAAAACGTTTTCAAAAAACTCAGCATTTTTAGTTTCCACGATAGTATTATTATCTAGGACATCACTTTTCACAACAAGGAATCTATAAGCAGCACTGTGTTCTGCATATCCTATAAAAACACAATCAGAGGTTTTGCATCCAATTTTTCTTTTCTTAGGATCAGGCAACATAACTTTAGCTAAGCACCCCCAAACTTTTAAATATTTCAAGTTAGGTTGATAACCTTTCCACAGTTCATAGGGGGTCTTTCCGGTTTTCCTATGAGGAGTTCTATTTTGTATAAAACATGCAGTTAATATAGCCTCACCCCACAAGTTGGTTGGCGCATTAGAACTTATTAACATAGCGTTCATCATCTCTTTCAATGTCCTATTTTTCCTTTCGGCTATGCCATTAGATTCAGGTGAATAGGGGGGAGTTATTTCATGTATTATACCTTCCTTTTCACAAAAATCATTAAAAGATATGTATTCTCCTCCACGGTCGGATCTAAATCTTTTAATCTTTCTATCTAATTGATTTTCGACTTCAGCTTTATATGAAAGAAAAGCTTCAAATGCTTCATCTTTTTGTCTTAATAGAAACACCTTAGTGTATCGCGAAAAATCATCTATAAACGTTACATAATAATTTTTTCCGCCCCTAGTTGGAGTTTGTTTTAAATCTCCTAGGTCCGTATGAATTAAACTAAGCAGTTCAGTTTCACGATGTACTGGGGGACACGATTTCTTTGTTAACTTGGATTCGACACATACATCGCATTTACTATGTTGATTATCACTAGTCGAAATCATGCCAAGACGTTGCAATTTAATAACATACTGAAAGTTAATATGACCTAGTCTAGCATGCCACATATTATAAGAGTCAATCAAGTAAGCAGAAGTCGAAACATTGTTATTGAAATCAAAAGTGTTGAGTACAAAAAGTCCATGATCATAATATCCCTTTCCAACAAAAATGTTGTTCTTGGTAAGAACAATCTTATCAGATTCAAATGTCACTTTGATACCATGCTTCAGCAGAACCCCAACAGAGATCAGGTTTTCCCTTATGTTAGACACATGAAGCACGTTTGTGAGAGCCAGATTTTTTCCCGATGTGAGCTTGAGAAGAACTTTTCCTTTCCCCACAACTAGGGCTGGATGTGAGTCACCCAGATAGATATTTTCTTCTCCTTCCCCTACAGCAGTGTAGGAGGTAAAAACTTCTCTATTAGCACAGATGTGCTTGGTGGCTCCAGAATCCATCACCCACTTGTTCACATCAGTTGCCATGTTGACCAGAGAAACGACAGCAGCAATGACATCGTCATCCTCATTATCATCTCCACCAGCATCAGCCAAGTTGCCATTAGCTTTAGGAGGATTATCATTTCTCGCCCTATGCTGCATTTAGGTGCATAGTGTCCTGGCTTTCCACAAACAAAACAGTATCCTCTTTTCTTGAATTCAGTGCTATGAGTACCAGGATAATGATCATTGCTCCTTTTGTGATACTTTTGATTAGATGATTGATAACTCATATTTATATGAGTTATTTATACTTATTCAAAGATAAATCATGCAAGTTCTCTGGCAATAGTAGGTTGTTTCTATTAAGTTTCTGATTAGTTTATTGCTTTTTAGTTAGATAGGGGCTAAATTACAAGTTCTAGGCATTTTGGTGCCAATTGGCGCCTTTGTGAGCGTTTTGATGCTTCTTGTGTTTGTGCAGTAATCTGAACGTGGCAACGTCTCTCATCACGTCTGAAGTAGAACAGCAGAGCAAGAAAGAAATATCTCATTTTGGCGCGCATGTAATGATGGTCAAAGATCTGGAAATGAAGAAGATCTTCTCTCTCCTCAGCGCTGACGCGGCTGACGCACTGTAGCAGTGCGGTGTCACTTCAGGGCAGAGTCAACTCGCAAGCAAGCTTGGAAGGTGGGGAATGACATCAGCAAGCATGTGACCCTCTTTTGACCATGGCTATTCTCTCTCTACAAAAAGGCAAGGGTGCACCATGCGGATCACACACACGACTCCATTCATCATCCACCTTCCTCCATTTTTCAGAGATAGTTTTTCTAAAAAGAAGTTCTGGACACAGACTTCTTCATTTAAAACTTTCTCAAGCCCCAATTTCCATCTTCATTCGCAACCATTACTGTAAAGCTCAGACGTTGTAACGTCTTTACAGCGTGAATGAAGGAAGACCACTTAGGCGTATCTTTTGCGTTTAGTCTCCTTTCCTCTATGTACGGTATTTGGATTTTAACTCCTCTTATTTCTGTAAGGATGCTCAGAATGAGCTAAACATTGGCAGTTGGGTTGTTGTTTTGCATGTAATGAACCTCTAGTTTAATGTTATGAAGTATTGATGTTTATGCGTTTTAAATCTTTGCATGTTAATATTTCCAAACTTGTTTTGAACTGGCCACTTAAAATAAGTTGATTCATAGGTACAGACATGGTCTATGAAAAGAACTCAAAGATTTATATGAATGAAAAGGTGCACTAAAGACATTTAGGCATTTTTATCTAAGTCTAGACATAGAATGGATAATAGTTCATAGGACATTGCTGTGGGTACTTAAAATACAGGAGTGGGCCTACTTAGAACCTAGACATAGGAATTCTAGTACTTGAAGCTTTGACGTTTTGTGACTGAAAAGCACAGCTCTTTTGCAACAGCGTTCAAACGTTATAACGTCTATACAACATAACATTTGTACGTGTTAACGTGTAAACGTTATAACGTCTGACTAGAGGAGATTTACTTGCATGCAGCAATCCAACTCATACTTTTCCATATTCACAACCACTTCTTGTCTACTTGCTTGATTTACGTTACTAGTCTTAATACCAACTTTTAGTGCCGATTTATTACTTGTTTCACTTGTGTTTTAAAGACTTGAGCTTTGGAAGTAAAACAATCCTCGTGGGAACGATCTCTTACTTTTTATCCACTTTATTACTTGTACGACGTGTATACTTGCACTGATATTGCGATTATAACACAATGCAGCGCAAACAAGTTTTTGGCGCCGTTGCCGGGGATTGTATTTAACTTTTATTGCTCAACAAGAATTAAAACACTAGGTGAAAGAATTCTGCTGTGTTGTTTGTTGTTTTTGTGAGTGAACAGGTAAACGTTACAGCGTATGCTTAGTTCCAGTTCAAGCTCTAGTTCAACAGAACCAGGGAGTGGATCTGAGCCTGAATTTTATCCAGAACCTGAAAGAACCTTCAGGCGACTAAGGAGACAACAAAGGTTAAGAAGGCAGCAACAACAACAGCAATTTCAGCCACCCACCATGTCTGAACATGGTACTGGTGGTAGAAGCTCTAGAGGCGGACGCACTCCAAGAGGAGGAAGGCACTCTGATGCTGGAGGACGTGGTCGTGGACCACAAACTCATACAGAAACCTATGTTGATGATGAACACTGGCAGAGACAGCAACTCATCAATGCAGGGCCACAAGACATGGTCAATGATAGAGACAGGCCTATGCGTGATTATGCCGTGCTCAATCCTGCCCATTTACAAACAGGCATTGCAAGACCACCTATTCATACTGGTCACTTTGAATTCAAGCCAATGATGTTCCAAATGCTGCAGACTGCAGGGCAATTTGGGGGTTTTCCTCAAGAAGATCCTTATGCACATCTAAGGCAATTTTTGGATGTGTGTAGCAACTTTGTCATCCCTGGAGTCTCAGAAGATGCTTTCCGATTGAAGCTATTTCCATATTCTCTTAAGGATAAGGCCAAGAATTGGTTGAACTCTTTAGAGCCAAATTCAATTCACACTTGGGATGAGCTAGCTGAGAAATTTCTTGGAAAATACTTCCCTCCCAACAAAAATGCCAAGTTAAGAAATGACATCACTTCCTTCAAACAAAGAGAAGGGGAATCATTATTTGAGGCTTGGGAAAGATGGAAGGAATTACTAAGAATGTGCCCACACCATGGTATACCCGTGGTTATTCAAATGGAGACTTTCTATAATGGTTTAGATCAGCCCACCAGACTTATACTGGATGCTTCATCAGGCGGTGTCATATTGAACATGTCTTTCTCTGAAGCATGCAGACTTATTGAAGACATAGCCACTCACAATGCCCATTGGCCTTTTGATAGATTCACTCCCGGAAAGAAGGCTGGTGTCCATGAGATAAGTGAAGTAACTGCCCTTTCTGCTCAGGTTGCTTCTTTGACCAACATGATTAAAAACTTGAGTACCCCAAACGTGGCAACGTCTGAAACACAGACTGCTGCAGCTGTTGAACCAACACCATCTGGGGGAGTAGTGTGTGTCTATTGTGAAGGAGGGCATGTCTACGAAGAGTGTCCCCATAACCCTCAGTCTGTAAACTTTGTATCACATAACAAAGGTAACAGTCCCTTCTCCAACTTTTACAATTCAAATTGGAGAAATCACCCAAATTTTAGTTGGAAGAACAACAATTCTTTGAATGCTAGCGATGCTGCTCCTGCAATACCCCCAGGATTTCCCCCTCAACAACAAAAGCAGTATACGCAGAATAACAACAACAGCAATTTGGAAGCCTTGATGAAAACTTTCATAAGTGATTGTAGGGCAACCTTACAGACCCATGAGTCTTCAATCAAAACTTTGGAGAACCAAATTGGACAGATAGCCTCAACTCTTACTCAAAGACAGAATGGATCTCTTCCATCCACCACTGAAACACCATCTTCATCAAAGTCAAATGGTAAAGATGTGGTGAATGCACAGGTAAATGCTATCTCATTAAGAAGTGGCACTGAGTATCCAGAACCATCTATGCCTAAGGAATCTGAAGTGCCAGACAAGGAAAAAGGGAAAAACAAAGGTGGAGAAAAAGAGAAGAATATTCCAGATATTGTGATGTCTAAGCCAGACGTTACAACGTCTAGTTCTGAACCAGGAATCAAGACTGTTCCTAAGCTTGTACCTGAATATCCTCCTCCACCCTACCCTCAAAGACTAAAGAAAGCTCATGAAGACAAGCAATTCAGCAAGTTCATGGAGATGCTAAAACAGCTACACATAAACCTTCCCTTGGTTGAAGCTCTATAGCAGATGCCAAACTATGCCAAGTTCCTAAAGGATATCATCACCAAAAGAAGAAGGCTAGGGGAGTTTGAAACTATTGCTTTAACTGAAGAATGTAGCTTAATCATGCAGAATAAACTCCCTAGAAAACTGAAAGATCCTGGCAGTTTTACTATACCATGCTCCATTGGAGATTTTTACCTTGGCAAAGCTTTATGCGACTTGGGGGCAAGTATTAACTTGATGCCCAAGTCCATTTATGAAAAACTTGGTATAGGAACTGCCAGACCTACTTCTTTAAGTCTTACATTAGCTGATAAAAGTAGAGTTTATCCTAAGGGCATATTAGAAGATGTTTTGATTAAAGTTGACAAATTTGTGTTTCCAGTGGACTTTGTTATTTTAGATTTTGTTGCAGATAAGGAAGTTCCTATCATCTTGGGGCGACCATTTCTGGCCACTGGAAGGACACTCATTGATGTGCAGAAAGGAGAATTAATCATGAGGGTCAATGACCAAGAAGTCAAGTTCAACGTCCTCAACGCACTCAAGTATCCAGAACCTAACACAGAGGAATGTTCCTTTGTGGTTGCCCTTGACCATGTGGTTCAAAAGCAATTCAATAAAGATAATGACCACTTGGAGAAGATTCTGGGCAAAGATGAGATTCAAGAGTTGTTATCAGAAGAAGCTGCCCCGTTAAACGTTACAACGTCAACCACAGACGTTGTCACGTCTGACTCCCATGTACCCAGGGCGTGGACAAAGAAGTATGAATCTTTGGGGCAAGAAGACTCCAATCTCAAGAAGATAGTACCATCCATTGAAGAACCACCCACTCTGGAGCTGAAGGTGTTGCCTGATCACCTGAAGTATGCCTTTTTGGGGGAGAATGATTCTTTACCTGTGATCATTTCTTCTAATCTCTCACAAGAGCAGGAAAGTGATCTCATTAGTACCTTGAAAAGACACAAGAAAGCCATTGGTTGGCAAATGGCAGATATCAAGGGTATCAGTCCCACAATCTGTATGCACAGAATTGTCTTAGAAGAGAATGCAAAGAACAGCATTGAAGGACAAAGGCGATTGAACCCGATAATGAAAGAGGTGGTCAAGAAGGAAATCATCAAATGGTTAGACGCAGGAATCATCTACCCAATCAGTGACAGCTCATGGGTGAGCCCAGTTCAATGTGTACCAAAGAAGGGTGGAGTTACTGTGGTGACCAATGACAAAAATGAGTTGATTCCAACAAGAACAGTGACTGGATGGAGGATATGTATGGACTACAGGAAGCTGAACAAAGCAACCAAGAAGGACCATTTTCTTCTGCCATTTATTGACCAGATGTTGGATAGACTTGCAGGCAAAGAATTATATTGTTTCCTTGATGGTTACTCAGGATATAACCAGATAGCTATTGTGCCTGAGGACCAAGAGAAGACCACATTCACTTGTCCTTATGGTACCTTTGCCTTCAGAAGGATGCCATTCGGGTTGTGTAATGCACCTGCAACATTCCAGAGGTGTATGATGGCTTTATTCTCAGATTTTATTGAAAAATCCATGGAAGTTTTCATGGATGACTTTTCAGTCTATGGAGACTCATACAAGGCATGCTTGGATAACTTAGAAGGAGTTTTAATAAGATGTGAAGAAACCAACTTAGTACTCAACTGGGAGAAATGCCACTTTATGGTTCAAGAGGGAATTGTTTTGGGGCATAAAATTTCAAAGAAAGGGTTGGAGGTGGATAAAGCAAAAATTGATGTTATTGACAAATTACCTCCACCTACCACTGTCAAAGGTATTAGAAGTTTCTTAGGGCATGCTGGTTTTTACAGAAGGTTTATCAAGGATTTCTCAAAAATTTCCAAACCTTTGTGTCTGCTGCTGCAACGTGATAACGTCTTCAACTTTGATGAGCATTGTCATGAAGCCTTCCAGAAATTGAAGACTGCCCTTGTAACAGCTCCTGTGATAGTCACTCCTGACTGGTCCAAACCATTTGAATTAATGTGTGATGCGAGTGACTACGCTGTAGGGGCTGTATTGGGTCAAAGGTATGGCAAAATTTTTCACTCTATCTATTATGCTAGTAAAACCTTAGATGATGCCCAATTAAATTATACTGTAACTGAGAAAGAGTTACTGGCTGTTGTATTTGCTTTTGACAAATTTCGATCATACTTGGTGGGTGCAAAAGTTATTGTTTTTACTGATCACTCAGCCATCAAGTATTTGATTTCAAAAAAAGATGCAAAGCCACGACTCATCCGATGGGTTCTCCTCCTCCAAGAATTTGACTTGGAAATTCATGATAAAAAAGGGGTGGAGAACCAAGTTGCTGATCATCTTTCTAGGCTTGAGAATGTTGATGCAGGTACAGGCGCAGAAGGGATAAAAGAAAATTTCCCTGATGAAAAACTGCTGACAGTAGCCACAGTAGCTGAAGATGTTACCACGTCTATGGAAATTTCTTCCAACGTTATAACGTCTGAGGCTACTGCACCCTGGTATGCTGATATAGTCAACTTCCTAGTTAGCAAGATTGTGCCTGTGGATTTCAACCATCAGCAAAGAAAAAAGTTCTTCCACACAGTGAAGCACTATTTTTGGGATGAGCCCTATCTGTATAAGATGTGTCAAGATCAGTTGCTTAGGAGATGTCTTGCTAAAAAAGAACAACTTCATGTGTTAGAACAATATCATGCATCACCTTATGGAGGATATTTTGGAGGAACCAGAACTGCAGCAAAGGTGCTACAGTCAGGATACTATTGGCCAACACTCTTCAAAGATGCTCATGAATTAGTGAAAAGCTGTGATAAATGCCAAAGAACTGGAAACATCTCCAACAAGCAAGAAATGCCATTAACAAATTTCCTTGAAGTGGAGCTGTTTGATGTTTGGGGAATGGACTTCATGGGGCCATTTCCTATGTCTCATGGAAACTTATACATTTTGGTAGCTGTGGATTATGTGTCAAAATGGGTGGAAGCCATTGCATTGCCCAATAATGAAGCCAAATCAGTCAGCAAATTCCTTAAGCAAAACATCTTCACAAGATTTGGTACTCCAAGAGCTATAATCAGTGATGAAGGCTCTCACTTCTGTAACAAGCTGATTGAGAACCTATTGGCTAAGTACGGAGTGAAACACAAGATTGCTACAGCTTATCACCCACAGACAAGTGGTCAAGCAGAAATTTCCAACAGAGAAATTAAAAGGATACTTGAGAAGATGGTTGGTCCAAACAGGAAGGATTGGTCCCTGCACCTTGATGATGCATTGTGGGCGTACAGGACAGCATTTAAGACACCACTGGGCATGTCACCATACAAGCTAGTCTTCGGAAAAGCTTGTCATCTGCCCATTGAACTTCAACACAAAGCTCACTGGGCACTGAAGCAACTGAACTTAGATCATTCAAAGGCTGGAGAAGCAAGGCTCCTTCAACTAAATGAGCTAGATGAATTCAGGCACACTGCCTATGAGAATTCAGCAATGTATAAGGAGAAAACCAAGAAGTGGCACGACAAGAAAATTCATAGAAGGGAGCTAGTAGAGGGACAATCAGTTTTGCTGTTTAATTCAAGGTTAAAGTTGTTCCCTGGGAAGCTAAAATCAAGATGGTCAGGACCTTTCCAGCTGATAAAAGTCTATCCTCATGGTGCTGTGGACCTGTTTGATGAGAAAACTAATTCCATTTTCAAAGTCAATGGCCAAAGAGTGAAGCATTACTATGGAGAACATGTGGACAGGGACAAGACCACAGTGGCTCTCAACAACCCCTGAATTCAAAAAGGGAATAGTCTGGCTGAAGACTCTTAAAGCAAGCGCTCTTGGGAGGCAACCCAATAGTTTTAACTAACCAGCAATTTTTGTCTTTAAATTTTCTGTTTTATGCAGGAATGGGAGCTGAAGTATTGTAGACGTTATAACGTCTCTGCGTGTCTAGGATGTTGTCACGTTTGCTGCCTGGGTAAAGTTTTAAATGAAAAAGAAAAGAAAATGAGTCAAGCAGTTTTCAAATGAAAAAAATTTTTAAATGAAAATGATTTTTAAGACGTGACTGCCAAAGTGATCATGACGTCACTTCCAACGGTTACCCCTTTTTCCCAAACCCACGCCACCACCTACTTCTCAACTTCCCATAAAACCTCCCCAATAAACACTCACCAGTTACAATCACCAAAACCACCTTCAGACACTTTCAGAAACCGAAATCTTATCCCTTCCCCCAAATCCCAAATCTCAAATCTCAAATCCCCCACTCTCCAGAAAACTCATTCAATCACCATGACTAAAACCAAGCAAGCTGCAGTAAAATCATCTGGTAAAGGAAAGAATGTCAACCCAAGTTCTTCCTCTGTTCCAATTCCAGAAATCCCCATTCCTTCAAAGAAGAAAGCCTTGCTGCCAGAAAGGGGCTTCAGCTTGGAAAACCCAAATCCTGACTTTCTCGCAACAGTGACAGCATTGGGATGGCAGAAGTTTGTAGTTCACAGAAAGGAGTACATTGCAACTCTGGTGCATGACTTTTACAAAGGAATCGTTGAAAGAACCGATGGAGAGCTTTCAAGCACCTCCATCGTTCGAGGTGAAGAAGTCAAATTTGGTGTAAGAGTCATAAATGACTACTTTGGGCTAGGTTACTATGGCAAGGCAGTTGAGGTGAAGCAAAAGACTTACGGAGTAGCAGAGATGACTGAAATCAAAGAAAGAATATGTGTTGAAGGAGCTGTTTGGGAGCGAAGAGGCGACCATGGAAGTGAATTCAAAAATTTGAAGAGATACCTGTGTGATGAGGACAGTGCTTGGTTTCATTTCATTAGGCATTGCTTGATACCCACTTCTCACACTCTCTGGGTTGATAAAGAGAGGCTGATTGCTATTGATGCCATTATGTCAAGAGATAAGATTGAAGTGGGTAAGCTCATCACCAGGGAGATTAACAAATGGCAGAACAGGAAGGATGGATACCTATACTTCCCTTGTTTAATCACTGATCTCTGCATGGAGGCTGGAGTGGAGATTGAAGCATCTGAGCTAAGAGAGGAACCCCAGGGGGCATTCTCTACAAAGTTCAAAGCGAGGCAGAGAGCTGCAGATGCTACCACGTCAGTTGATGCACAGACGTTACAACGTCTGGTGCACCAACAAAACAGCCTAGCCAAGTTTGTCAAGGAACAATTTGAGTGGCAAAAGAAGGTGAATGCACAGACAACAAAAGGCAAGATGGTGATTGAAGAACCAGTACTTCCAGATTGGATGCAAGAGGAAGATGAAGACAACATACCCTTATCAACAATGAACCTCAGGAAAGTGAAGAAGGAAAAAGTCAAGAAAACAAAAAGAAAGAGCCCAGCAAAGAAAAAGCAGAAGGAGGTAAGTAGTGAGGAAGAAGAGCTTAAATCAGCTGATATGGATAGCATCAGTGAGAGTGATGCATAGGAATCAAAGAAGGTGAGTAGGGAAATCCTAAGTGATGATGAGGAAGAAACACATTCAGAAGAGAAAGGAAGCTCAAGTGATAAGACTGATATTGAGGCTGACTCTCCACCAACCCAAACACTCAAAGAACCAGCCCAACCCACACCTCCATCACCAAAAGCCAAACAACCCCATCCCTCAGCTAAAGAACAACCCACCCATGACCAAAACATCCCCAAAACACCACAATCTGAACCTGAAGATCAACCCATTTCAAAACCAACCCCCACTCAACCTGAACCAACTAAAGAGCCATCACAACCATCCATTCCAGAAGTAACCAGTGCAGACGTGACTACGTCTAAGCCAACTGCTGTTGAAACCAACCCAGACCCACAACTCATTCCCCCACCCAAAAGGCAAAGATTCAAGACTGTACCCACCCAGAGTCCATTTGGGAAGAAGAAAAGGCGTGAATTAGCCGCTGCAAGCGAAGAAGCAAGACATGGTGAAGAGGAAGAGCAACTAGTTGATGCTCCTGCAACCAAAAGGCATAAGTTGCAGGTAAGAAAGAAATCTGAAGCTGCTAAAGACAAGCCAGCAACAGCCACCAGTGCAGCATTTGTTGCTGCAAGTGGTTCAGAGAATGCTCCTGCTGTTGCTGCTGAAGAGAAAGCTGCAGACGTTACAACGTCTCAAGAGCCAGAGGTTGAAAAAGCCCAGGGGGAACCCAAAGAGCAGCAGCAGATTCATCCTGCAGAGCTGGAAAAGCAGAAAGCATGGGAGGAAGCAAAGAAAAGAGTTGCTGAGAGCAGTGCAAAGATGCCACAAGAAACTGAAATCTCAGTTGATGCTGGTGATGGTGAAGGAGAAAAGAAGAAGAAGAAAAAGAAGACTGTGCAAGCAAGCATCCCAGCCAGACAAAGCGGAAGGCTCAGGCCGGGTGCTCTGAACAAGTAAGTTAGCCCTCTTTTTAGCAGTAGTATAGTTATAGTTTGCAATTTCAGTACAAATAAATAGCTGTCCAGACATTACAACGTCTAGAGAGTTAGTAGTCAGTAGTTGTTTTGTTTCTGTTTTGTGTGAATGTTCCTCTCTCATTTTTCAAATTCAGTGAGCAGTGGGGACACTGCTCATCTTTCTGTTTGGGGGGGGGAGGATCATTTTTATGTTCCGTGTATGCATAAAATCAAATGCAAAATCAGTTTACTTCCCTACTTGAGTAATTATCAAAAATGTTTCTCTTTGGGCTAAATCTAAGAATGACTTTGTGTGAATGTGTGTGAGTAGCTGATGCATGCTTAAATGAATAGAATTGATTACTGCTTCCACACAAACACTGTTTTGAGGAAAACCTAGTTAGCTACGGACTATTTGATGCAAAGCTAGTTTTGGTTGACTATGGTAATGGCAGAACTTGATTAAAAACTCAGAGTAGCAGTAGAAACTAAGTTTGGGGGTACATCAGGTTGTACTAAGGCTGGGTGCAAAGACTGTAGGATGATTAGTGCTTGTGTAGTGTGAGTGCAACGTTGTAACGTCTACCCGTAACGTTATAACGTATGCCGTGTGTGTTTTCGTGTTGTGTTATGTGTTATCAAACGTTGTAGCGTCTCACCTATAAACGTTATAGCGTCTACTCCAAAAAGACCAAAAAGTGTGTGTTGTTTCAAATAAGTGGAAAAATCCACATGTCCTCTGTGTTGGCTGCAATTTCCCGAAACAAATACTGGGCAACCCAAATATCTCAATCCCAAATTGTCAAATCCAATGGATCAAAAAGGAGAAAATCACAAAAAAAAAAAACTCCAAACCAAAAGTGAAGTGAATCAAATGAAAGTTGCTCAGTAATAAGGGGTTGCAGTCCTCTGTGTGTTTTACGTTGTGTGAGTCAGAAAAGTAGTTTGCACTAATCTAGTCCTAGCACCTAAATTAAGACCCTTTGTCGTGCTTAAAATAACCCTCATGTCTTATGTGGAAATGTTAGCCTACTCTATGTTTTGAAAGATGTTATACTCTCACCATATGGAAGCCACTCTTTCATAGGCTAAGGTAGCTTCTGAACCTAGCTAGGAATAGAATTAAATGCAGAGATCACACACTCACTTTGGGCAGTAATGAGTCTAAAATTTAATTGTGCATTGGTGCGTGAGTGTGTAGTGAAAGTCTGAAGAAATTAGCCCCTTGAGGAAAGTTTTTGATCAAAAATAGATGAGCAGGGTGTAAACTGTTGGTGTATTTAATTTCTTGCCTCTTTTCACATGTTGTATTTCAATTGCTTGAGGACAAGCAATGGTTTAAGTTTGGGGGTGTGATAACTCATATTTATATGAGTTATTTATACTTATTCAAATATAAATCATGCAAGTTCTCTGGCAATAGTAGGTTGTTTCTATTAAGTTTCTGATTAGTTTATTGCTTTTAGGTTAGATAGGGGCTAAATTACAAGTTCTAGGCATTTTGGTGCCAATTGGCGCCTTTGTGAGCGTTTTGATGCTTCTTGTGTTTGTGCAGTAATCTGAACGTGGCAACGTCTCTCATCACGTCGTAGAACAGCAGAGCAAGAACGAAATATCTCATTTTGGCGCGCATGTAATGATGGTCAAAGATCTGGAAAGGAAGAAGATCTTCTCTCTCCTCAGCGCTGACGCACTGTAGCAGTGCGGTGTCACTTCAGGGCAGAGTCAACTCGCAAGCAAGCTTGGAAGGTGGGGAATGACATCAGCAAGCATGTGACCCTCTTTTGACCATGGCTATTCTCTCTCTACAAAAAGGCAAGGGTGCACCATGCGGATCACACACACGACTCCATTCATCATCCACCTTCCTCCATTTTTCAGAGATAGTTTTTCTAAAAAGAAGTTCTGGACACAGACTTCTTCATTTAAAACTTTCTCAAGCCCCAATTTCCATCTTCATTCGCAACCATTACTGTAAAGCTCAGACGTTGTAACGTCTTTACAGCGTGAATGAAGGAAGGCCACTTAGGCGTATCTTTTGCGTTTAGTCTCCTTTCCTCTATGTACGGTATTTGGATTTTAACTCCTCTTATTTCTGTAAGGATGCTCAGAATGAGCTAAACATTGGCAATTGGGTTGTTGTTTTGCATGTAATGAACCTCTAGTTTAATGTTATGAAGTATTGATGTTTATGCGTTTTAAATCTTTGCATGTTAATATTTCCAAACTTGTTTTGAACTGGCCATTTAAAATAAGTAGATTCATAGGTACAGACATGGTCTCTGAAAAGAACTCAAAGATTTATATGAATGAAAAGGTGCACTAAAGACATTTAGGCATTTTTATCTAAGTCTAGACATAGAATGGATAATAGTTCATAGGACATTGCTGTGGGTACTTAAAATACAGGAGTGGGCCTACTTAGAACCTAGACATAGGAATTCTAGTACTTGAAGCTCTGACGTTTTGTGACTGAAAAGCACAGCTCTTTTGCAACAGCGTTCAAACGTTATAACGTCTATACAACATAACATTTGTACGTGTTAACGTGTAAACGTTATAACGTCTGACTAGAGGAGATTTACTTGCATGCAGCAATCCAACTCATACTTTTCCATATTCACAACCACTTCTTGTCTACTTGCTTGATTTACGTTACTAGTCTTAATACCAACTTTTAGTGCCGATTTATTACTTGTTTCACTTGTGTTTTAAAGACTTGAGCTTTGGAAGTAAAACAATCCTCGTGGGAACGATCTCTTACTTTTTATCCACTTTATTACTTGTACGACGTGTATACTTGCACTGATATTGCGATTATAACACACACGAGCGCAAACAATGATTTCTTGGGATCGTACCTTCTGTTTGGAGAGACTGGTTTGCCTTTGTCGAACCTTGAAGGGTTGTTCATCACATGTTTGCCCGTGAAGCCATTGATTTCGCTTTTGTCTTGTTACTCTCTTTTCGGTTGGTATCTTCGATGATGATATGAGTCAGCAGCTCGTTCAGTGACAGTTGCTTGTGTGTGTGCTTCAGTTGTTGCTTGTAGTCCTTCCATGATTCTGGCAGCTTCTCAATCAGAATACCTGCAATGAACTCGTCAGGGAGAACTATGTTTTCAGCCTTCATTTCCTCTAGTAATTTGTGATACTGGTTGATTTGTGTTTTGATTTCGCCAGTTTCACTCATGACCCAATTGTAGTAGTTGCTGATGACAAATTTCTGCTTGCTTGCATCTTCAGCGGTGACCTGTTTGGGAGTAGCAGGTTCGACAGGTCTTCGCGTAGGTTACTGGGACAACAGCAGGAGTTATTGTTATTGATGGTAGCAGTGGTATCATTGTCGATGGTAGCAGTGGTATCATTGTCGATGGTTGCGTCAGCCATGGATAAATTCTTCAGATTGTTGTCAAAAATGCTGATATGGCTATAGTCGAATGATGCCGACTGAACCAAGCCATGTTGGTCCCTGCTTGTGCGCGCGAGGGAGTCCCTTCTAGTTGCTTGTTTACTAGCTTTCATTAAGCTTTAGTATATGAAGACTTTGGTGAATCCAAAGCCAAGCAATATGGGACTTCTCACTTTTGAAATATCTTTTTATTTTCAATAAAATACAACAGTTAGGACCCTTGGGCCTTGGATGTTATTGGCAGCAAGCAACTGTCTAACAGTCAGTTCACTTTGCACACAGAATGTGAATAAAAATGGGAAATCGGGGACATGGGATTATATGGGATAGTTTTGGATTTGTGGAAAGTGGATGATGGGACGGAGAGACAAGACTCTTGAATATCCTGTCAAAGGTAAAATTCTTTGTAGTATCAATCGTTGTATATTCATCTCGAACTTTGGGCTGTGCCTCAAGGAAAATTTCACCAATAACATTTTGTTTGTTCTCTATAATTGCAAAAGAATTATAACTATTTCTCTGAATTGGAGAATTAGTATCTGTAATCTCTTTTCCCTCCATCTCTCTCTATAGTAAATTCTCGCCACAATGTTTTGCTGAGATTTTCCTCGTCTTTCTCTCAATTTCTTGGGTCATTGTTTTGCAATAGATAGAGAGCATATGTAAGAGTGTGAGAGCACGAGAACGAATGTTGATTGGAAAGTTTCTGTCACAATGGTTTCATTTTGAGCCGACCTCCTGCTATTCCAGGTTCCTTTATGGTGATCAAGCTCGTTTTTTCAACGATGAAATTCATATTGATCTGAAGCATTCTAAGATTGGAACAGTTGCCATGGCAAGTGCGGGAGAGAATCTGAATGCTTCACAGGTTTGGCATTGTTTTTTTTTGGCAGCTTGATGAAAGCACACAGTAAGTATTGTAGGCATCCTTGCTTTATTGTTTCACAGGGCATATGTGCATCAGTGCATCATCACATTGAATACACTGAGAATTGATAAATAATTTAGTTGTGGATAAGAAATGGCCGGTTGTCGAACTGTCTATGGGATGGGACTATTTAAGGAACAGAAACTAGAGAAAACTGAAAACCTAAATGTGATCTGAAACTCAATTAACTGAATTATTATTAACCTGAATAATAAAGTTAGTGAGCACGTTCATACTTATAGATTAGTGACTCCACTGTTATGACAGGACAGAGAACTAGAGAGTTAGTTATTCAGTTACGATAACAACTGAATAGCTAACTTCAACTAACTAAGCATAAAGTGAGTGGTACAGAAAATCTAAATAATGCAAATACAAGGAAACATGACTAAACCAGGACACCGTTACAATAGAAAACAGTAGTAAACTCTTAGGTATTGTGTCACAACAGCCAAGACTATGATAGATACCAACATTTCTGATAGTAAAACAGAATATAGAAACTGTATATTAATAGAGAAAAACTGAAAATACAATATGATACAGATAATAGGCTCTTCGAGAGGCCTAATCTCTCCCAAGTTCTTAAGCGATTCGAGGTGCTCAGGGCCTCCCAAGGGAAATGACTTCCAAATACTAACTTGTCTAATCCTAATAACTGAACAATACAATATATAACAACATATGACAGTTGCATACCCCATCAGTAACCGCCCCTCTATTTTTATTTAATATTTAATATCCTATCAATACTCGCCCCTTAAACATTCTCCTTGTCCTCAAGGTGAAGATACCAATGACAAACAATTTATAATCTTCCATTCCACCGGGATCCCATAGCTTGAAGCATGATGATCGAGCAATGCCAAAAACGAAAAAAACTACCTCCCAGGTCGAATGCCTTATTTTCAGCCATCAAGAGTGTATTTGGAGGATCCCTTGTCCTTTCTAAACCCTCTGTTCTTGAAAGAAAAGTGAGGTTCTCCATTTGGTCCATTTCCCTTTTTACTAGTAACACCCCCCTATTTATTAGTAAACTGGGGAGGTGTAACTATCAAAGACTGGGCCTGGTCCAATAAGTTGAACTTCAGATCCATTTTGATTTGCTTTCTCTTTCAATCGCAACTCTGTCGGATCCTTCTATCGGAAAAGAGAAAAGTAGCTCCTCTTCACCGTGAGCGGTCCCCTCTGCCTCCACGGTTGCCCCACCTCCTGCCGCGGGTTCACCCACTAACGGCGCCTCCGGCGATGATTCTCCTGACTGCGTTGCTTCGGACGACTCTTCATCTTCATCTTTCTTCTCCCTGTCGCACAACACAGTCACGCAAGAGAGAGAGATTTCCCCCAAATCGATCAACGGCGCCGCCGCCATGGTCATGCCACTGTCTGGCGCCTACGACAACGAAACTTCTGGCAACTTCTCTCTTCGTGCTTCTGTCACCGTTTCCTCTCTTTCATTTTCCTTCTCTGTCTCTGATTTTGCAACCGCAACCACGAGATTTCCCTCCTGCGTTATCGGCTTTGCAGCATCCACGGCTTCCAGTTCTTCATTCATCCCCACCTTCTGGACAATTTGTTGAGAGTCTCTGAACGATTCTTCTTCTAGTTTGCTTGATTTTACAAACACATTTAATTTCTGGAACTTCAAATCTTCTTCGATATTCTCATTCCATCCCTCTTCTTCTGATTCTCTAGTTTTCTTTTCTGGTTTTTGTGTTTTGGCAGTAGCATAAAACTGTTGTAACCACTTCAATTTCATTTCTAGATAGATCTCAAAATCCTTCTCCGAAAGTTCATCGCTCCTTCTTCCTCTTCGTTCCAATTGTCGCTTGATTTTGTCAATCTGCATCTTCCATTCTGATTTGCTGTGCGTGGCATTTTTTTCCAAAATTTCCTCCATGGCAGCAACTTTGTTCTTCCTTTGAGCACTCAAGATCGAATGCTTTGATACCAATTGATAGATACCAACATTTTTCGTAGTAAAACAGAATATAGAAACCGTATATTAATGGAGAAAAACTGAAAATACAATATGATAACGATAATAGGCTCTTCGAGAGGCCTAATCTCTCTCAAGTTCTTGAGCGATTCGAGGTGGTCAGGCCTCGCAAGTGAAATGACTTCCAAATACTAACTTGTCTAATTCTAATAACTGAACAATACAATATATAACAACATATTACAGTTACTGCTTGCCAAGCCAGTAACCGCCACTACAACTATGCATAAAGCATGTCATGTTGAGCACTATAAGTTCTGAGCATTTATATGTGTGTAATATAAGTTATTTGCACTCTATCTGCTATCTTATTGTATAATCACCGCTTCACTGTTTTCTTTACTGTTAAAGCATTGTTGGAATCCTTTCCTCCGCATCACTATCAAGGATCCCCGCTGAATCTTGATGAAAAGTCTCGGAGGGTGGTGTTGGTCTTTTTTTGAAGGGATTTATATGTTAGGCAATGGAAGTCATTGTAATTGTATTGCCCAAATACAATCTCATAATGAATGATTTGAAGTCTGAAAGTAGATAATAATACCAAGATTTTTTTACCAAAATATTATCAAAAAAATTTCACATAAGTACACCAAAATCTAAAATGAAATGAAGAAAATTGCTGCAAATCACTCAGCTTAACCAGCAGACTTAATAAAAAAAATATTCATCAATTCTTAACCAAAAACATTAACATCTAATAACAAATTGTGACTAGAAAAAAATAATATCCCGATTGAATCATCTAAAAATTCCATCCTAGAATCAAATGGTCATTCTCTAAGCATTGCGGATAGATTTCCAAGCCTTTTCAGCCTTATCCACGAGGATGTCTTTATGTTCATTGTGGTCACCCAACAATAAATCAATTGCCACCTTAATTCTCACAACATCTTCTTTCATCTATCACAATAAATGGATGTAATTAGTACCCAAGGAAATAAATAATATGAAAAAAATAATGTCATGTTAAATTAATATGATACTCACTGTGACATAGATGTTTGGTGTGAAAGAAGAACCCATTGTTAACCATTGTAAGATCCACACCGCAGAATGCTGACTGTTTATTCAAAATGCACAAATATTACAGGTTATTGTTAGGTGTACATATATAGAAGATGAATATACATTGATTAAAATAAATTAAATTTTTTTACCAAAATCCTTCATAAAGTTGTCCAGTCGGCTCAGCAATATCCCAACGCTCTGCCTGTTGCACTTCATTTGCAAAGTTGTATGGGAAGTAGTATGTTTGCATCATTTGTGTGATAACTTGCCACTACAATATTAAAAAGGTAAAATGAATAAGATAACAGATTCAAGAAATGTTAAATACAACTATGACAATTAATTTACCAATCTTTTAATCTTATGTTGTCTTGGGATCATATTTGACTTTTCAAAACCCGGATCCAAATGGTACAAAACTTGGCCTTCAATAGAGGCAACCATCAGATACCAATTGCCAATTAAATCTTCAATCGGCAGATAAATCTAACAATATTATAGTAATAAACTAGGTTAGACAAATCAAATTACTTCACAATGTGTTTGTGTAAATTTAACTCATAACGATATAGAAGTCATACGTGCTTTACGTTCTCAAAATGGGGCATCCAAAATTTTGCATACTTGCTAATGAGATCTTCAATTGTGGCACCGCAATCTAAGTCTTTCTACAAAACATATTAAAAAATTAATGTAAAAATTAGTGTGTCTTACCGTGAATTCGCATACAACACTTAAGCTATTATCGTTCACAACTACAATACCGTAAACGAGGGGGGAAGGGACCATATAGTTGGCGATGCAACGCTCTTCTCGGTCAAAGTAATCTTAAGAGACATCATCTGAACTATCTGCAATCATCAATGGTAATTATTACATGACTGCAAATAACTGTTTAAATTACCGGTGACTTAATAAGTAAAATTACCTCAGTGTGAATTATTCCACCAAATATAATACTGTGATTATGGTTATTAACTCCAGAAAACACCACTAAAGGGAAGTGATATTTGTTCTTTTCATATGTTGCATCAAATGCCAACACATCACCATAAACTTTGTAATCCATTTGGCTTATACCATCGCACCAAAACAAGTTTTCAAGCCTACCTTCGTCGTCAATGGTGTGACGATAAAACATCAATGGGTCATCTGATGCCAGCCCATTAAGATAATGTAAAGCATTTTTACCATCACACCGTTGCAAAAGGCGTTGTTTTCCTATCTGATTATATATATCCTTTTTACGAAACCCTATCTTTTCGTACCCTCCTGACTGGCTTGCAAAACAACCATAGACTTGAGACGGGCCTATACCAACCTTTAACATGTCGTTCGCCTGCATTATATCCGACTCTTTCATTCTTCGATGCGCAGCAAGCATTCCAGAGTACTCTTCATGTAAAAGCTCATGATTGTGTCGATCAGTAAAAACAGTTATCCGCCACCGTTGTGACAGCAAATCAATATGCACCCGAAATTTTGCTTCACATCCAGATCGAGTCTCGGGTTTACACTTACGCTTACGGTTTTCTATTGTTAAACCTCTATCCTCCCTAAACCCTTGTCTGTGGCAGACAAACGTTTGCTGCAGTATTTCTTTTTTATTGCTTCGGAGGATATTGCTTTTGCGTATTGCAAACCCATTTAGTCTAGCATATCGGTTGTAGAACTCATATGTGATATCCAAGCTTGCAAACTCAAATTCTCTTGCTTCATGAGGGCTTAACTCCTTCAGGTCCATGTTAAGAATATCCTCCATACTATCAATATTGATAATTCTTTCAGTCCGTTCGTCATCGTCAACACTACCTTCGTCAATATCAACACTACCTTCATCAACATCAACGCTAGTGGAATCATCATCGTCAATGTCAACACTACCTTCGTCAATGTCAACACTAATGGAATCATCGTCCATGATCTCACATGCCGCTTCATCTTCTATCCCAGCTGATGAGTCTTCAAGTCCCTACCACAACAAACAACATAATTCCAACAACAGTACCAATCAAATACCATTAGAATTAAATGCAAGTTCTCCTTCTACCTTCTCAAATGCAACTGATTCATCCATCTGCATGTGTGCTTCAACCCCGGAAGATGGAGTATGGATTCCCCGAATTCCTGCTCATATAAACCCATATAAACCATTTAAGTAAGAGATAATCAACTATGCATATTCAACATGCAAAGAGTGGGGTAACACTCCTATATGTGCCAGACCAGCGAAACACAAATGAATCAAAAAAGCAAACATGTTACACTCGATATATTAACAAGATATATGCACAAAATTGCTTATATTAACAAGATATATGCAGTAGATTCTACGTCATCTCAATAGATGAGTTGTTACACTCACATTAAATCAAAACTGTTTCTCAGAAGTCAATAATAGAAGGAGCTTGGGTTAGATAAAATGGAAATGTCTTTAAAATCAAGAGACATGGGAGTTTGTGCAGCAAATTCTTGAAAGAAAATATTTTCTTTCATTGGGATCTTTCAGTGCATCAATTTATTTTGCTTGATTCTTTAGTACCTCTATCTGTAGATTGCAATATTAGTTTTATGTAACAAAGGTCATATAGAAATTGATAAGTTAAATATCAGATGAAAATTCCTACCTGCAGCACATGTGTATATCAGGGCCAGCATTCCAAGGCTATCTATTTCCCATCTGTAGCACCTCTCTTATCAACAAAATAGTAATCAACACCAAGGCATGCATGACAGTGATGACATATATTACTATATAATAGTTCAAAAGTAATACATATGTTATGGTGCAACAGTAAGTAATAATATGAATTGAATAGAGGTTTAATACTCTACTGGAAATAGCAAAGCAGCACCTCCATTCACATACTAAAAAGTTTACAATCCAAATTCGTGCCTAAAAAGTTGACTTTTTTTAGTGAAGGCCTCAATTGGGCAATTTCATAACTTTTTTTTTCTTCTGCAAATAGAGAAATATGCATATCAACCATGTTGTTTGTTTCTATTCAACTATCGTTGCATAGGTTTGAATCCCAGATAGTATTTTTTTAGCATATTTCTTAGTTTCCTTCATTTACATATTATTGGAAATAGCAAAATAAAGTGCTTTAGAAGATTAAGCAACACAAAGTAGATGGGTTCGTGTGTAATCGAAATCTAAAAACAAATATGTGAGCAAAATAAAGAAAAAATTAATCTTGAAATAGGTTTAGAACATCAAATATGAACGAATGCTAGAGGAATAAGAAATTAAGCCACTATCCAAAATCAATGTTAAATAAGAAAAAGGGGAGGAAAACTAATATGATTAAACATCATGTTCATCTTTAGCTGTTTGCTAAAACCCTGTAAATCAAACAACACCATTACAACAAACAGAAAGAATAACAACTTGAACAAACAAAAAGAAGAATCGAAATTTGAAGAGCGTAAGGGGGTCTAGGAAGGAAGAGACTGGTGTTAATTCCAAAAGAATCAAAAAAGCAAACATGTGGAATGCAAAGTGGGAGAAGGATGAAAATAAAAAGGAGAAGATCTGAAAACCTACCTTGAAAACTGGTGGCCGGTGCTGGTGCAGGGAGCTTCGACGGTGCTGGAGCGGGATTTGTCGAAGAGGATGAGGAGTGAGGAGTGTGTGTGCGATGCAGAGGGGGATGGTGAGGAGTGTGTGTGCGTGTGCGATATGGAAAAGGAAGAAACTGAAAGTGTGACTGTATGAGAGTTAGATATGGAAGAGGAACGAAAATGAAAGAGAGAGACCTAAAAGTAATTTTGTAATCTATCTAATTTTTTACTATAAAATTTTAAAATTATAAAACTTACCTCATGTTATCTACAATAGTAAGTCATATTAATGGTTCACCGGTGAAACATTTGGTTTCTTCTTTCACCCTAGAACTACCCAGAATAAATCATGAGCTTGATGTTTCTAGGATTTTTATTTCAATCGGAAGAAACAACACGAAAATACATCAACGAATTATTTCTTGCACCTACTTCTATATTCTTTGAAGCTTTTAGATTCCAAGGATAACAACGCTAGCAGCACCCACCATTTGCATTTATTGTGCAATAAAGTAATCCGCATGCCTGATCTCTGTCCTTTGTAAATATCTAAATAATGAGGGCTTGGTTTGCCTTCTCATGTAAAGCTACAAAAAAATAATGTTCTCTAGAAAAAATCTGGAATGAAAGAGAAATGATAAATTTCCCCTGACAAGCGTGTATGAAATTCTAGATCTTCAACCTTGGATTTGCAATGAATGGTGAGACTTTTTGAACCAGTAGTATTTAGATTATTTATAATATCTACAACTTCATGTTGTTTCCCCCTGATAAGTCTATTTTTAGAGTCTTTTTAATAGTTATTTTCATTAAGTTTTTTTAGGTATTTTAATTATATTTTATATCTTTGAGCTATTTTCCTACAAATGTTTGCTTTTTATTTTCAGGTTTTATTTTGGAGCAAAAGAGAAAATATGAGCTAAAATGAATAAAAAAGGAAATATTTGAGGAGGAGCAATTTTTAAGGCACTAGACACCCTCATGGGCGCCAAGGGCCCCAAAAACCCAAAACTGGCCAAGGGCGCCAAGCAGCAAAACTGGCGCAGCACAGGGCGCCAAGCAGCAAAAACTGGCGCAGAGCCTGCGCACGACCCTGGCACATAGGCGCACGACCCTAGTGCAAAACTGGCGCACGACCCTGGCACATAGGCGCACGACCCTGGTGAAAAACTGGCGCAGAGCCTGCGCACGACCCGTGCTATACCACGCACGACCCGTGCGTGTTTTCAACTGAAAATGGCCCATTTTGGCAGAACAAGGCGCACGACCCTGGCACATAGGCGCACGACCCATGCTTGCCAACAACGCAGAACAGCTGTTTCCAGCACAAGGCGCACGACCCTGGCACATAGGAGCACGACCCTGGTGCAAAACTGGCGCAGAGCAGCCAAAATTGACTGGCCAGGGCGCACGACCCAGGCACATGGGCGCACGACCCTGGCACCAGACAAGTCAATTTTGGCTGCACCCACTTGCTGATGGCTTTCCTTGCCAACTTGATTTGCCACTTTTTTTTGGACCATTTTGCCCCTCCACTCAAGTGCCTTGGCCCTCATATTTTCCTATAAATAGAGGCTTGATCCTCACTTGTAACTAAGCTTAAATTTTGTGAGAAAAATCCATGACAAGGTTTCCTCTAAGATTCATGACTTCACTTTAATTTCTCGCTTTTTACTTTCTCGCTTTTTACTTTCTCGCTTTTTACTTTCTCGCCCTTTTATTTTCCAAGTCATGTACTTTCCTTGCTATTTACTTTCTTGCCCTTTTACTTTCTCGCTCTTTTACTTTCTCGCTCTTTTACTTTCTCGCTCTTTTATTTTCTCGCTATTTACTTTCTCGCCCCTTTTACTTTCCAAGTCATTTACTTTCCTTGCTATTTACTTTCTTGCCCTTTTATTTTCCAAGTCATTTACTTTCCTTGCTATTTACTTTCTTGCCCTTTTATTTTCCTAGTCATTTACTTTCCTTGCTATTTACTTTCTTGCACTTTTATTTTCTTGTCATTTACAATTCCGCTATTTATGATTTTGCAATTTACCGCTTTCTTTAATTTCATGTCTTTTCTTTTCCTTCTTCTTCTCTCATATTTAATATGAGTGAGTAGATACAAAGTCTTGGGTTATTGGGAGTAATCCAATGATAGGTCCCTAATAATTCCCAAGACTATTCTCCACTCCAAATTGTTTTATATTTCAATCTAATTTTATTGTCCTTCAAATCTTATTTTAAACATCAAACGAAGAACCGAAAGGTGAAGTATTGATGTTGGATCTATGAAATTAGACAAGGGAATCAACACATGAGAATAATTTTGAAACTCTTGAGACATTATAAATGTGTTATGCTTAATGGGTTTTGGTGACAATCAACCATGAGAATAGGCTTGATTGTTAGTTCAAAACACACTCTTGTACTCCGAAAGGAGACATTAGTTATATTCGCTGCCTTGTCTTTGAAATATATTACTCTTATAATTTGTTGAATAGTCTAAAGAAATTATTTTGGTTCCTCATTGTTGTGATAAAACTATAAACCTGAGATTGTTTGTTTTTATTTCTAAATTTTACAACTCCTAAAAACCATTCCTTCTAGCTAATCAACTTTGGAAAATTAAATTGGTAATCACCTAGGCTCTCCCTGTGGATCGATAACTCTTTTATTACGCGATAAGACCGTGCACTTGCGGCCTATCACCCCCAAGTCTCGGATGCAAGTATTATTACCAGAAGTGATAATATCACATTGTATCAAACAAAATGTTTGCTTTATTTGGGGTATCAAATGAGGTTGACCAATACATTGTCAACCTAAAAGAGAAAACATGTTCCTGTCGTAAGTGGGACCTTTCAGGAATTCCTTGTCCACATGCAATTGCTTGTATTTGGCACAACAAGGTGAATCCAGAGGACTATGTATCTCAATATTATAGGATTTGAATACAATTCTGATTTGTCACTCAATTCTGATTTGAATAAAATTCTGATTTGTCACTCAATTCTGATCTGAATTTTTAACAGGAAATCAACCTTCTTAAGCACATACTCTTACATTGTGAAGCCATCCAATGGACCCAAGTTATGGCCAGAGGCAAACACTGAACCTATACTACCACCGGTTATGAGAAAAGCACCAGGGACGCCAAAGAAGAAAAGGAACAAGTCTAATGATGAGCCAAGGCCTAAAAACAAACTACCCAGACTTCACTCTGCTGTGAAGTGTAAAAAATGTGGCAATTTTGGCCACAATGTAAGAACATGTAAGGGTAAGACAGCTGGTGATAGAGTCATACCAAAGGGTGGAAACAAGAGAAGAACAAAGAAGACAGCTGCTATACCACAAGTATCACAAGCTACTTAACCACAAGAGTCACAACCACAAGGATCACAAGCACCACAAGCACCACAAGTGTCACAAGGATCACAACGACCTGCTTAGTGTTAGGAAGTATGGCATATGCCTTTTTGTATTAAGGGTGTGATGGCATATGCCTTTAGTAACATTTTGTAAAGGTGGCCCACTTTTGTATGGTATATGCCTTTTTGTATTAAGGGTCTCAATATTATAGGCTTTTAGTTATCCCACGATTAGGAACTTAACAATGTAATTATGGCCTTTTGAGGCTTTGGTTAATATATGCATCTACGGCAGCCTTTATAAATGTGCTTTTGTGAAGCTGGTACAGTAATTGCTGTTACAGCATTCAGTCTATAACAGCATTCAGTCTATAAATGTGCAACAACAGATAGCAGAATTCAAAACAACAACAGGTATAACATAACAATAGTCATTACATAAACATAACAATAGATGGCATAAAGCCATTCATTATAAACATACCCTTAACTAATAACCCCTAAACCATTACAAACATACCCTGAACTAATAACCCCTAAACTACAACCCTAAGATTGAAAACTAATGCAACAAGGATGAAAATAATGATCCAATAAATTGCCAAAAAACCCCATAACATGTTGTTCTTTTTCTTCATTTCTTGTTGCGCCTTTTTTGCTTCCTTGAACTGAGTAACCTTTGTCTTCAATTGAACAACATTGCTATTCAATTCAACAACTTTGTTCTTCAAGCCATCAGCCTTCTTCATGAAGGACCAAATTAGCTCCTTAGCTCTAGGAGGCATATCTTCATCATACCAGTGAAAGAATTGACATTGTTTTGCACCAAATTTCTGAAAATTAAAAGTAGGAAATTAAAATAGAGATCAAAGAGAAATAACAGTGTAATGGCAGAAATCATACCTCATATAATGCACATCCATAAAACCTACGCGCAGGGTTCTCTTTTGTCCAACCAGTCACCAATGGAGCTTCATTTCCACAGAAGCAGCTAATGGGTCTTCTTCTCAATGAAGACCCATGTGACGAAATAGTAGGGGTTCAGATCGTGAAGGGAGACGAAGAGATTTTGGGCGATATTTGAAGCTCTGAATCGCGAAAATGGGTTGAACAAAGAAGGAAGAAAGAAGGAGGAAGAAAGAAGGGCTTCAACGAAGAAGAAAGCGGGAATTAAAAGAAAACAAAAATTGGTTTCAACTGGCTTTGTCGATGGCTAATCTACGCCGGGGAACCTGGCTGGCCATGAGTACCCGGCTTTGCCGGTCCGTGTGGTTCTCTCCTCCCAACAGAGTTTTTGTCACACCTAAGATTCGAACCCGAGACCTTGGGGTAAGATCCAAGCCCAGTTATCACTTAGACCAACCCTTGTTGGTCGGGTTTTATTATCTTTTGATACTAACTATAAATAATAATCATTCATTATTTTCATTTCTTTTAAGTTGTTGTTGTCTCAAATTTGGAGTGACCCACAAATTGTATTAGTTACGTTAAAATAAGTAAAATGAAATAATAATCGAGAATAATAAATCATAAGCTTGATGTTTCTAGGATTTATTATTTCAAATGGAAGAAACAACACGAAACTACATCAACGCAATATTTCTTTCACCTACTTCTATATATTTTGAAGCTTTTGGATTCCAAGGATAACACATAGTAGATGGATCTAGATAACAACGCATACAGCCACCATTTGCATTAATTTTCCAATAAAGTAATCCGCATGCTTGATCTCTATGTCCTTTGTAAATGTCTAAATAACGAGGACTTGGTTCTCCTTCCCATGTAAAGCTACAAAAGAATAATGTTCTCCAGAAAAAATCTGGAATGAAAGAGAAATGATAAATTTCGCCCGGCAAACGTGTATGAAATCCTAGGTCGTTATCCTTGGATTTACAATGAATGATGAGACTTTTTGAACCAGTAGTATTTAGATTATTTATAATATCTACAACTACATGTTGTTTCCCCCAAGCCTCGGATGCAAGTATTATTACCAGAAGTGATAATATCACATTGTAGGTAATTATGTTTAGAGCTGCCATTGATGCAAAATAACTTCAAATGCAACCATCAATTTGAATTTATAAAAAATTTAACATTTCCAACTTAATTAAGATTATCCAAATTTAATATTCCTCGTGCATACTATAAGAGACAAACGGAACTTTTTTATCGGTCAAAATTTTAATAAATGATGAATTCAAATTTTATCCTTATTTAAATTTTTGAATCATTAATTTCAAATGACTAATTTCATTGTCAATCCTTTATGTCCTTTAATCAATGTTTTAAAACTCGGACCGGTGACCGACTCGGTGAAGGTACCGGGTCACTGGGTCAATGGTCGGACCGAGGGGTCGACAGTTGAACCGCATGACCAAAACCGGGACCGGATGACTCGGACCCGGTCTCTATTTCGAGAATTTTCAATACCTATATAGTATATAATATAAATTTCGTCCCTGTAAAATTAATAACTATGTTTATTTTATATCTACTAAAATATAAAAAATTTCCAAATTTTCAGGACCTATATATTTCATACTTGTAAAACTTAATTTGCTAAAATTACACACCATGCCTATTTTATTTTTATTTGCTTGGTATATATTAAATAAATTTTAAAAGTTCATATCATGCTTTAATAAATATTTAGAACAAATTTCATAAGTTAACAACTTAATATTAAATAAATCTTTAAAAAAATACTTAATATTAAATAAGTTTGTTGAAACATAATATTAATATTACAAGCTAATGCCATGAGGATGAGCGTACTTGACTTTTTGGAAAAGAGGTACCAATTATATATATTTGAAATGAATAATATCCTCAATAAGATTGGTAGCCTCATGGTAGCGCTCAGCATTTGCTTTCAATAGGTCAGGGGTTCAAACCCCACTAATGGCATTTTGTTGAGGGTTTTTTTTAGTCTCTTTTGTTTTAAGTAGTTTACAAATAGTCCCACATCGGATAGAATGAACGGAACAGGGAGGAGAATTAGAATGAACGGAACAGGGAGGAGAATGAGATATAAAAACAAGACATATGTCAATGGGAAACATACTTACATAGATGGCAATCACTAGTGGGGGCCTGCGTTCGCGCGGCCCCTCCCAATTACAGTTCAAAGATTTGATAAAAAAAAAAATGCACAACCCGGTCCGGTTCGAGCCGGGTCACCGGGTCACCGATTTTTCCAAAAACCGGCCGAGTCACACCGATTCCCACCGGTTTGCTGCATGGCCGATCCAAAACCTTGCCCGGCTCGGTTACCCCCCCGGTTCCCGGTTCGACCGGTCCGACCAGCCGGTTTTTAAAACACTGCCTTTAATAAACGGATATTACATTTTTTTTATGGGAAACTGTAAGTGGGGTGGGGGAATGGTAGTTTTCGGGGTTTGAACCCAGACCTTCGTCTTGCAACTCCTTCATGTCTCTTAGCTTGCCAACCGAGCTACCTTCATGGGACTTGTAGCACCCAAATTTTTTATTTGTGGTTTCTTTATGTCTCTTAGTTCGCCAACTGAGCTACCTTCCTGGGACTTGTAGCATCCAATTTTTTCATTTGTAGTACTTTGTTTGTGGTTAGGTTTCTTCATTGCAACTTGTAGGATGCAATTTTTTTCTACTAGCATAGGAATAGGTCCCAAATAAAATTTTAGTGGGAGAGCTCACGTATTTTTGTTTGATGAGATTCAAATACGGTAACTTAGAACACAATAAACTATTTTGAGTAGTAAATTATGATAGTGAAATAATAAGAGAGGAGTAGGTTTAGAATATAATTAAGTCCAGTTATTTTAGAATATATGTTTGATTTTAATGTTTGTTTGAATCTAAATGATTTCAAGGGACCATTTTGAGGTTGAATAAAATTGAAAAATAGCACCATAACAAGTCTATACTGCGACAGCATGCAAACAATTTTAGTGGTGTACCACCTCTCGTTATTTTATTCGATGAACTTAGCTCGTAAGTTAAGAACAAGACAGAAGAAAGAGGCTCGGGATAAGAGAAAGTTGAAGGGAAGAAAGAGAAAGTCAAAGGAGAAGAAGGATTTTGGCTTACCCCTGCCCCCACCCCCACCCCCACCCCCGCCCCCACCCCCCATATGGGTACACTTGCATCACCATTGAGCATAGGATAGTACTTGTAATACTCACATTACATTATAAATAATAGGCTTAATTACAGTTTTAGTCACCCTATTATGACAAACTCACGATTTTAATCCCCGAACTTTTTTTTTTTCACGATTTTGGTCCCCCTATTTTCTCAATTTCTAAAATTAAGGTCCCCCACCAAAATTGGTCAAACCAGAATCTGATGTGGCACTTACTTAACTGATGTGGCAGGTCAGAAGTAGATTGAACTAACAAATTTGAAAAAGAAAAGAAAAGAAAAGAAAGAAAATAGAAGCAGGTTTGAAGCTTGTTCAACATCAAAATGATGCAGATCTGGCCCATCTGGGTATTACTTCGTAATTTGTAACCGTAATGGGTAGATTAAACGCAGCTTGACCAAAATCAAACATGAACTAGATCTGGAACTTGATGGAAAACAAACTAACATGAAAAGATCTGAAACAGAGCTAACGAGAGCAAGATGGTGGCCCGCAGGTGGTGACAGTGGCCGAAAGCAGAACGTTGGACGTTGGAAAAGGAAGGACTTTTGCAGAGATATTTTAATGGAAAACAACATAAGTTTTGAGGAAAAAATTGGAACCGAAGTTGTTCAAGGTACCAAAGATGTTGTTCTGGAGTGGACCAAGGGGTCCCATCAGCAAAACCAGGAGGTGCGTTCAACAATTGGAATGGATCAGCCCAATCAATCCAGCCCATGTCTACCTCATGCGAGCCCATCATGCTTGGACGGTCAAGATCGACTCTACCAATCCAACGATCCACGAAGGGGCACGATTTCCTATAAATACAGGCATATTATGCCCTAAGAAAGGTTCAATCTCTAATCCCTAGTACATTCACTCATATATTCTCTATACTGACTTGAGCGTCGGAGTGGCTTACAGGTACCCCCCGGGCGCATCTTCATCTACAACCAGTAGCAAGAGACATTCCACCAACAGTCCCAGACAGACTATTTTGGTGCAGAACATTGGCGACCACAGTGGGAGGTTTCTATCTCTCAGATCATCACTACTATTCGAACTTATCTCTTGCTACTACATGGCGTACCATAGGGGGTGCCTAGCACTTAACACCCAGGTGCCCGACACCAAGGCGCCAACCACAAAGAGGACCCGACTCCATAGAAGGTGTCTGGCACCCGACACCCGGGAAGGTGCTCTAGTATGCATTCCATAACTTCGTCCTTGCTTATCCGATGGAGGCGTGTGAGCATACGTTGTAAAGCTAAGAAGCAGAGCTACAACTCTCATGTTAAGCTCAAAATCCAATTCGGACATCTCCGCACCCAGGAAAGGCGCCCAGGAGGAGGGCGCCAGCATCAAGATGCAGCATCTTAGCACAAGGCGCCCAGGAGGGCGCCAACATCAGGATACATGGCGCAGGGCGCCCAGGAGGGCGCCAGCATCAGGATATTTCACTGTGGCTCAAGGCGCCCAGAAGGAGGGCGCCAACTTCAGGATGTTGCACCTTGACACCCGACACCCAGGAAGGTGCTCTAGTCAGCAGTCCGTAACTCCGTCCCTACTCATCCGATGGAGGCGTGTGAGCATGCGTTGGAAAGCTAAGAAGCTTAGCTACAATTACAATTATTATGTTAAGAGAAAAATCCAATTCGGACGTCCCCGACACCCCCGCCGGATACACCACCGGGGATCACCATCGAGGAGGTCCCCCGACCGGCGCAGTTATCGGAATGTGGACAATGAAGGCACATTCCCCCCGCAACTCAAGAAGGTTTTCCGTTGAAGGACCTTTCACTCGAAAGGTGTATGAATACCAAGCCCCAAGGGCCTTAGAGAAGCCGCCAGCCCTCAAGGCATGTGATGGAGCCGGAGATCCAGACCGCCATCTGGCACACTTATCCCTGATGAAGCACTAGAGAGGCGCCTAGAGAGGCGCCATGGGGGCTGTTCCCTGTAAAACCTTCCCCCTCACTCTCGAAAGAATGGTTTCAAGAGCTAAGTCCAAACTCCATCCCATCATGGAGTCAGCTGTAACACCCATTTCTACCCGGTAAAATATAGTAAAATCAGAGTTTTCACAAACAAACGGATGCTACATTTTTCGACTTAAAACCATGAACAAACATAATAAGGTCATTTCTGAAAAGCGGATACATAACACCCTAACTTGGATGAACCGACACACAACATTTTCAATTTTCAAAACAAGTCAAATTTCATTTACTACGCAGCAGAAATTCAAAAGGTTCAACTTAATTAACCGTGGCATGTAATCAAGATTCATAACAGCAATAAACTCGAAATCCAAGAAATAAAACGACATAAGTAATAGAAAAATAAGAGGTCATCCCCCCCGAGTGCTACGAATCAGAGCGACGACACCGACCCGAACTAATGAAGGTAAAAGCCTTCATTCGTGGTGTCATACCCCAATTTTGTCCGGCTTAGGTCAAAACCCTAATTTTCCACAAAAAATAAATAAGTTAAAGAGTGAAGGGCATTATGTATTGCATTTTGAGTCCTAGAGGCCATTCCAAGGTTTTTGAAATCATTTTTAGGGTTGGAATGCACTTTTTGGGCGATTTAGGGTTTTAGGGTCAAAAAGGGTATTTTGGTCATTTTTCACAACAGGATGATTTTCTCGTCAAAAATATACATCCACAAAAAGTACATTTTATTCTACCAAGGATAATTTTTGTACAATCTTTAGAAAGAAAATCCTAGTCCAAAATAATTTAAAAATATTTTTTTTCCATTTTTAGTGCATAAAAAAATAAAAAGGACCATTAAATATTCCTCAATTATCAAATGACAATTTTTATTGTCATGAATGACTAGAGGGGGACTTTATGGTGGCCAAAAAAATATGTGACACATTTCCAATAGGTGCACTATTATTCCCATGCCCAAAATTCAAAATTCAAAACAAGGAAGTGTCTTCAAATAAGACAAAAGACCAAAAACAAGTTTTTTTTCCTCTCTCTCTCTCTCTCTCTCCCCTCACAATTTCGAAATTCTCTCTCTCTCTCTCTCTCCCCCCCACAATTTCGAAATCCCCTCTCTCTCTCCCTCTCACAAAATTCTTCCACACTCTTCTATTGTACTATTATTCCTTATCTTGAAGGAATATGCCTTGTACCATCCTTAAACCTTCTCCTTTGGTGCATATCACCAATTCTCACTCACTCTCATGAAGATTCATGCCCTCTTTGGTAAATTACCTCACTCACTTACACTAACCTCTTCATAAGGAAACACCAATTTTCCTCTTTGGTAACATTCCATCCCAATCATACCCTTAACCCTATTTTTGCCTCACATTATTCCTAAAATAAGACAAGTTTTTTTTTTACAAAAACTCTCACTCCCTTCCCTCATTTTCGCCCCCACTCTCTCACTCTCACCTTTTGTGTTTTCTCAATACCCTCAATCCAAGTGACCTTTAATCCTAACCCTCCATTTAATTTTAAAACTCAATCCTAGAGCACTTAGTAAGGCCAATGACCCAATTGCCCCTAAACCTAAAATAACTCTATAAATACTCCCTCATTCCCACACCTAAGGATCCTTTGGCCTCTCATTCTCCTACACTAAAACCCTAGCACACCAAAAACACCTCCTCTCCCTCTCCTTCTTCACCCCAAAACCGTAGCCTCTTCCCCTCTCTTCCATATATTTTCTTCAATTTTTCACCATCAAATCTTCCATTTCTTGTTAGATCATCATCATTCCTTCCATTCTCTTCAAGGTTGCATCATCAAATTGCTAAGAGCTAGCAATCTTTGTGTTCATATCATCTCCTTCTTCATTTCTTTGTGATTTTGAGGTAAGCTTTGAAACTTTGCATCTCATATTTAGTTCTTCTTGCATAATCTCTCTTCTACTCCCAACTCCTTCTTGATTGCTTGTTATTGTTGCTTTGAGGATCCATTTCAAACATTTTGACAAGGACTTAGGGAGCCTTGGGTGTTTGAGATGGGTCCTTGGCCTTGAAGGATTTTTTCTTGTGCTTGAATGATTTCCCTTGCATCTCTAAACATTTTGCACTAAATTTCATGAAATAAGAGTTGTTTTATGGCATTGTTCATTTCGCATGCTTGTAGAAAACTTAGGGTTCATGTGAGTTTTATGCCATCCTTTGCTTAATCATGTGAATCCTTTGCAAAAATGGATCTATGTTGCTTTATGTTAATTTTTGTGTTTTTTTTTAAAATAAAAGTGTGGATCTATGTTCCCTTTGGGTTCGCATGCTTATGTTTAAAAACATTTTCAAATTGATTTTGTTGTTGTTCTTTGCCTGATGATGTTTAATCTTGTTGTTAGTATTTTATTTTAGTGTTAGATGTTATTTTTTGTTGTTGGTTGATGATCTAGCAATATGATTCCTACTAGTGCCTAGTGCACCTTGACCTAAGTGGTGAAGATTGCTAGAAATGACTCAATTTAGTTTGTATGTCCACTTATTCTTGTGTCTTAGTTTGCTTATTGTAAATTGTTGATGATAGACAAGTTGATTCTCACTAGTGCCTAGTGCACTTTCTCAAAGTGAGAGGAATGCTCTATGTAATTCAACTTGGTTTTAGTGTTTATTTACTTTTTACCATTTTACTTTACCACTTCATTAACTTTTTACCAAAAACATAAAGACATTTTACCACTTTGGTTTTTTTACTCATTCATTAATTATTTACCAAAACAAAAAAAACATAAAAAAACATTTTTGCTTTTATTTACCTTTTACTCAAACATTTTTACCACATTCTTACTCTAACTTTTTACTACTTCTTACTAAAACATTTTCAAGCTTTGTACTTCATTTATGTGCATCATCCATGTGACACACTCTCATGCTTGCACCCTAACACTTGCATACTCCCATATTCTCACATGTTCATGCATTCTTGCATGCTTATGCATCTTGCATTCTTTTATCCTTTTACATGTTTATGCACCCTTATATGCTATACATGCATTCATTCTTAAACGTCCATGCATTCATTAGTATCATGTCTTACATTCAAAAATCAAGTGTTCATGTATTCATTCCTTGTATGCTCATGCATAGTTGCTTAATCGTGCATTCATATCCACATGCTTACTCATTTAAACTAAGAATATCCTATGCTTATGATTAATTGCATTCTTTTGTTCATGATGCCATTTAAATGTCTTGACTTAATTGTGTGCCATCCTTTCTACATGTATGACCTCCTAATGAAGACGTAAGCCTACTTGCTTGTTGTAGCATAGAGTCATTAGGGTAAATACACTCCTTTGAGATTGTTGCCCGTCCCGTAGCAATTCTCACCCACACAACACAATTGCTTCGAGAACTTTGTTTTGCATCTTTGATAATTGAATCCCTTGATTGTATTGGCATGCTTAATCTTGGTTGATGAATAATATGTTCATGATTGCTTGATTGTTGAAGTATGAGTCTTGTTCATTCATTTGCATTTGGTTATGGATTTAGAATTGATTTGAAGTGTTCTACTTTTTTTTTCTAAAACCTCTTTCCTAGATTCATTAATGAAATAAAACCCTTTTATTTTCAAAACAAGAATAAAATAAATTGTCATTGACGACCAATCGCGCCGTTGCCGTTTAGGTTGTTAATGATGATTTTGTTTTCAAAAGAGTTAGTAGTGAGGCCATTCTAACCGTTGTTGTTCGGTCTTCACAAAAGCTCAATCCTATTTTCGAAAACTTATTCCTCAAAAGTAAAACCAATTGTCACTGATGACCAATCGCGCCGTTGCCGTTTAGGTCATTAATGATGATTTCATTTTCAAAAGAGTTAGTAGTGAGGCCATTCTAACCGTTGTTGTTCGGTTTTCACAAACGCTCACCCAATTGCGAAAAACCCCTTAAGCCGTTTTCAAAACCAAAAACCGAGAACTACGTAGCTTTGAATTCTCCATCGCACCGGGAGATACGTAGGAGCGGCGTCCTATCCCGTCAAGCACACTCTTAAAAAAAATCTTTGTTTTGTCCTTATTTTCAAAGATAACCAAAAATATTCTTCTTCCCTCCTGTTTTCAATAAAACAAACCTTAAAGAAAAGAAAAGAAAAGAAGTAGAATAAATTGCTTTCAACTCGAACTTTTGTCTAAACCACACATCAAGTTAATGGTTCCCTTTCGGTAGAAAGGAGGTGCGGGGTGCTAATACCTTCCCCGTACCTAACCGACCCCCGAACCTACATCTCTACGTTTTCAAAAGACCATCCGCCTTTTCAAGGACCTTTTTTCAATGTTTTGGTCTTAAAATAAAAATATTGGTGGCGGCTCCAAACTTCTTCCACGTTGTCAAACGAAAAGTCCAAACCGGATTTTTCGGGTGCAACAGCTGGCGACTTCGCTGGGGACCATTTTTTTTTTAAAAAAAAGACGAGGGTCAAGCCTAGTTAACTTGATGTGTGGTTTAAAATTAATTGAGTTGAAAGCTTTGTTCTACTCCTTTTCTATTTGTTCACAATGTCGTGTTCATGCATTCCTCAATTCCCATGTCCCCTATTCTCTGCTCCCTTTCTTAAGGTAAAAACATGCATTTCCTCCCATTCTATTATGATCCCTTCTTCTCCGCTCCCTTTCTTGAGGTAAGCAGTGCATATGACTGTTGCTGAAACCTAGGTTGGATTATTGGTATTGTGATATTGAACCCTAGGGTAGACGACATGTTATTGCCTGCTATTGTTTGGACTGTTCTGGGTTTTCCTTCGCAGGTGGGGATATATGTGGGTAGTTTTAGGCGGTATGTCCTCACTACACACACTCACACCTTATGCTTACTATGCTTTGAGAGGGGCCCAAAACCCAAGGTCTGACAAAACTTAGGAGAGTGGAAACGAGTAGTGACTGGCAATTGGACCGTTGTCCTTCCGACTCTCACGAAAGTTTCAGCCAGAGTATGCTCTTTCATGAGGCCTCACACCAGATGGCGTTCCATCGTTGTGGGTGCTATTGTGAGAAAGAATTAGCTCTGGTAACCTGGTGAGGAAGTGACTAGAACCCACATGGGAGGAACATTTGAGTTGTCCTAGAACTTAGGTCCCCACCTTCGTAGGACACAAGGGGCATACCAAATTGTGTGTTGCATTGTAATCTAGGCATGTTTTCAAAAAAAGAGAAGGGAATTTTTCCAAAGAAACAAAAAAAGAAAGTAGAGAAAGAGCTGCCGTTGTAGCCTTTCTTTTGTCGGTCCGTACGAGGCAGTATGTGGTCCACTTTATTTTCAAAAAAAAGGAGAGAAAGAGTTGCCGTTGTAGCCTTTCTCTTACTAGGTCCATATGAAACCACGTACGGCCCGCATTTTTCAAAAAAAAAACAATTTGAACTAATGCCAATAAAGATTTTGCCCTAATCTGCCCATGCATAAAATATCATCATCATTTTGCATGCATCCTCGCATTGCATCCAACATAAGCTTTTACAGTTCATGCATGCATCCTTGCATTTCATCAAAGTTTGTTTGCCGAGAATCCCAAAGTGACAAAGAATCTTGCCATAGGTACAGTATGGAATCAAGAAGTGAGACAGTGCACCCCCTGAGGTATCCGGTCGTAAGTAAGGTTGATGTTGCCAGTTTGAAGAAATGTGTTGACCTGATGGGACCTATTGAAAGAGGATCATTTGATAGCACTTACGGGAACCTCCGGAAGCTGTTGACGCTAGAGGTACAGACTGAAGCAATCGTGGCTCTGAGCAGATTTTATGACTCCGGGATCAGATGCTTTCTCTTCAGAAATTTCCAATTGGCTCCCACGTTGGAAGAATACCATCAGATTTTGGGTTTCCATCGGGCAGAAGCCGTTCCTTACCGGTATCAAGAGCAGTACTACACGGACGAGAAATTTGCTGCATTGTTGCAGATGAAGGTAGAAGACCTGAGACTCCAGAAGCAGAGGAAGAACCTTGTGATGGGTTTCCCACAGGGTTATCTCGAGAGTCTGATGGATGTGCATGCCAAAAATAAAAACTGGGTTGTCTTCAAGCAAATCTTGGCACTGACAATCTTCGGAGTTGTCCTCTTTCCACAGATTGAGCGGTTCGTGGATGTGACTGTCATCGGTATCTTCTTAGCTTCCCAGAATAAGAAGAATCCGATCAATCCAATCCCTGCAATTCTTGCTGACACTTATTCAGCTTTCACTCATCACTGTGAACTGAAGAGGAAGAAAATCTCTTGCTCCTCTCACTTATTGTATGCCTGGCTTCTGATTCATGTCTACACCAATCCAATACGAGTAGAGAAGTTGATTGATTATGCTATCACTTGTGAAGTGCGAATCATGAATATTCAGGAGTGGATTCAGTTTCTGGGAAGTCTAGATGAGCACTCGATTCGTTGGTATCTCTCATCTTGCTGGGAAGATAGGCCTGAGATAGTTTTCCGCTGTGGTGGTTTTCAAAATGTCCCACTGATGGGCACTAAGGGTTGCATCAACTACAATCCCTCTCTGACTCTGACACAATTGGGATATCCTATGAGGAATTCGCCTATGGAAGAAATGGTATCCCCGTTTTACATCTATGAGGGAGGTCAAAAAGATGCCAGTTTGACTAGAAAAGTTTTGCAAGCTTGGGGTATGGTGACTCGCTATGGGAAAGTAGAGATCTCTCAGAAGACTAAAGGAATCACCTTCTCTCGGTGGCTTGAAGAGAGGATTCAGAGTGTTCAGCTACCATATCAGAAGTTATTGCGAAATGAGAGGGAGGTAATAGACTCTGGTACTCCCGTTGTGGAAGAGCTAGGTGATGTCAAGTTGGCTCTAATGAAAGCAGAGGAAGAAAAAAAATCCCTGCGAGCTGAGATAGAGAAGTTGACTCTGAACAACCAAAGATTGAAAGAAGATAATGCTTCCAAATCTGCTGTCATTGAGGAGTTTGACAAGAAACTCAAAGAAGAAGAGAAGGAAAAGGTAGAAGCTCAAAAGTATCTGCAAGCGGCAAAAGAAGAAATCAAGAGACAGAAGGCGAAAGGGAAAAGGGCAATTGAAGAAGTCGGTCAATGGAGGGATCTGTATGAAAAAACAAAGATGGAAGAGAGGACTACGAGAAGAGCAGGCAGTCATCATAGAGCTGAAAGATGAAATTCAGCGGTGGAAGGTCAGATTCTCTGAGCTTGCAGAATTGGCCAACCAAGCTCTCTCAGATGTGCCTAAGAAGCTAGGAAAGGCAGAGGATGAGATGTTTCCTTTCAACACTCCGCCAGCAGTTTACAAATTTGTAGAGTTCTGCAGGGCCTTGGTTGAAGAAGTCAGAGAGAAAACTGGAAGAATCCCCACAGGCAGCAAGAGGAAGAGAACTGAAGTTTTCAAGGCTCTATGTAGTTGAGCTTTTGTTTGTAATTTTCGTTTTATTGTACTTTCTCTTCCTTGAGGGACCTTTATTTCCATTTGAGTATTTTACTTTTTGAAATGTAAGACCTGAAGTAATTGTTTGAATTTGAATGTATGGGGCGTATTTGTTTCATTTGTTGATTCCACTCTTGTTATGTTTTAAACAAATCAAAATTCACTGTTAAACCTATGGCAAGACATGGCACACTGTGGTTCACGGCATAAGACAAACTAAAACTAACACTCATCTGCATTGCACGCATTGCATTCATTAATTTGCTCCTTCGCTTAATACAAATGTTTCCAACTCCAACAGAAACGAAAGGCAAGCTGGTTCGTCAACACCGATATTACACCCGTCTACAAGCAAAATTGATGGCGAGCAATTAATCAGAATTTCGGGGATGAGGACCACCTGGGTCAAGACGAGTCGGTTGTGGAGATTCTTAACCCTGAGCAACTGGCTCAGGAAAATCAGGCCTTGAAGACCAAAGTTGAGGCTATGGAAACACAGATGGCCGAAGTGATGAGTCTGCTGCAAAATCTGAGAGGTGGGGCCGCTGCTGGGGCCGCCGCTGTTGTAAATCCTGAAGGGGTTGTTACTTTCATTTCTCCTCCGGTGTCCGCTGAAGTTACAACTACTCACACTTCTTATGGACAAGGGGTCAGTCACTTTGCCCATTCTCCAGGGGCGAGCGGACAGAGTCATCTGAATGCACAGATATATCCTTGGGGGATGCCAATGGGTTATATGCCGTCCGTTGCTGAAGCTATTCCTGTGGGGTCGAGTCAACCTGCCATGACTATACCTAGTGGAGCTGCTATTGGACCACAAATTCATACTCCTAGTCCTGGTATTGTGCTGCCAAGAAGTTCACCTAGTCCTACTCCGGGAGTTGTTGTGAATCCTCAGAATGCTGTCCATCATATGGGAAACCCTGCTCAGTATGGGGGTTATTATCACAGCCCAGGGAACTATCCACAAGGTCATTTGTTTGAGAACACTCAGCATAGGGATCGGTATCACTTGCTTGAAGAGCGTTTAAGAGCTGTGGAAGGATCGGGTACTAGAGCCAGGGATGCCCGAGAGTTGTGCCTTGTCCCAGATGTTGTCATTGCTCCTAAATTCAAAGCACCTGACTTTGATAAATATCGCGGCACCGGGTGTCCATCTAGCCATTTGACGATGTATGTTAGAAAAATGGCCGCTTATGCTCATGATGACAAGGTGCTCATTCACTATTTCTAGAACAGTCTGACTGGGGCATTGTTAGATTGGTATATGCAGCTGCAATCCTCCGACATTCACAGTTGGAAGGATCTCTCTGAAGCATTTCTGAAACAATATCATTATAACATGGACCTTGCTCCCGACCGGTCTCAATTACAGCACATGAGTAAAGGAGATAGAGAATCATTCAAAGAATATGCTCAAAAGTGGAGGAGCATAGCTGCTCAGGTGAAGCCGCCATTGACTGAAAAGGAGATGGTGTACATGTTTATGGAGACTCTTCCAGCGCTATATTATGATAGGTTGGTGGGGAGTGTTTCATCCAGTTTCTCAGATATGGTTGTCATTGGAGAACGATTAGAGCATGGATTGCGCAGCGGAAAGATTGCTGGAGGTTTTGGCAATTCTAGTGGACAAAAGAAACCCTTTTTCAATTTCCCCAAGAAGAAAGAAGGGGAGACCAATGTTATTACTGGGGGGAGAAGCCCATCTTTCAGCTCTCCGCAACAAACAGTGCCATTATCTGTTCCAGCTCAGCCACAATAAACTAATTCAGGTCACAAAACCCAGAACTATCAAGAGAAGAGGCGTGCTGGTTTTGATCCGATTCCAATGACTTATACTGAGTTGTTCAATCACCTTGTCTCAAAGAATTTGGTCAATACTCGCCCCATAAAGCCTGTGCAACCTCCCTTTCCTAGGGGATACAATGCCGATGCTACCTGTAGCTTTCATAGCGGAGGGGTCGGTCACACGGTAGAAGACTGCAAGGCTTTCAAACATGTAGTCCAGGATTTGATTGACGCCAATTGGATCTCTTTTAAGCAGAACAGTCCAAGCACAACTACAAACCCCCTGCCGGGACATGGGATACCATCCGCTAATGTAGTAGAAGATTCTGTGGGACAGACAATGATAAAAGATGTTAAGTGTATCCAGACTCCTCTGAAAAATATACATGCTGAGCTGTGCCGTTGTGGTGTTATCAAGAAAGGCTGTATATGCTCTGATCCTTTATGTGTAGGTGCCTGTGAAGTTTTCAAGTCAGTTCTGCAAGACTTGATGGATCATTATGTGGTTCAGGTGGGATTGGTTGAAAAGGAAGAAAGTGTGCTGATGTTGCAGTTCAATGTTGGTAAAGAGGCTAGGAAGCCAATTGAGATATTGTACAATCCAAAACCAGCCCAAGCCAAGCCTCAGCCAGTGGTTATTGGGATTCCTGCTCCATTCCCATATGAGAAGGACAGTGCAGTACCATGGATATATAGTACCCTGCCTCCAGTAGAGAGTTCTCTAAACACTTCTGTTGTTACCAATATAACTGGGGCAAGTGGAATGACAAGGAGTGGCCGTATGTATGCCTCCAAGTTCGTTTAGGGTGAATCATCCAAAGAAGCTGAAGACAGGGCTCGCAAAGGGAAGGATAAAGAAGTGGAGAATGCTCAGAAAAAGAAAGTGGCAGAACAAGAAACTGATGAGTTCCTAAAGATTGTAAGGAAAAATGACTATAAGGTGGTTGACCAGATGAATCAGACCCCAGCAAAGATCTCGATGCTGTCATTGTTGCTGAGTTCAGAAGCGCATCGAGCTGCCCTAATGAAAGTACTGAATGGGGCTCATGTTGCTCAGAATATTTCTGTGGGCCAATTTGACGAAATAGTCGGGAATATCGTGGCTGCGAACCATATGACTTTTGCTGATGACGAGCTTCCCCCAGAAGGAAGGAAACACAACCAAGCCCTACACATCTCTGTTAAATGTGGGGAGTTCGTGTTAGCTCACGTTCTGATTGACAATGGTTCTTCTCTGAATGTGATGCCAAAGTCCACTGTAAACAAGTTGGATGTGGATTGTTCTTTCATGAAGCCTAGCTCGACATTGGTGAGGGCGTTTGATGGATCAAAGAAAGAGGTAATAGGGGAGATGGAGTTCCCCATTCAGATAGGTCCTGAGACATTCTGTGTTAACTTTCAAATCATGGACATCTCCTCGTCCTACAGCTGTCTGCTTGGAAGGCCATGGATTCATATGGCGGGAGCCATCCCTTCCTCTCTGCATCAGAGAGTCAAGTTTGTAGTCGATGATAAAATTGTGGTAGTGTTCGGAGAGGAAGAGATGTTAGTTAACAAACCTTCTCCTTTCCGTTATGTGGAAGCAGCCGAAGAGTCCCTGGAAACTTCCTTTCAATCTCTCGAGATTGCCAATGCTGTGTTTAAAGGGAATGAGTTGCCGTCGCCTGTGATAAATTTGTCAAAAAGTGAATAGATGGTTGCGAGGATCATGAGGGATCAAGGATACCAGCTGGGACGTGGCTTGGGAAAAGAAGGACAAGGGATTCTTGCTCCTATTCAGTTGGAAGAAAACAAAGATCGTTACGGGTTGGGATACCACCCAAGTGAGGCTGAAAAAAGGAAGTTGGCTGAAGAGAAAAGAGGTGAGCGGTTGGCAAAGCTGAGAGGCCAGGACTCAGGGTCAAAGAGGATCCCCATCTGTGACATCCGTCAGAGCTTCAAGAGTGCAGGGTTACTAGACCCAGGTCAAATTACTGCTATTGAGGATGGTTTAGAGAATGAAGAGGGCGGTACCAGCTTAGTCCGTCGTTGCCTTGCTGAAGAAGAGCTCAAAAATTGGGAACCTGTCGACTTGCCCATCGCTTTTAGTTCAAAGTAATCATTGTAATGCATTCCTTTGGCTCTGCCCAAGGCCTTAGGATAGTTTGTTAGGGCATGCATGTTTTTATTTTCAATGACACCATCATCAATAAAAACGCTTGTTTTGAATTCCATCAATAAAATCTCCTTTTCTTCATTTATCTTTTCTTTCTTTTCGCTTTATTTTGTTTGTTTCGCTTTTCATTCTACTTTCTGCTTCTACGAATGCAGATCAAAAGTAATTATCTCTGAAAATAACAGTGCCAATGATTCCTATTATGACTTTGATCATCCAATTAACCAAACTGAAGGGGGTGTTGAGGAAAACTGGGAAACTCCTCCGGAATTGATGAGACTAATAGAGCAGGAAGAAAAGATCATTCAGCCTCATGGAGAGTCGATTGAGATAATCAACTTGGGTACAGAAGAGGATAAAAGGGAGGTTAAGGTCGGTACTGCCATGGAAGATAGTGAACGCAAAAGGCTAATCCAACTCTTGTGTGATTACGCTGATGTCTTTGCGTGGTCGTACAAGGATATGCCAGGGCTAGATACTGATATTGTTGAACACAGGTTTCCCGTGAAGCCAGAGTGTCCACCGGTCAAGCAGAAATTGAGAAGAATGAAACCTGAGATGTCATTGAAGATCAGGGATGAGGTAAAAAAGCAGTTTGATGCGGGGTTTCTAGCAGTGGCCAAGTATCCGCAATGGGTAGCAAATATCGTCCCTGTTCCGAAAAAGGATGGCAAGGTCAGGACGTGTGTCGATTACAGGGATTTGAACAGAGCTAGCCCCAAAGATGACTTCCCTCTGCCTCATATTGATATTCTGGTAGACAGTACAACCCAACATTCTTTATTCTCCTTTATGGATGGGTATTCAGGGTATAATCAGATAAAAATGGCTCCAGAAGATATGGAGAAAACCACCTTCATAACTCTCTGGGGAACATTCTGCTACAAAGTGATGCCTTTTGGACTCAAGAATGCCGGTGCGACTTATCAGAGAGCAATGGTGACATTCACTAGTGGAAAAAAGGCTTTTAACATCACAATTTAACATCGGTTAAAATTGAACTGATGTTAAAAATAGACACGGTGGCAAACTAGTAAATAAATGGCACACATAATACGCTTTTAACATCTGTTACTAAATGACCGATGCCAAAAGTGAAGATACGGTGGCAAACTTGTAAATAAATGGGTATAAAACACATTTTTAACATCAGTTGCTAAATGACCGATGCCAAAAGTGAAGACACGGTGGCAAACTTGTAAATAAATGGTGTTTAGAACAGACTTTTAACATCAGGTACTTTACAACCGATATCAAAAGTGTAAAATGAGATTAAACCATCGTGCCCTCTCTTCTCTCTAGCGTCGCCTAACCCTTTTCTCTTGCTTTCAGTTCTCTTCTCTCTCGCTCTCAGTCCATAATCGCGCCGCATCCATCTCCACTCCTCCAACAGGTCGCGGCACCACCACCCATCCAGGCCTCCACCAAGCTAGCGACCAGCAGCCACCAACGAAGAAGGGAGCTACGGTGGTTCACTCATCCTCTCCTTTGATGAATTCGGCATCTTCGTCTCCGATGTCTCTCGCACCTCTTTTCATGAATCTGAGGTACTTCATCTTCATGCTCCCCTCTCTTCTACCATTTGTTTTTTTCTCACACCACCGCTCGATCTTCGACGCCGTCCCAGCCCTTTGCCCTAACTGTTGCCGCTGTCTCAAGCATCGTTTTCACTGGGATTAAACTCAAACCCAACCTCAGAGGAAAGTTCATCCCCTTCTCTAGATGCATGGTTGATTTGATGTTTCATCTCCCTGTTGAGTTACCCTAACATTCATATGATTCAAATCTTTCAGGGTTCCATTTTGTTTCCTTCAAGTCTCAATCACAGAGGATGATGTACCTGTTTACTCTTTGGGCAATCTCATGGTTCAACATCGATGACAAACAAGGTATGAGTTTTTAATAAAAGGTATCTATTTGGATTTTTTATGCCTATAATCTATTTGGTTTTTTTTATTGAAGATAATGTGTATTTTTACCCCAACTAAAGTATGCCAGATGATCTGTCACTGCTTATTTCATGATTATAGTCCCTGTGAATGTAAATATCAATGGAGGGACGAACCTGATTAACAATTTAAAATTACATTGATAATGTGGAGGACTAAGTTGCACAATCGTGCAATTTCAAAGACCAAATTGGCTATTTACTCTAGAAAATGTGACAGTATGAGTGGAGAAAGAGTCCTTAATTGTTCCAGCAAAACTGAGGGATGAGAAAAATTATCATGCTTCTGCAATAATTTATATTGGGAGATAATCTAGGTGTACTTAGATATGCATGCATAGCTCAACAGTCAACATGCATGCTTCATAGTCTAAGTTCCTTTCTGGCCCTGTTGTGATCTTAATCCTTCTTTGACTTTGTAAAAAGTCTTCATTAGAAAGCAAAACTAGAAAAAAATTAAAATCATCTAAAAATATTTTCCGCTTCTGCTTGCCGCTCTTTAATGGCATATATGGCATATTTTATGCTTCTTCTGCCAATTAAAAGCACTTCTATATTTTGGCAAACCACCTTAAAAAGCCTTGTATTTTTTTTATGAAGTAAATACAAGCTGTTGTGATTATACAACATGACCGAACAGGGTCTAATTTGTTTAATATTTTGGTTAATGTGGAACATTCATTATGCATTACAGCAATGACAAATGAACAGCTAATGGATCGTGGGAATCATATGATGGATGAGACTGATCAAGCCATTGAGAGGGGAAGAAAGGTTGGTTTATTTCCCGATATCACTTTGTCTTTTCCTCATACATGGAGTACAATAGATTTTATAGTTTGCTATAGTAATTTTCTAGTCCTAGAGGAAAATAACTAGGCTCCACATTCTATGCTTGCTTTTCTTTCATTGTAGTGATAGCTTGCAGTTAAAAAATTTATGGTCTTTTGTAACATTTTAATTGCTGGTACCGAATATGACCTTCAAGTCATTGGTACCATCTGTTCCATATTTTGTTATCCTGCTGCTTTCTTTGTTGTTTTCCTATTGTTTACTTAGCACCTGCTCGTCATATCGCCTCCTAAAATAAATACCTCACAAGAGTTTATCCATCTTTTTGTAGCTTGTTCCTCCTCATTCAAATTCGAATTTATGAATACCTTCAAGTTTGTTGGTTGTTTATTGATCTAACATTTTTCTCCTGAAGCACCACCGGCCCAATCTAATTCATTTCCATGCTTAAATATATTTGATTATTCATTTTCATATCAGCCTCTCTGTTAGAATCTTTTGGCTCTCCCGGGTATTGCAAAATCATGGAATCAGTGAAATGAAGGTGAGAATGTGAGTGTGAAGAAAAATACTTCTATATTCATATTCAAAGAAAAAACGTGCTTTTCTCTATCAGAGGACTGTAAAGGTTGTACATGACATAGTACATTCTAATTATAGATTGTGTGCAGCAAAGTCGTTATCCATGCACCTCCTTTGATTAATGTGAAAAAATGTGCTTTTTATATTTAATTCACCTTAAGGCCACAATTGAGCTCCCCGTCTCCTCTCGTCTGGAAGTTTTAAGGACAGAGGAAGATGTTTTGATAGAGAACTGAAAAATACTGGGTGTTGTTTGATTTGAACTGAAAAGTCTACTTACCACATAGACATTAAAGAATGGACCAACTTATGCATGAATGTTGGGAGTGTATTAAGAAGACAAGTTTTGGCTATTAAACTGCAAGTTCTAATGACTTTGCAATTGACGGGCAGATAAAGAATGGAAATTAGCTTTAACTCATGTCCAGTATAGGTTTTACTGATGTAGCATATGCTATTTATTAGCTAATGATGATGTGCCCAAGTCAGGCTGTTTATATTTTGATTTCACTGGTGTAGTGTATGCTATTTATTATCTATTGATGATGTGCTCTTAGCACTCACAAAAAGAAGTGTGAAGTTGATAAGTTAATATTATGTTTTCCACATCAAAATTTCTGCAATTGTAATATCTGATGTGGATGTTATGAATGGCTCAATCAAAATTTCTGCAATTGTAATATCTGATGTTTTCTTTTATATTCAGGCTTATCAAGTATGGATATAATAGTTTTCTGCCCTTTATTTTGATTCCAGGCTGAATGGTATTTTGATGATTCCAATGAAGAGAAGTCAGATGGTAATGGGGCTTTGCTTAGCAATGGAGATCCTGAGGAAGAAACTGACAATGATTCAATGATGGTGAGCTTATAAAAACTCAATACTAAATGGGTTAGAAATCAAATACAAAGAAGCTAGAGATATTAATACTACTACTAGGACTGCTGCTGAAGAAGAAAAGGAGGTTGATGAGAGTGATTGTTCTGTGAAAGTTCTTGATGTTTTGCCATCTTCCTCGGCTAAAAGAGCAAAATCTGCACAGCAATCTTCTCAGCCTCATAAGAAGAGGAAAACAAACCCAAAAGATCAGATAGAAAGCCACCTTAGCAAACTACAATTTTCTCAGCATCAACATCATAAGAAGAAGAAGAAGACTAGAAATGGGAAGGAGAAAGCTGAAGCACACTCAAGCTTTGATATTGCTAAGCATCTGAGTAGTGGTTCATTTTCTTCTTTTATCTTGCATGCTCACTTTTTATCTTTTGTCTTATTTTTGAAGCATTGTTACTTTTATGTTATCCAAATAAATTACTCCAAATTCGTTGAAGCATTGTAATGTTTACTGTTAGATATAAAGTGAAATTACTTGATCTTTGGTATAGTACCACTGCCAGATTTTAGATATAAAGTGAATTTTTTTTTTTAAAAAAAATGTTAGTTTTAACATCGGTTCCCATTAGGACCTGATGCGAAAAGTACTTTTCGCATCAGGTGGTTCTGAAAATCCGATGCCAAAAATGTGCTAAAATCTAATTAAAAAGGACTTTTGGCATCGGGTGGTAATACAACCGATGCGAAAAATACTTTTCGCATCAGGTCCGTACCTGATGCAAAAGGTGCGTACTTTTAACATCGCCTGAATCTATAACGGACACGGAACCGATGCGAAAAGTCATTTTTAACCGATGCGAAAAGCCTAAATTGTAGTAGTGATTATTCCACGACATGATGCACAAAGAAATTGAGGTGTATGTAGATGATATGATTGCAAAATCCAAGACTGATGAGGGGCACATTGTTACTCTGCAAAAACTCTTTGAACGTCTACGGAAGTTCAAGCTCAGGTTAAACCCAGCAAAATGCACCTTCGGTGTGAGATCTGGAAAGTTACTGGGATTTATCGTCAGTCAGAAAGGGATAGAGGTCGATCCAGATAAAGTCAAAGCAATCCTTGAAATGCCAGCACCAAAGACTGAAAAAGAGGTCTGTGGTTTCCTTGGGAGACTGAATTACATCTCAAGGTTCATATCCCAATTGACCGCCACTTGCGAGCCTCTCTTTAAGCTGTTGTGCAAGAACCAAAGATTAGAGTGGAATGATGATTGCCAAAGAGCTTTTGAAAGAATTAAGGATTACCTTCAGAACCCACCAATTCTGATGCCGCCAGTGTCCGGAAGACCGCTTATCCTGTATCTAACCGTGTTGGACAATTCGATGGGGTGTGTGCTGGGGCAGCATGATGAATCGGGAAAGAAAGAGCATGCCATATACTACTTGAGTAAAAAATTCACTGACTGTGAAACGAGATATTCAATACTAGAAAAGACTTGTTGCGCCTTAGCATGGGCTGCTCATCGTTTAAGGCAGTACATGCTGAGTCATACAACCTGGTTGGTATCTAAAATGGATCCAATGAAGTACATTTTTGAAAAGCCAGCACTCACAGGACGGATCGCTCGTTGGCAGATGTTATTGTCAGAGTATGATATCTTGTATGTCACGTAGAAAGCGGTCAAGGGCAGTGCACTTGCCGAGTACTTAGCATGTCAGCCAATCCAAGACTACCAATCAATGCAGTATGATTTTCCCGATGAAGACATCATGGCGCTGTTTGATGGGGGGAAGTCTCAAGAGGATGAAAGGTGGAGGATGATATTTGATGGCGCATCTAATGTGTGGGGGCACGGAGCCGGGGCTGTGTTAATCTCCCCAGATAACCGTTTCGTTCCGGTCACTGCCAGATTGAGCTTTTATGTCACTAACAACATCGCAGAATATGAAGCGTGCATCCTAGGTATTCAGGCAGCCCTTGAATGGAAGGTTAAAAGACTCGATGTGTATGGTCATTCGGCTTTGGTTATTCATCAGGTGAGAGGTGATTGGGAGACCAGAGATCCTAAATTGATCTCTTATTGTAATTATGTCCAGGAATTGATGGAGTCTTTCGACGAAATTACTTTCCACCATATCCCTCGAGGTGAAAATCAGTTGGCCGATGCTTTGGCAACTCTGTCATCAATGTTCAACATCAATTGCGACAAAAATCTAACTCATATCAGAATCCAACATCGAGGTCTCCCGACACATCATTACTGCACTGCAATTGAGGAAGAGCCTGCTAGCAAGCCGTGGTATGATGATATCAAACAGTACATCATCAATAGGGAATATCCTCCTGGGGCATCAGAGAACGACAAAAGAATGCTCAGAAGATTGTCGAGGAGTTTCTTTTTGAGTGGTGAAGTTCTCTACAAAAGGAATTATGATATGGTCCTCCTGAGGTGTGTGACAGAGGAAGAGGCAGCAAAAATTATGAAAGAGGTCCATGAAGGTTCATTCGGGGTTCATTCCAGTGGGCACACCATGGCAAGAAATATCTTGAGAGCCGGCTATTATTGGTTGCAAATGGAGTCAGATTGCTATAGCTTCGTGAGGAAATGTCACAAATGCCAAATCTACGCCGATCACATTCATGTGCCACCTGCCTCCCTAAATGCCTTGACTGCATCTTGGCCGTTCTCAATGTGGGGCATGGACGTCATTGGTCCTATTGAACCCAAAGCATCAAACGGGCATCGCTTTATCCTGGTCGCCATTGATTACTTCACGAAGTGGGTTGAAGCTGCCTCATACTCCAGTATAACCAGTTCAGTGGTTACCAAATTTGTGAAGAAAGATCTGATTTTCCGTTATGGTCTTCCTGACAAGATCATCACTGATAACGGCAGCAACCTGAACAGCAAAATGATGAAGGACTTGTGCGCAGAGTTCAAAATCCAGCATCATAATTCTTCACCCTATCGGCCCAAGATGAATGGGGCAGTCGAGGCAGCTAACAAGAACATCAAGAAGATAGTGCAGAAAATGGTGGTAACCTACAAAGATTGGCACGAGATGCTTCCTTTCGCTCTACACGACTATCGTACTTCAGTGCGTACATCGACCGGGGCAACCCCTTTCTCTCTGGTATACGGGTCAGAGGCCGTCCTCCCTATCGGGGTTGAAATACCCTCCCTGCGGGTACTAATGGAAACTAAGCTGGAAGAAACAGAGTGGGTACAAGCTCACCTAGATCAGCTAAATCTCATTGTGGAGAAGAGAATCACAGCCTTGTGTCATGGGCAGCTATACCAGCAAATGATGAAAACTGCTTTCGACAAGAAAGTTCGTCCCCGAGAATTTAATGAGGGAGACCTAGTGCTCAAGAAGATCCTGCCTATTCAAAGTGATCCCCGTGGAAAATGGACTCCCACCTATGAGGGCCCGTACATAGTCAAGAAAGCCTTCTCCGGAGGAGCGCTGATACTCACGAACATGGATGGAGAAGATTTAAGGAATCCAGTCAATTCCGATCAAGTGAAGAAGTATTATGCCTGAAAGAAATAGACGAAAAAAGAGAAAGACAAGCCAAGTAAGAATTAGCTCGCTAGGTTGAAAACCCGCAAAGGGCGGCCTAGGCAAAATCAGAGCGACCCGGTGGATTGAAAACCCGCAAAGGGCGATCCAGGCAAAAATTAGGGTCGGAAAGCTTGAGCATGAAAAGTAAAGAAAGGCATACAACTCCCCTGAAGACTTGGATGAGGGGGTGATCAGGGTCAAGGACATAAATGTTTAGCACTGTTCCACAGACACGGACAGTCAGAAATCAGCTTCTCTCTTTTTTCGTGTCTTTTTGTAGTTTAAACTTTCAAATGTATTGAACAGTTGGCGTAACTTCTTGTGCGACCGATTTCTACATCAATAAAGTTCAATCTTTCTCATGTCTGTTTGTTTTTCTATTTCCCTGCTTTTTCTGCTCAAATAAATGTTTTATGATGATGGTAACACTGACCTGTAAAACATGTGCATAAATCATAGAGCATCACAATCATTGCGAAATTTCTAAAAGTCATGGGAAGGAAGCAACTTCTCAGAGCGAATTAAGCTTACGAGGAAATAATTGCACTCATAGGCCATTTCAGATGGCAAATCACAAGACAATCGGCACTTGGCTTATACGCCACCACAATTCTAATCGGTCCCTCAGTCTTGTCGCGGGTTGGTCGAACCAGCAAAAGGAAATAAGCCAAAAGAGCAAAAGAAAAAAAACAAACGATCAGAAAGAAGAAAGCTGATCAAAGAATGAAAAAAAAACAAGAAAACAAACAGTCAGAAAAGAGAAAGCTGACAAAAGAGATGAAGAACCAGGAATAGCATTTCATTGCATTCATCATTACACCAAAATCATAGCATTGCATGCATTTGCATAACACGCCCTTGCATAACATGCCTTCGCATAACATGCATCCACACTCCATGCACCATCCCTCGCATCAGCTGGCGTATGCAGGTACTTCAATCCAGTGCGGCAGCATTGGCCATTTCAAACAATCAATCAACAGGATTCGTGAATCCCTTCAGGACCCAAGCGTCCCTTCAAAAGCAGACTTCACCTCGTATTCGAGCTGCGGGTAAGTCCTTCGACCCCATTGGGTCCAGTCGAAAAGGATAGGTGTGTTGGCCTAAAACATGGCGCAGTCCTAGGGAAATATCGAGATCTAGACTTGATATAGTACCCTCCCCCGGTCGCTCGCATGACCATCCCTTTGAGCCCACGTGCTCCCCAGGCCCAAGTGCAAACTCGGATCGTTCGCGGTTCGTTAAAAGGCTTTAGGCAGCCTCCAGTGTCGGCTTACTGAGAGCCGGTACCTTCTTTACTGTTTTCTTTATCGCTTTCTTTACTGCTTTATTTCCTGCTTTTGCTGCCTGAGGGTTGGCACCAATTTATTTCTTGCTTTCGCTGCCTGAGGGCCGGCACATTTTATTACTTTCTTTACTATTGCTTTTGTTGGCTTACTGAGGGTTGACAATTCATTTCCTGCTTTTATTGGCTTACTAGGGGCTGACGATTCATCCACCTTGCATTAACAAAAAAAAAAACTAGAAAGATAGTAGAAGTGGAAAAGGGAAAATTCGGGTTTCCCTAAGTAGACAAAATCGGTATAATTTCTGAATTCTTTATCTTCATTTGCCTTGGAATATGTTTCGGCTAATTCATATTCCTCGTTAAAATCCAGGGAAAGAGGGGCAGCTGTCATACCCCAATTTTGTCCGGCTTAGGTCAAAACCCTAATTTTCCCCAAAAAATAAATAAGTTAAAGAGTGAAGGGCATTATGTATTGCATTTGAGTCCTAGAGGCCATTCCAAGGTTTTTGAAATCATTTTTAGGGTTGGAATGCACTTTTTGGGCAAATTAGGGTTTTAGGGTCAAAAAGGGTATTTTGGTCATTTTTCACAACAGGATGATTTTCTCGTCAAAAATATACATCCACAAAAAGTACATTTTATTCTATCAAGGATAATTTTTGTACAATCTTTAGAAAGAAAATCCTAGTCCAAAATAATTTAAAAATACTTTTTTTCCATTTTTAGTGCATAAAAAAATAAAAAGGACCATTAAATATTCCTCAATTATCAAATGACAATTTTTATTGTCATGAATGACTAGAGGGGTACTTTATGGTGGCCAAAAAAATATGTGACACATTTCCAATAGGTGCACTATTATTCCCATGCCCAAAATTCAAAATTCAAAACAACGAAGTGTCTTCAATTAAGACAAAAGACGAAACACAAGTTTTTTTTCCTCTCTCTCTCTCTCCCCTCACAATTTCGAAATTCTCTCTCTCTCTCTCTCCCCCCCACAATTTCGAAATCCCCTCTCTCTCTCTCCCTCTCACAAAATTCTTCCACACTCTTCTATTGTACTATTATTCCTTATCTTGAAGGAATATGCCTTGTACCATCCTTAAACCTTCTCCTTTGGTGCATATCACCAATTCTCACTCACTCTCATGAAGATTCATGCCCTCTTTGGTAAATTACCTCACTCACTTACACTAACCTCTTCATAAGGAAACACCAATTTTCCTCTTTGGTAACATTCCATCCCAATCATACCCCTAACCCTATTTTTGCCTCACATTATTCCTAAAATAAGACAAGTGTTTTTTTACAAAAACTCTCACTCCCTTCCCTCATTTTCGTCCCCACTCTCTCACTCTCACCTTTTGTGTTTTCTCAATACCCTCAATCCAAGTGACCTTTAATCCTAACCCTCCATTTAATTTTAAAACTCAATCCTAGAGCACTTAATAAGGCCAATGACCCAATTGCCCCTAAACCTAAAATAACTCTATAAATACTCCCTCATTCCCACACCTAAGGATCCTTTGGCCTCTCATTCTCCTACACTAAAACCCTAGCACACCAAAAACACCTCCTCTCCCTCTCCTTCTTCACCCCAAAACCGTAGCCTCTTCCCCTCTCTTCCATATATTTTCTTCAATTTTTCACCATCAAATCTTCCATTTCTTGTTAGATCATCATCATTCCTTCAATTCTCTTCAAGGTTGCATCATCAAATTGCTAAGAGCTAGCAATCTTTGTGTTCATATCATCTCCTTCTTCATTTCTTTGTGATTTTGAGGTAAGCTTTGAAACTTTGCATCTCATATTTAGTTCTTCTTTCATAATCTCTCTTCTACTCCCAACTCCTTCTTGATTGCTTGTTGTTGTTGCTTTGAGGATCCATTTCAAACATTTTGACAAGGACTTAGGGATCCTTGGGTGTTTGAGATGGGTCCTTGGCCTTGAAGGATTTTTTCTTGTGCTTGAATGATTTCCCTTGCATCTCTAAACATTTTGCACTAAATTTCATGAAATAAGAGTTGTTTTATGGCATTGTTCATTTCGCATGCTTGTAGAAAACTTAGGGTTCATGTGAGTTTTATGCCATCCTTTGCTTAATCATGTGAATCCTTTGCAAAAATGGATCTATGTTGCTTTATGTTAATTTTTGTGTTTTTTTTTGAAATAAAAGTGTGGATGTATGTTCCCTTTGGGTTCGCATGCTTATGTTTAAAAACATTTTCAAATTGATTTTGTTGTTGTTCTTTGCCTGATGATGTATAATCTTGTTGTTAGTATTTTATTTTAGTGTTAGATGTTATTTTTTGTTGTTGGTTGATGATCTAGCAATATGATTCCCACTAGTGCCTAGTGCACCTTGACCTAAGTGGTGAAGATTGCTAGAAATGACTCAATTTAGTTTGTGTGTCCACTTATTCTTGTGTCTTAGTTTGCTTATTGTAAATTGTTGATGATAGACAAGTTGATTCTCACTAGTGCCTAGTGCACTTTTCTCAAAGTGAGAGGATTGCTCTATGTGATTCAACTTGGTTTTAGTGTTTATTTACTTTTTACCATTTTACTTTACCACTTCATTAACTTTTTACCAAAAACATAAAGACATTTTACCACTTTGGTTTTTTTACTCATTCATTAATTATTTACCAAAACAAAAAAAACATAAAAAAACATTTTTGCTTTTATTTACCTTTTACTCAAACATTTTTACCACATTCTTACTCTAACTTTTTACTACTTCTTACTAAAACATTTTCAAGCTTTGTACGTCATTTATGTGCATCATCCATGTGACACACTCTCATGCTTGCACCCTAACACTTGCATATTCCCATATTCTCACATGTTCATGCATTCTTGCATGCTTATGCATCTTGCATTCTTTTATCCTTTTACATGTTTATGCACCCTTATATGCTATACATGCATTCATTCTTAAACGTCCATGCATTCATTAGTATCATGTCTTACATTCAAAAATCAAGTGTTCATGTATTCATTCCTTGTATGCTCATGCATAGTTGCTTAATCGTGCATTCATATCCACATGCTTACTCATTTAAACTAAGAATATCCTATGCTTATGATCAATTGCATTCTTTTGTTCATGATGCCATTTAAATATCTTGACTTAATTGTGTGCCATCCTTTCTACGTGTATGACCTCCTAATGAAGACGTAAGCCTACTTGCTTGTTGTAGCATAGAGTCATTAGGGTCAATACACTCCTTTGAGATTGTTGCCCGTCCCGTAGCAATTCTCACCCACATAACACAATTGCTTCGAGAACTTTGTTTTGCATCTTTGATAATTGAATCCCTTGATTGTATTGGCATGTTTAATCTTGGTTGATGAATAATATGTTCATGATTGCTTGATTGTTGAAGTATGAGTCTTGTTCATTCATTTGCATTTGGTTATGGATTTAGAATTGATTTGAAGTGTTCTACTTTTTTTTTTCTAAAACCTCTTTCCTAGATTCATTAATGAAAGAAAACCCTTTTATTTTCAAAACAAGAATAAAATAAATTGTCATTGACGACCAATCGTGCCGTTGCCGTTTAGGTTGTTAATGATGATTTTGTTTTCAAAAGAGTTAGTAGTGAGGCCATTCTAACCGTTGTTGTTCGGTCTTCACAAAAGCTCAATCCTATTTTCGAAAACTTATTCCTCAAAAGTAAAACCAATTGTCACTGATGACCAATCGCGCCGTTGCCGTTTAGGTCATTAATGATGATTTCATTTTCAAAAGAGTTAGTAGTGAGGCCATTCTAACCGTTGTTGTTCGGTCTTCACAAACGCTCACCCAATTGCGAAAAACCCCTTAAGCCGTTTTCAAAACCAAAAACCGAGAACTACGTAGCTTTGAATTCTCCATCGCACCGGGAGATACGTAGGAGCGGGGTCCTATCCCGTCAAGCACACTCTTAAAAAAAAATCTTTGTTTTGTCCTTATTTTCAAAGATAACCAAAAATATTCTTCTTCCCTCCTGTTTTCAATAAAACAAACCTTAAAGAAAAGAAAAGAAAAGAAGTAGAATAAATTGCTTTCAACTCGAACTTTTGTCTAAACCCCACATCAAGTTAATGGTTCCCTTTCGGTAGAAAGGAGGTGCGGGGTGCTAATACCTTCCCCGTACCTAACCGACCCCCGAACCTACATCTGTACGTTTTCAAAAGACGATCCGCCTTTTCAAGGACCTTTTTTCAATGTTTTGGTCTTAAAATAAAAATATTGGTGGCGGCTCCAAACTTCTTCCGCGTTGTCAAACGAAAAGTCCCAAACCGGATTTTTCGGGTGCAACACGTGGTTACCTGCACGTTACCAACATCGGGGTAACATTCAAACAGAAGGGGTGAGATATCGAACCATATAATGAATCATATGAAAAACAATATATATTCGGGTTAGGACATCTAAATCATCACTTCACAGCAGTCAAAATCATCACTTCACAGCAGTTAATATCATCACTTCACGGCAGTCAATAATTTCAATCAATTGAATATGCAACATGAATGCGGAATGCGACTCAAAACTATGCACATGCATGTGGTACCATAATCCAGCCAATAAATAGAGGCTTCATGACTAAAATCTGCCAATAAATAGAGGCATCAACGACTGTTGGAGACTCGCTCCAGGGCCATCTGCCCAATAATGCAAATGCTATGCATGCGACGCAATGGTGAAAGCACAGACAGTCAATAACAATAATTATATCTCAGTACAACAACGACCTGAATCTCAACATTGGCCATAGGCCTACGACATAATATCCATGCCAATAAATAGAGGCAATCCGACTTGGTGTAACATCATCACCACACAACATCTGAGCCAATAATTTAGCCACCGAACAAGTTAACAGTTTAATAACTCAACAACTCGACAAATCAGCAATTTAATAATTTATTAATTCAACAGTTCGACACTTAGCCACTTAATCAACAGTTGGCCACTTATGGGCCTAACGCGCCAAAGGCGCTCATCAGCCAACAAAACGGCAGCAAGGAACAGGGCCGCAACAAACAGGCACAGCAATGGGCACTAAGGGCGCCGACTGCCAGCCACAACACTAGGCGCTAAGGGCGCCAACAAAACAACAGGGAACCTAGGCGCTAAGGGCGCCAATCAAACAGCAATAGCCACAGGCGCTAAGGGCGCCAGCAAGCAACAGGGCGCTATGGGCGCCAACACCCAGCAGCCAACAAAACATCAAGCACAGGGCGCCAGTTTCAGCAGCCACATACAGGAACAGGCACAAGGCGCATAGGGCGCCAGTTTTCAGCAGCAGGCAACAAACAGGGACAGGGTGCCTAGGGCGCCATCAGCAGCAGACAACAAACAGGGACAGGGCGCCTAGGGCGCCATCAGCAGCAGGGCGCCTAGGGCTCCATCAATCATACCAAATCGTTTTCCTTATGAACATGGAAAAGCACAAATATAATTCTAGGGCTAATAACATAGAACACCAATCACACAACAATTGTTCAACAAGGCAACATAAATATATGATCATACATGGTGACAACTTATCAAACCCTAACCCCTACATAAAACCATTCATAGGACCCATTATAGAGCTAGAACCCCACTCTTACCTTAGCCTTGAAAGATACGAAGTTCCTTTCCCTATTCTTCTCCTCTTGCGCCGTTCCTCTCTCTCTTTCCCTCTTGGCCGTCGCGCCGTTCTCTAGTGCTCTCACTCAAACCTTTTTGTTTTTCTTCTAAGTGAGCAAACCCTAACCTAATTTCCCCTCTTATAATCTCACTTAGTCTTATGGGCTTTTCTTAGCTTAATTCGACTTAACATCATGGGCTTTCCTTAACACCTCTCATTTTACTACTCCTAACCCTAACAATAGGCCCACATGTACTAGCGTATTATTATTCTATTATTTTTGTACCACTTAATTCCTAAATAATTAATTAAATAATTAATCAATTATTTAGGGGCGTTACAACTCTCCCCCACTTAGAATATTTTCGTCCTCAAAAATTTACCTGATTCGAACAACTCGGGATAAGACTCTCGCATCTTGCTTTCCAGCTCCCACGTCATGCTTTCTCCGGCAGCTCCTAGCCAGACTACTTTCACCAAGGCGATCTCCTTGCCTCTTAGAGTCTTCACCTCATGATCTTCAATTCGTACCGGCATTGTCTCCACAGTGAGATTATCCCGTACTTGCACATCATCCATGCGAATTACCTGAGATGGGTCTGAAACATACTTCCGAAGTTGCGACACATGAAACACGTCATGCAAATTCGAAAGGTTAGGCGGTAAGGCCACTCTATAAGCAACATTTCCAACTCTCTCTGAAATCTGATACGGACCAATAAAATGAGGAGTGAGCTTCTTCGACTTCAAAGCGCGTCCAACACCGTCACCGGGGTGACTCTCAAAAACACATGCTCACCTGCTTGAAATTCTAGATCTTTTCTTCGCTTATCATGATAACTCTTCTGTCTCTCGGATCAACTTCACCTTCTCAGTAGTCTCTCGAACAATTTCAGGTCCAAGTACTACACTTTCTCCAGATTCATACCAACATAAAGGAGTCCTACATCTCCGACCATACAACGCTTCAAAAGGTGCCATCCCAATACTAGAATGGTAATTATTGTTATAAGTGAACTCTATCAATGAAAGATAGGCATCCCACGAACCTCCTTGCTCCAGAACACGCGCTCTCAACAAATCTTCCAATGACTGAATAGTCCTCTCCGTCTGCCCATCGGTCTGAGGGTGATACGCCGAACTCAATCTCAACTTAGAGCCCAACTCCTTTTGCAAACTCTTTCAAAAATCCGAAGTGAAATTCGGATCTCTATCCGAAACGATACACATGGGGACACCATGCAGCTTCACAATCTCTCAAATATAAATCTCTGCCAACTTTGATACTGGATATGTGATGTTAATAGGAACAAAATGAGCCGACTTCATTAGCCTATCAACAATCACCCAAATCGCATCATGCCCTCTTGCGGTATTAGGCAATCCCGTCACAAAGTCCATAGAAATACTATCCCATTTCCATTCTGGAACTTCTAACGGTTGCATCAACCCCGCAGGCTTCTGATGTTCAACTTTCGACTTCTGGCAAGTTAAACATGCATACACAAACTGCGCCACAGCACGCTTTATCCCCGGCCACCAAAACAACTTCTTCAACTCCTGATACATTTTTGTAGCTCCCGGATGAATGCTCAACTTACTCCTATGACTCTCTTCAAGAATTGCTTTCTTCATCTCTGCATCATCGGGAATGCAAATCCTATTACAGAACCTCAACACACCTTGCGCATCCCACTTGAAATTATCTTTCCCAGACTGATCGATCCCAACCATTGAATCCAACAGCTTAACATCCAACTTCTGAGCTTCTCGGATACTATCCAAAAAGTCATTACTAATCTTTAACATCCCCAACCTAACACTCTGAGGTGTCACTTCGCAAACAAAACTCATATCTCTGAACTGCTCAATCAGCTCCAACTCCTTAACCATCATCGCCGACATATGCAAGGTCTTTCGACTTAAAGCATCAGCCACGACATTAGCTTTTCCTGGGTGGTAATTCAATCCAAAATCATAATCCTTTAACAACTCCAACCACCGCCGCTGCCTCATATTCAATTCCTTCTGGTCAAACAAATACTTCAAACTCTTATGGTCACTAAATACTTCAAATCTAGAACCATAAAGATAGTGCCTCCAAACCTTCAGCACAAAAACAACCGCAGCAAGTTCTAAGTCATTCGTAGGATAGTTCTTTTCATGAGTCCTCAACTGCCTTGACGCATAAGCAACTACCTTTCCATTTTGCATAAGCACACCTCCTAAACCCATCCTGGATGCATCACAATACACCACAAAAGACTCTCCCGGATTGGGTAACGTCAAGATAGGAGACGTCGTCAATCTCTTCTTCAATTCGGTGAAACTCTCTTCACAACGAGCGTCCCATATAAAGGCTTTACCCTTGCAAGTCAATTGAGTTAACGGAAGTGCTAACTTAGAAAAACCCTCAATCAATCTTCTATAATAACCAGCTAATCCCAAAAAGCTTCTAATCTCGGTAGCCGACTTCGGGCTCTCCCATTGCAACACAACATCTACCTTAGATGGATCCACCGCAATGCCACTACCTGAAATGACGTGACCAAGGAAACTCACCTTTTTTAAACAGAATTCACATTTTGACAGCTTCGCATATAACTTCTTCTCTTTCAAGACCTCCAACACTAATCTCAAATGCTCCGCATGCTCTTCTTCTGACTTAGAATAAACCAGGATATCGCCAATGAACACCACCACAAACCGATCCAAGTAAGTATGAAAAATACGGTTCATGTATTCCAGAAATACTCCCAGTGCGTTGGTAACTCCGAAAGGCATCACCGAATACTCATAATGCCCATAACGAGTTCTGAAAGTCGTCTTCTGAATATCCTCATCTTTCGCTTTAATCTGATGGTAACCCGACCGCAAATTAATTTTACTGAACACTTGAGCACCCACCAGTTGATCCATCAAATCATCTATTCTTGGAAGTGGATACTTATTTTTAATCGTTACCTTGTTCAACTGTCTGTAGTCAACACATAGCCTCACACTTCCATCTTTCTTCTTTACTAACAACACAGGAGCTCCCCATGGCGACACACTTGGTCTCATAAACTTCCTTTTGAGCAGATCCTCCAGTTGCTTCTTCAATTCGGACAATTCTGATGCCGACATCCTGTATGGTGCCATAGAAACAGGTCTGGTACCAGGTACAAGATCAATAGCGAACTCAACTTCCCTCTCTGGCGGTACACTTGGAATCTCATCAGGAAAAACTTCAGGAAACTCGCATACTACCTGCAACTCTTCAATTCTGGCTCGATTCTCAACAGACAGCGAAGCCATCAGCGAGAACAACTGGACTTCCTCCTGCATCAACTTCCGCAACTCTCTCACAAACAACAAACCAGATCCCTCCTCCTTAGGAGTAGAAAAACTCACAAACTTACTACGACAATTAATATGAACATGGTTATACTCCAACCAGTCCATACCTAAGATCACATCCAACCCACTTAACGGTAAACAAATCAGGTCAACAACAAAGTCTCTGTCGAAGATCGACAAGGGGCACTTAGAACACACGAGAGAAGTAGTCACCGACCCCTTAGTTGGAGTGTCGACAACCATCTCTCTATTCATAGAAGACAACGCAAGACTCAATCTTGAAACACAATCAGCAGCAATAAAACAATGAGTAGCACCGGTATCAACAATAAAAATTAGAGGAGTACCATTAATGAAGCATGTACCTCTAATAAGCCCGTCTTCCTCAGAAGCCTCTGACCCGGCCAAAGCGAACACTCTTCCACTAGCTCGATCTCCCTTCGGTTTCTGACACTGGCTACTAATGTGTCCTCCCTCGCCACAGTTGAAGCAAATCATCTCCTTATGCTCGCACGCAAGTGCGTCATGCCCGGTCTTACCACAACGGAAACACTTCCTCTCCCCAGTCTTGCACGCGTTACTCTTATGACCAGCCTTGCCACATCTGAAACACACAATACCAGCAGGAGCATCCCCCAACTAGTCCTCTTACCATCAGCGACTCTTGGTTTACCTCTACCAGCAGGAGCATCATACGGCTTACCACGATTCTAAGGCTTGCTCCTCTTCTCATTAATAATCTTATAATGCGCATTGTTATCCTCTTCATAGATCCTACAACTATCAATCAAATCAGAAAAGACACAGATCTTATGATATCCAATGGCCTTCTTGATCTCTGGCCGCAACCCGTTCTCAAATTTGATGCACTTCGAGAATTCAGCAGTCGCCTCACTATAGTGCGGATAAAACTTGGCCAACTCCACAAACTTGGCAGCATACTCAGTAACCGACAGGTTTCCTTGCTTCAGCTCAAGGAACTCAATCTCCTTCTTACCCCGAACATCCTCTGGGTAATACTTCCTCGTAAACTCCCTACGGAACACAACCCAAGTGATCTCTTCACTTGCAGCCTCCAACCTCTGACTAGTCTCTAGCCACCAGTCATCAGCCTCTTCCGCCAACATATGAGTACCATAACGAACTTTCTGCGCTGGAGTGCAGTCCATCACACGGAGGATCCTCTCTATCTCCTTCAGCCAAGCCAACGCTCCATCAGGATTGTACTTACCCTTGAAGGTAGGCGGATTCTCTCTCTGAAAGGTCGCCAAACTCCGAGACCCAACATTCTCACCAACGCTCTGTTGATTCCCCAAGGCCTGTGCCATAGCCGTCATAGCAGCAGTAATAGCAGAATCATTCCTTCCAGCCATCTTAACTTAACACTACAACACAAACAATAGTTAGAACTAAATGACAATACTCGATCGTCAAATGACACAACAACTAGACAACTTGGTCGGACGGACCGAAACATTGCTCTGATACCACTAATGTAACACCCATTTCTACCCGGTAAAATATAGTAAAATCAGAGTTTTCACAAACAAACGGATGCTACATTTTTCGACTTAAAACCATGAACAAACATAATAAGGTCATTTGTGAAAAGCGGATACATAACACCCTAACTTGGATGAACCGACACACAACATTTTCAATTTTCAAAACACGTCAAATTTCATTTACTACGCAGCGAAAATTCAAAAGGTTCAACTTAATTAACCGTGGCATCCACTAGTGCAAAAAAGGGATTTAAAGTCAGGCGAAAAGGGGATTTAAAGTCAGGCGGGCGCTTGACTTTTATTAAGTCGACTTTGTATGTCTGGAGTTTTAAAGTCAAGCGATAGCCTGACTTCGTAAGTCAGATTTAAAGTCAAGCATTTATTGCGCCTGACTTCGTAAGTCTGTTTTAAAGTCAAGCATTTATTCTTGCCTGACTTCGTAAGTATGATTTAAAGTCAAGCAAGAATAAATGCTTGACTTTAAATCATACTTACGAAGTCAAGCATTAATTCTTGCCTGACTTCGTAAGTATGATTTAAAGTCAAGCTTTTATTCTTGCTTGACTTCGTAAGTATGATTTAAAGTCAAGCAAGAATAAATGCTTGACTTTAAATCATACTTACGAAGTCAAGCATTAATTCTTGCCTGACTTCGTAAGTATGATTTAAAGTCAAACTTTTATTCTTGCTTGACTTCGTAAGTATGATTTAAAGTCGAGCATTATTGCGCCTGACCTTAAAAGTTTTTTTTTTTTTTTAAATTTTGGTTACACCCTGGTTATACGAAATTCATCACTCTAATCATCTGTAACTTGGAATATGGCCAATCCAAATTACAGACACCACTAATTGATTGCCAACAAATCAACAAAACAAACATTTCAAAATTAGTAGAACAAAACAATTATAAAAAAAACATTCTATATAATTGGTCATTAATTCATCACATTCTACTATAATTGGTCAGTTTAGGTACAAAATATATCACTTAAGTACAAAATACATTCTACAATCTACAAAACCAGTAATCTACAAAACCAGTGAACAGCAGTCAAGTCTTTTCCTCGGAAAGCTCTTCTGCAGTCAAGTCCAACTTCTTCCTTGAGATCACGCACGCACCCGCAAGATCAAAGTCAGCAAGATCACAACACTGAAATCACGCACGCACCCGCAAGATCACAACAAGAATCAGCAACACTGAAATCACGCACCCCTATTCAAGAACTTGATACATGAATATTACAAATTCTAAGTTTCCATAACTCAGCATCTATGTATGCAGTATTTCAAATCTATCATTTAACAATTTAACACTTTAAAATGAATTATACTTATACCTCAAATTCTTTTCCTTCATGATACAAGTCCCCCAAAGATGACAGCTTTGGCTTTGTCTGATATTTAAAGAATGCATCATAAATAACCATAGATTTGTGCATGCAAATCAAAGATGCCTTCTTTGCCATTGATGCCATTAAGGCTTCATGAATTGCCTTGTTATTTTTCAACAGAGAAGCAGCGAACAAAACCTGCAAACATAAATAAGTCTACAAATTAGTCCATGTCAACAGATCCAAATTTGGCTTGCTTAATTTGTGCCATTCCATTGATGTGCTGAACAAGTCTACAAATTGAAAAAAAACAATTCTATGAGCATTTTTTCTAGGGGAGCTAGGACATCCACATAAAAAGCCATAGAGGCTGGCAGTAAACAACATAAACAGAAATCAAATGACAATAATCTGATCCATTTCTGCAAAAATAATTCTTACTTATCTCCTACAGAATACGGAGAAAAGAAAATAAACAGTCATAAAGAAAGATGTTTAACAACCAAAGATAAAGCTCAGTAGTAGCCATACACAGACATTATGCATGATTCAGAAGCTAAAGCAGGATCGTTCCAAACTAGTAGATGGTCTTTTGAAAAATGAGATGCTCATGAAGAAACATGGCTAAAACCAAACAATACAGTTCTTAATCTAATACAAAAAATATATGCACACAGTTACATTGTCCCTTGACTAAGAATATGAACACAGTTACATTGTCTACACAGTGAGAAAAACTGAGACATATTGGATATAACTATAGTTAATGCATCTGCTAGTAAAGCCACAATCTACAAGAAATTGAGAGAAAATATATTACATTTATACAAAAAATTTCAATCATGATGACACTACAGTAGCATTGTCGAAATTCAGCCTAGAAATAGTTAAAACTGTACTTTGGGTTGTGAAAGAAAGTCATTTTCTGATTTAAAAAGCTTCTAGACTAATGAACTCCTATAATGGCACTGCAGTCACGGAACAAAGATAAAATCACACAGAAATCAGCAGTAATTCGCAAGATGGAGCTACAAAATTACACAGTTCAAGAAGAAATGCAAAAATATGCCACAGGGGAAAGGACATTTCCAGCTTATATCAAACATAACATGTCCATAATGTGTCGATAGAGGATTCCAGGCCAAAGCAGAATGCAAATATCCTGTCATTATTGGCCGTCACAAAATGCCATTTTGCGGATGTATATGGCACTTTTTTTAACAACACTGCATGTCCAAACAACTAACCACCGCAGAAGAATAGAATATATATAACAAAAAGGAATTACCTTTGTAGGAAGTGGCAACATCACCCACTGATCTGGATTTGATTTAGCTTTTGATCTTGTGGTTATTCCTATGCTAGACTTCACGAGACAAAAAAGTTCATAATCAACAAGCACTCTATAACAAAACAAAAATGAATACACACATATATGTGTGTGTGTGTGTGTGTGTGTGTGTGTGTAAATTCACGCACCTTAATCAGATGGCCTTGGACATGTGTTTTCGACAGTTCATTGTGCCTGCTGGTTAGCAAACAAGGCCAGGGCACTTGTAGTAACTTTTATTTGATAGGCCCCCTGTATCTCACCTGCAAGCAAATATCATGAAGAAAAAAATTACTTCATCTTGCTTATGTGCAAGTAACATGATCTGATCAGATGCACACAAGCTCTCCGTATGACCATACAAGACAATGGCAGATCTGATCAGATATTATACAGTTATTTGTTTCAAAAAATCTTGAAGACCACACAGCAAAAATAACGAGCAAGGCTGACACAAAAGGTGGCAAAATCATTTGTTTCTGATATGTAAATGTAGGAAATCATTTGTTAATTCAAATGATCAACCTATATATACACATATATATATATATATATATATATATATATATACATATACTGATTCTGTTTCTGATATGTAAATGTAGGAAATTACAAAAGATATTGGGTAGTAATTAGTAAATTAATTCCTATAGTCAACGGATTTATCTTTTGTAGAGATTGTAATAAATCCAAGTGACTTGGAGTCTAATCTCTCAAGTCAGTATCAATTTCCTCTGGATTAAAATGATACCTTAGCAAACACAATAGCATAAGCATGCTCACCTTGCTGCTTAGTCCATTCTGACATCACATAAGCAAAGGAATTATCATGTCCCTCAGCAGGAATTGAGATCTGCAAAAAATAACATAGAAGTAGACATGATCACATGCACACTGCAAAATAAACAGCAATGCAAGCCTTGGCTGGAATTCTTACAGGTTCATTCTCCAGTTCTGTAGCTTGACAAAGAATTTCTATATCCCTTAGTTTTGAAAAGTAAAAATCTCTTTCTTTTTCCAAAAGATCCATCGAGACTTTGAGATCAATAACTTTGAGATCCATCGAGACTTTGAGATCAATAACCTGTATGAAATGAGTTGAGTACACCAATTGCAAACACAAATTCCAGAAAGTTTCAAAGCAACTTATGTCAAATAAAAATGAGATTTAAGCAACAACACACACACAGAAAAACCCATTAACAAATTAAGGATTTTGATTATGAGAATAAAAAGAAACCAAAAATTGAATTTATCAAAAACAAAAAAAGAAACCAAAAATTGAGGTAGAACTAGTAGAAACCTTAGAATTGCTTGTGGATGTAGATCTAAGAAAATCTTCAGCAGTTTTCGGATGTTTGCAATCTGCAATTGAAAGTAAAACTAAGCAACACAGAAAAACCCTAAAAGAGAAATCAAAGAAATTTAACAGCTAATATCTCACCGTGATTGCAGAACCAGGCTTCATCATCAACAACAAACTCATCTGAAGCAGAAAGATCAGCCCATTTAAGAGCGTCAAAGTTCAAAGCAACCAATCCTTTTCCTAATCCAAATAAGTAAAATAAACAAATCAAATTAAAATAACTCAGTAAAATTCTAATTTCATATAATCCATATTCAAAAACACTCCACAAAACAACACAACAGTAATCAACACCTTTGCTAGCAAATTAGAATTCCTACTAAATAAACAGAAACATTAAACTTCAAACTAAATGATCCTTTCTCATTTCCACATCAGTAAGAAGAAAACAGAAAGAAAGTGCAAGCATTACTAGAGTAGGTTGCAAATTACCATTGCTTTAAGATCAGCACCCATTGGTTTTTCTGAAAATTGGATGATGCGGCCTCTTTCGTCTACCTTGACCAATCCATAATCTGACGCACGGCTGAAAAGAAGGCAATTACATTTCTCTAAGTTATTTCTGTTGACAAGTCTCTAGAATGGAATGGAATGGAATCAAATATCAAATATAATAGTCATGTTGTGTCAGCAGCTAGCACAATGATATCATGCAACAAACAGATCTGTGAATGCCAAAATATAATAACATGAAAGATTCATTGGCTGATTATTTAGATCTAGCAATAATTTACATCCAACAGATCTGTGAATGCCAAAACACATGGTGAGCTTACCAAATGAAGTTTTCCATTTGGAACTTTTGCAGGGAATGAGGAAACACAAACTCCTTTTTGAAGACATTCTTCCAGCCATGGCATCAAACAGGAAAGTCCAGAGACTGCTTAACGAATTCATGGATTTGGTATCTGAATACGAAATTGCCGATACTAATCAGGATCTAAAGCAATATATGTTTCTTTTAACAGGTCAAAATTAAAAATATATAGAAAATGAAAATAAAGTGTTTTACTATAGGACATAGGTATATGCTTTTTAGTCAAGTGGCGTTTAGCACAAAAGAAAAGCAAGACATGCAGTCTACGTGGTTGTTAAAAAGTTACATTCAAAACCCACCAAATCACAAATTATTGTAGTAACAAAGAAAAGTCATAACACTACATATATATATATATAGCCATCTTAGGGTCATGTTCAAAATGTGTCAACACTCAACAACAGAAAAAAGATTACGTCACAATAATAATAATAATAATAATAATAATAATAATAATAATAATTGAAGAATGAAGAAAAGTAAACCAAAAAGGGAAAATGACATGTACCAGATAAGGCCACCATGTCTTTTGTATTAAGCCCTTGATCTTTAAATCTTTTAATAAGGTTGCTAAGGGTAGAAAAGGGAGGTGGAATTACACCACTGCTTGCATCATTGAAGCTTGCTGTTTTTGAATCTCTTCTACCAAGTTTTACTTTCCAAAAAGGCCCTCCAAGCTGCAGAATCATAGAATCATAGAGAGTTTTTTTGTGAGTTAGAGATACTTTTAAAATTTGTTATTTTATTGTTCAAAATAATACTCTCAAATTTTCAGAAAAATATAGTGCTAAAAGTTGCTGAAATTGATGCTTAGAAATTAAAGATATGAGTATTGAATTACAAGTACTCACAATTGCAACAGAGTCACGAGCAGCAATGGCTAAAATATCAGCACATGAAACAACACCAGGGCATACTGCTTCCACCTTAGATTTTATGGCATCAATCACTTCATAACCTCTCAATGAATTGTTATTAGGAGGTGCAGTCTTCTCTCAATGCTTAAAAATTAAGGCTTCATCATCAATAATAGTTGCTTTGTTCAACTGAAAACCAAAAATTAAGATTCAATAATAGTTGCTTAATTAATGTACTGATTTAAAACAAATCCAAGGAAATAAATACTAAATGAATGATTAGAGACAAAGAAGAAACGAAGAGAACGATATTCAGAGCGAGAGAGAGAGAGAATACCTTAGCTGTGCAATTAGGGTTCCTGTTTGGTTGTTTTGTTTAGAGAAGAACACACAAGGGAACCTGCAAACAGAACCAGTGCTTACGGTTTCTGATAATAATCAACACAAAAACTCAAATTTCACTGAGAGAGTGAAATACTACCTGTGTTTGCTGTTCCTTCAGTCAGTCTCTGGGTTTCAACCATCAGTGTTCACAGCAACCTCAAACAGCAAAGAAAACGATGGTATTAGGGTTTCGTTAAAACAAGCAGCTAAAGAAAGCATTTAAAGAAACGGTTAAGTGATTTACCTTCTTGAGGGTGTCCGATTCAAAACCCTGGAAGCAGATCTTCATTTCCACCATTGTTACGAACCTAGGGTTTCTGAGAAACCTTCAAATCGTACATCAACCCGAGGGGTTGTGAAAACGGAGTGAGAGATGAACGGCACTGAGAACACCAGATCGAAACCGATCTACAGTCTAGAGGAAAACGGAGTGAGAGATGGACAGATTGCGAACCTGATGAACAGGTACAGATTGCGAACGGAGTGGGCAGGGTGAGAGAGACGACGAAGAGGCGGCGGTGACGGAGAGGCGGCGATGACGGAGAGGCGGCGGTGACGGAGAGGAAACGTAGGGAGATTGAACGGAATCAGAGAGTGAGAGAATGAACAGATTGAGTTTTGCGTGAGAGAGGGAGTGAGCGTGACGAGTGAGCACGATGAGAAGAGAGGAACCCAATAGTACTTACCATATTTTAGTACTTTAGATTAGATAGTTTAGAAGTCAGGCGTGTATTCGCTTGACTTTAAAACATTACCTCTTAATTACAAGTTTGCCACCGTGTCTACTTATATAGTCAGGCGCCTGATAGCATGACTTTAAAAGTCTAATTTTTTTCCTATTTTTTCACTTTAGAAGTCAGGCGTGTATTTGCTTGACTTTAAAAGTCACGCGCCAGATAAAGTTTTGCCTCTTAATTACAAGTTTGCCACCGCGTCAACATATAAAGTCAGGCATCCGACCGCAAATTAATTTTACTGAACACTTGAGCACCCACCAGTTGATCCATCAAATCATCTATTCTTGGAAGTGGATACTTATTTTTAATCGTTACCTTGTTCAACTGTCTGTAGTCAACACATAGCCTCACACTTCCATCTTTCTTCTTTACTAACAACACAGGAGCTCCCCATGGCGACACACTTGGTCTCATAAACTTCCTTTTGAGCAGATCCTCCAGTTGCTTCTTCAATTCGGACAATTCTGATGCCGACATCCTGTATGGTGCCATAGAAACAGGTCTGGTACCAGGTACAAGATCAATAGCGAACTCAACTTCCCTCTCTGGCGGTACACTTGGAATCTCATCAGGAAAAACTTCAGGAAACTCGCATACTACCTGCAACTCTTCAATTCTGGCTCGATTCTCAACAGACAGCGAAGCCATCAGCGAGAACAACTGGACTTCCTCCTGCATCAACTTCCGCAACTCTCTCACAAACAACAAACCAGATCCCTCCTCCTTAGGAGTAGAAAAACTCACAAACTTACTACGACAATTAATATGAACATGGTTATACTCCAACCAGTCCATACCTAAGATCACATCCAACCCACTTAACGGTAAACAAATCAGGTCAACAACAAAGTCTCTGTCGAAGATCGACAAGGGGCACTTAGAACACACGAGAGAAGTAGTCACCGACCCCTTAGTTGGAGTGTCGACAACCATCTCTCTATTCATAGAAGACAACGCAAGACTCAATCTTGAAACACAATCAGCAGCAATAAAACAATGAGTAGCACCGGTATCAACAATAAAAATTAGAGGAGTACCATTAATGAAGCATGTACCTCTAATAAGCCCGTCTTCCTCAGAAGCCTCTGACCCGGCCAAAGCGAACACTCTTCCACTAGCTCGATCTCCCTTCGGTTTCTGACACTGGCTACTAATGTGTCCTCCCTCGCCACAGTTGAAGCAAATCATCTCCTTATGCTCGCACGCAAGTGCGTCATGCCCGGTCTTACCACAACGGAAACACTTCCTCTCCCCAGTCTTGCACGCGTTACTCTTATGACCAGCCTTGCCACATCTGAAACACACAATACCAGCAGGAGCATCCCCCAACTAGTCCTCTTACCATCAGCGACTCTTGGTTTACCTCTACCAGCAGGAGCATCATACGGCTTACCACGATTCTAAGGCTTGCTCCTCTTCTCATTAATAATCTTATAATGCGCATTGTTATCCTCTTCATAGATCCTACAACTATCAATCAAATCAGAAAAGACACAGATCTTATGATATCCAATGGCCTTCTTGATCTCTGGCCGCAACCCGTTCTCAAACTTGATGCACTTCGAGAATTCAGCAGTCGCCTCACTATAGTGCGGATAAAACTTGGCCAACTCCACAAACTTGGCAGCATACTCAGTAACCGACAGGTTTCCTTGCTTCAGCTCAAGGAACTCAATCTCCTTCTTACCCCGAACATCCTCTGGGTAATACTTCCTCGTAAACTCCCTACGGAACACAACCCAAGTGATCTCTTCACTTGCAGCCTCCAACCTCTGACTAGTCTCTAGCCACCAGTCATCAGCCTCTTCCGCCAACATATGAGTACCATAACGAACTTTCTGCGCTGGAGTGCAGTCCATCACACGGAGGATCCTCTCTATCTCCTTCAGCCAAGCCAACGCTCCATCAGGATTGTACTTACCCTTGAAGGTAGGCGGATTCTCTCTCTGAAAGGTCGCCAAACTCCGAGACCCAACATTCTCACCAACGCTCTGTTGATTCCCCAAGGCCTGTGCCATAGCCGTCATAGCAGCAGCAATAGCAGAATCATTCCTTCCAGCCATCTTAACTTAACACTACAACACAAACAATAGTTAGAACTAAATGACAATACTCGATCGTCAAATGACACAACAACTAGACAACTTGGTCGGACGGACCGAAACATTGCTCTGATACCACTAATGTAACACCCATTTCTACCCGGTAAAATATAGTAAAATCAGAGTTTTCACAAACAAACGGATGCTACATTTTTCGACTTAAAACCATGAACAAACATAATAAGGTCATTTGTGAAAAGCGGATACATAACACCCTAACTTGGATGAACCGACACACAACATTTTCAATTTTCAAAACACGTCAAATTTCATTTACTACGCAGCGAAAATTCAAAAGGTTCAACTTAATTAACCGTGGCATCTAAGCAAGATTCATAACAGCAATAAAATCGAAATCCAACAAATAAAACGACATAAGTAATAGAAAAATAAGCGGTCATCCCCCGAGTGCTACGTATCAGAGCGATGACACCGACCCGAACTAATGAAGGTAAAAGCCTTCATTCGTGGTTACCTGCACGTTACCAACATCAGGGTAACATTCAAACAGAAGGGGTGAGATATCGAACCATATAATGAATCATATGAAAAACAATATATATTCGGGTTAGGACATCTAAATCATCACTTCACAGCAGTCAAAATCATCACTTCACAGTAGTTAATATCGTCACTTCACGGCAGTCAATAATTTCAATCAATTGAATATGCAACATGAATGCGGAATGCGACTCAAAACTATGCACATGCATGTGGTACCATAATCCAGCCAATAAATAGAGGCTTCACGACTAAAATTTGCCAATAAATAGAGGCATCAACGACTGTTGGAGACTCGCTCCAGGGCCATCTGTCCTATAATGCAAATGCTTTGCATGCGACGCAATGGTGAAAGCACAGACAATCAATAACAATAGTTATATCTCAGTACAACAACGACCTGAATCTCAACATTGGCCATAGGCCTACGACATAATATCCATGCCAATAAATAGAGGCAATCCGACTAGGTGTAACATCATCACCACACAACATCTGAGCCAATAATTTAGCCACCGAACAAGTTAACAGTTTAATAACTCAACAACTCGACAAATCAGCAATTTATTAATTTATTAATTCAACAGTTCGACACTTAGCCACTTAATCAACAGTTGGCCACTTATGGGCCTAACGCGCCAAAGGCGTTCATCAGCCAACAAGACGGCAGCAAGGAACAGGGCCGCAACAAACAGGCACAGCAATGGGCACTAAGGGCGCCGACTGCCAGCCACAACACTAGGCGCTAAGGGCGCCAACAAAACAACAGGGAACCTAGGCGCTAAGGGCGCCAATCAAACAGCAATAGCCACAGGCGCTAAGGGCGCCAGCAAGCAACAGGGCGCTATGGGCGCCAACACCCAGCAGCCAACAAAACATCAAGCACAGGGCGCAGAGGGCGCCAGTTTCAGCAGCCACATACAGGAACAGGCACAAGGCGCATAGGGCGCCAGTTTTCAGCAGCAGGCAACAAACAGGGACAAGGCGCCTAGGGCGCCATCAGCAGCAGGCAACAAACAGGGACAGGGCACCTAGGGCGCCATCAGCAGCAGGGCGCCTAGGGCTCCATCAATCATACCAAATCGTTTTCCTTATGAACATGGAAAAGCACAAATATAATTCTAGGGCTAATAACATAGAACACCAATCACACAACAATTGTTCAACAAGGCAACATAAATATATGATCATACATGGTGACAACTTATCAAACCCTAACCCCTAGATAAAACCATTCATAGGACCCATTATAGAGCTAGAACCCCACCCTTACCTTAGCCTTGAAAGATACGAAGTTCCTTGCCCTATTCCTCTCCTCTTGCGCCGTTCCTCTCTCTCTCTTTCCCTCTTGGCCGTCGCGCCCTTCTCTAGTGCTCTCTCTCAAACCTTTTTGTTTTTCTTCTAGGTGAGCAAACCCTAACCTAATTTCCCCTCTTATAATCTCACTTAGTCTTATGGGCTTTTCTTAGCTTAATTCGACTTAACATCATGGGCTTTCCTTAACACCTCTCATTTTACTACTCCTAACCCTAACAATAGGCCCACATGTACTAGCATATTATTATTCTATTATTTTTGTACCAGTTAATTCCTAAATAATTAATCAATTATTTAGGGGCGTTACATCAGCGGCCGCACAGATGACTTCACTGGCCCTTGACATTGAAGTGCTGAGGGCAGTCAGGCAGCATGACAATGAAGCACTAAGAGAGTACATGGAGCGCTTCAATAAGGAAGCCTCATGTGTGGACAGCTTGAAAGACAAGCAAAGATTACTTTGGACCTCTTGACGGTCAAAAGAAAGGAAGCCTTTTCCAAATTGAAGCAGGGATCAACAAACCTGGAAACTTGGAAGGTGGGCAAATTCCTTCAAAATGTACCATGAGAAGACAACATGGCCTACCAGGAGGAGGCCAAGGTTGGCAGCAAGAAAGGTGATCTGGCGTGTTATGACCACAGTACCAGCAAATGCAGCACCCTGAGAGGCAACATTGAATAACTAATCAGTGAAGAGAAGCCCACCCAGTACATGAATGAAGAAGAGGATGAAACTCGTGACTCCAAATAGGGAGCAGGGTGTCAGGACCTTAAACTAGGGATGGGCCCAACTATGAATGTTGTTGTGTAAACACAAAGGCAAAATGTAAAAACTCGATAACAATGACTAACAAAAGCTCATTTTGCAAATTACCATTTTTGCTCTAGCTCACTAGCATTGACACTTGTTAACCCCGAAAAATCCTTAAGATTAAGAAAGAAAAAGGTTTCAACTCCATAGTTAGGTGTAAAGCGACGCCTGCCCAACAAGGATCCAGGGGCGAGGCATCCACAGGGCGTGGTGTGTAAAAAGATGTGCAAGTATACACAGTCACAAACAAGTAATACAATGATAAGAAAGGTCGAACCCACAGAGATTGGATTAACTTTATGTATGTTTAGAAAGCATATAAATTAGTACTACTATTCTACTCACAAAATTTGGGGTTTTTAGTTTAAGTAAAAACAAAATGCAAGTATGTAAAATAAGATGAAGGAAATCAGTTGAGAAAGATAGTTGTGATGTCTTCACTAGATAATGCTTCTTTTGAGAGTTTCTATGCTTTTAGAGATGCAGAAGCACTATGATGCAGAAGCATCAAGTGCAGTAGCATCAAGTGCAGTAGCATTGAGTGCAGTTGCATAAGTGTGTGCTTGTCAGCTACTTTCTTCAGAGTTTCGTTACAAGCTTCCCATGTCTGGGCTTGTTAAATAAGTTCACTCCTGCCTTTGAGGTACCCACCGTTTCACCCTAAGGACTATGTTATCCTATGTCTAGGACTTAACATGGTTTTAACAAAGTTTTCTTTATTAACAAGTCAACAAAGCCTTTATTAAAACACTCACCGTTATTAGTCGTGATTTCTAGTTATAAACCATGTCTGTGTATATAACTCTACTTCTTTTAAGCGATCAACCTTAAAATAAGATGGATATAGTATAACACAAGACCCAAAATGCTACAACACTTAAAAGCATAATAACTTACTCAAAAGATCGTTATAAGTTTAGAACATCTGAACTAAAGGAATTTAGCTCATGTTACTCATTATATAATAGAGAGAATCTGCAAAGAGCATAATAATATGGATAATACAAAAGATATCAATAGGGTAGAAGTTACACGGATTGATGTTCCTTTGCATGGAATTCTGATTGGTGCAGAAGCACTGATTCCTTCGTCTATCTATGAAGAAGTGGAGGAAGAGGGTGTCAATTCCTTTCTCACCTTCTTACAACTAACTACTGAATAAAATGCAAGAAATGAAACTACTAAAATATAAGTAAAGTGTATGATCTACATATTATCAAGTGAGATATGCGATGATCTTCAAGTGAGAAGTGGAAGCCTTTATATAGCCTTGGAGGTTTCCTTCAAGTAAGGGTTTGCTTGGAGATCAAGCTTGACCAAAGGTGGCTTAACCATGGTTACTTTTCAGAGCTTTGATTGAGAAGATTGAGTCTAAAGGGGAGGTCCAATTGTGGAGAGCCATGTGTCTTTAGATGAGTAGCCTTTCATGATGATGTTTTTGGTGGGCGCCTCCTTATGCATGTGGGCATGTGCCTCCGTGTGATTTGTGACAAAGCATGATGTCATAGAAGTTTTGGTGCAGTGGTATGAATTGAGGTGCTTCCATTGTGGGGTTATAAACATTTAGCGCAGGATGGTGCAGAAGCACTAAGTGCAGGATCATCATGGTGCAGAAGCATCGTGGTGCAGAAGCATCATCTGTAGGTAAACTGAACAAACACATCAAACATACCAATATATATATATATATATATATATATATATATATATATATATATATACAAAATGCTTTATTCATCACATAATTCCTAGAATGTTGTTATCTTACTTATGCTACTATATTTAACACATATTCTACTTGATTTCAATTAATTAGTTATGATTAGATGTATGAATAACTCTATATAAAATGGAGTTATCACACCCCCAAACTTAAACCATTGCTTGTCCTCAAGTAATGACAAAAAGAAAACACAAGTAGGATTTTCAATTTAAAGAAGAACAGATCAGCTCATATCTTTTCAAAGAATGATTTTGCATTTGATGAACTTCATTTTTCAGACATTTTGTCTTTGTGCCTTTGAATTCCCAAACATCTAAAGTTTATTAAAACTCATTTATGTGAGTGTGTGCCCCACTGAGATCCAATCAGTTCCAAAACTAAGTAAAAAGTTTATCTTTCACTTTTGGAAAATTTTAGATCACGTTTGGCCAAAACAAATGTGTTTCAAAATATAGACTAGACTAACAACATCTTCAAGACTTGGGGGGTTTAAGTACAACTAAGGACTTTGATTGAGTTTTTCAAAACTGTTGAGTCAATGCACTATTCTTATTTTGGTGGTTCTTTTCTTTGGTGCAGATGCACCTTGATGCAGTTGCACTGAATATTTTTTTTGTGAAGTGCAGAAGTACTAAACTTTTTGTAATGGTGCAGATGCATTTGAGTGCAACTGCACTTGATACTACATTTCAAGACTTGTAGCATATATTGCCCTCCTCACTGACCTCCTATGCATACTTTTTTCTTTGGTTTGGTTTGATTTTCTTTTCTTCTTCTTTTTCTTTCTTTTTTTTGTTTTTTTTATGCTTTTCTTTTCTTTCAAACCAAATGCACTATTAGAACAGGTTCAGTTAATGACTTGGGTAAATATAGCTAGTTTATAACATTTGAACTTTTTTGTAGTGATTTTGGTAACCTATTGTATTGACTACTCTAAGTTTCTCATACTCAGCCTTAGTATTCATGGAAATTCCCCCAAACTTAATTCTTTATGCTCTTCTATATTTTTAGTAAAAAATTGTTTTTGACCTTGGCTTTCTGAAAATTCTTCTTGCATCAGATAGTTTTTCAAATAGCAAGGTTCTTTTCAAAACTCAGTTTTAATGTGTCAAAGTAATAATAAAATTGGTCATTTGAGGAAAACAAGGCTTATTTTCTTTTTCTTCCTTTCATCATTAAAAATCTGTTCAAAGAGGTGCATTTGTCTATGATTTTTAAGCTGATCATGCTTCAAATCTATCAAATCCTAACACATATTTAAATATGTAGACCCACATAAAAACAAACATATATCAAAGCAAACACACATAAACATAAACAAATATCAAAGCAAACACACATACTATAGTTAAACACACACATGCATAAAGTGCTCCCCCCAACTTAAAGTTGAGCAGTGTCCTCACTGCTCTAAGTTGAGTTGAAAAAGGAATTTTGTTCAAAATGGGGAGAGCGGTTAGTACATGTGGGACAAACCAAACATATTAAACAAAGTACTTAAGCAAAATAACTGAACAACATTAAAGTTTACTTTTTGGCTTCACTCCTGAGCCTTGAGCTTGATCTCACAGGGATGTGTTTGACCTTCTGCTTCTTCTTGGGCTCCTCAGCTTTTGGTGCAACTGCACTAGATACAGTTGCACCAGCCACCTCTGTTGTTGGTCTTGGTTCATCAGGTTTTTTTTTGTTAGCTGTATCAGGTGCTCCTGCACTAGCTTGCACTGCAATAGTTGTTTCTGCAGCATCTGATTCACCTTTCTTTGGGTTGTTTGATGCAGGAGCACTGAGTATGTATGCAGTGCAGCTGCACTAAAACTTGTGTTCCTACAAAACACTTGAAAACATCAATTTGAACAAAATAACTAATAACTTAGTACAAAATCATGGGTTGCCTCCCATAAGCGCTTGATTTAAGAGTCTTTCAGCCTGACTATCTCTTTGATTTAGAGATTTTAGAAATGAGTGGTGCCTTTGTCCCTCACCCCATGTGCTCCATTATACTGCTTCACCCTTTTTCCATTGATTTGGAATGTGGAAATGGTGGCTTCGTCAAACAATTCCACTGCCCCATTAGGATACACTTTCACCAAATTTTGTGGAGTTGGATTTTTGTGAGATGGGCATTGGGTTGGGAGAGTTGGTTGTTTGTTGAGTGCTTCTTTAGGGTCTGGTTCAGGCTCAATCTCTTTAACACTTCCTTCTTCTTCTGATTCATTTCTTCTTCCCACGCTCTCCTTTTACACCATGTCTTCACCTAGCAGTGCAGGAGCATCAGATACAAGAGCATTGATCAGATGATCCTTTTGTGCTGGTTCTTCTCTTGCCAGAATGTCTTTTTCCAAGATTTCTTCTTCAGGTGGTGTAGCTGCATCTGGTGCAAGGGCACTGGTGAGATGATCATACTGCTTACGGAATTGCTTCTGCACTAAATGGTCAAGAGAAATGATTGCTGAACATTCTTCACTCTCCTCTGCAGGATATTTCAGAGCATTCATCACATTGAATTTCACCTCTTGATCATTCACTCTCATGGTTAGTTCTCCTTTTTGTACATCAATGAGTGCTTTTCCAGTTGCCAAGAATGGTCTTTTAAGGATGATTGGGACTTCTTTATCTGTATCAAAATCAAGAATAACAAAATCTGCAGGAAACACAAATTTGTCAACCTTAACCAAAATATCTTCAATAATTCCCTCTGGGTAGGCTATTGATCTATCAGCAAGTTGAAGTGTTATAGTTGTAGGTCTAGCATTTCCAATCTCAAGTTGTTTAAATATTGATTTAGGCATCAAGTTGATACTTGCACCTAAATCACACAATGCATGACCTGTATAAAATTTTCCAATTGAGAATGGAATTGTAAAACTGCCAGGATCCTTTAGTTTTCTTGGAATTTTGCTTTGTAAAATTAGACTGCATTCCTTAGACATAGCAACTGTTTCAAAATCCCCTAATCTTCTTCTTTTTGAAAGCACATCCTTCATAAATTTAGCATATAAGTAGGCATTTGATGAAGTGCTTCAACTAAGGGAACATTGATGTGTATCTGTTTTAAAATCTCAAGAAACTTACTGAACTGCTTCTCCTCATGTGCCTTTTTTAATCTTTGAGGATAAGGAGGAGGAGGGTATTCAGGAACTAACCTTGGAGTTGGAACTTCATGAGATGCAGATGCATCAGGTGCTTCTGCAGCTTGAGTCTTTTTTTCATTTTTATTTTTTTCTCCCTTACCTTCACTTTAATTTTCACCTGGATCTGCAAGATCTTTTCCACTTCTTAGAGCAATGGCCTTCACCTGCTCCTTTCCTGGCCTGTGGGATGTGGTAGCTTCTGTATTTGATGGTAATGTACCTGTTGGTCTTTGATACAGAGTTGTTGCTAACTGTCCCACCTGATTCTCTAAATTTTTTATAGAGGCATCTTGTGCTTGCCTAGCTGTTCTGGTTTCACTAATGAAAGACTTGAGCAAGGCTGTTAAGGAGTTATCAGTGGCAGGTGGTTGTTGTCTTTGGTTGTTCTGAGAATGAAATTCTGGTGGTGTGGCTAGTGCAGAAGTACTAGGTGCAGATGCACCAGGTGCAGATGCACCAGTATTGTTCCATCTGAAATTTGGGTGGTTCTTCCAGCCAGGGTTATAGGTGTTAGAGTAAGGGTTGTTATTCCTATTATATCCTACAAAATTGATAGAGACAGGGTTGCTGGGACATTCTGCATACAAATGGCCTCCTCCACAATACACACAACTTGTGTCTCATGGGGGGGGTGTTTTATGGCTGCTGCAGTGTTTTTTGTTGGTGCAGCTGCACTAGGTGCAGATGCACTGGTTGAAGTGAACTTTTTAAACAAGTTTGTCAGAGAGGCTAACTGAGCAGATAGGGCTGATATATCAATGATTTCATGTACCCCTGATGGTTTCTTTTGGGCACTTACCCTCTCAGTAGGCCAACTAGAACTATTGGTTGCAATTCTATCAATTAATTCACATGCTTCATTATAAGACAAGTTTAATAACACACCCCCAGATGATGCACCAAGCATTATTCTGGTTTGGGGTTCTAAACCATTATAAAAGTTTCCATTTGAATAATGATAGGCAGACCATGATGTGGACATTTTATTAAAAGTTCTTTCCATCTTTCCCATGCTTCAAACAATTATTCAAATTCTTTTTGTCTAAAAGATGTAATATCATTTCTCATCCTGGCATTTTTTATGGGTGGAAAATATTTTGCTAAGATCTTTTCAGCTATTTCATTCCAGGAATGGATAGAATTAGGCTCCATTGAATTTAACCATGATTTAGCCTTATCTTTTAAAGAGTAGGGAAATAGCTTAAGTCTAAATGCATCTTCACTAACACCAGGAAGAATAAAGTTATTACATACTTCTAAAAACTGTTTTAAATGCTCATTGGGATCCTCATGGAGAGATCCACCAAATTGACCTATTGTTTGTAGCATTTGGAACATCATGGGTTTAAATTCAAAATGCACAGCATCAATATGAGGTCTTGCTATACTTGTTTGCATATTTTGATGATTAAACATAGCATAATCCCTCATGGGTCTATTTCTATCATTAATCATACCTATGGGGCCCATGTTGATGAATTGATTTCTGTGTCCTTCTTCAGTATCATGCTGTGAACCAGGTCCTCCTCCAACTGAGGCTGATCTTGAGCTGTGTCCCTCACTGTGATGAGACATGTTTCTGCAGTCTTGATTCCTTTGTTTTTGAAGTTTTAGCAAACTCCTAAACCTTCTTTCAATCTCTGGATCGAATTCAAATTCTGGTGGCTTATCTCTGGGCATAAGCTAGTGCATCTGCACCTGTTTCTGCACAGAAAATAACTACCAAAGTAATAAAATACTAATTTATAAATCTAAACAACAAAAATTAATGGCAATCCCCGGCAACGGCGCCAAAAACTTGGTGTGTGAAAAGATGTGCAAGTATACACAGTCACAAACAAGTAATACAATGATAAGAAAGGTCGAACCCACAGGGATTGGATTAACTTTATGTATGTTTAGAAAGCATATAAATTAGTACTACTATTCTACTCACAAAATTTGGGGTTTTTAGTTTAAGTAAAAACAGAATGCAAGTATGTAAAATAAGATGAAGGAAATCAGTTGAGAAAGATAGTTGTGATGTCTTTACTAGATAATGCTTCTTTTGAGAGTTTCTATGCTTTTAGAGACGCAAGCACTATGATGCAGAAGCATCAAGTGCAGTAGCATCAAGTGCAGTAGCATTGAGTGCAGTTGCATAAGTGTGTACTTGTCAGCTACTTTCTTCAGAGTTTCGTTACAAGCTTCCCATGTCTGGGCTTGCTAAATAAGTTCACTCCTGCCTTTGAGGTACCCACCGTTTCACCCTAAGGACTATGTTATCCTATATCTAGGACTTAACATGGTTTTAACAAAGTTTTCTTTATTAACAAGTCAACAAAGCGTTTATTAAAACACTCACCCTTATTAGTCTTGATTTCTAGTTATAAACCATGTCTGTGTATATAACTCTACTTCTTTTAAGCGATCAACCTTAAAATAAGATGGATATAGTATAACACAAGACCCAAAATGCTACAACACTTAAAAGCATAATAACTTACTCAAAAGATCATTATAAGTTTAGAACATCTCAACTAAAGTAATTTAGCTCATGTTACTCATTATATAATAGAGAGAATCTCCAAAGAGCATAATAATATGGATAATACAAAAGATATCAATAGGGTAGAAGTTACATGGATTGATGTTCCTTTGCATGGAATTCTGATTGGTGCAGAAGCACTGATTCCTTCGTCTATCTATGAAGAAGTGGAGGAAGAGGGTGTCAATTCCTTTCTCACATTCTTACAACTAACTACTGAATAAAATGCAAGAAATGAAACTACTAAAATATAAGTAAAGTGTATGATCTACATATTATCAAGTGAGATATGCGATGATCTTCAAGTGAGAAGTGGAAGCCTTTATATAGCCTTGGAGGTTTCCTTCAAGTAAGGGTTTGCTTGGAGATCAAGCTTGACCAAATGTGGCTTAACCATGGTTACTTTTCAGAGCTTTGATTGAGAAGATTGAGTCTAAAGGGGAGGTCCAATTGTGGAGAGCCATGTGTCTTTAGATGAGTAGCCTTTCATGATGATGTTTTTGGTGGGCGCCTCCTTATGCATGTGGGCATGTGCCTCCGTGTGATTTGTGACAAAGCATGATGTCATAGAAGTTTTGGTGCAGTGGTATGAATTGAGGTGCTTCCATTGTGGGGTTATAAACATTTAGCGCAGGATGGTGCAGAAGCACTAAGTGCAGGAGCATCATGGTGCAGAAGCATCATCTGTAGGTAAACTGAACAAACACGTCAAACATACCAATATATATATATACAAAATGCTTTATTCATCACATAATTCCTAGAATATTGTTATCTTACTTATACTACTATATTTAACACATATTCTACTTGATTTCAAGTAATTAGTTATGATTAGATGTATGAATAACTCTATATAAAATGGAGTTATCAGGGCGCCAGTGTCATGAGACACGGTAGCCAGACACAAGAAACCCACATGGCACCCAGCATCCAGAAGGGCGCCAAACCATGCTACGAAAGGAAGCAAGAGGCGGGCATCGCAAGATGAGTTCCCGCAGTTTCGCTGAGCATACCAGAGGAGTGCACTGTTGGAGCTTAACAGGGAAACTCCTCGGTTTCTATCTCACTAAGAGAGGCATCGAGGCCAAACCCGACAAATGCAGGGCCGTGACCAAAATGGCTTCACCAACTACAAAGTGTTAGTTCGAACCAATCACCCATCAGATGGGCAGTCGAGCTCTCAGAGTTCGGGATCAAGTACGAGACAAGACCAACCATGAAGGTTCAGATATTGGCAGGCTTTGTAGCCAATATGACAACGACACCGCAAGGCGACAAAGCGGAGATGGCATGGACTCTCCACGTGAATGGGTTCTCAAACAACAAAGGAAATAGAACCGGTCTGGTACTTAAAAACTCAGGGTTACTGGCCGAGGTACCCCTGACTTTTTCGTTCCCCACCTCCAACAATCAAGCGGAGTATGAGGCTTGCATAGCCGACCTACAGTTGACCAAAGACTTCAGCACTACACTACTTAAGCCTCGTACAGACTCACTATTGATCATCTTCCAGATCAACGCGGCATTTGGTGCTTACGACCAAGCAAGCCAAAATTGGATAACCCCAATCTGTCAATATATTCTCGAGGGGCAAGAGCCCACTGATGCAATAAAAGCGGCCTCCATAAGGAGGCGCACAACATCATGCTTGGTCATTGAAGCAGTGCCTGCCCGACAAGGATCCAAGGTCGAAGCATCCACAGGGCGCCAGTGTCATGAGACATGGTGGCCAGTCATTGAAGGACGACTTTTCCATAGAGATTTCTCTATACCTTTGTTAAAATGTGTAGAAGGACAAGAAGCAGACTACGTGCTCGCAGAAACCCACGAGGGGATCTGTGGGCAGCACCTAGGAGGACGAGCCCCGGCGGCAAAAGCACTCAGGGCAAAAGCGCTCTCACAGATTCATCACTAGTTTGAAACCAAACTCGGCCTCATCCGGGGGACAACTAGCTACCATGTTCACGACCCAGTTTGCCACCTCCTGCTCAAAGCCAAAATCAGAAAAATTTCTTAGGGCAATCAAACAGTGAATCGAACAAGTCAATGAAAAGGAGGTGGAAAGGAGTCTTGAGCGTTGCATCAACTTCAACCCCTAAGAAGGGATCAAGCAGGCCACCCTTATCCTTCGACGATAAGGATTCGCTTGATAGAACACCAAGTAAGCACGTCTCACTGCTCATAGCTGCTATCTTGGCCAACATGGAAGGAAGAAGAATCTCGGTCGACTGGAGAAGCTCAGTTGACGTCACTTTTGAAGACAATGAAAGTGTTTTGGACATCTCCCCCATCAACCTGACCCCATTCCGAGGAGGGTATCCCGACCGGGCTTCAACAGGTCAAAAACCAAGTCGCTGGGCCACTTGGAGCTGATAGCCACTTATGGTGAACCCGATGTGAAACAGCCTTCCTAGTCCTGGAGGTGCATTACCGGAACATCCACATTGGGCAGGCTGGAGGTGGTAACCTCAACAATCCACCCAAAGACGAAATTCTACAACTTAGAGAATAAGATTGTAACCCTCCAGGCAGACCTGAGCGTGGCATGCAGGTGTTACAATATGAGTATTGAAAATAAAAAAGAAACTACCGAGATAAGAGACTCTGACAAGGGGAAGGAAGCTGAGGTAAATTTGGCCGACTTAGATGCCAGATGTGATCCGGACAGTGAGAAAGAGGAGGAATATTCCACCCTGACTAAGAATCTCAAGGATGTAGGAAGAGGCCTGAGCACTTGAAGGCACCTTCATCTCCATCCAGTGAGGAGAAGACCCCACCAAGACTATCAAGACAGGCCCCGATCTCCCTGACAAGATCAAAAAGAGACTCACATCAGCCTAAGAGAGAACGCATACCACCCAAGGTAGCCTGCCACCATTTGGCTTTATATGCCAGGGATACCACCCGAGGTAGAACGGTAGAACTTTGAACACTGATAAGATAAGGGGTTCATAGTATAACCAAGACACAAACCTTACATCAATGTAACAACACGAACTGTCAATACACACAGACAAATGTGCCTTTACCCTTATGTCTTAAAAATATCGTTTTCTACAAACACGTACCCTTAGTTTCAAAGTAGAAATTAGGTCCTAAAACACCGACAGTAGGCGACTATGGGAAAACCTGACGGTAGAGAAGGGAGACATGAGACCAACGCTACAAACCAGGGTACGAGTTGATCAACTCGATTCACGAAGCGATTTTAAACGTGTCGCAACCTCTGTGGGCGAGTTAGATTCAGGCCGTGTTCCGATAAACTGCCCCCAGTTGAACTTTGCCATGAGGCCCGAAGCGATTTTAAACATGTCGCCACCTCTGTGGGCGAGTTAGATTCGGACCGTGTTCCGATAAACTTCCCCCAGTTGAACTTTTCCATGAGGCCTGAAGCGATTTTAAACGTGTCGCAACCTCTGTGGGCGAGTTAGATTCGGACCGTGTTCCGATAAACTGCCCCCAGTTGAACTTTTCCACGAGGCCCGAAGAGACTTTAAACATGTCACAACCTCTGATGGGCGAGTTAGATTCAGACCGTGTTCTGATAAACTGTCCCCAGAGTGAACTCAACCACGAGACGATAAGATCTTTTACACCAAAATAAGCTAAGTGCCAAGCACACACCCATACAAGCTAGCGCCCAGGAGGGCGCCTGACAAAGGGGCGCCTGACAAAAGGGCACCTGGCAAGGGGGCGCCTGACAGAGAGGCGTCTGGCATGAGGGCGCCAGACACGGCGCCAAGACAAGCAACCAGCAAAGCGCCCAAGGAGGCGCCAACGGCAGGATGTCTCAACACTTTGGCTCAAGGCGCCCAGGAGGGCGCCAACACCATGATACAGGCCATGGTCGCGACTAAAAGAGATTGCACAAATCAACAAACCAAACAAAGGGTGAATAAAGATAATCTCAAAGTATGGCATAGAGAGTCATCACTGAAACAACAAGATCCTATAAAGCAAAATCCAGCCATCCGGCAAATTAAAGAAAAATTACAAGTGATAGCAAATCAACTGAAGAGAAAGATCAGGGGGCAAGGGCATCAAAGTCAACACTGTTGGGATGATATCTGGCAATCCCCCCCGCCTAGAACCTCATGATCAAATTTAAAGATCATGGAAATATCAAACAGATAATGCTGAGGACAAAAGAAGTAGTCCCCTTTGGCATCAAGCAAGCCCTGAGATTTCATCAAGAAGAAAAACAGTTAAGAGACAAGCACACGTCCACACAAGCCAGCACCCAGGAGGGCGCCTGGCAGGAGGGCGCCTGACAAGGAGGGCGCCTGGCAGGAGCACTGCATCACAAGGCGCCCAGGGGGGCGCCAACATCAGGGTGACTTAGCACTCCAGCAATTTGGCAAGCGGTTTCCAACGTTCCATGAAGATCCACATGAAGCCGGTTCTCATCCAAGATAAACCGATTCCCCTCTTCATTCACCCCTACATAGTACAACAAGGTTAAAAGACCACCTCAAAGAATGAGTTCAAAGTTCCAAGAGATCACTCAAAAGGACTACCGAAATAAGGTCGACACCCCATGTGTCAAGGTTGTCTCCTTCATCCTCACCATCTCCCAACCTACTGAACAGGGGGCAACACAAACAGTTAAGTACCAACAAACAACCCCCCACCACGAGGTGGGAGGCTCCGAAGAAACAAGACGATCTCAAAAACCAAGAGGCTAGAAAAAGAAACTATGGGTCAGCCACAATTACCAAGTTATAGAGAAGCAGCAAAGTCAAGCGAACAATCGGAAAAAAGGACAAGTCCCCTTGATGACAAGCTGACCCTGAAAAATATCAAATCAAAAAGCAAGTCAAAATAAACAACATGGCGAACAACAAACGATGAAATACAAAGTGGGTTCAAAGGTCAAAACCAACACCCAAGAGGGCACCTGGCAGGGCGCCAAGTCAGGCAACACAAGTCGCCCAACACACAAGGCGCCCATGAGGGCGCCACTCCTCATTTTTGCGCATCATCAAACAACAAGGCACCCATGAGGGCGCCACTCCCTTGTTGGCAAAAGATCGAGCACGAGGCGCCCATGAGGGCGCCACTCCCCTACTCGAGCGAATCACCAAGTGCAAGGTACCCATAAGGGGGCCAATCTCTCTTGTGCAAATCCTCGAGCACAAGGCGCCCACGAGGGCGCCACTCCCCTACTTTTGCGAAACACCAAGTTTAAGGCTCCCATGAGGGCGCCAATCTCACTTGTGCAAATCATCAAACAACAAGGCACCCATGAGGGCGCCACTCCCTTGTTGGCAAAAGATCGAGCACGAGGCCCCCACGAGGGCGCCACTCCCCTACTTGGGCGAATCACCAAGTGCAAGGCACCCATAAGGGCGCCAATCTCTCTTGTGCAAATCATCGAGCACAAGGCGCCCACGAGGGCGCCACTCCCCTCCTTTTGCGAAACACCAAGTGTAAGGCTCCCATGAGGGCGCCAATCTCTCTTGTGCAAATCATCGAGCACAAGGCACCCATGAGAGCGCCACTCCCCTCCGTTTGCGAAACCCCAAGTGTAAGGTGCCCATGCGGGCGCCAATCTCTCACTCTTGCAAACCACCAAACAACGAGGCACCCATGAAGACATCACTCCCATGTTTGCAAACCACTAAGTACACGACACCCATGAGGGCGCCAATCTATCTTGCGGGCCACAATGTGCAAGGCGCCCATGAGGGCGCCACTCCCTCTCTACCATCTACCTGGCGCAAGGCGCCCATGGGGGCGCCACCCTATGGTTACAAATCACCCATTACAAAGAACAAAGCGCCCAAAAGGGCACCACCCCCTTACTCACCAAACGGCGCCCAAGGCGCCCACGGGAGCACCATCGACGAAAATGAAGCAAACACTTACCAAAGAGAATCGGTGTCAGAGCAGGAGGATCCGTTCATCTGCCTTCTCTCCAAACCGGCGCTTCGAAGAGCTGATTTTCCTCTCCAAGCAGGCGCCCCAAAGAGGAGACCTCGAAACGCAGTCATCACTAAGGCAGCATCCCTCGCTGCTTCACAAATCCGACAAGCCGACGAAGCTCCGTCAAGCCAAGACCATCCACCAGAATAATCTCGGCTTGGGGGGCAACTGTTCTGGAGTGGACCAAGGGGTCCCATTAGCAAAACCAGGAGGTGCGTTCAACAATTGAAATGGATCAGCCCAATCAATCCATCCCATGTCCACCTCATGCGAGCCCAACAGGCTTGGACAGTCAAGATCGACTCTACCAATCCAACGATCCACGAAGGGGCACGATTTCCTATAAATACATGCATATTATGCCCTAAGAAAGGTTCAATCTCTAATCCCTAGTACCTTCACTCATATATTCTCTATACTGACTTGAGCGTCGGAGTGGCTTGCAGGTACACCCCCCCCGGGCGCGTCTTCATCTACAGCCAGTAGCAAGAGACATTCCACCAACAGTCCCAGATAGGCTATTTTGGTGCAGAACAGATGCTAAGGGGAAGAAGTCAAGTGACGAGGTTGTAGAAGGTTTGGAATGCAGGAGAATGGTTGAGTATCAACGAAGGAGATGGAGTTTTCTTGTTTTTCTGGAATATATATTTCTCATTTATCATAAAAATAATATATTATTAATTTAAAAATCTATTTGGCAATCCAACATGGCTTGCCACATCAGTTAAGTGAGGTCCACATCAGGAAAATGTTTGACCAAATTAGAGGGGGACCTTAATTTTAGAAATCGAGAAAATAGGGGACTAAATTTGTGAAAAAAAAAGTTGGGAGACTAAAATTGTGAGTTGGTCATAGTAGGGAGACCAAAACTGTAATTAAGCCTAAATAATAATAATAATGATATTATTTCCCTCAAAATAATAATAATAATGGTAATAATAATAATAATAATAATAATAATAATAATAACAATAATAATAATAATATTAACAACAATAATATATGGGTTCAAAGTAGACATTTGTTTCTTTTATTTATACAATCTCTTTAAATAGTTTGGTCTTTTACTTAGACTAGTTAATATTAGTTATACACTATGAAGCCCGGATACGAGATATGACACGGGATACGATACGATACGGATATGGGGATACAGAGAAATTTTAAAAATCAAGATACGATACGGTCGGGATACGTTAATAAAAAATTAAATTTTTAAATTCAAATATATAAAAACATAAATACATAAAAATTGTATCAAAAAAATAAAAACATAATATACAATTTTGTCAAAAAAAAAGTAAAAAATAGTAACATGAGTAAAAAAGTAATATGAGTAGAAAAAAAGTTGAAAAAAATATAAAACAACGATGAAATAGAGTGAAGGGAGACGTGTAACCAAAAAATAATGGTGGGACCTGTCAAAAATAATAGTGGTGGGAGACGAATAAAAAATAAAAGAAACGATAAAAGAAGAGGGAGAGAGGCATCATACCTATAAACACGAAATGTGTATGTTTTTAATAGATAATAAAATAATAAGTAACCGTAAAAAAAGAAAGATAATAAGTAACATAAATTTTAACTTTGAGTAAAAACTGTGTAAGGGGTAATCGAATCATTCTGCCAAACTTTTAACAAAAAGAAAATCGGAAAAAACCCTAAATCTTGTGTTTCTATTGAATGGGCCACGAGACCCGACCCAAATCTATGTACAGGGCACCTTCTTTGCAACTACCGCAAGTTGTGTGCGTTTGTTGGAGATGGAGAACGCGAGTTCGTCGCAGATGGAGCGCTACCTAGAGATGGAGTAGTCCTTGGAAGACTATATAAGCCAATAAGCATAACAAAGATCTTGCTAGATTCTACAGCACAACCAATTGCTAACCAACTGTGCTGAGTCATACAAATTCTAGAAGCAAATGGAATCTAACAAAGGAAATCTAATTTGACATGATTGGTGAATCTTGCTGGTAGCTTCTTGATGCACTGAGGTCTAGCTCCCTTGGTCTCAATGGGCTGTTCAGCAGGCCCAATGGTCACAACACTAATGCTAGTTGCACCTCCTGAGTTGATATCCTTCACTATGGACAGCTGTTGGGTTCGAAGCAAAAGTCACATTGGTGGATTTGAGAGTTCCTTAATAATATTGGACAAAAACCTACAACATTATACGGTTCTGGTCTTTATAACCTCTGAAACCCGGATACTCCAACACTAATGCTAGTTGCACCTCCTGAGTTGATATCCCTTGGAAGAGAATCGATAAAAGTTTACTTGCCCTCTTGCAATTTGTATGACTCTATCATCAATGAGTGTTTTTCCAGTTGCCAAGAATGGTCTTCCAAGGATTGACAAAGGAGAATCGATAAAAGTTTACTTACCCCCTTGCTTTGTCATGGAGCAAATTTGGCGCTAATACATACACCAGGGATTGATGATAGAAAATTGCGAGTTTTGGATCTCTTTATCACATGTATGTTGTCTTAGAATATGCCTTTTATTTTTATCATCATCATCATCATCATATCGATAAAAGTTTACTTGCCCCCTTGCTTTGTGATTTTTTTTATGGGCAACTATAAGTGGGGTGGGGGAATGTTAGTTTTCGGGGTTTGAACCGAGGACCTCCTTATTGCAAATCCTTCATGTCCCTTAGCTCGCCAACTGAGCTATCTTCGTGGGACTTGTAGCACCCAAATTTTTTATTTGTGGTTTCTTTATGTCCCTTAGTTCGCCAAGACTTGTAGCACCCAGATTTTTTATTTGTGGTACTTTGTTTGTGGTTAGGTTTCTTCGTTGCAACTTGTAGCACCCAAATTTTTTCTACTAGCATGGAAATAGGTCCCAAATAAAATTCTATTGGGAGAGCTCATGTATTTTTGTTTGATGATTGATAAGCCTATTTTTACAGTCTTTTTAATTGTTATTTTTATTAAGTTTTTTTATTTTAATATATTTTTTTGAGCTATTTTACTACAAATGTTTACTTTTTATTTTCAGGTTTTATTTTCAAGCAAAAGAGAAAATATGAGCTAAAATGAAGAACAGAGAAAATATTTGAGGAGGAACAATTTTTTAGACAGCACTAGGCACTCTGCAGGCCGCCAAGGGCACCAAGGAGCAGCACAACGCAAAACTGGCGCAGGACAGGGCGCCAAGGAGTAGCACAGCGTAAAACTCGCGCAGGACAAGGCGCCAAGGAGCAGCACAGCGCAAACTGGCGCAGGACAGGGCGCCAAGGAGCAGCAGCAGCGCAAACTGGCGCAGGACAGGGCGCCAAGGGCGCCAAGGAGCAGCACAGCGCAAAACTGGCGCAGGACAGAGCGCCAAGGAGCAGCCCAGCGCAAACTGGCGCAGGACAGGGCGCCAAGGAGCAGCAGCAGCGCAAACTGGCGCAGGACAGGGCGCCAAGGGCGCCAAGGAGCAGCAGCAGCGCAAAACTGGCGCAGGACAGGGCGCCAAGGAGCAACACAGCGCAAAACTGGCGCAGGACAGAGCGCCAAGGAGCAGCCCAGCGCAAACTGGCGCAGGACAGGGCGCCAAGGAGCAGCAGCAGCGCAAACTGGCGCAGGACAGGGCGCCAAGGGCGCCAAGGAGCAGCAGCAGCACAAAACTGGCGCAGGACAGGGCGCCAAGGAGCAGCACAGCGCAAAACTGGCGCAGGACAGAGCGCCAAGGAGCAGCCCAGCGCAAACTGGCGCAGGACAGGGCGCCAAGGAGCAGCAGCAGCGCAAACTGGCGCAGGACAGGGCGCCAAGGGCGCCAAGGAGCAGCAGCAGCGCAAAACTGGCGCAGGACAGGGCGCCCAGGGCGCCAAGGGCGCCAAGAAGCAGTCAATTTTGGCTGCGGCCACTTGCTAATGGCCATCTTTGCCAACTTGATTTTTCACTTCTTTTTGACCATTTTGCCCCTCCATTCAAAGTGCTTTGTCCACTTGTTGATGGCTATCTTTGCCAACTTGAGTTCACACTTCTTTTTGACTATTTTTCCCCTCCACTCAAGTGCTTTGTCCACTTGTTGATGGCTATCTTTGCCAAACTCGAAATGACTATTTTGCCCCTTCCCTCATATTTTCCTATAAATAGGACCTTGATCCTCACTTGTAAAGGAGCTTGAATTTTGTTAGAAAATCACTCTCAAAAACTCTCTAAGATCTATGACTTCAATTTACTCTTCATGTTCTTTATGATTCTTGCTTATTTACTTTCTTGCTCTTTTAATTCTTGCCCTTTTACTTTCTTGCTCTTTTAATTCTTGCCCTTTTACTTTCTTGCTCTTTTAATTCTTGTCCTTTTACTTTCTTGCTCTTTTTAATTCTTGCCCTTTTACTTTCTTGCTCTTTTACTTTCTTGCCTTTTTACTTTCTTGCTCTTTTATTTTCCAAGTCATTTAAATTCCTTGCAATTTACTTTTTAAGCAATTTACTTTCTTGTCATTTACAATTCCGCTATTTATAATTTTGCAAATTTCTAAATCCCTAACATTTATTTTCTTGCCATTCTAACATCTAATTCCTAACTCATTTACACATTCCGCAACTTATCGCTTTCTTTACAATTCTTGCAATTTACACATTCCGCAACTTATCGCTTTCTTTACAATTCTTGCAATTTACACATTCCGCAACTTATCGCTTTCTTTACAAATTCTTGCAATTTACAAATATGCAATCTTCCTCTTCTCCTCTTTTGTCTACAATGATCATGAGTGAGTAGACTTTCTTAGCCTTGGGGTTTTTGGCAACAATCAAATGATGACTTCCTACTAATTAATTCCCGAGACTATTCTCCACCTTAATCACTTTGTATTTTTAAATCTAATTTCATCACTTTTCATTATTATTTCAAAATACCACACGATGTACCGAAAGGGGAAGTGTGGTTGTTGGATCTATGAAATTAGACAATAAAATCAACACATGAAAATAGTTTTGGTTTTATTGAGACACAAAAAGGTCTTTGCTTAATGGGTTCTAATAATAATCAACCATGAAAATAAGCTTGATAATTAGTTTAGAACACGCGTTTGTATTCCGAAAGGAAACTCTTGCTACAACCGTCGCCTTGTCTTAAGAAATATATCGTTCTTTAAAATGGAAAATAGTCGAAAGGATTAATAACGGAAACCTTATCATTTCGATGAAACTAATACCCCAAGTCTCTTTTTATCTTTAAAACATCAACAAAAACATTCCTTCTTTCTAAAAAGACTTTCTTTTCAGTAAATCAACTTTGGAAAATTAAATTGGTAATCACCTAGGCTCTCCCTGTGGATCGATAACTCTTTTATTACGGGACAAGACCGTGCATTTGCGGCCTATCAAGTTTTTGGCGCCGTTGCCGGGGAGGCAGTGATATTAATTAAGTTTTTCGAAACCGGTTAGACTGAAGTTTTATTTTCTTTATTTTTACTTTATCTTCTCTTGTCCCTCGAATGCGAAGAACCAGAAGTTTCGGAGAAACTGTTCAACAAATTCCCGAAATCGAAAGGTTCTTACATAGAAGGAGGAGAGAAATTTCCGATAACCAAATGGCGGCTAATGAAAATCGTGTTCTCAAAGAGTACGCAACACCTTCAGCAGAACAATCGGCTGTCATTGTACATCCAAATGTGGAAGCAAATAATTTTGAACTCAAATCATCTCTGCTTTCAATGGTTCAACAAAACCAATTTTCTGGTTCTCCCACGGAGGACCCAAATCTTCATATTTCAATTTTTCTGGAATACTGTGGAACTCTCAAATTAAATGGGGTACCTCAAGATGCCGTAAGACTAAAGCTCTTCCCTTTTTCATTAAGGGATAGAGTAAGAGCATGGCTACATTCTTTGCCTTCGGAATTCATTACCAGCTGGGGCCAATCAAAACAAGCTTTTCTTGCTAGGTTCTTTCCCCCAAGTAAAACAGCTCAAATGAGAAGTCAAATTACTCGATTTTCTCAAAAAGACGGGGAATCTCTTTATGATGCTTGGGAACATTTCAAAGAAATGTTAAGGCTATGCCCCCATCATGGACTAGAGAAATGGCTCGTTGTTCACACATTTTATAATGGATTATAATATGCAACAAGAATGACTGTTGATGCAGCTGCAGGTGGAGCTTTGATGAACAAAAATTTTACTGAAGCTTATGCACTCATTGAAGATATGGCTCAAAACCATTGTAACACCCCGATAAATTCTAACATATAGAACTACCGAAATGCACTAAATGGCATACATCAGAGTAACTTCCTTGAGTGAGATATTGAACACAACTAAAACTTTCGATAGTATATATCAAATGGTTCTCTGAACCTCATAATCTTTCTGAAAATGCTTAAGTTTCAAAGCTTAAGACTTGTACATAATCCTGGTGTTCAATACTCAAAACATAAAGTAGCGGAAACGATTTATAACTTATACATGATAGTTATACAACCGATATCAAAAGTACTACAAAAGGACAAGGGCCTAAGCAAGAAACATAAACTTCCGGACTCCTCGAGTCACACCTGCTAACCGTGCTTGGTTGCCTTGGCCTTCCCCTGTTTCTCTGTAAAAACCACAAATATGAAGGGTGAGATAAACATTATCTCAGTGAGTCCTATCGAGACCCCTGACCAACTCTAACGGTTTGTTGTACTTGAATCTGAACTCGTGGCCCTAATAAGCGACCACGTGAATACATGATGTTTTCTCGTAACTTGTAGCCCTAATAAGCGACTACTTGTTACATTACTGATTTTTCCTGATGTAGCCCTAATAAGCGACTACAGATCATATTTTTACATGAACTTAGCACAACCCGAGATATAATGCTAGACAATCTTGATTGCCCAATATCTACGGAAACCCCAATTCGAAATTCTATCCGAATAATGCTAGGGTCCTAGCTTTGGATTCATGACTCCCCTCAACTAGGTATGCTAATAACTGGAGGATCGTCATCCTCGATATACCCAAGGTATACCATCTACCTTTCCCCGAGGGAAAGTAACTTGATTTGTGTTTACATGAATTGAGAGTTTTTATGTCTTTATAGACTTACAATCAATTAGCTTACATGACGTGATGAACTTGAAGTTCGTTATCGTAACATGATTGGACTCAAGGTCCGCTAACATTTCTTGACTTGTGTTCTCACGCGTTCTCTAAGTACGGTTTTCGTCACATTCATAACACACAAGTTTTTTATCAAACATGATTAACTCCATGATATCAATCTTTACATTGTTGGGGAACCATGGGGAATGGATTAGAAGAGGATTGGAATCATTTGGAATGGACAAAAAGGTACTTTGAATTTGGGAATCAGAAGGTTTCACACGACCCGTGCGGCTAGGCGCACGACCCGTGCGCGGTTGAGCAATTAGCAGAAAGTTTTCCAGAAGGATACGCACGACCCGTGCGACCAGGCGCACGATCCGGGCGTTATCGTTCAAAGTTGTAGAAAGTTCCAGAAACATACGCACGACCCGTGCGACTAGGCGCACGATCCGTGCGGGTTTTAAAAATCCAATCCTTGTAGCCTCAGATAGGGGCGCACGACCCGTGCTCAGAGGCACACGATCCGTGCGTCTCTATCAGTTTCCAGAAAACAGGTTTTTCATGAGTTTTTCCCATTCCGTTCCGATTCCAATATCCCTTCCGATCGATACCCAAACATAAACACACATTATAGCGGTATAATACAGCATGCATATTCAATCCAATCCAGCACATTTCAACAATTAAACACATCGCTTATCGTTTAAAATCACTGTTTTATAAAACGGTTTTCGAAAGATAGAGACTCAGAAAGACGCACACATTCCCTAAGCGAGTTATAGAACTCACCCGAAGTGATGAGAATCACTCAAATTCTGAAACACTTGGAGTTCAATGACACCGAATTTTCCCAAACTTGCTCCGTAACTGTCCTTCTCGTTCTCACGAACTCCACGCCCTCTCCAATTCGAATCCCAGCAATATGAGCTACTGACCCTCTTCCCTCATTACTTCAAACAGCAAGGTGATGTCTCCCAAGGTTTTATTCTAGCTCTAAGATGACATGCAAGCCACTAGAAGCACTACAACTCCATTTTTGCTCTATGGAGCTTTGTGGGTCGAAAATGGTGAATGAGTGAGGAGGAGGATGATGAACATGAAAGTTATATCAGTTGGAAGAGGAGGGTGTAGGGATCAAGATGGTGAAACCATCTCAAACATGCATCCAGAATTTCTCTTCCCCTCTTCTCTTCTCTCCCTCTCGACAGCTCTTTCTCTCCACCTCTCAATGTCTTTCTTTTTCTGAAAAACTGGAAAAATGAGATGGTTTTGTGTGTGTGGGGAGTAAGTTCAGCTGGCCATCACTTAAAGAGGGTACAAGGACTAAAGTACCCTTCAGCCACTCATTCCTCTAATCTTACCAAGACATGGCTAAATCTAAGGATTTTAGTCAAACTCTATTAACTTAACACAATTAATTTAACTAAGCATTACTATAGAATTTATTTATTTCTACCTCACATAATAGGATAACCTCTTGTGCTAAATTTAAATAAATCTAATTAGCTAATTAGGGGATGTTACAACCATTGTCAATGGGCAAGTGAGCGAGCCATAACAGATAAACCAGCATGATCAAAAGAGCCAGGTAAGTATGAAATATCTGTTGTTGATCATCTTGCCTCAAAAGTGAACGCACTTTTTCAAAATTTTGAAAAATTAAATGTAAGTGCCGTCTCACAAACTTTTTCTCCTACTACTCCACCATGTGAATTATGTGGGGTTGTTGGCCATATTGGAGCCGAATGCCAGCTTGAGGCATCTAGTACTGGAAATGAGCATGTTAGCTATGCTCAAAAGGAAGATCCGTTTTCAAATACTTATAATCCTGAGTGGAGGAATCATCCAAATTTTTCTTATAAAAATCCTCCACCCAATCCAGCACCTAGACCACCTCCTGGTTTTCAGAATCAAAGGGTTTTTAACAACCCACAAAACAACCCGCAAAAGTCGAACTTGGAATTTTTGATGGAAAAATTTGTGTCATCTCAAACAAAACAATATGAAGAATTCAAAAATCAAACTGGTTATTTGAATAACACACTTATCAAATTAGTATCAAAAGTCGACTCTATTGCCACTCATAATAAAATGCTTGAAAATCAAATAACTCAAGTGGCAACACAGGTGGCTTCATCCTCTAAGTCTTCGGGGGTATTTCCTGGGCAACCAGAACAAAATCCAAATGGCCAAATAAATGCCGTCACCCTTAGAAGCGGAAAACAATTAGAGGAACCAAGAGCAAACCAAGAAATAATTGTGAGTGAAAAACATAATTTACCATGTGAGCAAGAAGATAAAGAAAAAGAGAAAGAACCAGAAAAAGAAAGAGAAGAACCACACACCCCCCCACCACCATACAAACCACCCATTCCTTTTCCCCAAAGATTTGCAAAAAACAAACTTGACGAGCAATTCAAAAGGTTTGTCGACTTGCTTAAAATGCTTTACATCAACGTTCCTTTCACTGATGCATTGTCTCAAATGCCGTCTTATTCTACATTTTTGAAAGAAATTTTATCCAAGGAAAGAAAAATAGACGACTATGAGACAATTGCATTAACAGAAGAATGTAGTGCAATTATCCAGAACAAGCTGCCACAAAAGCTCAAAGATCCGGGTAGTTTTTCCATACCCTGTGTAATTGGAAGTGAAACTATAAACAGAGCAATGTGTGATCTAGGAGCCAGTGTAAGTTTGATGCCTCTTTCTCTTTGCAAAAGACTAGGGATAGGTGAACTTAAAAACGCAAAAATGACAATACAGTTGGCAGATTGTTCCGTCAAATACCCCACTGGAATCATCGAGGATGTCCCTATCAAGGTAGGGCAAACTTTTATACCGGTGGATTTTGTTGTAATGGAAATTGAAGAAGACTCCCAAATTCCTATTCTTCTAGGGAGGCCTTTTTTAGCTACTACTGGGGCAATAATTGACGTTAAAAACGGTAAGTTGGTTTTTAATGTGGGGGATGAAAAGGTTGAGTTTGAAGTTTCAAACTTCATGAGGAGTCCGTCTGTAAAGGACTCATGCTGCAGGATTGATATTGTAGACTATTGCGTGCGAGACTGCTCTTTAGCATCATCTTCACAAGATAGTCTGGAAGATTGCCTTTTAGGCAACACAGATACAAATGCAGCAGAGGAAACCCAATTCTACATAAAACTTTTAGATGAGAATCCACCATCACAAAAATTGGGTACTGAAACTTTGGGTGAGGGAAAACCTCGACCTCTCCCAAAAGAAGCACCAAAAATAGAACTGAAGCCCTTACCAGCATCTCTCAGGTATGAGTTTCTTGGCCCTAATTCTACTTTTCCAGTAATTGTAAATGCAGATCTAAAACAAAATGAGACTGAAAAATTGCTTAATGTTCTTAAAAAGTATCCCAAAGCCATAGGGTATACTATTGAGGACATTAAAGGAATAAATCCATCAATCTGCATACACAGAATACTACTGAAAGAGGACTATAAACCTTCTATCGAGCATCAAAGAAGATTAAACCCAAACATGAAAGAGGTTGTTAAAAAGGAAGTTTTAAAACTCCTTGATGCTGGGATAATATATCCTATTTCCGATAGTAAGTGGGTTAGTCCTGTTCAAGTAGTACCTAAGAAGGGAGGCTTAACAGTTATTAAAAATGAAAAGGATGAATACATTTCCACAAGGACAATTACGGGATGGAGAATGTGTATTGATTACAGAAAGCTTAACAAAGCTACCCAGAAAGATCACTTCCCTCTCCCGTTCATTGATCAAATGCTAGAAAGGTTAGCACAGCACTCACATTTCTGCTATTTGGATGGTTATTCGGGATTTTTCCAAATTCCCATCCAGCCTAGCGACCAAGGAAAAACAACTTTCACATGTCCTTTTGGCACTTATGCCTATAGAAGGATGCCCTTTGGTCTATGTAATGCTCCTGCTACCTTTCAAAGGTGTATGATGTCCATATTCTCAGACTTTGTTGAAAACATAATGGAAGTGTTTATGGATGATTTTTCCGTCCATGGCTCAAATTTTGAAAACTGTTTAGCCAATCTGGAAAAAGTCTTAGAGAGGTGTGAGAAGGTGAACCTAGTTCTAAACTGGGAAAGTGTCATTTCATGGTTAATGAAGGAATTGACCTAGGACACTTAATTTCTAATAGAGGTATTGAGGTAGATCGTGCAAAAATTGAGGTGATTGAAAAAATGCTACCTCCCACCTCAGTAAAAGAGGTGAGAAGCTTTTTAGGCCATGCAGGTTTCTACCGCCGGTTCATAAAAGACTTCTCAAAAATTTCAAAACCTATGACAAGTCTGCTCCTAAAGGATGCAACATTTATTTTTAATGATTTTTGTCTTGAAGCTTTTGACAGGTTGAAAAAGGCTTTGGTTACTGCCCCAATCATACAGCCACCGGACTGGAATCTTCCGTTCGAGATAATGTGCGATGCAAGTGACTATGCAGTTGGGGCAGTCCTGGGGCAAAGAAAGGAAAAAAATTGCATGCCATATACTATGCAAGCAGGACCTTAGACGAGGCACAAATGAATTACGCCACAACTGAAAAAGAATTATTGGCAGTAGTTTTTGCCGTTGATAAGTTTCGATCATACTTGGTAGGTTCAAAAATCATCATTTATACTGATCACTCGGCCATAAAATATTTGTTAAACAAAAAAGATGCCAAGCCGAGATTGATCCGATGGGTTTTACTCCTACAAGAATTTGATCTTGAAATAAAGGATAAAAAAGGCGTTGAAAATGTTGTGGCGGATCATTTGTCCCGTCTACAAGGAACAAAAGAAGAAAAGTTGCCACTTAATGATACATTTTTGGATGATCAACTCTTCTCATTGGTCAAAACTGAAGCACCATGGTATGCAGATTTTGTAAACTACCTTGCAGCAGGAGTACTCCCCCCAGATTTAAATTATCAATAGAAGAAGAAATTCTTCCATGATCTTAAACAGTATTACTGGGACGAGCCACTGCTTTTTAAAAGAGGAGCAGACGGGGTGTTCAGAAGATGCATTCCGGAAGAAGAGGTAAGTAACATTCTATACCATTGTCATTCTTCTTCCTTTGGCGGCCATGCCAGTTCTTCAAAAACTGCTACAAAAATTCTACAATCTGGTTTTTATTGGCCGTCCCTTTTTAAAGACACGCATCAATTCGTTTCTAAATGCGACCAGTGTCAACGCACCGGAAATATTTCGAAAAGAAATGGAATGCCCTTAAATAATATCTTAGAGGTTGAAATTTTTGACGTCTGGGGTGTCGATTTCATGGGACCATTTCCATCTTCTTTTGGAAACCAATATATTCTGGTAGCTGTTTACAATGTGTCAAAATGGATCGAAGCCATTGCTTCTCCTACAAAAGATGCACAGGTAGTCATAAAATTTCTCAAAAAAATAATTTTTCCAAGATTCGGGGTCCCTCGTGTTGTCATCAGCGACGGAGGATCCCATTTCATCTCAAAACATTTTGAAATGTTACTGCAAAAGTTTGGTGTAAGGCACAAAATTGCAACGCCTTACCACCCTCAAACTAGTGGTCAGGTTGAGGTATCGAACAGAGAAATTAAAAGTATTTTAGAAAAAACTATTTCGACCTCAAGAAAAGACTGGTCGGTAAAGCTTGATGATGCTCTCTGGGCTTATCGGACTGCGTACAAAACTCCCATAGGAATGACTCCTTTCAAATTAATTTATGGGAAGTCTTGCCACCTTCCGGTTGAACTAGAGCACAAAGCTTACTGGGCAATTAAACGCCTTAACCTGAACATGGAATTAGCCGGAGAAAAAAGAAAACTCCAACTAAACGAATTGGAAGAACTGAGAATGCATGCTTATGAGAATGCCAAACTTTACAAAGAAAGAACAAAAAATTGGCATGATAAGCGTATCATTCGCAGAGAATTCAAGGAGGGTGACCTGGTGTTATTATTTAATTCCAGGCTAAAAATTTTCCCAGGAAAATTAAAATCAAGATGGAGCGAGAAAACTGGATCGTTTAAAGTCAATGGTCCAAGGTTGAAAAATTATTTAATTGGTGACCCAATTGAGAAAGGAACTAGTTTAGTTCTGCATGATCCCAATTGAAATTTTGATCGTCAAGCTAGTGACGTTAAAAGAGCGCTGCGTGGGAGGCAACCCACGGCTTAATGTATTTTTTCGATTCGTTGAAAAAGAAAAAAAAACTCACGGTTAGAAAAATTGGAGCACGTGACAGATATGCTCCAAACCCTAAATGCATCATTTCAACATCAACCAGGGTCCCCCGCCCGGGCAGCTGTGATCCGGTGAGCTATCCCAACCCCTTTTGTGTTGTTTTATTTGAAAAATCATTGAGGACAATGCCTAGTCCAAGCATGGGGGGTATTTTATTGCTTTTATTAGGGTATGTCTTTATTGCTTTGCTGAGTTCTTTTTGTACTTTGTAACATCCCCAAAATAATTAATAGAATTATTTGGATGTTAAACCAATTAAACCAATTTAGTACTTGACTGGTAAATTTATTGAGTGCTAAAATTAATTATTGGTTGCCATCGAATCGTTAACCGAATAATACGGGTCAAGGAAATTTTGGAATCGAAATAAGAGATTTAGATCAATATGGTAATCTGACCACGTTGCCATATATTTATTAAATAAATATATGTATATACGTGTATGTGTGTGAGTGAGAAAGGAAAGAATTAATTTAAGAAGGGAAGAAAGATAGAGGAGGCGAGAAACAGAGAGGAGAAGAGAAAAAGAAAAGAAGAGAGAAAGAAAGGGGGAGGAAGAAGAAGAGGAAAAAGGGGGTACTTCCGCTCAACAAAACGACTTCCTTCCAACACGAAAAATGCTCAGCGTTACTTCCTCTTCGATTTGGTACCAAGATCTTCATCATTAACTCACTCTCTCTCACTTTACCATTTTCGATTTGAGAGGAAAAATTAGAGTTTTGATGGTTGTAGCTCAAGGGAAAGCTTTGGATGGCGTTTGGGAGCGAGCTCAAGGTGGATTGCGCAAATATTGAAGTTCGATTTGGGGTTGTGAAGAATCAAAAGGTTAGGGTTCAAATTGGGGTTTTTGGTGAATAGTAGCTTTTGGAGGTTAGGGATGATGAATAGTGTTCGTGGAAGATTTCGTGGAATTCGGTATTTCGGTCAAAGAGAGGTTCCGTGATCGAGTGAAAAGCTTTGGAAGGGGATTGGATGTCGACGGAGCGGGGAATGTTCGTGTGGTTACTCGGTGATTTCGGCTCGCTCGTGGCTCACGCTTCAAGGGTGAGTTCTACTCACGTTTAGGATTTTATGTTTCGAATTAACTAATTAACTGTTTTACCGCTTTCGCTGGACTGGAATATTATTTGGTAATCGAGTTTGAGAGATTTTGGGTTGAAAACCGCTATTTGGAAAAATATGTCGTTTTTGATAAAAATTCGTTTCGATTGAGTTTTTGATTGAATTGATTGATTGTGTGGTATTGGTTGGGTTTGTTTTGCTGGTTGTTAAATCTGTTTTCAGTCGGAACAAAAATCGGAATTGAGCAGAATAGCGAATTTCGTAAGAAAACGGAAAACCTGCACTTTTCTGTAGCGGGTCGCGTCGCGACCCGTCCCTTTCGCGTCGCGACCTGGCCCAGTTTTATCACGCAAAAAGTTTCTGTCGTTTTTCGCGTCGCGACGGTAGCAGTTCGCGTCGCGACGCTTTGCAGATTTTCAACAGTTTTTCACTGATTTTGTTTTCGCGATAACTTTTGATCCGGGAACCCGATTGAGGTGTTCTAAGATGCGTTTGAAAGTTTATTCCGAGGCCTAACTAAATATACAATTTAAAAAGGTAATAAGAACTTTTTTTGAAGTTCAAATTGTTTTGAAAGACTGAATAATAGTACACGTGTGCGAATACGTTTTATTAATAATAAAGCGGATTATGAGTCCTACGTGGTATGGTATAACTGACGCGGAATGATTATTATTCATTCGTCTAAACCGGTGAATAATTCACGATATATAAATTATATCGATTAAAGGAGTCGGCCACTGTGGGTGGTTATATATGATTGTAGATATATATATATATATATATATATATATATATTGTATATCGAGTTTGGGTGACGACCCATGTTGACATACTAGGAGGGGCAGTCATGATCCCCTACCCTAGGCTCTGAGGCCAATAGTGGAACTGTTATTGGATAGGGGTTCGCCGGGATTTAGTCTTGGGGCAGTCGGCGGTGTGTCAAAGAGTATTGAGTAACGTCCGCCGGGATTTAGTCTTGGGGCAGTCGGTGGTACGTTACTGTTGTTTTGTAGTGTGTTCGCCGGGATTTAGTCTTGGGGCAGTCGGTGACGCACTGAGTTATAGCAGATTCGCCGGGATTTAGTCTTGGGGCAGTCGGTGAAATGCTATGTGTAAAAAAATGCGGTTATCGGGAGTTAGCGTTCGCGCAGTCGATGCCGTGTCGAGTTAAAAACGTTTTAAAAAAATGGACCGAGAGTGTTAGTAGGGGTCTCGGTAGAACTCACTGAGATTGTATCTCATTGTTTATATGTTGTGGTTTTACAGATAAACAGGGAAAGTGGAGATCCAAGAGGCACGAGTAGGTGGTACTCGGATGGTTGCTGAAGATTTAGCTTTTATGCTTAAATTATGTTTTCCCTTGTTAGTTATGTATCACGACATTATGACTTTAACTGTTGTAAAGTTATGTATTTATTTCCGCTTTCTTGTGCGATATTGAACACTGTAATTCACTGATGGTTTATGGTCTTATTTATGTTTAAGACTGTTCTGTTGTTATTCAGTGAAAATTTTTAGTGGTGTTCAGTATTTAAACAGGAAATATATCTCTGATGTTTTAGGAAATGTACACTTGGGTATTCTTACTCGATAAAAATACCGGGGTGTTACAGTTGGTATCAGAGCAGTTCGACCTAGTCGGACTTAGTTTAGGGTTGAGTCGATTCCTTGTTAGTCCTTGTTGTAATTACACTTGTGATGCTAAGAGACATTGAGCCTGATCAACTTAATACTTAGTGCATCATAAGCGGAATTATGGTAGGATGATCAAGATGCAATCCTCGACCAAAATCGGAACTCCAACAGATGCATCCTCAGGAAAGGTGGCGTGACGGTGGAAGAATGCACCGCTAAGTTTGAGAAGTTATCTCAACTTTACCAAGTGGTAAAGTAAACTCCGGACGACGAATGGAGAAGGCAGATGTATAAGAAGGGCCTTAGTGTTTTTATGACTTAGGGTCTCAGTTCTTATACTATTACCAATTATGTTGCCTTAGTGTAATCAGCCTATGTCGCCGAGGATGATCTCATAGGGAGTATGGGAAAGGAAAGAAGGTAGTTGAAATTATCAACTCTGAATGCAAGGTCCTAAGATAATTTCATCAAAGGAAAAGCAGATGCAATTCCTTGATTCTTCAAAGGTTAGAAGATGTTCTAACTGTGGAAAGCCTCACAGTGGTGATTGCAAGCGAAGATCTAATCGGTGCTATTACAGTAATGTAGAGGGTCACTATGGTAAAGAGTGCCCTGCCACGAAAAGTTCCAAGGAGTGATAAGCAGCTCCAAGGCAAGGACGAGTCAACACTTTGAATGCTTAGACAGTTACGAATGCTGACGGTATACTTAGAAGGATGGGAGTCCTATTCAATAACTCGATCAGTATGTTATAAGATTCGGGGGCAACCTATTGCTGTATATCCCGATCGCGTGTGAATCGGTTGGGATTAGCCTTATCATCGCTATCCGAGTCGATAACTGTTTTAAACTGCTGCTAAGGGTCGTGTCCAGACATAATCTTTGTATCGGATTGTCTACTTGTCATAGGAGGCAGAAATTTCGTTGTAGAATTTATTGTTTGCCTATGAGAAGTGTGGACACCATTTTGGGTATGAATTGGATGACTGCAAATCATGTTGCAATCGACTGTGTTAATCAACTATCAGTTCCTCTTCAGAATCAGTTGAATTGTCTAGGACAAATTCTGAAGCGGTTACCTAGTTCACCTTAGACGGTCAATCTTCATTCCAAGGTGCGGGAGCACATGTTAGTATGTTATCTGCATCCACTGAAACTAGTTTAGATTTGGCGAACGTTCAGGTCGTGAATGACTTTTTGGATGTTTTCACGATGAAGTTCTTCTGAACCTCCAGGGCGAGAGGTAGAGTTTACGGTAGAATTGATTCCTGGCACGGGATCAATATCTATTGTTTGTTTCTTTAGAGTTAAAGGAAATGGAGTCTCAACTTGAAGAGTCGATGTTAAAGAAATTCTTTCGACCGAGTGCTTCTCCAAGGAGTGCTCTGGTGTGATTAGTCAAAAGAAAGGTTAATAGCATGAGATTGTACATCGGTTATCGACAACTTAACAAAGTGACGATCAAGAATAAATATCCCTTACCAAGGATAGATGATTTGCTTGAGCAATTTGAGGTGCTGCAGTGTTTTCAAAAATTGATCTGAGGTCGGGATATCATCAAATAAAAGTTAGAGCCTTAGATATTCCGAAGACAGCTTTCCATACTAGGTATGGACATTATGTATTTGTAGTGGTGCCCTTCGGTTTGACTAATGCTTCGGCGGTATTCATGGATTACATGAACCGAGTTTTTCATACGTATTAGGATCAGTTTGAAGTCGTTTTCATCGATGATATCTTGATGTGCTCAAAGACCATTGAGGAGCATGTCCAACATCTCCTCATTGTTCTGAGTGTACTCCGAGAAAAGGAGTTGTACTTGAAACCTTCGAAGTGTGATTTTTGGGTGTCAGAGGTAAAGTCTTTGGGACATGTGATTTCCCAAGTCGGGAGTTTCTGTAGGTCCCAATGAGAAGGAAGCGGTGTTGAATGGGAGTGACCGACGTCAGCCGCAGAGATCAAAAGTTTCTGGGTCTAGCCGGTTACTATCAGAGATTTGTTAAAGGGTTCTCACAGTTAGATTTCCACTTACTCGACTAACTCGAAAGGGTCAACCGTTTACGTGGGATGCTGATTGTGGAGAATGTTTTCAAGAATTGAAGGTTAGGTTGACTTCTGCTCCAATCCTGATTCTTCCGGATCCGTCATTGGAATTTTAAATTTTCGATGACGCTTCAGGGAAGGGTATAGGATGTATTCTAATGCAAATCAACAAGAGATAGCTTATGCATTCAGGCAATTGAAGGATCATAGGGAGAATTATCCAACTCATGAATTGGAGTTAATAGCTATTGTGTATGCACTGAAGATTTGGAGATATTACCTGTATGGGTCTCGTTTCGATGTCTTTAGTGATCACAATAGTTTAAAGGTATCGGTTTGATCAGAAAGAACTGAATAGCGGGCAGAGAAGTGTGTTGAGTTTCAGGAGGATTATAAATTCGTGTTGATGTAGCATTCAAGAGAGGCTAGTGTTGTAACCGATGCACTGAGTAGGAAATCCATCCACATGGCCGAGTTTATGATGCATGAGATGGAATTATCAGAGTCTTTCAGAGACTTAAATCTGAATTCAAGATCAAGGAGAAACCGGTTAGTGTTGAGCCATATGAGGATCTCTAGTTCCCTAAGGGATTCTATACGCTTAGCACAGGAAGTTGATGTGAAGCTACAATCACAAAGGTATTTCCAGATTTTACCATGGATAGTGATGGAGTCAGTTGTTTCAACGGTAGGATCTGTACGCCCGATGATGAGAAAAATAGAAGGCAAGTGTTAGAGGAAGCACACCGGAGTTTATATTCTGTTCCAGGGTGTACAGAATATAAAGCAGATGTATTAGTGGCGAGGTATTAGTTTGTTAACCTCTCCTTTGTGAAGGTTAACAAGGAGATAGTATTATGTGATTCCGTTTGACAAGTCGAACGTGAATACGAATATGTAAGTGGGGTAACTGCTGACTGTTTTCACGTTGCGAATAGCCATCAAAGGATTGACTGATGGATCTGCTTGCAAGTGAGTGAAATTTCCGGAATGAAGCTTGGCGTGCGGTGTAATAGTTTTGAAAAAAATCGTTTTTGTGAAAACCCGCATGCTAAAGTTAATTTTGGGAACGAATTAAGAGGCTAATAGGATATGATTGAGGAGGAAAATCCTAGGAGGATTACTTAGGTTGAGGGGAAGCTCTCAACGCTATTAACTAATTCGGAAAGGAGCTCTGAGTTCTGTTTGATAGTTGTTTGGAGAACAACTGAGGTGATTTTCATTACGTTCAATTTATTTGATGTCCCCGTGGTTTATTTCTACGTTTAAGATAAACGTTTCGGGTAAATCCTCATTTTATCTTCTTTTGAAAAGTGCTATCTCGAAGTCATGGGGGCGAATCAAAAAGTTTAACAAGTGACTTTTTCGTCACATTGTCGGTGTGTACGAGAATTGTTATGGATTTTATAAGATTTGTTGAGAACGCCTTTACACCCTCCGAGGAAATCGTGTTTGTTTTTACCTCTACCAAGGAGTACCAGTATGTGGATCTCATTTTCCAATCCGTATTTCTATCAAGTGTCTTGTATTAGACCCTTTGATTTAGATTAGTCAAAGTTGGGGAGTAAACGAGGATAATTGGAATGAAGCTTCGAAAGTGTTTTCAAACGCGGTGTCGAGCCTATGAAGGCGAATGATGAGTTTCTCATATTGATTCGTAACAAGAGAGTTCATATCAAGGTAGTAGTGGATCATACTTGACGATTGATGTGCTGGATTGGAAAGATTTTCTACACTCATTTCGTTGATCTAAGATTGTTTTCTCGCAATTTAGACCTTTCTGGGAATGTCGATCCTCGGTTAATCGGATGAAAGACTTAGCGAAATTTTGAAGACAAAATTCTTTCAAGTTGGGGAGAATGTAACATCCCCAAAATAATTAATAGAATTATTTGGATGTTAACCCAATTAAACCAATTGAGTACTTGACTGGTAAATTTATTGAGTGCTAAAATTAATTATTGGTTGCCATCGAATCGTTAACCGAATAATACGGGTCAAGAAAGTTTTGGAATCGAAATAAGAGATTTAGATCAATATGGTAAATTGAGCACGTTGCCATATATTTATTAAATAAATATATGTATATACGTGTATGTGTGTGAGTGAGAAAGGAAAGAATTAATTTAAGAAGGGAAGAAAGAAAGAGGAGGCGAGAAACAGAGAGGAGAAGAGAAAAAGAAAAGAAGAGAGAAAGAAAGGGGGAGGAAGAAGATGAGGAAAAAGGGGGTACTTCCGCTCAACAAAACGACTTCCTTCCAACACGAAAAATGCTCAGCGTTACTTCCTCTTCGATTTGGTACCAAGATCTTCATCATCAACTCACTCTCTCTCACTTTACCATTTTCGATTTGAGAGGAAAAATTGGAGTTTTGATGGTTGTAGCTCAAGGGAAAGCTTTGGATGGCGTTTGGGAGCGAGCTCAAGGTGGATTGCGCAAATATTGAAGTCCGATTTGGGGTTGTGAAGAATCAAAAGGTTAGGGTTCAAATTGGGGTTTTTGGTGAATAGTAGCTTTTGGAGGTTAGGGATGATGAATAGTGTTCGTGGAAGATTTCGTGGAATTCGGTATTTCGGTCAAAGAGAGGTTCCGTGATCGAGTGAAAAGCTTTGGAAGCGGATTGGATGTCGACGGAGCGGGGAATGTTCGTGTGGTTACTCGGTGATTTCGGCTCGCTCGTGGCTCACGCTTCAAGGGTGAGTTCTACTCACGTTTAGGATTTTATGTTTCGAATTAATTAATTAACTGTTTTACCGCTTTCGCTGGACTGGAATATTATTTGGTAATCGAGTTTGAGAGATTTTGGGTTGAAAACCGCTATTTGGAAAAATATGTCGTTTTTGATAAAAAATCGTTTCGATTGAGTTTTTGATTGAATTGATTGATTGTGTGGTATTGGTTGGGTTTGTTTTGCTGGTTGTTAAATCTGTTTTCAGTCGGAACAAAAATCGGAATTGAGCAGAATAGCGAATTTCGCAAGAAAACGGAAAACCTGCACTTTTCTGCAGAGGGTCGCGTCGTGACCCGTCCCTTTCGCGTCGCGACCTGGCCCAGTTTTATCACGCAAAAAGTTTCTGTCATTTTTCGCGTCGCGACGGTAGCAGTTCGCGTCGCGACGCTTTGCAGATTTTCAACAGTTTTTCACTGATTTTGTTTTCGCGATAACTTTTGATCCGGGAACCCGATTGAGGTGTTCTAAGATGCGTTTGAAAGCTTATTCCGAGGCCTAACTAAATATACAATTTAAAAAGGTAATAAGAACTGTTTTTGAAGTTCAAATTGTTTTGAAAGACCGAATAATAGTACACGTGTGCGAATACGTTTTATTAATAATAAAGCGGATTATGAGTCCTACGTGGTATGGTATAACTGACGCGGAATGATTATTATTCATTCGTCTAAACCGGTGAATAATTCACGATATATAAATTATATCGATTAAAGGAGTCGGCCACTGTGGGTGGTTATATATGATTGTAGATATATATATATATATATATATATATATATATATATATATATATTATATATATATATATATATATATATTATATATCGAGTTTGGGTGACGACCCATGTTGACATACTAGGAGGGGCAATCATGATCCCCTACTCTAGGCTCTGAGGCCAATAGCGGAACTGTTATTGGATAGGGGTTCGCCGGGATTTAGTCTTGGGGCAGTCGGCGGTGTGTCAAAGAGTATTGAGTAACGTCCGCCGGGATTTAGTCTTGGGGCAGTCGGTGGTACGTTACTGTTGTTTTGTAGTGTGTTCGCCGGGATTTAGTCTTTGGGCAGTCGGTGACGCAATGAGTTATAGCAGATTCGCCGGGATTTAGTCTTGGGGCAGTCGGTGAAATGCTATGTGTAAAAAAATGCGGTTATCGGGAGTTAGCGTTCGCACAGTCGATGCCGTGTCGAGTTAAAAACGTTTTAAAAAAATGGACCGAGAGTGTTAGTAGGGGTCTCGGTAGAACTCACTGAGATTGTATCTCATTGTTTATATGTTGTGGTTTTACAGATAAACAGGGAAAGTGGAGATCCAAGAGGCACGAGTAGGTGGTACTCGGATGGTTGCTGAAGATTTAGCTTTTATGCTTAAGTTATGTTTTCCCTTGTTAGTTATGTATCACGACATTATGACTTTAACTGTTGTAAAGTTATGTATTTATTTCCGCTTTCTTGTGCGATATTGAACACTGTAATTCACTGATGGTTTATGGTCTTATTTATGTTTAAGACTGTTCTGTTGTTATTCAGTGAAAATTTTTAGTGGTGTTCAGTATTTAAACAGGAAATATATCTCTGATGTTTTAGGAAAGGTACACTTGGGTATTCTTACTCGATAAAAATACCGAGGTGTTACATACTTTGAGTTGTATCTGCTCCGTCCATGATGAAACTTTGTGAACCCTAAGCATGTTTTAGATAAGCCTTTTCTGGACAAAAATAATTTTTCAATTTTTCATTTGCAATCATCTAGGTGGGCTGGTTGGGAACAATAAAATTGTATCATGGTTCTATTTCTACTTCTAGGGCTTTTTCACACACACGCCATTGAGACTGTTTTCAGTTATTAATACAATTAGAAGAACTGAAAAGAAACTTGTAACCTGGTTCTCCTGGTGACATTCACTGGATGTGCGGTTACTGGAGAAAAACGTCTGAGTTGGGGTATCAGAAAAAAAAAATATGCAAAACCAATTCAAAATGCAAAAATTGGTGCATTTTAAATGTCAAAATGAATGGTTAGCATATAAAATCAAAAAGAAAAGAAAAATGCTTGAATGCCCAACGTATAAAGACCCTCTTTTGAGACCCGATCTTAGTGAATGGAGGACCCAAACTTAAGAATGCTGGGGAACCGGTTCTATGATGACATTGATATCCTCTCTAAAGTATTGATACTTTAAAGTTGTCTCCCAATTCCACAAGAAGCCCAGATAGTAGTTCTCAAACCAAAGTGTTAGAATTACCCCACAGTTCACTTAATGTTTCGATGTGAAAATAATTTTCCTTCAAAATTGGCCTAAGGATTTACACTGTTTCTGCTTGAGGACAAGCAAAGGTTCAAGCATGGGGGAGTTTGATAAGCCTATTTTTAGAGTCTTTTTAATTGTTATTTTTATTAAGTTTTTTTTATTTTAATATATTTTTTTGAGCTATTTTACTACAAATGTTTACTTTTTATTTTCAGGTTTTATTTTGAAGAAAAAGAGAAAATATGAGCTAAAATGAAGAAAAAAGAAAATATTTGAGGAGGAACAATTTTTTAGACAGCACTAGGCACTCTGCAGGGCGCCAAGGGCGCCAGGGAGCAGCACAGCGCAAAACTGGCGCAGGACAGGGCGCCAAGGAACAGCACAGTGCAAAACTAGCGCAGGACAGGGCGCCAAGGAGCGGCACAGCGCAAACCGGCGCAGGACAGGGCGCCAAGGGCGCCAAGGAGCACCAGCAGCGCAAAACTGGCGCAGGACAGGGCGCCAAGGGCGCCAAGAAGCAGTCAATTTTGGCTGCGGCCACTTGCTGATTGCCATCTTTGCCAACTTGATTTTTCACTTCTTTTTGACCATTTTGCCCATCCACTCAAAGTGCTTTGTCCACTTGTTGATGGCTATCTTTGCCAACTTGAGTTCACACTTCTTTTTGACTATTTTGCCCCTCCACTCAAGTGCTTTGTCCACTTGTTGATGGCTATCTTTGCCAAACTTGAAAAGACTATTTTGCCCCTTCCCTCATATTTTCCTATAAATAGGACCTTGATCCTCACTTGTAAAGGAGCTTGAATTTTGTTAGAAAATCACTCTCAAAAACTCTCTAAGATCTATGACTTCAATTTACTCTTCATGTTCTTTATGATTCTTGCTTATTTACTTTCTTGCCCTTTTACTTTCTTGCTCTTTTAATTCTTGCCCTTTTACTTTCTTGCTCTTTTAATTCTTGCCCTTTTACTTTCTTGCTCTTTTAATTCTTACCCTTTTACTTTATTGCTCTTTTTAATTCTTGCCCTTTTACTTTCTTGCTCTTTTACTTTCTTGCCTTTTTACTTTCTTGCTCTTTTATTTTCCAAGTCATTTAAATCCCTTGCAATTTACTTTTTAAGCAATTTACTTTCTTGTCATTTACAATTCCGCTATTTATAATTTTGCAATTTTCTAAATTCCTAACATTTATTTTCTTGCCATTCTAACATCTAATTCCTAACTCATTTACACATTCCGCAACTTATCGCTTTCTTTACAATTCTTGCAATTTACACATTCCGCAACTTATCGCTTTCTTTACAATTCTTGCAATTTACACATTCCGCAACTTATCGCTTTCTTTACAAATTCTTGCAATTTACAAATATGCAATCTTCCTCTTCTCCTCTTTTGTCTACAATGATCATGAGTGAGTAGACTTTCTTAGCCTTGGGGTTTTTGGCAACAATCAAATGATGGCTTCCTACTAATTAATTCCCGAGACTATCTCCACCTTAATCGCTTTGTATTTTTAAATCTAATTTCATCACTTTTCATTTTTATTTCAAAACACCACACGATGTACCGAAAGGGGAAGTGTGGTTGTTGGATCTATGAAATTAGACAATAAAATCAACACATGAAAATAGTTTCGGTTTTATTGAGACACAAAAAGGTCTTTGCTTAATGGGTTCTAATAATAATCAACCATGAAAATAGGCTTGATAATTAGTTTAGAACACGCGTTTGTATTCCGAAAGGAAACTCTTGCTACAACCGTCGCCTTGTCTTAAGAAATATATCGTTCTTTAAACTGGAAAATAGTCGAAAGGATTAATAACGGAAACCTTATCATTTCGATGAAACTAATACCCCAAGTCTCTTTTTATCTTTAAAACATCAACAAAAACATTCCTTCTTTCTAAAAAGACTTTCTTTTCAGTTAATCGACTTTGGAAAATTAAATTGGTAATCACCTAGGCTCTCCCTGTGGATCGATAACTCTTTTATTACGCGACAAGACCGTGCACTTGCGGCCTATCAATGATATTCAAATACGGTAACTTAGAACACAGTAAACTATTTTGAGTAGTTTTTTTTTTATAAACAATGTTAGTGGGGGTGGGCGAATGTTAGTTTCCGGGAGTTGAACCCGGGACCTCCTTCTTGCACTCATTTGGTGCACTCCTTCGGTATCCCTTAGCTCACCAACTGAGCTACCTACTTATGATAGTGAAATAATAAGAGAGGAGTAGGTTTAAAATATAATTAAGTCCAAAGATATTTTTGAATATATGTTTGATTTTAATGTTTGTTTGAATCTAAATGATTTCTTGATGTTATGTGATTTCATTGGTGGTGATTTTGTTAGAATTCGTTTTAGGTTAGAAATTAAGGTTGAAAAGATAATATACGATTTAAACTGGGACTAAAATTATAAGTACCTAAGTCAAAGTAAGGGACCATTTTGAGGTTGAATAAAATTGAAAAATAGCACCATAACAAGTCTATACTGCAGCATGCAAACAATTTTAGTGGTGTATCTCATAAACCATTTTGTTCTGGACTTTTATATATATATATATATCATGGAGTAAAATATCTGCTTAGATTTTTGTTAATGGGCTGCATATTTTTTTCTTTGCTTGGTTCATAGTTGTTAAGGGGATTGCATGGATGGAACTTGTGTCAGCTGGAAGGTTGTCGAATGATAGTTGTTGCAGCTGGCATTTCATTCATTTTCTCCTTCTGGTTGTAATTTTTGCTAATTTCCATTTTGTCCTGTTTTTCCATGTTTCATGTGCTGCTATACAGATTTTTGAATATCTCACTAGGAGCGATGTTGTGGTTCTGAGTTTGACAATAGCAAACTAGTAGCTAGGAAATGTTACACTTGTACAATTTAATTCATTGGCAGATGAACTGGCAAAGGCAGGGGATTGCATGGATGGAACTTGTGTCAGCTGGAAGGTTGTCGAATGATAGTTGTTGCTGCTGGCAGTTCATTCACTTTCGCCTTCTGGTTGTAATTTGTGCTATTTTCCATTTTTTCCTTGTTGTTTTAGAAATTGTACTGAAGAAATTACTGGGATGAGTCGCGGACTAGGTCTCTCTCTTTAAGACGTTTCGCGGCACTGCCCAAAGGTGCAAGCAGACTATCAACCACGACGTCCCCAGGATAAAACAGCCCAGTTACGATTACCACTGTACCGTGATTAACCGCTCGAGATATACACCTCTCAATATGGTTTATAACTAACCACTCAGGAATATGGCTCGTAGGCCACTCTTAGAAAAGAAGAAGAAAGCGAATTTGGGAGGGAGAAGAGAAGAGAACTCGGTACTGCCTCGAGTTTTCGGTGTACTGAATTAATTGGGGGAAGGCCCTTTTTATAGGCTTCAATAGCCGGCTTCGTGCGCAAGTCAAGGGACTTCGTGCGCAAGTTGCGAGTTTCGTTAGGAACGGATCCTTCGTGCGCAAGTCTAGCTGACTTGGAGCGCAAGTTCGCAATGGCTCTGTCAGATAACGGCTAGTTCGTCGTATCTGGTCGGTTCAATGAATCTGGACAAGCAACGTTCCAAAAAAATTAATTAATTATTTTCGCAAAAATATTTTACACCTCACAGCCCAAGCCCGAGCCCGGCCGATCGGACGGCGGCGGTGGCGCACGCGCGTGTGGTGGTCAGTTAAAGTGCGTGCTTGTCCGTTCACAAAACTGGGTACCCCTTGGGCCCCAACCCAAATGTGTGAACTTCCCACTTATAAGCACTCTTCAAGTGCTTATTCCTAGCAATGTGGGACTTGGTAATTTTTAAATTCACACCAATGTTCCAACAATCCCCCACTTGAATTTAAAACAGTTTCAGAAGTAGCGTCAAACGCCTCCATAAGATTGTGCATAACCAAAGGTGTCGTACGACTTGAACCTTGCATAGCGGTTAAGATTTAGATTCAACAAGAGTGACTCGTAGTCTTGAAGTCTATCTCTAATCGTCAAAACCACACACAACCCTTTCCATAGGTGTATTCTCAAATGCCCGTGCGTTTATGGCCCTGCACGTCTATCCCAGTTTAGTGAACGCTCTAGGAATTTCTGCCCAAAATTCCATAGGAAGCGGCCCCACTTCCACATTCACAAAGGTGAGTCTATCAAGAGTACTCCTGTAGCTAGGTACTCCACTCCATATGGAGTATAGATCTCATTAAGAGTTTCTATTATCTCAACCTTACATCGCTTCAGGAATCATGCTTCTTTACTTTTAATAGCATGTTCATCTCCTGTCACTTCACAAATTTTTATTACCCTTTGAACCTAATTCTTGGGATCTCCAGTCTTTTAGGTCGGGTTACCATTGTGAGTGACTCATGGTTCAAAAGGCAGTAGTCCCATCTTTTGAGATGTACTTTGGACTTTCTCTCTGGCTAATCCTTTCGTCAAAGGATCGGCTAAGTTCTGATCAGTGCGTACATGATCCACTCTCACAGCTCCTTTTGTTAGTAGCTCTCTAACTGTGCTGTGCTTACGACGGATTTGTCGTTTCTTACCGTTGTAGTAACGATTCTCTATTTTTACAATAGCCGCGGTACTATCGCAGTGGATCAACACAGCTGGCATCGGTTTTTCCCATAAGGGAATCTCTGCTAGTAGGCATCTTAACCAGCTAGCTTCTTCACTGGCTGTCGCTAGTGCTATCATTTCGGATTCCATAGTGGACTGAGCCAGAACGGTCTGTTTCTTAGATTTCCAGGATACGTCACCACCGGCTATGCTAAATATATAGCCACTAGTTGCTTTGGAATCATCTGACAGAGTGTTCCAATCAGTGTCACTGTACCCTTCAAGTACAACTGGAAATCTCTGATAGTGTAATCCTAGATTCATGGTTCTTTTAAGATATCTCATGACTCTTTCAATGGCATGCCAATGCTCGATACTAGGTCGACTAGTAAACCTGCATAGCAATCCCACAACATAGGCAATGTCGGGTCTAGTACAATCAGTAGCATACCTTAGGCTGCCAATGATGCTCGCATATTCCGTTTGTCTAACGCTGTCACCAGTGTTCTTAAAAAGTTTGACACTTGGATCATATGGTGAACATGCAGGTTTATAATCAAAATAATTGTATTTCTTTAAGATCTTCTCAATATAATGAGATTGATCCAAAGAAATTCCTTTCTCGGACTTAGTGATCTTCATACCGTGGATTACATTAGCTTCTCCGAGATCTTTCATTTCAAAGTTGTTGTTCAACAATGATTTCACCTTATTTATGGCATGAATGTTTGTTCCAAATATGAGTAGGTCGTCTACATAGAGACATATGATAGTGCAAACGTCATTCTCAGTTTTGTAATAAATGCACTTGTCACTTTCATTCACTTTGAACTCATTCGATATAATCAAATTATCAAACTTCTCATGCCATTGTTTGGGAGCTTGTTTGAGACCATACAGAGACTTGTCCAACTTACAGACCTTGTGTTCTTGCCCATGGACTACGAAACCTTCAGGTTGCTCCATATAGATTTCTTCTTCTAATTCGCCATTTAAAAAGGCGGTCTTTACATCCATTTGGTGTACTTCTAAGTTATAAATAGAAGCCAGAGCAATTAGTACCCTTATGGATGTAATTCTGGTAACGGGCGAATATGTATCGAAGAAATCTATGTTCTCTCTTTGTCTAAAACCTTTGGCTACAAGGCGAGCCTTGTACTTATCAACAGTGCCATCAGGTTTTAGCTTCTTTTTCAGAATCCATTTACAACCAATGGGTTTGCTACCAGAAGGCAGGTCCACCAAGTGCCATGTCTTGTTAGACTCTAGAGAATCCATCTCATCATTTATGGCTTCTTGCCACAAGTCAGCATCCAATGAAGACAGAGCTTCCTAAATGCTAGTAGGATCCTCCTCTAATGTATAGACTGTGTAGTCTGGTCCATAGTCTTTAGCAACACGTGCTCTCTTACTTCTTCTAGGTTCTATTTCCCTTTCTACGTTGTTTTCAACGCTCCTAGGCACAGGAAACTTACTAGTTCCAGAGCCCCCACTATTTCTTGATTTAAAGGGAAATTTACTTTCATAGAAGTCAACATCGTTTGACTCAATGGTTACTTTTGCATTCAGGTCATAGAATCTGTATGCTTTGCTGTTTACTGCATAACCAATGAATACACATTCATAGGCTCTACTGGCAAGTTTGACTCTTTTTGGGTCTGGAATCCTTACATAGGCCAGACAGCCCCAAGTTCGGAAATAAGACACATTTGGCTGTCTTTTCTTTATCATTTCATAAGGAGAAATTTTATTCCTAGATTTAGGAACTCTATTCAGTACATAGCATACCGTTCTTAAAATTTTTCCCCACCAGTGTGTTGCAGCGCCAGAATTAAGCATAATCGCAACTGTCAATTCGTTAAGGGTTCTATTTTTCCTTTCTGCTTTACCATTAATTTCAGGTGAATATGGTGCAGTCGTTTCATGTATGATTCCATTCAACTTATAAAAGTCATTAAACAACTGAGAATCATACTCAGTTCCTTTATCGCTTCGAAAACACTTTTTTCTTTTTTCCAAATTGATTTTCAATTTCCTTTACAAAATTTTTGAACATGTCAAGCGCTTCACTTTTATTTTTCATAAGGTATACAAAAGTGTAGTCTAGGCAATCGTCAATAAATGTGATAAAATAGCGTTTACCATTTCTGGTCAAAGTTCCGTCTAGTTCGCAAATATCAGAGTGTATTAAGTCTAGTGGCTCTGATTCTCTAATGACGGATTTGTGAGATGATTTTGTAATTTTGGCTTGAGTACAAAATTCGCATTTATGAAAATCGGTTAACGATAGTTTGGGAATTATCCCTAAATTGCTCATATTCGAAATAATGCGCTTATTGACATGACATAAACGAGAGTGCCAAATATTAAAATCACACAACATATAAGCAAAAGGAAAAACTTTATTGATTTCAACATTCAGTTTGAACATGCCATCAGTGGCGTACCCTTTCCCTACAAAAGTACCATTTTTAGTCAAGGTATACAAATATCCCTCAATAGTTTGAGTAAACCCTACCTTATTCAGAAGGAAGCCAGAAACTAGATTCTTCCTTATCTCTGGAGTGTGCATCACGTCCTTCAAGATTAGAGTCTTTCCAGAAGTGAACTTTAGCTCAACATCTCCAATACCTGCAACAATAGTGGTGTGAGCATCGCCCAACAACACTTTCTTATCGTCAACTGCCTTGTATGTTTTAAACATAGCACGGTTATTGCATACATGGCGAGAGGAGCCAGTATCATTCCACCAGTCATCAGATCTACCAACCATGCTGATTTCAGAAATCATAGCAGTAAAGTGCTGCTCTTCAGTCAGATTAGCCTGCGGAGCAGGATTGGGCCCGTTCCTACACTTGCGTGCCATATGACCTGGTCTTCCACACTTGAAACAAAGGAATGGAAGAGAAGCATCATTCCTAGGTTGTGGTGGTGGTTGAGGCTTGGCAATAGGGGACTTTGAAGTGTTCCCATTCTTGTTGTTGCGGTTCTTTTGAATCTGATTACGGTTCTGATTCTTGAAAAGTTTGCCAGTTGGCTTCAGAACCGCTTCTGCTCTCTTGTTTGAAACAAACAAGATTTCATCTTTCTGATCTTGCTTCCGAGATTCCTCCTCAATCCGGAGTCGAGTAATCAAACTTTCCAAAGAAAACTCTTTGGTCTTGTGCCTGAGAGAATTTTTGATTTCCTTCCAAGCAGGAGGAAGTTTGTCAATAATAACAGCTACTTGAAATTGTTCATCTAAGGCCATGCCTTCAGAGACAATTTCATGAGCTATTTTCTGTATCTCATGTGACTGAGTCTCTACAGATTTGTCATCTGTCATCTTGAAGTTGAGGTAGCGGCTCACAACATATTTTTTAGTACATGCTTCCTCAGTGTCATACTTCTTTTTCAGAGCATTCCAAACCTCTTTGGCGGACTTGCAAGTGCGGTAATAATCATAAAGATCATCACTCAGTCCATTAAGAATGAAATTCTTACAGAGGTAGTCATTTTCGTTCCATAGCAATATCTCTTTGGCTGTTTTAGTCTGATCTTCCTGTTCGGCTGTTTCGTCAACTAATGGAATCTCATCGGTCAAGACATTAGCAACTTTTTTCATAGTTAAGAAAAAAATTCCATTTTTTGTTGCCAACGTTTGAAGTGAGATCCCTTAAACCGAAACGGTTTGTTGAAGTCGGAAACAGTGGGACCAGTAATCTCTTCGATAGTCATGGTTGAAAAGGAAACGTCTTAAAATTGTTGTTTTAGAAATTGTACCGAAGAAATTACTGGGATGAGTCGCGGACTAGGTCGCTCTCTTTAAGACGTTTCGCGGCACTGCTCAAAGGTGCAAGCAGACTATCAACCACGACGTCCCTAGGATAAAACAGCCCAGTTATGATTACCACTGCACCGTGATGAACCGCTCGAGATATACACCTCTCAATATGGTTTATAACTAACCACTCAGGAATATGGCTCGTAGGCCACTCTTAGAAAAGAAGAAGAAAGCGAATTTGGGAGGGAGAAGAGAAGAGAACTCGGTACTGCTTCGAGTTTTCGTTGTACTGAATTAACTGGGGGAAGACCTTTAGAAAAAAATAAATTAATTATTTTCGCAAAAAGATTTTACACCTCACAGCCCGAGCCGGCGGCGGCGCGCGTGTGTGGTGGTTGTAATACCCCAATTTTGTCCGCCTAATTGAAAAAATCCCAAAAATTTTATCGCTTCGCATATTGTTCTAAATGCGGGTGTATTTGGCACTCTCGTGCAACGGTTTTGTTTGACGCTCGCTGTTTTCAAAAAGGGGAATCCAAAAATAAATAATAAAATGATAAATAACGCGAGCGCGCATTTCGTTTCGAGTCGTGTGAGTAATTGCGTCGATGCGCGTTTATTTTCACCGCTTTCCTTTTAGAGAAGTGAGAATGGAATGAAATCGGTTTTAAAAACGTGCGCGCATGTGTATTCAAATCGCGTACGTGTTCCTAGTCTTAAGGCGAATGCGCGTTTCGTTCCGAGTCGTGCGAGTCGTCGCATCGGTGCGCGTTGTTTTTACCGCTTTTATTATCATAAAGAAAAATAAAAAAATAATAATAATAAATGGTAATAGTAAAATAAAATGAATTTTTTTATTCAGTTGTCCCTTCTATTGGTTTTGTTACATATATAAACAAAAAAATTAAAAAAAGCTAGAATAGTACAAAAAAGAGTCAACTCTTTGTTACAAAAAAATTTAATTGAAAAACAGCAAAAATAACAAAAGCAGGGCGCAGCCTGCTGGGGTTGCAACAAGATTGCAATTTGAGAATGGGGTTGGAGGTCCCTTCTCCTTGCCTCTTGGCTTTTTCCATTTTCTGTAAAAACACTGCTGCAGTGGCAGCAGCCCTGCTGCCATCCTTGCTGCTCCACCCCTGCTGCCAACAGCTTGGTCTCCTATGAGCTTTGATCCCCTGCTTCATACCACACCTACACCATAGAAACCCATTATAAATAGAGACACAGCAACTGAGTTATGGGGACACGAAAAAATACACTGAAAACACACAGAGCAATTCATACACAGCTAACACAACAACACACACAGTTTCAGCACACTCACAAACACAAAAATACAAGCAGAGCACAAATACACTAAATTGATGTTTGTTTCTTTTTAAGAAGAAAAGGAAGGGAACCAATAGATACAAAGAAAGGAACACGTTGGGCTAGAGGTTAGTTTTTTTGTCTAAAATGTAGGAAATGCATATTTGAATGGTTAGCTCTTATGTTTAATGATTAATTTGTGTTCCTTATATACTGTCTGTTTTTTTCTTTCTTTTCCAAACAAGAACAGTGTCGAATAAAACTAGTAACAGAAAGTAAAGATTAATCAAGAGGTAAAAAATTTATTTTGACTGAATCAGTTTCTTTCTTTCGGATGCAAAAATGAGAGTCCTTTTACTGAGAAATTAGGAACCAAGTAATGTTCAGGTACTTAAAAAAGGGAAGGTTTAACAATGTAAACAGAGATAAAAAAAATCAGAGAGGAAAAGAGAGAGTAGGGAGAGGGACCGTACCTCCGGCCGTCGCCCGTGGTGGCCGCCGCCATGAGACCACTGTCAACCCTCACCTCCCACAACCGAAACACCCCTACGACCGATCCATCTCCCCAACCGCACCAAAACCACCCTCAGCGACAGCCACCCAAAATCGCCACCGTCAAACCCGTCGGACCACCGTCAAACCCGTCGGACCACAACAACCACCACCGCTGCCTCTCCTCCTAACCGAAACCATCATTCTCACCGCCCTTCCCTCCACCAACAACCTTCACCCAGCCGCACCACCCAAACGACCACCATCGAAATCCCCCCTGTCGCATCAGCCACCACCCACGTGCACCGTCACCAGAACTCCGACGACGAACCCATCTAGGCCGCCGTGAACCACCGCAAGACGCCATACTCAACCGTCAACAAAACCATCCACATCAACAACCTTCTTCAACCGTCGCAAGGTGAGGCGGAGATGAGAGAGAACGAAATCGAGATCGGAGTGAGAGAGAGGGTGGCGCGGCGGAGAGAGGAGATGATTTTAGGATGGGATGAGGGAAAGGGAAGGATTGGCCGCAGCATGGAAGGAGAGAGAGGAGAAATTTTTTTAGGGTTGACACTTTGGGGGAGGGGCGCCGTGGAGAAGTGAAGAATGGAATTAGGGTTTCCATTTTTAGAGTTAGCTATTTATAGTGTACACAGCAGGGGTATTTTCGTCCTTTCACATTTTTTTTTTCAGATTATTATTTGCACCCCCACGGTTAATTTCGCACGCCTCCCCCCTAAGCCCATCAGAAAATAAAAACGCAGCCCAGCTTACAAAAACAAGCTGGGCTCACTATCTGCACCCCCTTTTAATAATACAGCCCTCCTTTTATTTACACCCTTATTTTATTATTTCACCCCCTGTTTCTCTTTTTAAATTTTATTTCTTTCCCCTAAATAAATTTATTTTTTTCACAAAACCTTTTTTTCCCAAATAATAAATTTTCTTTTCCCTAAACGAACTTATTTTTTCTCAAACTTTTTTAAATGATGGATAAATGTTGCCCCGAACAAAAATCAATCCAATTGCAAATTCCTTTCATCACGACGTTCTCTCCAGTTAAAACCAACGAAAACACTTTTCAAAAACAAATCTTTTCAAACGTCGAAATCAAAACTAATCATCACTAATGATCACTCGCGTCGTTGCCGTTTGATTGTGGGTGATGATTTCATTCCTGTGGGAGTTAGTAGTGTGGCCACTCTAAACCGCTGTTGTTTGGTCCTCACAAACGCTCTCCTTCAATTGCGAAAACCTTTTCAATGCCCAAAATAAAAACTGATTATCATTAATCATCACTCGCGCCGTTGCCGTTTGGTCGCTAATGATAATTCATTTTCATAAGAGTTAGTAGTGCGACCACTCTAAACCGTTGTTGTTTGGTCACTGCGAACGCTCAACCCCTTTGCGAAAAACTCCAAAAAGATTAAAAAACAAAAACCCTTTTCAGGACAAACAAGAACTACGTAGCTTTGAATTCTCCATCGCACCAGGAGATACGTAGGAGCGAGAGGCTAACTCTCGTCAAGCGCCAAAAATAAAAATTTTCATTAAGTCTTTTCATTTCTCTCTTCGAAAAAGGAGCAAATTTAAGTATTTTCCAAATCAACACCTAAGACCACACACCTAATTAAAGGTTCCCTCTCAGTAGAGAGGACGTGTGGGGTGCTTACACCTTCCCTGCACGTAACCGACCCCCGAACCCAAATTTTCCAGTTTCTAAAAGGCCATTCGCTTTCCAAAAAGGTTTTCTTCAATATTTTCCTTATAAAAAAATATTGGTGGCGACTTCATTGATTTTTTAAAAGTTGTAAACGAAGAAAGATTCCCTCGGGGACTTTTTCGGGCGCAACAGCTGGCGACTTCACTGGGGACTTTTCTTTTTAAGTGGGTCAAGCCTAACTAATTAAATGCGTGGTTTAGCGTGCTATCGACGTGATTTGGATACTTTGTTACTTATATCCCTTTTCGGTTTGCTCTTCTTGTCATGTTGCGTGCATGTGCATTTATTTTTTCTCCTTTCATGTTTATTTTTCCTCGTCTTTGCTTATGTGCTTAGTACCCTCATGCTTTTCCTCCCCATCTTGTTATGTTCCTCTCTTCTTGGCCCCTTTCTCGAGGAAAGCAAAGCACTTGATTATTGTTGAAACCCTAGGCTAGCTAATTCGATATTGAACCCTAGTGTAGACAACATGTTATCGCTTGCTATTGTTTGGACTGTTCTGGGTTTTCCTTCGCAGGTGGGGTATATGTGGGTAGTTTTAGGCGGTATGTCCCCGCTACACACACTCACCCCCTTATGATTATGAGCTTTGAGAGAGGCCTAAAACCCAAGGTCTGAAAAACACCTAGGAGAGTGGAAACGAGTAGTGACTGCCAATTGGACCGATGTCCTTCTGCTCTCACGAAAGTTTCAGCCAGAGTATGCTCTTTATGGTACCTCACACCAGATGGCATTCCATCGTTGTGGGTGTTATCATAAAAGAGATTTAGCTCTGGTAGCCTTTGCGAGGGAGTGAATAGAGCCACATGGGAGGATTACCCTTTAAATTGCCCTAGATCGTAGGTCTCACCCCTTTTTAGGTCACAAGGGCTTTCCAAATTGTGTGCTGCGTTGTAAACTAGGCACGTTTTCAAAAAGAAAAGGAGATTTTTCGAAAAAAGAGAAAATAGAGAAAGAGTTGCCGTTGTAACCTTTCTTTCGCCGGTCTGTACGAAGTGACATATGAACCACTTTATTTTAAAAAAAAAGAGGGAGTGAAAGAGTTACCGCTGTAGCCTTTCTCATACCGGTCCATATGAAATAACGTACGACCCGCATTTTCCAAAAAAACAACTTGAATCACTGCCAATAAGGACTGGTCTCTGAGTTACATAGACGTAGAACATCATCATCATTTACACATCATCCTTTGCATAAAACATACATTTTCGATAATTTTCGCATGCATCTTTGCATTTCATCATGGTTTGCTTGCCGAGAACCCCAAGTAATGAGAAATTTTTGTCATAGATACGGCATGGAATCTAGAAGAGAAACGGTGTATACTCCAAGGTACCCCATTGTAAACAAGGTAGATGTGACTAGTCTGAAAAAATGTGTTGACCTGATGGGACCTATTGAAAGGGGATCGTTTGACAATGCTTATGGGAACCTCCGGAAGTTGTTGTTGCTAGAGGTGCAGACTGAGGCTATCGCGGCTTTGAGTAGATTCTATGACCCAGAAATCAGGTGCTTTCTTTTCAAAAATTTTCAAATGGCCCCCACATTGGAGGAATATCAGCAGATTTTGGGTTTCACTCAGACAGAAGCTGTCCCCTACCGGTATCAAGAACAGTACTACACAGATGAGGGGTTCGCTGCATTATTGCAAGTGAGTGTAGAGGATCTGAAGCTCCAAAAGCAGAAGAGAAACAATGTGATAGGTTTCCCGCAGAGCTACCTCGAAGGTTTAATGGGAGCCTATGCTAGAAGTAAAAATTGGGTTGTCTTCAAGCGAGTTTTGGCCCTAGCAATTTTTGGGGTTGTTCTCTTTCCGCAGATTGAGAGGTATGTGGATGTGACTGTTATTGGTATTTTCCTAGCTTTTCAGAACAAGAGGAGCCCCATTAATCCAATTCCCGCCATCCTTGCTGACACTTATTCTGCTTTCACTCATCATTGTGACTTGAGAAGGAAGAAAATCTCTTGCTCTTCTCACCTGTTGTATGCGTGGCTTCTCATTCATGCCTTCACCAACCCAACACGAGTGGAAAAGTTGATTAGTTACGCTGTAACTTGTGAGGTGAAAGCTATGAGTATTCAAGAGTGGATCCAGTTTCTAGGGGGTCTAGATGAGCACTCGATCCGTTGGTATCTCTCATCTTGCTGGGAAGATAGGCCTAAGGTAGTCTTCCGCTGTGGTGGTTTTCAAAATGTCCCGCTGATGGGCACTAAGGGATGCATCAACTACAACCCGTCCCTGACTCTGAGGCAATTGGGGTATCCGATGAGGAATTCGCCTACTGAAGAGATGATATTCCCGCTTTACATCTTTGAAGGAGGACCAAAAGATGACAGTTTGCTTAGAAAGGTCTTGCAAGCCTGGAGTACGGTGGTTCGCATGGGAAAAGTAGAGCTTGCTCAGAGGACTAGTGGTATCACCTTCGCTCAGTGGCTCGGAAAAAGAATCCAGAATGTTCAACTGCCCTACCAAAAAGAGTTGCAAGTCGAGAGGGAAGTACTAGACGCCAGTGTCCCTGTTGTCGAAGAATTAGGCGAGGTTAAGTTGGCTCTGATGAAGGCAGAGGAAGAGAAGAAATCTTTGCAAGCTGAGATAGAGAAGATGGCTCTGAAGAACAAGAGGTTGAAAGAAGAAAATGCCCTGAAGTCTGCTACCATTGAGAGTTTCAGTCAGAAACTAAAAGGGGAAGAGGAGAGCAAGTTAGAAGTTCAAAGGTATCTGCAAGGAGCCAAGGAGGAAATCAAGAGACGAAGCTTGAAAGAGAAGAAGGCCCTGGAAGAAGCCAACCAGTGGAAAGAGTTATGGGATGAAGCAAAAATGGAAGAGAGAACGGCGAAAAGCTTGCTTGCCAAGTCAAAAAGAGAATCCCGCATGTTACAAGCTGAATGGGAGAGTAAGTTAGACAGTGTTGTGCAAGAGAGAGACTCTTTTGAGAACATCCTCAGGGAATATCAGCGGGCCCTAAGAGCAGAGCAAGAGGATTCTGACGAGTTGAAGGAGCGTCTTTGTCACATCAGTGATGCGTACCGGCAAGTGAGGGATGAAAGTCAGTATTGGGAACATCGCTATGTTGAGCTGCTCGGTAGGATTGAAGAGCAGGCGGTCATCATAGAGCTGAGGGATGAGGTTCAACACTGGAAGGGTAGGTTCTCCAAGCTATCAGAATTGGTCAACCAGGCTCTTGCGGATATGCCCAGGAGATTAAGAAAATCTGAGACTGAGATGTATCCCCTCAACACCCCGCTTGAGGTGTACAAATTTGTGGAGTACTGCAGAGCCCTAGTTGAGGAAGCCAAAGGAAAAGCCGGAAGTACCTCTACCAACAACAAGAGGAAAAAGAGTGGAAATGTCAAAGCCCTTTGTATTTGAGCTTCTTTATTGTAATTTTCCATTTTGTTTTATTGTACCTTTCCTTTTTCAATCATTGTATCAGAATGTCGTACTTTCGGATTCAGATTTTGAAGTATTTTGTTTAAATACACCTGTTTCGCTTCCATATTCCAATTTCAGTATAATCCAAAGAAAATGATATAACAAAAACAATCAAAGATTTACCTGCGTATCTATGACAAGACATAATACATTGCGATTCTCGGCAAGACAAACTAAACACGTATTCATTCGCATTGCATTCATTTATTCGTTCTTGTGTTCATAAGCGTGTTCCGTCAACAGAAAATTAGGCAAGCTGGTTAATCATCACTATTGGACGCGTCTGCAAGCAAGAAACATGGAAAACAATCAAGCCAACACTGATCAGAACGATCCGCAGCCACATCAGGATGACGGAATTCCAGGAGGTCCGGATCCTAATGATCAGGGTCAGCATGGTCAGAATCAGGGGAATCAAGTCATTCAAGCTGAGATGGAAGTCCTAAAGGCTCAAATGGCGGAGGTCATAAGAGTGCTAAGTGCCTTAAGAGATGTTGGCACAACTGAAGCTGCTGTCGCTGGGACGAACAATCCTCCTCCTCTTCCTGGGTCCGGGATCTCTCAAACCCTTCAAGCTGCGCAATGGCCTCCCTATGGTCTCCCACTGGGCTATACGCCTCCTACTGCTGATGCGAACCCTGGAAGAGATCCTTCGGGAACCACGGGGCACGCTCAGCCTAATACAATTGTGAATGAAGTTGGGACAGGGACGCATCAAGCCCAGATTCAGATCCCAATTCCTGTTATTACTCCAGGAACTCCGGCGGGTTTCAATTCACCAATAATGGTTCATCCACACGTACAGGGCCCAGTCCCTCAGAATATTGCTCACCGACACATGACCCCGGTCGTGGCGTCGATGAATAACCCTCACTATGGTGCCGGCGGTTTCCCACAGAATTACCCTGCCGAAGCTAGGAGTCAGTATCAGATGCTGGAAGAAAGGTTAAGAGCTGTTGAAGGGACAGGTTCCCGAGCCAGGAATGCCCATGAGTTGTGCTTGGTTCCTGATCTAGTCCTGCCGCCCAAGTTCAAAGCACCAACTTTTGACAAATACAGAGGGACAACTTGCCCAGTCAGCCATGTGACAATGTACTGCCGAAAGATGACTGCATATGCCCGTGATGATAACTTAATGATGCACTGCTTCCAAGAAAGTTTAGCTGGAGCTCCCCTTGACTGGTACATGCAGTTAGAGCCAACTAATATCCGTTGCTGGAAAGACATGGCAGATGCCTTCATGCGTCAATACCAGTATAACAATGATTTGGCTCCAGATAGAACTCAGCTACAATGCATGTCTAAGAGGGATAACGAGTCGTTCAAAGAGTATGCTCAGAGATGGCGGAACCTTGCGGCTCAAGTAAAACCCCCTCTGCTGGACAAAGAAATGGTCCACATGTTTATGGAAACCCTTCCTGCGGTGTATTACGATAGGTTGGTTGGCAGCGTAGCCTCAAACTTCTCTGAGATGGTGGTCACAGGGGAAAGAGTAGAGAATGGTATGCGGAGCGGAAGAATAGCTCAGGGCCCGACACCTCCTGCCGGTCAAAAAAAGCCATTTTTCGGGTCTCATAAGAAGAAAGAAGGTGAAACTAATGCAGTCATCGGAGCCAGTGGTCCGTCGCACAGCAACCCACCGCAAGCTATTTCAGTTCCTCCTCAGGCACCACTGGCACACCCTTTTCAATCAAATTATCAGTACCGGAACTATAATGAAAGGAAGCCTGTTGTCTTTGATCCCATTCCCATGTCCTACACGGACTTGTTTAATTATCTCATCACCAACAAAATAATCAGTACTCGTCAAATGAAGCCATATCAGCCTCCCTATCCCAGAGGGTACAACGCAAATGCCACCTGCGCCTTTCATTCTGGGGCAGTAGGTCATGTGGTGGAGGATTGTAAAGCGTTCAAATACGTGGTGCAAGAATTACTTGATAAGAAAAGCATATCATTTCAACAACCCAATGTAGCCACCAATCCGTTGCCAGGGCATGGAGGATCTGCTATTAATGCCGTTGGCCATCAGGAGGGTCAGTGTTTGGTTAGAAAAGTTGATTGCATTCAGATGCCTTTGAATTTTATCCATGCTGAACTATGCCGTTTTGGTGTCATCAAAGAAGGTTGTGCTAGGAAAGACGCCTGTGATAATCCTCGCTGCATCGGAGCCTGTGAAGGTTTTAAACCAATTCTCCAAGATCTCTTAGACAGACACCTGGTCCAAGTGGGAATCCAGGAGAAAGAAGAAGGTGTATTTACCTTGCAATCAGGCAATGGAGGCTTCAGGAGACCGATTGAAATTCCCTGCAATCTGAATTCCAGCCTAGCTGTGACGAGACCCTCGACTGTTGTTATTCCAGTACCTGCTGCTGCCCCTAGTGGGGAGACTAGGATGACTCCATGGAGCTGCAATGCGCAAATACAAGCGGAGGTCCCTAAAGGCACTCTGGATATAACAAACATTGCTGGAGGTAGTTGTATCACAAGGAGTGGAAGGTTGTATACTCCTGAAAACCTTAGAAGAGAGCAATCCAAGGGAACTGAAGAAAGGGCCCGTAAAGGAAAAGACAAGGAAGCTGTAGAAGTCAGGGATGTGTCGGACAAAGAAGCTCAAGAATTCCTGAGAGTAATGAGACAGAGTGAATATCGGGTGGTAGACCAGCTGAATCAAACTCCATCCAAGATCTCAATGCTCTCTTTGCTGCTTAGTTCAGAGGCACATCGCGCTGCACTGCTAAAGGTCCTGAATGAAGCTCACGTCTCTCATGACATTACAGTAAACCAGCTTGATGGTATTGTTGGCAGTATTGTAGCCTCCAATTACTTGACCTTCTCAGACACTGAGCTGCCTCTGGCAGGAAAGAGTCATAATCAAGCTCTTCACATCTCAGTCAAGTGTGGGGACCATATACTTGCCAGGGTGCTTATTGATAACGGTTCATCCTTGAATGTGCTGTCTAAGTCTACAATGGATAAGCTGGATGTAGACTGTTCATATCTGAAACCGAGCTCCACCTTGGTCAGGGCGTTTGATGGGTCAGTGAAGGAAGTTTTTGGAGAAGTGGAAATGCCGCTGCAGGTAGGCCCTGAAGTATTTTATGTCGTCTTTCAAGTGATGGACATCAATTCATCCTACAGTTGCCTGCTAGGACGTCCCTGGATACATGCGGCTGGGGCAGTGCCATCCTCGCTCCACCAGAAACTCAAGTTTGTGGCTAGGGGAAAGCTGATAGTGATCTCCGGAGAGGAAGAAATATTGATAAATCGATCACCACCTGAATATTATGTGGAAGCAGCAGAAGAGTCCTTTGAGACTGCTTTCCAGGGATTGGAGATTTCAAACGCTGTCTTCGTCGAAGGGGAGCCTCGGTGGAAGCCTAAGTGGTCCAGGGCTGACATGATGACTGCAAAGGTGATGCTGGGACATGGGTATCAGATTGGTAAGGGCTTAGGAAAAGCTGCTCAAGGAATCGTAATGCCTATCCAGTTGAGGGGTAATATTGAGAGGTTCGGTGTTGGGTACATCCCAAGTCTTGCTGATCGGGAGAGGCTGACATCTGACAGGAGGGAGAAATGGCTGGCCAAACTCAGAGGAAGGGCACCCAATCAGGGGAGAATAGTCATCGCTAATCTTAAGGACAACTTCCGGAGTGCTGGTATGCTGAACCCTGACCAGGTTAATATGGTTGAAGAAGGATCAAGCTCAAGTGGCCGTGCTGAAGGTCTGGTGCGCTGCTGCGCGGTTGGAGAGAAGCTGCAAAACTGGGAGATCATGGATTTCCCCGTATTTTCCAATTTAAAGTAATTATCATTGTAATGCAGATCCCTCGGCTCTGCCCAAGGCCTTGGGATATTTCATTCGGGCACACATGTTTTCGTCGAAAATCATCAATCAATAAAGTGTTATTTTGAATTTTCAATAAAATTTCTGTCTTCATCTTTTATCTGTTTTGCTTTTTCTTTGTTTTTATTCGCCGCTCCATTCTAATGCAGATCAAAAATAAGCTCTGAAAATAATAATGCCCATAACTCATACTGTGATTTTGATTACCCGGTTAATCAAGCCGAGGAAGATGTTGAGAATGATTGGGATACTCCTCCAGAAATCATGAGAATGGTAGAACAAGAAGAAAAGGTCATCGAACCCCATGAGGAGTCTACAGAAATGGTCAATTTGGGTACTGAGGAAGACAGAAAAGAGATCAAGGTTGGTACCGCAATGGAGGATAAAGAGCGCAAAAAGTTGATTCAGCTCCTGTTCGATTACGCCGACGTATTCGCATGGACATATCGGGACATGCCAGGGTTGAGCACTGATATTGTTGAACATAAATTGCCGGTGAAATCAGAGTGTCCCCCTGTGAAACAGAAGTTAAGGCGGATGAAGCCTGAAATGTCTTTGAAAATCAGGGATGAGGTCAAGAAACAGTTTGATGCAGGGTTCTTAGCTGTGGCAAAATATCCTGAGTGGGTAGCAAACATTGTCCCAGTCCCTAAGAAAGATGGGAAGGTCCGAATGTGTGTCGACTACCGTGACTTGAACAGAGCAAGCCCTAAAGATGACTTCCCTCTACCCCATATTGACGTTTTGGTGGACAGTACTGCTCAGCATTCGATGTTCTCCTTCATGGATGGATATTCAGGCTATAACCAGATCAAAATGGCTCCGGAGGATATGGAGAAAACCACCTTCGTAACCCTTTGGGGAACTTTCTGTTACAAGGTCATGCCTTTCGGGTTGAGGAATGCCGGGGCAACCTACCAAAGAGCGATGGTGACCGTATTCCACGACATGATGCATAAGGAGATCGAAGTCTATGTGGATGACATGATTGCCAAATCAAAGACTGATGAAGAGCACGTGGTTAACCTGCAGAAGCTGTTCGAGCGTCTCAGAAAGTACAAACTCAGGTTGAACCCCGCTAAGTGCACCTTTGGGGTTAGGTCAGGGAAGTTGTTGGGTTTCATTGTTAGCCAGAAGGGAATTGAGGTAGACCCGGACAAGGTACGAGCAATCCTGGAAATGCCAGCACCCAAAACAGAGAAAGAGGTTCGTGGTTTCCTGGGAAGACTAAATTACATCTCTCGATTCATCTTCCAGTTGACTGCAACTTGCGAACCAATTTTCAAACTGCTGTGCAAAAACCAAGAGATGAAGTGGAATGATAAATGTCAAGAAGCATTTGAGAAAATCAAGGTGTATCTTCAAAATCCACCCGTCCTAATGCCACCTGTGTCTGGCAGGCCCCTCATCCTATACCTCACGGTGCTAGACAACTCTATGGGCTGCGTGTTGGGGCAACACGATGAGTCAGGAAAGAAAGAACATGTGATCTACTACATAAGCAAGAAGTTCACAGACTGTGAGGCAAGGTATTCATCATTGGAGAAGACTTGTTGTGCTCTAGCCTGGGCTGCGCATCGACTGAGACAGTATATGCTGAGTCACACTACCTGGTTGGTGTCCAAAATGGACCCAATCAAGTACATATTTGAAAAACCTGCGCTCACAGGTAGAATTGCTCGTTGGCAAATGCTTCTGTCAGAGTACGATCTCGTGTACGTAACCCAGAAAGCGATTAAGGGTAGCACACTGGCAGACTACCTGGCACATCAACCGGTTGAGGATTACCAATCAATGCAATGTGAGTTCCCAGATGAGGACATTATGGCATTATTTGACGCAGGGAAGTCTCAAGATGATGAAAGGTGGAGAATGTTGTTTGACGGTGCCTCTAACATGTGGGGGCACGGAATCGGAGCAGTGCTGATCTCCCCAGACAACCGCTTTATACCAGTCACCGCTAGACTAAGCTTCTATGTCACAAACAATATTGCAGAGTATGAAGCGTGTATCTTGGGTATCCAGGCAGCTCTCGATCGGAAAGTCAAGAGGCTCGACGTGTACGGAGATTCAGCTCTAGTTGTCCATCTAGTAAAAGGAGACTGGTGTCATACCCCAATTTTGTCCGGCTTAGGTCAAAACCCTAATTTTCCCCACAAAAAAATAATAATAATAAAATGTATTGCATTTTGGGTCCTAGAAACCATTCCAAAGTTTTTGAAATCATTTTTAGGGTTAGAATGCACTTTTTGGGAAATTAGGGTTTTTAGGGTCAAAAAGGGCATTTTGGTCTTTTCTCACAAAAGGGTCTATAAAAATAATTTTTGCATGAAAATATTTTTCAACAAACCTCATGCATGCAAAATAGGACAAGCACATGTGTTATGAATTTTTTTTAGAAAAGAATAAAATCGATTTTATCATGCATATAATATATTCTTGATGAATAAGGAAGGTATCCATATTTTCAGGAAAGGAAATAATCGATTACGTCATATCCTTCCTTCAAGCAAATAATCGATTATCTACTCTGAAAATCAAGCAAATAATCGATTATCTACTTGTTTCATTCAAGCCAATAATCGATTATTTGCTCTAAGAAAACAAGCAAATAATCGATTATCCCCTTCCCCTTTTGAAGCACATAATCGATTATTAAGATGCCCATATTTTCAGGAAAGCAAATAATCGATTACCTTCTTATTTCATTCAAGCAAATAATCGATTATTTGCTCTATGAAAACAAGCAAATAATCGATTATCCCCTTCCCCTTTTGAAGCACATAATCGATTATTGAATCTGAGATCCAAGGCACATAATCGATTACATCTCCCAAGTTATTTCCAACATAATCGATTACCTAGTTTTCTAAAATAGATCAAATCTGATTTCCTATAAATAGGAAGCTCATTTTTCATTTCAAACACGCATTTTTCACGAGATCAGAGAAAAAACTCATTTTTGCGAGATCCCTCACATTTTAGAAAAAACTCTTCTACGCTTTATTTTTTCGCTCTATTCGTTCCGTTGGTCCGTCAGAGTCGATCTTCTGCAAGAGTTAGTCGGGATTTGCGATTTGTAATATCTGTCTTCATCAGAGGTATTTCAGTCTTTTCATTTGTTAATATTTAGTTATTGTGATCCATGTGATTTAAACTTAGCCATAGCATTTATCTACTCGTTCTTGTATATTATCGTCCATTGTTGATGACGAACCATATGATTCCCACTTATGCCTAGTGCATCATGTTCTAAGTGGGGAAGATGGTCTCGGGTGATTCAGCTTGCCCCTTTTAAACCCTTTCAAAAACATTTTTATTTAGAACTACGTTGCTTTGATTCCCGTTTGGGATACGTAGGAGCGAGTCACGTTCTCGTCAAGCGCAAGAAATAAAAATTCCTTTCATCCCCCCTAAACCAATCATTTTCATGAAACAAACAAAAATCATTTTTCAAACCCATTGTTGCTAGTAGCTCATCAGAGCCTCTGTTCGTTTAGCTATTAGTGACAATGTCCTTTTCTCCTAAAAATAATAAACGATGATCCATCATAACCTTTGTTAGTTTGATCATCGTACAAATCAATCTCTTTCGAAAATCACTTTCAAAAAAGATAATAAAAAACGAGTTGTTATCAATAGTCCATCAGAACCTTTGTTCGTTTGACTAAACGGTGCAACTCTCTTTTTGAGTATTTAGTAGTGATTCATCATAGCCTCTGCTAGTTCAATCATTTGCTAATGCTCGTCCTATTTCAAAAACTCACTAAAAAAGATAAAAAACAAAAACTTTTCAAAAAGACAACCAAGAACTACGTAGCTTTGAATTCTCCATCGCACCGGGAGATACGTAGGAGCGGGCCACGTCCCGTCAAGCACTTTTTCTAAAAACCTTTTTTTTCCCCCTTCTCACCTAAAATAAAATTTTCATTAAAGATTTCCCATTCATCTCCAAATAAGAAATAAATAGGCAAATCTAGGTATTTTTCAAATCAAACGTTAAAACCACACATTTAATTAGAGGTTCCCTTTCGGTAGAAAGGACGTGCGCGGTGCTAACACCTTCCTCGCACGTAATCGACCCCCGAACCCATATCTCTAGTTTCAAAAGACCATCCGCCTTGTCCAAAAGACCTTTTTTCAATGTTTTGGTCTTAAAATTAAAATATTGGTGGCGGCTCCAAAATTATTCCACGTTGTACATTGAGAAACCCAAGTCGGGATTTTTCGGGGTGCAACAGCTGGCGACTCTGCTGGGGACACTTTTTTTTTTTTAAAAAAAAAAAAGACGAGGGTCAAGCCTAACTAATTTAAATGTGTGGTTTAATGTATTGTTGATTTGATTAAAACCTTGTTTGCCTTTATTTCTTATCATTGATTGTAGGCGTATGCATTTGTGTTCTTCTATGTTTGTTCCCTGTCTCATCTTTTATTCCTTTTCTTTTTATATGTTTATGCCCATGCATTCTTCCAACCCCCATGTTCCCTTCTTTCTTTGCTCCTTTTCTTCAAGGTAAGCTCATGCATTTCTCCCCAATTCTATCATGTCCCTTCTTCTCAGCTCCCTTTCTGAAGTAAGTAATGTGTTTGTCGTTGGTACCCTAGGCTAGTAGTATTTGAATAATATTGAACCATAGGGTAGACAACATGCTATTATCTGGACTGCTCTGGTTTTCATTTCAGGTGGGGGTAGTACTAGGGAAAATGCCCTTGACACACACTACACTTATACCCTGTGACTATGTGTTTTGAGTGGGACCATAACCCAGGTCTGCAAAAACTTAGGAGAGTGGATTCGAGTAGTGAGAGCCCATCAGGACCTTTGTCCGTTTGGCTACTTGCGAAAGTTTCAACCAGAGTTGTGCTCTTTCATGATGCCTCACACCTAGCAGTTTGCTGCATTTGTGGGGAGTTTTGTGAAAGGGACTGTAGCTCTGGTGGCCTTGTAAGGGAGTGAATAGAGCTACATGGGAGGATTACCCTTTAAATTGCCCTAGATCGTAGGTCTCACCTCTTCTTAGGTCACAAGGGCTTTTCCAAAATTGTGTGTTGCATTATTACATCTAGTTTAGTTTTTTTTTTCCTTCAACGATTTTCGAAAAAACAACAAAATCAAAAAGAATATATTTCCCTTCATCAAATAAACCAGTGCGTGAGGCGGCACGTAGCGTGGCTCCTCAATTTTTGAACTTCCGTCCATATGCATCGCCTTTATCTTTTCCACACGCATCATTCATATCATAATTGCATCATACCGCATTCATTTACTTGCATTCATATTACATCTCATTTGCATTCTGCTTGCTGGGGATCACCAAATAGTGTACCGTCTTGTCATATGTGCATCAGAATAGAATCGAATAGCAAGGCTTCACTTTCTTCTCGCTTCCCAGTTATGAAGAAGGTTGAGTTGCTATTTCGATTCCTCGTTTACTTCACTTCCTAGATCAAAAACAAAAAGCTTATGCGCTTGTGACAAGATAAGGCACCTGTAGTTCCCGGCATCAAGAAAACATTGTACATACATTCATACATCCATTCATACATTTGGTTTGATTCTTATGTAATAAAAATCTAAACAAACAGATGAAAGGTAAGCTGGTTCACCAACACCGATACTCCACCCGTCTGCAATCAAGGTTTATGGCTAGTAATCGGAATCTTAAGAATAAGGGCCGCCGGAGCCAGGAGGAGTTAGTTGCAGAGGTTCTTAATCCTGAGCAGCTGGATCGGGAGAGTCAAGCTCCGAAGACTAAAGCTGAAGAAGCACAGATAACCGAAGAAATGAGTATGCTGCAGAGGGGTGAGGCCGCTGTTGGGGCTATCGCTGTTGAAAATCCTGGAGGAGTTGTTACTTTCATTCCTCCTAAATTCAAAGTACCTGACTTTGATCAATATCACGGCACTGGGTGTCCATCTAATCATCTGAAGATGTATGTTAGGAAGATGGCAGCTTATGCCCATGATGATAAAGTGCTGATCCATTTCTTTCAAAACAGTCTGACTGGAGCGTCTCTAGACTGGTATATGCAGCTGCCATCCTCCGATGTTCATAGTTGGAAGAATCTCTTTAAAGCATTTCTGAAGTACTACCAGCATAACTTGGACCCAGCTCCAGACCGGTCTCAGTTACAGTTTATGAGCAAGAAAGATCGTGAGTCTTTTGAGGAATATGCCCAGCGGTGGAGAAGTGTAGCTGCACAAGTGAAGCCCCCGTTGACTGAGAAGGAAATAGTGTCTATGTTCATGGATACCCTCCCAGCTGTTTTCTACAAACGTCTGATCGGAAGGGGACCTTCAAGCTTCTCAGATGTGATCAGAGTAGGGGCAAGACTCGAAGTCGAGATAAAAAGAGGAAGAGTCCCCTGCAATCCTATTGGCGCCAACAATGCTATAGGGGAACGAAGAAAGTCGCGTCAGTTTGACTCCATCCCCATGCCATACACAGATCTCTTTAACTGCCTCATCACAAGCAAGTTCATTACCACAAGACCAATGAAACCCGTCCGACCACCATATTTCAGAGGATACAACCCTAACAATACCTGTGCCTTCCATGAGGGAGCGGTGGGGCATGTCGTGGAGAACTGTAAAGCCTTCAAGCATGTAGTGCAAGACCTAGTAGATGCTAGGTGGATCTCGTTCAAACAGGACAGCCCAAGCACAACGACTGATCCAGTGCCAGATCATCAAAGGCCAGCTATCAACGCTTTAGAAGGTTCTGTCGGGAAATTGGTAAAGGACGTGAAGAAGGTTAAGACCCCGTTGGATGTTATCTACTCTGAGTTATGTCATGCTGGAGTGGTTAAAAAGGGGTGTTGCCATGAAGAAGGATGTGCTGATTCCGCATGCGTGGGGAATTGCGAAAGCTTTAAGGTGATCCTGCAAGACCTGATAGATCGGTGCGTGGTTCAGATAGGGACCCATGATATTGAAGATGAAGAAGAAATCAATGAGGAAGTAACAGTGGTGCCTGTGAAAGAGGGATGTTGGGATACCCTAGGGGAGCCCAGTGGAAAGTTTGATTACTTGGTCAGGTATGACGTTCCCGAGAGTGCTCAAATCCGAATGGAAGACATCCAGCCCACAGGATGGGATGAGGAAGAGGAACAATACGACCAAATTGTTGTCATCAATAACGGTCCTAAGTCAGAAGAGGGTGGTGCAAACCTGGTTTGTCGTTGCGGCGCTGGTGAAAGAATTAAAGAATTGAAAGACTGTTGATCCTCCTGGGACCTTTGATTTAAAGTAGTCATTTGTAATGCAACCCTGTGGCTCTGCCCAAGGCCACAGGACCAGTTGTTAAGGGCGCACATGTTTTTGTTTTCTAAATCATCATCATCAATAAAAATGTTGTTTTTGAATTCCAATCAATAAAAATCAATTCCTTTTCATTTCATGTGTCTCTTCTTTTCTTTATTATTTTTGCTTGCTTGTCTCACCTCCCATCCTGCTTTTTCGCCTCGGCAAAAAGCAAATCCACAGCAATTGTCTCTCAAAATAACAGTGCCAACGGTCCATATTTTGACTTTGATCACCTTATCAATCAAGCAGAGGGGGACGTTGAGAAAGACCGGGAAAATCATCCAGAGGGTTAATGAAGCAAGGAAAAAGGGTTATTCAGCGTCACGGGGAATCCGCTGAAGTGATCAACTTGGGGACCGCTGAGAACAAGAAAGAGGTCAAGATGGGTGCTCCAATAAAGGAAAATTAGAGCTCAAAAGGGAAATAAAGAAGAAGGGCAAGTGCATGAAAATAAGTGAATTATTGTCCCAGAGTTAATTTTTGAGGAAATAAGCAATCATGATTTGAAATGAAGTTGGACCACCATTCCATATCCAAGAACAAAATCCTCTCCTACCCACCGTAAGCCAAGAGAATCCCAAAAAGATAAACAAAATCCTTTCCGACCCATCTTAAGCCAAGAAAAAGCCAAAAATCCAAAAGTCACCTTAGACAAGGACCACCTCAGAAAAAAACAGTGCATCGTACTTTATCAGTTCACCCAAGCTCAAGAAAAAGAAGAAATCAAAGGGAAAATCCCAAAACCAAAAGAAAAAATACAAAAGAGATGTTACCACAAAACTCAAGAGGTCCTCGTCTCAATAAACCTTCAAACACTTTCTCATTTCCATACACCCCTCCTCTCATAAACCGCAAACACTCTCATTTGACCGCGATGAACCGCCCTCCACAGAACCTTAGCCAGGAATAAAACCTCCTAATACCTCATCAAGCCAGTTAACCATCATAAATCATCGATCGACAGCCAACACCGAATAAAAACCATCCTGCCATTAGCCCCAAATACCTCATTAAGCTTACTCATCTCTCCTCCACAAAACACCACAATCCCGAAAGGTCCATCCCGATCAATGATTGATTGCTGTTGTTTTCTCAAGGTTTTAGCTCAAGGACAAGTAAATTCATTTGTTTACAATATGCCAAGTGGGGCAATTCTGTCGCTCTTCACCCCTCCTACAACTGGGGAAATTGACCCTACACCTATCTCATCCCTTGTCGCACTCACATTCATTGAAATCATACAGGGGCAACCCCCTTTCTTCTCTAGTGTATGGGTCAGAAGCAGTCCTCGAGGTTGAAATACCCTCTCTACGAGTAGTCATGGAGGTCAAGTTAGAAGAAGCAAATGGGTCCAAGCTCGTCTAGATCAACTGAATCTCATTAAAAAGAAAAGAGTTGCTGCCCTGCGCCATGGCCAGTTGTACCAACAAAAGATGAAGGCAGCTTTCGGTAGGAAAGTCCGTCTCCGAGAATTCGGCGAAGGAGACCTTGTACTCAAAAAGATCCTACCTATCCGGACTGACTCCGTGGGAAGTTGAGACCCACTTATGACGGTCCATGTGAAGTCAAGAAAGCTTTTTCCAGAGGAGCGCCGATACTCATAAACATAGACGGCGAAGATCTCAGGAATCCAATCAATTCAGATCAAGTGAAGAAGTATTATGCCTAAAAGAAATAGATGAAAAAAGAGAAAGACAAGCCAAGTAAGAATTAGCTCGCTAGGTTGAAAACCCGCAAATGGCGACCTAGGCAAAATCAGAGCGACCCGGTGGATTGAAAACCCGCAAAGGGCGATCCAGGCAAAAATTAGGGTCTGAAAACTTAGGCATGAAAAGTAAAGAAAGGCATACAACTCTCCTACAAGCTTGGATGAGGGAGTGATCAAGGTCAAGGACATAGATGTTTGGCACTGTTCCACAGAGACAGACAGTCAGAATTCAGCTTCTCTCCTTTTTCGTGTCTTTTTACAGTTTAAACTTTCAAGTGTAATAAATAATCGGCGTAACTTCTTGTGCGACCGGTTTCCACATTAATAAAGTTCAAATTTCTCGTATTTGTTCACTCTTTTATTTTCTGCTTTTTCTGCTCAAAATAAACGTTTTATGATGATGATGGTCCTGAACTGTAAAACATGTGCATACATCATAAAGCATTGCAAATCATTACGAGATTCTTAAGAGTCCTGAGAGAAAGCACACCCTCAAAATCAGTCAATCATGCAAGAGAAAGCAACTACATCCACGATTGCTTCAAACCAGCAAATTCAAGACCAACATGCACTCGGCCCATGAGCCCCGCAAGTCCAACAGCTTCCTCAGTCTCATGTCATGAGTGTCGCGGGTTGGCTGAACCAGCAAAAATAAAAAATAAGCAAAAAAAAGGGGGGCAATAAACAAACACAGTCATGCATTACATTCATCATGCATAAAATCATGCATTTATCAGACATAAAAATAATGATAATAAAGTAAAGAAAAAGAGAAATTCAGGCATTTGCATTCATCATAAGAGAAAGAAAAAGAAAATAGCAATCATGGCATTTGCATCATGCATCGCATAGAGAAAAAACAAAACGAAGCCTTCCATTGCATACGCTGGTATTCCATGCGGTCAAACCAGACCTTTGTGTCCTTAAACCAGATCATTGTGGTCCATAAACCAGACCTTCGTGTCCTTAAACCATACCTTTAGGGTCCATAAATCAGACTAGTATGCAGACACAAATTGCTCCATAAACCAGGCTTGTCGGCCCATAAACCAGACTCGTTGTGATCCTTAAATCAGACTAATGTCAAGTCCATAACAAACAGAAACAAACAGAAGTTAGAACAAGAGCATTTCATTCATCAAAGCATCAATCACCGCATACATTTGCATTCAAACATCAAAGCAATACAGTTGCATCACATCAATACTGGCATCTCATAAATAAAAAAAAAGAAAAAAAAGCTAAAACATCCCATGTCATTCATCATTTCATGTTATTCATCAGCAATATTCACACTTCATAGAAAAAAGACAAAAAAAGAAAAGTTTTCCATTACATGTCATCTGTCATTCCATTAAAATACATGAGCATTCATCAAACACCAAAGCTTTGCATTCGCATACCTTTGTTTCTTAAAAGAGCAAAAAGAGGAACAAAGAGGAAAAAAGCAAAAGAACAAATAAAGTCAGGCATTGCATCCATCAAGCATATAAGGACAGTAGAAAATCATGCATTCATAAGCAAAAGAAAAAGAAAATCATGCATCGCGTACAGACAAGAGAAGAGAAGGAAAATCATTGCATTCATCAAGCATATAGGAACAGTAAAAGATCATGCATTCATCCGACATAGACAAAGGAAATAAGAAACTCATCATTCATCATAAAAAAAAAAAAAAGCAATCATGGCATTTGCATTGCATGCATTTATTCATTTTCAGCTACAGGTACAAAGAGAGGATGAGCACTTCGGTGTTAGCCCTCGCCCCCAGATTCCAGAAAATGTTCCCCCAAGTTGGGAGTTCAGAAAAAAAAAAAAAAGAGAAATAGAAAAGGAGAGAAAAGAAAAGAGAGCGCTCAAGCGCGCATTGCGGATTGGAGCACAGAGATCATCGCTCCCTTCTGCCCAGGTCTCACATCGTGTACGAGCAACGCGATGGACCGCAGCCCCATGTGAGGTTCAACGGAATAGTTGTATCAGCCTAAGATACAGTGGACGTCGTGCATTGATCAGTATATCAGTTCCGGAGCTGATAACGATCCCCCCCGGTCGCTCGAAAAGGCCAACAGGAAGAGCGTGCTCCTCAAAGCCACGTGCAAACTCGGATTCGTCAAGAGTCCGTTTAAGGATTACAGGTTTTAGGCAGCCTGGGCAATTTACCGCTTTCTGCACGCAAGTGCCCATTTTACTTTTCTGTTTGCACGCCAAGTGCCCATTTACTTTTCTGTCTGCACGCAAGTGCCCATTTTACCGTTTCTATTTGCACGCCAAGTGCCCATTTTACCTTTCAGTCTGCACGCCAAGTGCCCATTTACCGCTTTCTGCACGCCAAGTGCCCATTTACTGCTTTCTGCACGCCAAGTGCCCACTTTACCGCTTTCTGCACGAAAGTGCCCATCTTTTCAAAAAAATATAGAAAAAGAAAAAGAGAAAATTCGGGTTTCCCCAAGTAGACAAAATCGGTATAATTTCTGAATTCTTTATCTTCATTTTGCCTTGGAATATGTTTCGGCCAATTCATATTCCTCGTTAAAATTCAGATAAAGAGGGGCAGCTGTCATACCCCAATTTTGTCCGGCTTAGGTCAAAACCCTAATTTTCCCCACAAAAAAATAATAATAATAAAATGTATTGCATTTTGGGTCCTAGAAACCATTCCAAAGTTTTTGAAATCATTTTTAGGGTTAGAATGCACTTTTTGGGAAATTAGGGTTTTTAGGGTCAAAAAGGGCATTTTGGTCTTTTCTCACAAAAGGGTCTATAAAAATAATTTTTGCATGAAAATATTTTTCAACAAACCTCATGCATGCAAAATAGGACAAGCACATGTGTTATGAATTTTTTTTAGAAAAGAATAAAATCGATTTTATCATGCATATAATATATTCTTGATGAATAAGGAAGGTATCCATATTTTCAGGAAAGGAAATAATCGATTACGTCATATCCTTCCTTCAAGCAAATAATCGATTATCTACTCTGAAAATCAAGCAAATAATCGATTATCTACTTGTTTCATTCAAGCCAATAATCGATTATTTGCTCTAAGAAAACAAGCAAATAATCGATTATCCCCTTCCCCTTTTGAAGCACATAATCGATTATTAAGATGCCCATATTTTCAGGAAAGCAAATAATCGATTACCTTCTTATTTCATTCAAGCAAATAATCGATTATTTGCTCTATGAAAACAAGCAAATAATCGATTATCCCCTTCCCCTTTTGAAGCACATAATCGATTATTGAATCTGAGATCCAAGGCACATAATCGATTACATCTCCCAAGTTATTTCCAACATAATCGATTACCTAGTTTCCTAAAATAGATCAAATCTGATTTCCTATAAATAGGAAGCTCATTTTTCATTTCAAACACGCATTTTTCACGAGATCAGAGAAAAAACTCATTTTTGCGAGATCCCTCACATTTTAGAAAAAACTCTTCTACGCTTTATTTTTTCGCTCTATTCGTTCCGTTGGTCCGTCAGAGTCGATCTTCTGCAAGAGTTAGTCGGGATTTGCGATTTGTAATATCTGTCTTCATCAGAGGTATTTCAGTCTTTTCATTTGTTAATATTTAGTTATTGTGATCCATGTGATTTAAACTTAGCCATAGCATTTATCTACTCGTTCTTGTATATTATCGTCCATTGTTGATGACGAACCATATGATTCCCACTTATGCCTAGTGCATCATGTTCTAAGTGGGGAAGATGGTCTCGGGTGATTCAGCTTGCCCCTTTTAAACCCTTTCAAAAACATTTTTATTTAGAACTACGTTGCTTTGATTCCCGTTTGGGATACGTAGGAGCGAGTCACGTTCTCGTCAAGCGCAAGAAATAAAAATTCCTTTCATCCCCCCTAAACCAATCATTTTCATGAAACAAACAAAAATCATTTTTCAAACCCATTGTTGCTAGTAGCTCATCAGAGCCTCTGTTCGTTTAGCTATTAGTGACAATGTCCTTTTCTCCTAAAAATAATAAACGATGATCCATCATAACCTTTGTTAGTTTGATCATCGTACAAATCAATCTCTTTCGAAAATCACTTTCAAAAAAGATAATAAAAAACGAGTTGTTATCAATAGTCCATCAGAACCTTTGTTCGTTTGACTAAACGGTGCAACTCTCTTTTTGAGTATTTAGTAGTGATTCATCATAGCCTCTGCTAGTTCAATCATTTGCTAATGCTCGTCCTATTTCAAAAACTCGCTAAAAAAGATAAAAAACAAAAACTTTTCAAAAAGACAACCAAGAACTACGTAGCTTTGAATTCTCCATCGCACCGGGAGATACGTAGGAGCGGGCCACGTCCCGTCAAGCACTTTTTCTAAAAACCTTTTTTTCCCCCTTCTCACCTAAAATAAAATTTTCATTAAAGATTTCCCATTCATCTCCAAATAAGAAATAAATAGGCAAATCTAGGTATTTTTCAAATCAAACGTTAAAACCACACATTTAATTAGAGGTTCCCTTTCGGTAGAAAGGACGTGCGCGGTGCTAACACCTTCCTCGCACGTAATCGACCCCCGAACCCATATCTCTAGTTTCAAAAGACCATCCGCCTTGTCCAAAAGACCTTTTTTCAATGTTTTGGTCTTAAAATTAAAATATTGGTGGCGGCTCCAAAATTATTCCACGTTGTACATTGAGAAACCCAAGTCGGGATTTTTCGGGGTGCAACAACTGGGAAACAAGAAATTCTGATTTGATTCCTTACCGTGACTACATTCAAGAATTAATCAAGCCCTTTGAGGAAATCACTTTCCAACACATACCCCGCAGCGAGAATCAGTTGGCCGATGCCTTGGCAACTTTGTCCTCTATGTTCAACGTCAGCTGTGACAAAAGTCTGACGACTGTCAGAATCCAGCACAGAGAACAGCCTGCTTATCACTACTGTATGGCAGTCGAAGAGGGATCAGATAGTAAGCCTTGGTACCATGACATCAAGCAGTATATCACAAACAGAGAGTATCCTCCCGGAGCTACAGAGAATGACAAGAGAACCCTCAGGAGGCTGTCAACAGGTTTCTTCTTGAGTGGAGACGTCCTTTACAAGAGAAACCATGACTTGGTACTCCTCAGGTGTGTAACAGGAGAAGAATCAGTAAAGATTATGCGAGATGTTCATGAAGGCTCATTTGGGGTTCATTCCAACGGGCACGCAATGGCTAGAAAAATCCTGAGAGCTGGATACTACTGGTTGCAGATGGAATCAGACTGTTACAGTTTTGTGAGGAGATGCCATAAATGCCAAATCTATGCAGATCACACCCATGTACCTCCAACGTCTCTGAATGTTTTGAGCGCACCATGGCCATTCTCAATGTGGGGCATGGACATCATTGGCCCCTTTGAACCCAAAGCTTCCAATGGTCACCGTTTCATTCTGGTCGCTATTGACTACTTCACTAAGTGGGTGGAGGCTGCTTCTTATCCCAATGTAGCGAGCTCAGTGATTGCTAAGTTCATCAAGAAAGACTTGATTTGCCGCTACGGCCTTCCAAACAAGATTATCACAGACAACGGTAGTAATTTGAACAGCAGAGTGATGAAGGATTTGTGTAAAGACTTCAAAATACAACATCACAACTCTTCTCCCTACCGCCCAAAGATGAATGGGGCAGTTGAGGCAGCTAACAAGAACATCAAGAAGATTGTGCAAAAGATGGTGGTAACCTACAAGGATTGGCATGAGATGCTCCCATTTGCCCTGCATGGTTACAGAACCTCAGTACGCACCTCAACAGGGGCAACCCCTTACTCCCTGGTTTATGGGTCAGAGGCAGTTCTCCCCATTGAGGTTGAAATACCATCCCTGCGGGTGTTAATGGAGACAAAACTTGATGAAGCAGAATGGGTTCAGTCTCGTCTTGACCAGTTGAATCTCATGGATGAAAAACGGGTGGCCGCAATGTGTCATGGACAGTTGTACCAACAGAGGATGAGGAGGGCTTTTGACAAGAAAGTCCGTCCTCGCGAATTCCAAGAAGGAGATCTTGTGCTCAAGCAGATCTTGCCGATTCAGACCGACTCTAGGGGCAAATGGGCTCCCAAATATGAAGGACCTTATGTGGTGAAGAAGGCATTCTCAGGAGGAGCTTTAATTCTGGCAAACATGGACGGAGATGAGATCCCAAATCCAGTGAACTCAGATGTGGTCAAGAAGTATTATGCCTAGAAAAATAGACAAAAAAAGAGAAAGATAAGCCAAGGAAAATCAGCTCGCTAGGTTGAAAACCCGCAAAGGGCGACCTAGGCAAAATCAGAGTGGCCCGGTGGATTGAAAACCCGCAAAGGGCGATCCAGGCAAAAATTAGGGTCAGAAAACTTGGGCTTGAGAAAAGAAAAAGGCAGTCAGCGTTCCAAAGGTTCGGATAAGGGGGTGATCAGTATTATGAGTATGGATGGTGGGCACCGTTACTTCAGAGATGGAACCACGAGATCTGTTCCTTTTGCTTGTATTTTTTGTAGTTTAAAAGAAAGATTGCAATGCACTTTCGATTGGCGTGACTTTCTGCACGTCCAATTTCTATATCAATAAAAGTCCAACTTTTCTTTCATATGCGTTCTTTTCGTGTCTCTGCTTTCATCTATTCAGTTTCTTTCAAAATAATAACTTTTATGATTGATGAAATCGAATTGCAAAACACGTGCACATTCAGAGCATTACAGGATCATTGCGAAATCTTTGAAAAAATACAGAAAGAAGTGATTTCCCAAGTGAATAAAATTGCGAAAAAGTCGTGACGAACCAGTGTGCAATCCTCGCGGGATCATCGTCCTGGAACAGCCTCCGTCCAGCAGATCGATTTAACCAGCAAAAAAAGAGTGCCAAATAAGAAAAAAAAACACATAAGCAGAAAAAAGAAAGCTGCTTAAAGAAAACAAACAGAATAAACAAAAAGTAAAAAGTTACAGGAGACGGAACATAAAAAGAACACAACGTCTTCATATCATTCATCATCCTCATATCATCCATACCATTCGTCACTCCATGGCATCGAACGGTAGTGCATTACACTTTCAAATGCGCATAAATCAATCATTGCATTCATGTGCACCCAAATACCCAAGTGCATGCATTTCATGCACCATCCAAGAGAGAAGTTACTTCGGACCAGAGAGTCCCAAAATCTCATTTTTAGAAAATCACCACAACACAGAGTTAGTAAACTCCATCAACACAGAGTTAGTAAACTCCATCAACACAGAGTTAGTGAACTCCTTCCACAGATCACAACATCGTGTACGAGCGCGCGATGGATCCATCAGACTTCGTTAAGTCCTTCGGATTAGTTGTGTCAGCCTAAGGCATAGCGTAAATCCATTGATCAAATCAGTTCCGGACCTGATGTTGATCGGCCGCTCGAAAAGGCCACCCCCAGAGCTCGGACTCGACAAGAGTCCGTTAGAAGGTTTTAGGCAACCTCCGAATTCCCAATTTACCGCTTTTCCCAATTTACCGCTTTTCCCAATTTACTGCTTTCCCGTTAATGCGACAAGTGTTAACCCCCCTTTTCTCAAAAGGAAAATAACAAAAAGAAAATTTGAGCTTTTCTGGAGCGGACAAAATTAGTATTATTCCTATATCTTTATTTCCATTTCACCAACAAATATGAAAAGGCCAATTCATATTTCTTGGCGAGATGTGAAATAAAGAGGGGCAGCTGTAATACCCCAATTTTGTCCGCCTAATTGAAAAAATCCCAAAAATTTTATCGCTTCGCATATTGTTCTAAATGCGGGTGTATTTGGCACTCTCGTGCAACGGTTTTGTTTGACGCTCGCTGTTTTCAAAAAGGGGAATCCAAAAATAAATAATAAAATGATAAATAACGCGAGCGCGCATTTCGTTTCGAGTCGTGTGAGTAATTGCGTCGATGCGCGTTTATTTTCACCGCTTTCCTTTTAGAGAAGTGAGAATGGAATGAAATCGGTTTTAAAAACGTGCGCGCATGTGTATTCAAATCGCGTACGTGTTCCTAGTCTTAAGGCGAATGCGCGTTTCGTTCCGAGTCGTGCGAGTCGTCGCATCGGTGGGCGTTGTTTTTACCGCTTTTATTATCATAAAGAAAAATAAAAAAATAATAATAATAAATGGTAATAGTAAAATAAAATGAATTTTTTTATTCAGCTGTCCCTTCTATTGGTTTTGTTACATATATAAACAAAAAAATTAAAAAAAGCTAGAATAGTACAAAAAAGAGTCAACTCTTTGTTACAAAAAAATTTAATTGAAAAACAGCAAAAATAACAAAAGCAGCGCGCAGCCTGCTGGGGTTGCAACAAGATTGCAATTTGAGAATGGGGTTGGAGGTCCCTTCTCCTTGCCTCTTGGCTTTTTCCATTTTCTGCAAAAACACTGCTGCAGTGGCAGCAGCCCTGCTGCCATCCTTGCTGCTCCACCCCTGCTGCCAACAGCTTGGTCTCCTATGAGCTTTGATCCCCTGCTTCATACCACACCTACACCATAGAAACCCATTATAAATAGAGACACAGCAACTGAGTTATGGGGACACGAAAAAATACACTGAAAACACACAGAGCAATTCATACACAGCTAACACAACAACACACACAGTTTCAGCACACTCACAAACACAAAAATACAAGCAGAGCACAAATACACTAAATTGATGTTTGTTTCTTTTTAAGAAGAAAAGGAAGGGAACCAATAGATACAAAGAAAGGAACACGTTGGGCTAGAGGTTAGTTTTTTTGTCTAAAATGTAGGAAATGCATATTTGAATGGTTAGCTCTTATGTTTAATGATTAATTTGTGTTCCTTATATACTGTCTGTTTTTTTCTTTCTTTTCCAAACAAGAACAGTGTCGAATAAAACTAGTAACAGAAAGTAAAGATTAATCAAGAGGTAAAAAATTTATTTTGACTGAATCAGTTTCTTTCTTTCGGATGCAAAAATGAGAGTCCTTTTACTGAGAAATTAGGAACCAAGTAATGTTCAGGTACTTAAAAAAGGGAAGGTTTAACAATGTAAACAGAGATAAAAAAAATCAGAGAGGAAAAGAGAGAGTGGGGAGAGGGACCGTACCTCCGGCCGTCGCCCGTGGTGGCCGCCGCCATGAGACCACTGTCAACCCTCACCTCCCACAACCGAAACACCCCTACGACCGATCCATCTCCCCAACCGCACCAAAACCACCCTCAGCGACAGCCACCCAAAATCGCCACCGTCAAACCCGTCGGACCACCGTCAAACCCGTCGGACCACAACAACCACCACCGCTGCCTCTCCTCCTAACCGAAACCATCATTCTCACCGCCCTTCCCTCCACCAACAACCTTCACCCAGCCGCACCACCCAAACGACCACCATCGAAATCCCCCCTGTCGCATCAGCCACCACCCACGTGCACCGTCACCAGAACTCCGACGACGAACCCATCTAGGCCGCCGTGAACCACCGCAAGACGCCATACTCAACCGTCAACAAAACCATCCACATCAACAACCTTCTTCAACCGTCGCAAGGTGAGGCGGAGATGAGAGAGAACGAAATCGAGATCGGAGTGAGAGAGAGGGTGGCGCGGCGGAGAGAGGAGATGATTTTAGGATGGGATGAGGGAAAGGGAAGGATTGGCCGCAGCATGGAAGGAGAGAGAGGAGAAATTTTTTTAGGGTTGACACTTTGGGGGAGGGGCGCCGTGGAGAAGTGAAGAATGGAATTAGGGTTTCCATTTTTAGAGTTAGCTATTTATAGTGTACACAGCAGGGGTATTTTCGTCCTTTCACATTTTTTTTTTCAGATTATTATTTGCACCCCCACGGTTAATTTCGCACGCCTCCCCCCTAAGCCCATCAGAAAATAAAAACGCAGCCCAGCTTACAAAAACAAGCTGGGCTCACTATCTGCACCCCCTTTTAATAATACAGCCCTCCTTTTATTTACACCCTTATTTTATTATTTCACCCCCTGTTTCTCTTTTTAAATTTTATTTCTTTCCCCTAAATAAATTTATTTTTTTCACAAAACCTTTTTTTCCCAAATAATAAATTTTCTTTTCCCTAAACGAACTTATTTTTTCTCAAACTTTTTTAAATGATGGATAAATGTTGCCCCGAACAAAAATCAATCCAATTGCAAATTCCTTTCATCACGACGTTCTCTCCAGTTAAAACCAACGAAAACACTTTTCAAAAACAAATCTTTTCAAACGTCGAAATCAAAACTAATCATCACTAATGATCACTCGCGTCGTTGCCGTTTGATTGTGGGTGATGATTTCATTCCTGTGGGAGTTAGTAGTGTGGCCACTCTAAACCGCTGTTGTTTGGTCCTCACAAACGCTCTCCTTCAATTGCGAAAACCTTTTCAATGCCCAAAATAAAAACTGATTATCATTAATCATCACTCGCGCCGTTGCCGTTTGGTCGCTAATGATAATTCATTTTCATAAGAGTTAGTAGTGCGACCACTCTAAACCGTTGTTGTTTGGTCACTGCGAACGCTCAACCCCTTTGCGAAAAACTCCAAAAAGATTAAAAAACAAAAACCCTTTTCAGGACAAACAAGAACTACGTAGCTTTGAATTCTCCATCGCACCAGGAGATACGTAGGAGCGAGAGGCTAACTCTCGTCAAGCGCCAAAAATAAAAATTTTCATTAAGTCTTTTCATTTCTCTCTTCGAAAAAGGAGCAAATTTAAGTATTTTCCAAATCAACACCTAAGACCACACACCTAATTAAAGGTTCCCTCTCAGTAGAGAGCACGTGTGGGGTGCTTACACCTTCCCTGCACGTAACCGACCCCCGAACCCAAATTTTCCAGTTTCTAAAAGGCCATTCGCTTTCCAAAAAGGTTTTCTTCAATATTTTCCTTATAAAAAAATATTGGTGGCGACTTCATTGATTTTTTAAAAGTTGTAAACGAAGAAAGATTCCCTCGGGGACTTTTTCGGGCGCAACAGTGGTCAGTTAAAGTGCGTGCTTGCCCGTTCACAAAACTGGGTACCCCTTGATAAAGTGCATGATGGAAAGCAATTGCCTATGTGTTTTCTTGATAAATTTCCACGTGCCTATGCTATATGCATGTCTCAGTCCAGTATAATTCTTTTCAAACTTATTAATAGATCTTAGGTGATCCTTTACGTGGTCCAACCCTTCCTTTTACTAATACATAGGGTTATTTACTAAAATGAATTTCAGTTAGTCATTCATATCGGGCTTTTACATTCTGCATGTGGTTTCATACAATGAATTTTCTCAACTAGGGCGAGCTCTAGGTTCAAGTCCTGGTGATCGGCTCCCTCCTCAGAGTCAGGAGTTTCGGTTTCTTCTTTTTTCACGTACTGGGCGAGCTTCCCTTTGCGAATTAGTTCTTCAATGTCGTCCCTTAGGGTGTTGCATTTGTTGGTGGCGTGCCCATAACCTCTGTGAAACGACCTTGTCAGGGTCGGGACTCGCGAGATGTTCCCTCAGTTTGGGCTCGCTCCTGCCATGGTTCCCTTTGCCCAGACACCCTTTTGACCCTGGTGTTACCAAGTGGCTTCAGTCTCAAGAGGGGGGGTGAATTGAGATTTAAAAACTTTTCAGATCTTTCGAAAACGTTTTTCCCCTTTTCAATGACTTAGATCAATTTTCGCGCAGGTTAAGTGGAAGCGAAGGAATTAGAATATAAAGCAGTAAAGTAGAATAACAGTAAAGCAGGAAAGCAGTAAAGCACGCAGATATTTATCCTGGTTCGGTCACCTCCTAGTGACCTACGTCCAGTCCTCACACCCTTGTGAGATTTTCCACTAACACAACAAGGCTTACAGGTGCCTTGGAAAACCTTTACAGACTCAGGCACTCTCCTCCTAGGATACCCCACCTATAGAGAGCCCTCAGATCTAATATAACAATAACAAGAGATACCCCACCCCTGTTACAATCAACTGCCCTAGAAAGATATCTCACTTCCTAGTACATGCAGCTACCCTAGAGAGATAGCCCACTCCCTAGAACAAAACACAACAATTAAATAATAAACAATTGTAAATGCAGAAATACCTCTAGTGTAGGCAGATATTACAACTTGAAGAATACAACCCCAACTAACTCTTAGCAACAGATCAGCTCAGACAGACCAACGGTGCGTGACGAGCAAAAGTATAAGCGTGAAGAGTTTTCTCAAAAGTTTTCTGTTTCATGCAAGTGGGTTGAGTTGTGTGTTGTGTAAAATGAATCGTGAAGCACTGCCTATTTATAGGCTATGAGGAATTCATTTTTACGTTGAAAATAGTGTAGGAATCGATTCTTTGTTAAAATGTATTTGATCTAGGAATCGATTTATTTAGGTGAGGAATCGATTTATCTTTGTTTGGAAAATATGGGAAATCGATTCTTGAGTGCCATGGAAAGCTAGGAATCGATTCTATACTAAGTGAAAATATGTAGGAATCGATTTTCAGCTTGCCTGAGACAAGTGGGAATCGATTCTCAGTTGTTTGCAAAAGATTGGGAATCGATTCTTCCCTTAAAAGTTATTTGGCTCAGAAATCGATTTGTGTATTGAAAAAACATGGCCTGACAATCGATTCTATCTTTTCTATTTTACCTGAAAATCGATTTTGATATTTGTTTATGCATGAGGAAATCGATTTTGTTATTTTAAAAGGTGATAAGAATGTTTACGTAAATATGCATGCAACTTTAAAAAACTTTGTGAGTGTGTGAGACTTTGAGATACGAGCTGACCTTTGAAAGAGCTTACACTTTTTCCTAAGACACACCCAAACCCTAAGGACTACCCTTATATTTAAGGACTACCCTTAAACTTGAATCTTCAGTTCTTGGCTTGCTTGTCTTGGATTGATTTTGACGATTAGTCACTTTGACCGTCAACTTTACCTTTGTCTTTTTCATCATCAAAACACATCCTGCAATATTAGTTTACCTGCAACAGAAGGTATCCACATTCTCCCCCTTTTTGATGATGACAAAACATTAACTTATCTCAAGGTGGGAGGTTAGTTCAAACAGATAATGTATATGATACTCCCCCTATCATGATGCTCCCCCTGTTTTATTGACTGTATGCAAGTAAATGCAAATGCATACTGAATATTAAAACTTTATTCTAAATATTAAAAACTCTATTCTTCTCCCCCTTTTTTTCATGATCAAAGAGGGCAACAAAAAAAATGCGAATCAAATAGCACAGTCATTTAAAAAAAAAAAATTTAATCATTGCATTATACCAATTTGGTAATCAAAAAGAGCTAACAGTCATAGGTTAATAAGAAAAGGGTTATGCCAACAGGGCACAAAACATAAAAATAAAATGCTGACTCATAATTTTATCTAAAGATCTTGCATCCAATGCGAAAAGGAACTGTTTCGAGCCTCAAATTCTGTTAGTCGATTGTTTAAGGCAGTAATCTCGCGACTGTGGGTCTCTCTGGAAAGGATGATTTCTTTTTTTAATTCTTCCAGCCTTTCGTGCTGTTCTTCTTGAAAGATGTTGAGTGCATGCAAGAAGTGATTGAGAGCTGTGGATGGGGCTGCAGCAGCAGCAGTTTGGTTTGGTTCTGTTTGACCATCCTCATGTATGGTGGAGTTTGTGTTCGGACCAGGTGGCCTGTTTGGATCATATTCTTGGGATGATGCTATGCCTATGGAGGAGTGATGCCATGTATCTCCAGATTGGATGAATTGCATCTGGTTTAAGGTGGAGGTGTTTATCATGTGATAGGCTGCTTTCCCTTTTATGATTTTCTCCCCTAAGAATGGAATGTTGAAATGTTGGAGGAGTTTTGTAATGAGGACACAGTATGGAAGAGGTTTGTCGCTTGTCTTTGTGTGACGAATCATGTGGCTTACGATCAGATGTGCCCAGTTTATGTTCTTCCGGTGTTTGATTCCCCAAAGTAAAATAACTTCATCATAGGTTACCTGAGCAATGTTTGAGGTTTTCGGAAGGATTGTTCGGGCTATGGTGTAGTGGAGAAGCCGATTTTGGGTTGTGAGTGATTTTGCTAGAATAGGCTTTTTACCAACTTCGGCCAGAGCATGACAGATAGATATGCAAGTATCTCCTAGGTCGAATTCGGGCCAAGATTCCGGAGGGTTCATATGGATCAATTTCTCACCATCACAAGGTAAGCTGGTGAGATTACTGAACTGAGCTAGGGTGAGGTGGATTTTGGTTCCTTTTAGTTCAGCTGATAGCGTTTCAGTTGTATCGTTGTAGCTAAGAGTGGTGTAGAAGGCTCTAACCATGTCAGGAGCGACTGGGCCTGTTTCAGTTGCAAAGTCTAGCAGTTTATGGAACTCTAACCAGTCAATAAATTCAAATCCCTTTTGACTTTGAAACCAGGGTAAGTCTAGAGCATAAGTGGTTCCTAATCCTCTAAGAGAGAAGTTTTTGCAGTAGAGGTCAGCTTGTTCAGAACTGGTGAAATATCTGGAGTGGAAGGAGCTTTCACCATCATGTACCCTTTTTCTTTTGACACAGAGGTTCTTGGTTCTTGGAGACATTTGGAATTGAGAGATGCGAATTTTGCTATGAGTTTGCTCTAAGAGAAGACGTGATTTTTGGATGATTTATGCGCCCTAAACAATTGGTTTGGATATGATAAGATAACATAGGAGGATTATGCGCTTTTCTTGTTGGAGAGGTTAAGAAAAAAGCGCTAGTTTTCCTAAGTTTTAGGAAGGGATTGATTTTGGAGATTTTGCAAAAGATCATAATCGATTGAAAGATTTTAAGAGAGAGATTCTATATAATCGATTTTTGAGCTAAATAATAGGCCTTTGGAAGTGGCTTGACAATCGATTCATGTCATGAAAAAAAAATGCCCAAAAAGAAAGCTCTATGAACCTTAAAAAATATTGTAAATGGTTTCTTTTGCAATGGGTTTTTAAAAAAAAATAATTTTGACAGGCCGTTTAAAAAATTCAACTAACTTTTAATCATGTATGCACATATTAGAGTCATGGATTCTAGGATGATGGTTCCTTTTAATTTACATGAGTAAAACATGGAAATGAAATTTTGTACTTGTATAGACCAATTTCATGTTTTGAATTAATAATTAAAAAAACGGACTAACCTTTCCTGAGGATTCTTTCCTCAGTTTTATTTTTGATGTAAGTCACATGACTGCTTAACCTGGGGTGGAGTGTTTAAGGATCTGTTTCTTCCCAGTCACGAGCTTTTGTGATTCTGCTTTCAAGGCACCAATCTGTCCCCCATACCTTGAAGCATACCTGCAATGATTAAGCAAGGGTTCTAGGTACCCAAATTTACTTGGGTCCTTGTGGGTTAGTACTTAGTATGGTCCCTTTGGGAACCCATACTTTCTTCACATTTTTTCTTCTTGTCCTGCAAACAGAAACTGTATGTCCATTTTTACCACAATAACTACAACTGATGCATGGTCTTGATCTATGATGCATATGCCTTTTAGTGTAGTTGTTTCTAGGATGTGCCTGTTGTAAGCTGGATAGTTTTCCTACTGTCCATTCTAGTTCATGGACTTTCTTTTCAAACTCAGTGCATTTGTCACAGACATAATTTGCTTTAAGGTAACCTAGGCTGTAGTTTTCCTTTCTAAGTTCTAACATTTCTTTAGTTAGTGCAATTACTTCATTTTGAAGGTGATTGATAACTTTCTTTGCTTTATCTAATGCCTTAGCTAATTTCATAGAATCATCATGCAACTCAGTGAAAGCTTCATATAAATCATCATATGCATTTTGTAAAGAGTCAGGGTTAGAAATTACCTCGTTTTCATTTTCGCTTTCATGATCAGCCATTAATGCAACTTGAGCTTCTTCATCTTCTGATTCATCTGATGAATCCATGCAGTTGTCTTCCCATGCCATGTAGGCTTTTCTTCCTTTGTTATTTTTGAATGCCTTCTTTTCAGATTTGGAGTCCTTTTTCTGTAGATTAGGACATTCCATTTTCATGTGTCCGGGTTTCCCGCATTCATAACAAGTAGGAGGACCGGATGTACTTTCTTTGCTAGAGAACCTTTTTGATTTAAAGTTCTTCTTTGGATAGTTGTTGCCTTTCATGAACCTTTTGAACTTCCGAACCATAAGAGCCATATTCTCTTCATTTTCATCAATTTCATCATCTGAGTTGTCACTATCATCAAATTGACTAGAACAAGATGCTTTTAGAGCCAAGCTTTTCTTTTTCTTATCTGTATTTTCGTACTCAGCTAGACGAGTGAGTTCTAGTTCGTGCTCTTGAAGTTTACCGAACAGAGTATCCAGAGTCATAGTAGCTAAATTTCTTGATTCAGCTATAGCAGTAACCTTGGGTTGCCATTCTCTATTCAGACATCTCAGAACTTTGTTGATTAGATCCTCTGCAGGAAATGACTTACCCAACAAGCTTAACTGATTCACTATGTGAGTGAACCTTTTCTGCATTTCTGGTATTGTTTCACCTGTATTCATTCTAAATAATTCGTACTCTCTGATAAGAGTATTTGTTCTTGCCCTTTTCACTTCATTTGTACCCTCATGAGTAACTTGAAGATTATCCCACATTTCTTGAGCAGATTTACAGTTTGAAACTCGAAAAAAATTCATCAGGACTTAAAGCAGAAGTAATAATATTTTTGGCACGTAAATTATGTTGCACTTTTCTTTTCTCATCATCAGACCATTCATTTCTACTCTTAATAGTAAGAATACCATCTACTAAGTGTGTGGGGACATAGGGTCCTTTTTCCACAGCATCCCAAACATCTAAGTCTACCCCTTCAATAAAGATTCTCATTCTTTCTTTCCAATATGCGTAATCTTTCCCGTTGAATCCCGGAGGACGGGTAAGAGAAGCACCCTCTTGCGTAGACCAACCTGAAGCCATTTCTCTTGAAGCTGCTAGGCCCTTTATACAAGAGTCTAGCTCTGATACCACTTGTTACCAAGTGGCTTCAGTCTCAAGAGGGGGGGTGAATTGAGATTTAAAAACTTTTCAGATCTTTCGAAAACGTTTTTCCCCTTTTCAATGACTTAGATCAATTTTCGCGCAGGTTAAGTGGAAGCGAAGGAATTAGAATATAAAGCAGTAAAGTAGAATAACAGTAAAGCAGGAAAGCAGTAAAGCACGCAGAGATTTATCCTGGTTCAGTCACCTCCTAGTGACCTACGTCCAGTCCTCACACCCTTGTGAGATTTTCCACTAACACAACAAGGCTTACAGGTGCCTTGGAAAACCTTTACAGACTCAGGCACTCTCCTCCTAGGATACCCCACCTATAGAGATCCCTCAGATCTAATATAACAATAACAAGAGATACCCCACCCCTGTTACAATCAACTGCCCTAGAAAGATACCTCACTTCCTAGTACATGCAGCTACCCTAGAGAGATACCCCACTCCCTAGAACAAAACACAACAATTAAATAATAAACAATTGTAAATGCAGAAATACCTCTAGTGTAGGCAGATATTACAACTTGAAGAATACAACCCCAACTAACTCTTAGCAACAGATCAGCTCAGACAGACCAACGGTGCGTGACGAGCAAAAGTATAAGCGTGAAGAGTTTTCTCAAAAGTTTTCTGTTTCATGCAAGTGGGTTGAGTTGTGTGTTGTGTAAAATGAATCGTGAAGCACTGCCTATTTATAGGCTATGAGGAATTCATTTTTACGTTGAAAATAGTGTAGGAATCGATTCTTTGTTAAAATGTATTTGATCTAGGAATCGATTTATTTAGGTGAGGAATCGATTTATCTTTGTTTGGAAAATATGGGAAATCGATTCTTGAGTGCCATGGAAAGCTAGGAATCGATTCTATACTAAGTGAAAATATGTAGGAATCGATTTTCAGCTTGCCTGAGACAAGTGGGAATCGATTCTCAGTTGTTTGCAAAAGATTGGGAATCGATTCTTCCCTTAAAAGTTATTTGGCTCAGAAATCGATTTGTGTATTGAAAAAACATGGCCTGACAATCGATTCTATCTTTTCTATTTTACCTGAAAATCGATTTTGATATTTGTTTATGCATGAGGAAATCGATTTTGTTATTTTAAAAGGTGATAAGAATGTTTACGTAAATATGCATGCAACTTTAAAAAACTTTGTGAGTGTGTGAGACTTTGAGATACGAGCTGACCTTTGAAAGAGCTTACACTTTTTCCCAAGACACACCCAAACCCTAAGGACTACCCTTATATTTAAGGACTACCCTTAAACTTGAATCTTCAGTTCTTGGCTTGCTTGTCTTGGATTGATTTTGACGATTAGTCACTTTGACCGTCAACTTTACCTTTGTCTTTTTCATCATCAAAACACATCCTGCAATATTAGTTTACCTGCAACAGAAGGTATCCACACCTGGCTCGCCATAGCCCCTGCATGCCAGTTCGTCCTCTTCGTAGTCCATGTGTTTTTGGGATCTTCGAAGGAAATCGCCCAATTCGCGGGGATTGTTGACTCTGATTTCTATTTGAAATTAAGCTTCCTTTCCGGAGACCTCTCGCAAGAATTAGAGGACGCTAGCGATGAGCTTCTGGAAGGAGGAGGGTCTTCAGGCCAGTAGGTGCTATCAGGCGAAGTTGGAGGAGTGCTTGGAGGAGAGTCTGATCCTCGGTGCCTACGGCGTCTGGGAGGAGGTCGACGACTTTGTTTTTGTCTAGGCGGAGAGCGATGGTTGAGCTGTCGTCGGGGTGGAGACCTGTGACGCCTTGCATTGACTGTCCTTGGGGGAGGAGTGCTCCAACGAGGACGAAGTTGTTCTGGCATGGACGCCACTCGCCTCTCTATTTGCATGAAATGTACCTTTTGTTGCACCATGGCTTGGGTGCGGTTGCTCAGAAGGTCCAGGAGTTGACGGATGGTCGCAACATCCTCCGGGTGGACAGGGTCCTTGACCTGGGTTGACTGTGGAGCCGAGACTTGATGGTGTCATCTGGAAGAATGACAGCAACACCTTGTAGCGTGTCTTCGAGCCGGGGTTAGGACATGGCAATGCTTCAGACCCGAGGTCTGCCTCGGGGGTGCCATTGGAATGCACGAGAAAGTTCAAAGAGGTAGAGATGGGGTGAATGCTCAGATAGCTCCCACTGTGGTCGCCAATGTTCTGTACCTGCGGTCGTTCGGGCCGAATCTGGGGACTGCAGCTGGTAGTCTCCTGCCTTCCAAGTCGAGTATCAGAGTGATCCCGGGTGGGGTACCTGCGATGCCACTACGACATTTAAGTCAGTGTTGAGAATTGTAGAGTGTAGTGGGGAATGAGAATGTACCTAATTTTGACAATGTGTTATAAGGATCATTGCCAGCTCTGAGCAATTGGATCGATCGGGTGAATCTGAGTCGTTGAGACATAATAGTTTTAAATAGGCTGATTTATTGTGGATGTGGATCCAAGTTAATGGGCTTATCCATGTCCAATTGCTGGAGTGTGTCTAATGACGCAGTCCAAAACACCTGTATACTCTAATATAGAGATGGAGAGTGCTATGCATCAATATCATGAAACTTTATATTCGAAGGTATCTGATTTGTTTAAAAGGAATGACAGAATTATTGTGCATGTTACTGGAGATTAATATACATATGTGAGAATTACTGAGGCCCTTTTTGAAATAAGAATGTTCGTAGGCATATGCACTTAGTTTCTCTATGTTGTGGCAACATAGAGGTTCTTGAGCTAAGTTACTATTAAGTATATGTTTGGCCAACTATATCTGCAAATATCGACAAAAGTGATACATGGACAAAGGATTAGACTTTCTGCAATATGTTACTTTGGAAGTGTCAATTGTGTTATAAATATTTGTGAGGCTATAGGGTGTGGAGGGTTGAAGCCAATGCATTTTCAAAGTCTTTTATTGCTAAATGAGCATTTGTTTATGCTAACGTTGAGTCTCTGTTATGTTGAATGTTGAGCAGCTCCAATCCAATTCATTTTGGTGTGTTTGTTTAGTCTGTGCTAAAACAGAGGTTGAAGAGATTGAAGATGGTGATTTAGTTTTCAATTTTTATTGTTACCGGAAGAACAACGAGCTAGGAAGAAGGAAATAGAATAATTTAAATTTCTAATTTAATGTTTTTGATTTAGGGTTCAAATGGGGGTGAAGAAGATGAAGATGAAAGTTGTTGTGTTTTTGTCAATTTGATCCTATATGTCTTTTTATAGTTTCAATTTAGTCCCTCATTTGCCACATCACTTAATGAATTCTAAGCCAGTCATAACACTTACGACGCTATATTAGCAGTTAACTGCCACTGTGGCGCCTGTTAACTTATTGGATGGAAAATAAACCATTGAGTGACCAAAACGGACAAAAAAAAGATAAATGACCAAAATAAAAACTAGAACAAAGATAAAAGACCAAAAGTGCTATTTAGCATTATATTTATATCGAAAGAAAATCATAAGAACTCCTTAATAAGGTTATCAACTGAATTGGAGTGGCATGTTTATCGAGGAAAAATTCTCTAAATAAGTACAAAGTTATGATATACACTTGTCAATTCTCTGAATATCTTTTTGTTTGGAAAGATGGTTCTCTTGACATCTTAAATACATAGATAGATTCAAGTGTACTTTGTTCGACCATAACATCAAAGGCAGGCAATCTCTCTATCTAATGCTGCTTAAAAACATCAACGCCCAGTCACAATTGCTCTTGAATAGTTCAGTTGGAATAACTGCTTGTAGTTCTCTAATAATCTCCAATTATTAGCCGACATGTGTTGTTTGAGTTAGTTGTGTTAGTAATTTAATTATTTCACTAAACTAGTAATAAGTTAATTAACTCAGCGCACCATTTGTATTATTTATCACGTACGAAGTTGGTGTTATTGCATTCTCTAGAACACTCTGACAATGTTCTTGGTATGAAAATTACAGTTGAGGTTGAGTGACTAAAAAAGATACGCTCTTCGCATTTGTGAAATGCAGAACGAAGCATATATACATATTTAAACAAGTTTACTTGTTTGTTAATTGTTATTGTTATTGTTATTTCACGTATTAAAGCTTTATGCATGAATCTTAATCTACTTAGGCCGCCACCTTCTTGTACATGCACTGTTTCTTGCACTTGGTAGTTGATTCCCTTCAATAAAGCTCATGGAGGGAATTATTACTTAGTAAGTTAGTAGTTAGTTCTCAAATAGTGTTGATGGATCATGGATCCACTTCCAAGCTTGAACAAAACATTGTCCATGCTCCTTCAACAGGAAATACACAGAAATGCCCATTCCGATGAGCGACTGTTATGATTCTAGAATCAAACATCACTCAACTTAATCTAGAAGGATTTATTAATTATTATATTTGTTGTTTGAATAATTAGTAATTTAGTTAGGAGATATTATTGAGTATGTTAGGGTGTAGCATTCATATTGTGGGTATGCTCTAGTCTTATATAATAGTAGGACCTTTGTAAGAATCATCAATGAAGAATATTGTAGTCTATTTCTCTTCTCTATCTTCTTAGGAAGCTTCTCTGACCTCGAATCAGAGTAATATTCTCTTCTCACTTGTTCAGATATCTCCTTCAAAATCCGCATCCCTTACGGCGACACTCATAATCAAGGTCAAGATAGGAATGATAACTCCAAAGGTAGGTGTCAAGGTACTTCTTTTGGTGGGAGAGGATGCAAAGGCCAACAAAAGAACACTAAGGTTTGCATTTTTTCCAACAAGATTGGATACAAAATTCATGACAACACATCCCAAAGTGATGATCAATTTGATATTTCAGTGTTAAGTTTCACTGTTGGGCTACACACGACTTTATCCTGTGATTTTTATATATAAGTGACAGCTATTTGTCAAGTGACATATATTTGTCACGTATATTTTTAATATTTATCAATTGTTTGAATAATCATCAAGTCTTCAAAAATTATCAGTTGTTTTAGTAGATTAGTAGATGATAGTAGATAATAGAAGATAGATAGTAGATTTACGGTAGTCTTCAAAAATTATAATTATCAATAATAAATATTTATCTCATGTTCTTTTATATAAAAAGTGATAATTATTTGTCATTTTATTTAGCTATCATTGACAAATATTTATCACGTATATTTTTAATTTTTATTAGTAGTTTGAATAGTTATAAAGTTTTCTTATTTTTTCTAAGAGACTAAAAAATTAGTTAGAAAATTTTTGCTAGAGGTTAAAAGATAGATAATAGATTGCCATTGAAGGTTGGCTCAGTTGGTAAGTAGTTAGCTCATTCCCCGCAAGGGCATGAGTTCAACTCCCACTGTCGATGTGAGGACCTCTTTTGTGGATGATCTGTAAGCGTGCCTACACTGACCCTGGTGAGCCCCGGAGCCCAACTCACCTATATTTTAACTTACCAAAAAAAACATAGGTAGTAGATTTATAGTCCATGCCATTTTTCCCCTTTTTTTCTCTCCTTTCTCTATCACACATATTTTTTCTCCTTTTCTCTCTCTCTCTCTCTCTCTCTCTCTCTCATATTCACGCACTCTCTCTCTACGTCTCTTTTCTCTCTTTCACATTCTCTCACTCTCTTTTTTCCTCTCTCAATGTCTCTTCTCTCTCTCTCTTCTCTCTCTCAAATACTCTCTCTTTTTTCTCTCTACATCTCTTTCTTCTCTCTCTCTCTCTCTCTACTTCTACTTTTTAGGTTTTTTAAAAAGTTGCTTCCACTTTTTAGTTAGTTAGCACTAGTGCAAAATTAGCTTTAAAAAGCACTATTTTGAATCGGTTGTTTGGATAACCGATTCCAAATGTGGACGCGGTGGCAAATTTGCAATTAAATAGAAGTGTGACAGATTTTTTTAGACATTTAGAATCGGCTGTTTAAACAACCGATTCGAAATGTGCCAATTTAGACATTTGGAATCGGTTGACTTAATAACCGATTCTGAATAGCTACATTCAGAATCGGTTCTTTAAACAACCGATTCATAATGTCTGTTTCATTATACATTTTTTCACGCTCCCTCCCGTGTTTTTCGTTTCCCTCTCACCCTGTTTCTGTAACATCCCCTAATTAGCTAATTTACTTTATTTAAATTAGCGAAAATGTTAAGGTGAATTATTGGCTAAATCGAATATTTAGCACATGAGGTTATTAAGATTCGATTAATTAGCATAACTATTTAATTATGTGAGGTTTGAAATAGATGATTTATTATTGTGCATAAATAAAATATTATGTTAAGTTAATAGGATTTGGCTAAGTTCATTAGATTAGGCCATGTCATAGTATAGGAAGTGAACAAGTTGCTGAAGGGTATAGTGGTCTTTGTACATGATTAAATGAAGGGCAGTTTTGTCAATTCCTAGTTGAGTGAGTCCGCTGGTCACCCAAGACCCAGCCAACCCCACACACCCAAACACTCCCTCATTTGAACTGAAACCAGAAATTTAGAGAGGGTTTGAGAGAGAGAGAAAACGTGAGAGTGAGAGGGGAAGAAGAGGAGAGATCATCATCCAATCTTGATGCATGTGAGAGATTATAACACCATTAAACTCAGCTTCTCAACCTCTGTCCACTGATATAAAGATTACCATCTACATCCCTCCACCTTATTCTACCATTGTTGAAGTTGCAAGCTCCAAGTCATGAAAATGGGGTGAATGATGAATGCATGTTTGTTTTGAGAGCTACAAAGTGATTAAAAACCTTCATAGGGTAGATTGGGAGCTGAAATTCGAAGTGGTAGAGGCCAAGCTCGATCGGTTCAGTTTTTGAAGCGTTTGGAGTAGCGTAGATTCGAGTTCGGGACCGTTCATGAGGTTACTCCAACAGTGTCTTCCGTTGATCCGTTGGTTGCGTGATTATCTTCACGTTAGGTGAGATCTATACTCGCTTAGGGATGTGTTGTGTTACTGAGTTTTATGTCTCTGAATGATTATGTCTCGCGTTTCGTTTTGAAATGAATCGGGTCAAAAACCGTTTTCGGGAAAATGACGTTTTTACGGTTTTTCGGTGAATATATATGTTTTATTGATTTGTTGATTTTAATTCTTTCTCTGGAATACGACTGAATTGCTGGTTGAAATGTATGTTTTTAAGTCACGGAAGTCCTAAAATGTCTCGGCACCGGATTGAATGCGAAACGGAACAAAAAGGAATTTCGAAAAGTCATTTTTGAACACTTCTGCCAACAGTCGCGTCGCGACCCGTGGCCGTCGCCTCGCGACCTTGCATAAAATTGTGACAGTTTTCGTATCTGTAACTCTTCGCGTCGCGACGGAACCTGTTCGCGTCGCGACGCAGTGTAATTTTCACCAAACCCTACCGATTTTGTTTTCGCGATAACTTTTGATCCAGGAGTCCGATTGAGGTGTTATTTGGTGCGTTGGAAACCTTATTAACAGGGCTAATCATATATGTCATCAAATATGTATAATGTTCTGTTTTGGTAGTCAAGAATGTTAAGGAAAAACCGTACGTTAGTAAAACGCGAGTGTACACATGTCAATTTTTACAAGTCAAGATAAGCAATGTTTAATTCACGACAAGATACCTTCCCTTGAGGAAGGATAGACGGTACATGAATGAAAGTAATAGACGGCCCAATGCGGGTACACTTATATAAAAATATATAAATTAAGGTCAAGGGTGACGACCCTTAGAGGATTAGCATACTATGGGAGGGGAAGTCACGAGCCCCAAATCCTAGGCTCACATGTTTTGCCCACTTGTGATAGCGGGATGGGTTCACCAAAAGCCAAAGAAGTGCCTAAAATAGGTAGGCTTGAGGTGTTTTGCTAGAATGATGAAAGTAAAGGAAAGGTAATGCGTAGTCGCTTATTAGGGCTACAAATTACTAGAGGTAAAATGCCTGTCCACATGGTTGCTTAGTAGGACCATGAGTTATCAAGTGAAGATTAATGCACCGCTAGAGTTAGTAAGGGGTCTCGATAGGACTCACTGAGATAATGTTTATCTCACCCTTTATATGTTGTGGTTTTTACAGAGAAGCGGGGGAAAGCAAAGGCGACAAAACACGGTTAGCCGGTGCGACTCATGGAGTCATTGGAGACTTGATTTCCTGTTTAGGCCTTGGTGCTTGTCTAGTTTATGTTATCGATTGTATGACTATCATGTATCAGTTGTAAAATCGTTTCCGCTACTTTATGTTTTGATTATTGAACACCAGGATTGTATAAGTCTTAAGTTGTGAAACTTAAGCATTTTCAGGAAGTTAATGAGGTTCATAGAACCATTTGATATGTATTATCGAAAGTTTTAGTTGTGTTCAATATTTCAATAACGTGAAGTTACTCTGATGTATGCCATTTAGTGAATTTCGGTAGCTCTACATGTTAGAATTTATCGGGGTGTTACATTGTGGTATCAGAGCAGTTCGACCTAGTCGGGCTTAGACAGTTAGGGTGGTTTTGTCCCTCGAGTAATTCTGCTATTTTGCTTCTTATGATGCTAAGAGACATTGAGACTGATCAACTTAATACTTGGTGTATCGTTTGTAGAATTATGGCAGGAGAATCGAGGAACACCCCACCAATCGATCCACATTCCGCATGGATGCAGAATATGATCGAAAGGAAACAAAATATGATGGAAGATATGTTACTAATGCAATAGAATGCTCAAGCTCAGCCTCAACAAGTTCCTGAGCCACAAGTTGACCCAAGGAGGGTTTTCTCTGAATTTCTGAAAATGAAACCGTCCGAGTTCAGAGGAGGACCAGATGTCATGGAAGCCCAACATTGGCTGGATGACATAGAGAAGATTTTCTTAACTATGCAAATCACTGATGAGGAAAAGCTGAGATTGGCAACGCACATGATGAAGGGAGAGGCTCACAACTGGTGGTCTAATGTTTGGAACATGATGGTCACCATGGGTACTCCCCAGACTTGGGAACATTTCAGGCAGTTATTTTTGGAGCAGTTCTTTCCAACAGCTATGAGGTTTGACAAGGAGAACGAGTTTTTGACTCTCACTCAAGGAGGTTCAACTATGGGTCAGTACGCGGCTAACTTTGAAGAGTTGTATCAATTCTTCGGTTTAGCTGGGTATGCTCCCAATGACAAGTGGAAAACTGATAGGTTCAAGTATGGGCTAAGGGAATACATTACTCAGAGTCTAAGTTCTTTTGCATATACCAACTATGCCGCCATGGTTCAGCAAGCTTACATAGCTGAAAGTGATTTGAAGAGGTTGTATGCAAGCAGGAGAGTATTCAATCAGAATAAGAAGAATGTTGGATCATCCAACAATCAGATGGGTCCCAGACACAACTCCAACAAGGGGAAACAAGTTCAGTCGTCGAACTCCTCAAGATTCAGTACATGTTCCAACTGTGGAAAGTATCATCAAGGTAAATGTCAGATGGGATTCAACCAGTGTTTTTACTGCAAGAAAGAGGGGCACTATGCACTTGAATGCCCAGCAAGGAAGAAGAACCAAGAGGAAGGTCCTACTACTACAACACACGAGAGGGTCTACACATTGGACGCCCAGAAGGTCACACCATCAGATAATCTACTAAGGGGTATGAGATCTCTTTTCTATAACTCTGTTAGTATTTTATATGATTCGGGTGCGACCCATTGTTTTATATCTCAAATCTGTGTTGAATGGTTGGGATTGGTCTTAACTCCTTTGCCTCAACCAATCTCCATTAAGACTGCTGCTGAGGGTAGTATTGAAACCCAAACTTTATGTGAAAATTGTCTTCTATCCATCAGAGACAGAAATTTTGTGGTGGACTTCATTTGTTTGCCAATGAAGGGTATGGACGTTGTCCTAGGTACGAGTTGGATGACGGCCAACCATGTGACTATAGATTGTTTTCATCGGACTATCGGTTTCGCCTCCGAATCAGTGGAGCTACAACCGACCAATTCTGAAGCTGTTATTTCTTTCACTTCAGCCAGTATCTGTTTGTTTCAAGGAGCAGAAGCTTATGTCATGATGTTGTCTGCATCCGCTGAGACAGGTCTAGATTTATCTTCTGTGCAAGTTGTTAATGAATTTCTTGATGTGTTTCCTGATGAAGTTTCTTCGTTACCTCCGGATCGTGAGGTGGAGTTCTCTATAGAGTTGGTTCGGGCACTGGGCCAATTTCTATAGCTCCGTATAGAATGTCGCCGTTAGAGTTGAAAGAATTGAAAGTCCAATTGGAAGAGTTAATTTCCAAACAGTTTATCCAGCCGAGTGCCTCACCATGGGGTGCTCCAGTATTACTTGTCAAGAAGAAGGACGAAAGTATGAGATTGTGCATTGATTACCGTCAGTTGAACAAGGTGACTATTAAGAACAAGTACCATCTACCGAGAATTGATGATTTGCTAGACCAATTGAGGGGAGCTGCAGTATTTTCAAAGATTGATTTGAGGTCCGGCTATCACCAAATCAAGGTTCGAGCTTTGGACATCCCGAAGACCGCTTTTCGTAAGAGGTACGGACACTACGAATTTGTAGTAATCCCTTCGGTCTGACTAATGCTCCAGCCATATTCATGGATTATATGAATCGGATTTTTAATCCCTATCTGGATCAGTTTGTCGTGGTGTTCATTGATGATATCTTGGTCTACTCTAAGACAATTGAGGAGCATGTGCAACATCTCCGAATTGTTCTGAACGTACTCCGGGAGAAGAAATTGTATGCTAAGCCATCCAAATGTGATTTTTGGATGCCCGAAGTTAAGTTTCTGGGCCATGTGATATCTCAGACCGGTGTTGCAGTGGACCCCAGTAAGATTGAAGCTGTGGTAGACTGGGAACAACCGTCTACGGTTACTGAGGTGAGAAGTTTCTTGGGATTAGCTGGGTATTATCAGAGGTTCATTCAAGGATTTTCCCAGCTGGTTCTTCCACTCACTCGGTTAACTCGCAAGGGTCAGCCGTGTGTGTGGGACTCAGATTGTGATGATTGTTTTGCGGAATTGAGGAATCTTTTGACTTCTGCACCTGTCCTGATTCTTCCAGATCTGTCCGTAGGATTCCAAATCTATTGTGACGCCTCTGGTAAGGGCTTGGGATGTGTCCTAATGCAAAATCAACAAGTAGTTGCTTATGCCTCCAGGCAGTTGAAACCGCATGAAGAGAATTACCCAACTCATGATTTAGAATTGGCGGCGATTGTGTTTGCCCTAAAGATTTGGAGACATTACCTGTATGGGTCTCGTTTCGAAGTCTTTAGTGACCACAAGAGCATTAAGTACTTATTTGACCAGAAGGAGCTGAACAATAGGCAGAGAAGGTGGGTGGAGTTTCTGAAAGATTATGAGTTTGAATTGAAGTACCATCCGGGGAAGGCTAATGTTGTGGCTGATGCCTTGAGCAGAAAGTCTATCCACATTGCAGAGTTGATGATTCATGAGATGACATTGTTGGAATCGTTTAGAGACCTGAATTTGAAAGTGAAGCCGAGGAGGAACATGTTGGTATTGAGCCATATTCAGATTTCGAGTTCCTTGAGAAATTTGATTCGCTCAGCCCAAGAGGTTGATTTAGAGCTGCAAGCGCAGAAGAGGTTGCCGAATTACACCGAAGACGATGATGGTGTGATTTTCTTTGATGGTAGGATCTGTGTGCCGAATGAGGAGAATATTAAGAGGCAGATTTTAGAAGAGGCTCATAAGAGTCGGTTCTCAATACATCCTGGGTCCACCAAGATGTATCGAGATTTGAAGCAGTTGTATTGGTGGCCGGGTATGAAAGTGGAAGTTGCAGAGTTTGTGTCTCGATGCTTGACTTGTCAAAGGGTCAAGATAGAGCACCAGAGGCCGGGCAGTCAGTTACAACCGTTGAATGTGCCAGAATGGAAATGGGAAAGTATTTCTATGGATTTCTCATGGGATTGCCACGGTCCCAAGCCGGAAATGATTCTATTTGGGTAGTGGTGGATCGCTTGACCAAGTCCGCCCATTTTATTCCGGTGCGTTCGAATCACAAAGTTGCTCAGATGAGTATCTCAAGAATATTGTGAGGTTACACGGAATCCCTACAAGTATCGTTTGTGATTGTGATCCCAAGTTCACATCACGATTCTGGAGAGCATTGAATATGGCGTTGGGGACAACGGTGTGTGCTAGCACCGCTTATCACCCACAAACGGATGGACAGACGGAGAGAACAATTCAGACATTGGAGGATATGTTGAGAGCATGTGTACTTGACAATGGAGGCCGATGAGAGGACCATCTTCCATTGGTGGAATTTTCATACAACAACAGTTATCATTCTAGTATCGGAATGGCACCATACGAGGCATTGTATGGGAGGAAGTGTAGGACACCATTGTGTTGGTGGGATGTAGGTGAGCAAAGATTGTTGGGGCCGGATCTAGTCCCTGAGACTACCCAGAAGATCCGTCAGATCAGAGAAAGGATGAAGACCGCTCAGAGTCGGAAAAAGAGTTACACCGATAAAAGAAGAAGGCCACTAGAGTTTAAAGAAGGAGATAATGTGTTTCTGAGGCTATCTCCAACTATTGGTACCGGTATTGCCATGCGGGCGAAGAAGCTCAGTCCTCGATATATTGGACCTTTCCAAATTATCGAGCGAGTTGGGCCAATAGCATATCGCATTGCATTACCTCCAGCATTATCTAGATTGCATGACGTGTTTCATGTATCACAACTGACGAAGTATATCCCCGATCCGAGTCAACCATTGAGTTATGAGGCAATTGACATCAGACCGGATTTATCTTTTCAGCCAACTCCAATCAGGATCATCGAACGTGGCGAGAAAGCGCTCCGGACAAGATCAATTTCTGTTGTCAAGGTGCTTTGGGACGGTGCATCACCCGACGAAGCGACATGGGAAGTAGAGGAGAACATGCGGGTGAAATATCCCCACCTTTTCGATTGAGGTACGTTTTGTCAATTTTGAGGACAAAATTTTTAAAAGTTGGGGTGATTGTAACATCCCCTAATTAGCAAAAATGTTAAGGTGAATTATTGGCTAAATCGAATATTTAGCACATGAGGTTATTAAGATTTGATTAATTAGCATAACTATTTAATTATGTGAGGTTTGAAATAGATGATTTATTATTGTGCATAAATAAAATATTATGTTAAGTTAATAGGATTTGGCTAAGTTCATTAGATTAGGCCATGTCATAGTATAGGAAGTGAACAAGTTGCTGAAGGGTATAGTGGTTTTTGTACATGATTAAATGAGGGGCAGTTTTGTCAATTCCTAGTTGAGTGGGTCAGCTGGTCACCCAAGACCCAGCCAACCCCACACACCCAAACACTCCCTCATTTGAATTGAAACCAGAAATTTAGAGAGGGTTTGAGAGAGAGAGAGAGAGAAAACGTGAGAGTGAGAGGGGGAAGAAGAGGAGAGATCATCATCCAATCTTGATGCATGTGGGAGATTGTAACACCATTAAACTCAGCTTCTCAACCTCTATCCACTGATATAAAGATTACCATCTACATCCCTCTCCACCTTATTCTACCATTGTTGAAGTTGCAGGCTCCAAGTCATGAAAATGGGGTGAATGATGAATGCATGTTTGTTTTGAGAGCTACAAAGAGATTAACAACCTTCATCGGGTAGATTGGGAGCTGAAATTCGAAGTGGTAGAGGCCAAGCTCGATCGGTTCAGTTTTTGGAGCGTTTGGAGTAGCGTAGATTCGAGTTCGGGACCGTTCGTGAGGTTACTCCAACCGTCTCTTCCGTTGATCCGTTGGTTGCGTGATTATCATCACGTTAGGTGAGTTCTATACTCACTTAGGGATGTGTTGTGTTACTGAGTTTTATGTCTCTGAATGATTATGTCTCGCGTTTCGTTTTGAAAAGAATCGGGTCAAAAACCGTTTTCGGGAAAATGACGTTTTTACGGTTTTTCGGTGAATATATATGTTTTATTAATTTGTTGATTTTAATGCTTTCTCTGGAATATGACTGAATTGCAGGTTGAAATGTCTGTTTTAAGTCACGGAAGTCCTAAAATGTCTCCTCACCGGATTGAAAGCGAAACGGAACAAAACAGAATTTCGAAGAGTCATTTTTGAACACTTCTGCCAACGGTCGCGTCGCGACCCGTGGCCGTCGCCTCGCGACCATGCATAAAATTGTGACAGTTTTCATTTCTGTAATTCTTCGCGTCGCGACGCAGTGTAATTTTCAACAAAACCTACCGATCTTGTTCTCGCGATAATTTTTGATCCGGGAGTCTGATTGAGGTGTTCTTTGGTGCGTTGGAAACCTTATTAACAGGGCTAATCATATATGTGATCAAATATGTTTAATGTTCTGTTTTGGTAGTCAATACTATTAAGTAAAAACCGTACGTTAGTAAAACGCGAGTGTACACATGTCAATTTATACAAGTCAAGATAAGCAATGTTTAATTCACGACAAGATACCTTCCCTTGAGGAAGGATAGACAGTACATGAATGAAAGTAATAGACGGCCCAATGCGGGTACACTTATATAAAAATATATAAATTAAGGTCAAGGGTGACGACCCTTAGAGGATTAGCATACTAGGGGAGGGGAAGTCACGAGCCCTAAATCCTAGGCTCACATGTTTTGCCCACTTGTGATAGCGGGATGGGTTCACCAAAAGCCAAAGAAGTGCCTAAAATAGGTAGGCTTGAGGTGTTTTGCTAGAATGATGAAAGTAAAGGAAAGGTAATGCGTAGTCGCTTATTAGGGCTACAAATTACAAGAGGTAAAATGCATGTCCACATGATTGCTTAGTAGGACCATGAGTTCTCAAGTTAAGATTAATGAACCGCTAGAGTTAGTAAGGGGTCTCGATAAGACTCACTGAGATAATGTTTATCTCACCCTTTATATGTTGTGGTTTTTACAGAGAAGCAGGGGAAAGCAAAGGCGACAAAGCACGGTTAGCCGGTGCGACTCATGGAGTCATTGGAGACTTGATTTCCTGTTTAGGCCTTGGTGCTTTTCTAGTTTGTGTTATCGATTGTATGACTATCATGTATCAGTTGTAAAATCGTTTCTGCTACTTTATGTTTTGATTATTGAACACCAGGATTGTATAAGTCTTAAGTTTTGAAACTTAAGCATTTTCAGGAAGTTAATGAGGTTCATAGAACCATTTGATATGTATTATCGAAAGTTTTAGTTGTGTTCAATATTTCAATAACGTGAAGTTACTCTGATGTATGCCATTAGTGCATTTCGGTAGCTCTACATGTTAGAATTTATCGGTGTGTTACAGTTTCCCTCATTCCTCTCAAGCCCTAGCTCATTTTCAGTTTTCCTCTCACACACATCTCTCCCGTGTTTTTCGTTTCCCTCTCACCCTCTCACACACATCTCTCGCATCTCCCTTTGACCAGCTCTCGCATCTCTTCGCCCTCTCGCATCTCTTCACTCTCTCGCATCCCTCTCACACCGTATTCTCTTCTTCTCAGCTCACCCTGTCTCTCCATCGCGTCGTCGCCTGACTCAGTCTCACCGTCGCGCCATCTCTGCATCACCGCCGCGCTCCTTTTCGCCCTCACTCAATCTCTCTAAAATCAGCACAATCGGCCTCACTCTGTCTTCGTTACCTCTTCTAGGGTTTTCTTCCAAGGGTGAGTTCTTTCTTTGTTAGGGTTTCTATATTTTGAACCTGTGCATTCGTTTGCTGAGAGTTTGTTGATTTCATGGAATATGAGTGTACTCCTGTGATACCAAATTAAGATGGAATAAGTTTGTTAGGGTTTCTATATTCCCTTGCTTATGAAACACACGGATCCTGCACAACGAAGGTAGAACCACTGTTCTTACTCCTTTTTCAGTTTCGGTTTTACTGTTCTTGACGAACACAGTAAACCCTAACTTCTGAATCTTGTTTCTGGTTGCAGATCTACGAAGATCTGCCTGTAGAGATCTCCAAATAGGTATAAAACCGCACCTCGGTCTTTTACTTTTGATTTGTTTGAAGATCTATTGCTGTTTGGTGATTCTGACATTGTTCTTTGTGCGTTTCTGGGCTGCTGATCTTCACGCCTTGAAGATGCTGGAACAGCTTCGGTTCTCACCTTGAGAACAGGTACTTTCTTTCCCCCTATGTCTCTGTTTTTTCTTTTCTGGGTTTGTTTCAGTCACTGAAACTGTATACTAACTCTGTTTTATTTCTCTATTTTTTTGTGAGGACTTACTTCAACCACTTGTTGAAGATGCAACACAAAGATCTCAGAAAAAACTGGACAAAGAAGATACGCAGGATGAAGAAGAAAGAGAATAGAAAACTTCACAGAGGGTATAAAGAAAGACTTGTAAATTTTTTTATTCAATTGAATTGTAATCACTGTATTTACATTTTGTGCATGAAGTTGTATATATATATATATATATATATATATATATATATATACAATGTAAAAGACCCCTAAGGGGTTTGTTATAGTTGGTTACTTCATAGTAACAACTTATAACAGATTTAAATTGTCTTTAAATCTTTGTAACTGAATTAACAGCTTAGCTCTAAATCTGTTTAGAGACTACTGGGACTAACAACCATCTGGTTGTTTTATATGGTTGTTAGTCAAAGCTTGAGGTTTATAGGTTTTTTATTAAAAACCAATATCCTCTTCAAACCAGAAACAACATAGGCTTGTTCTTCATTGGTTAATGTTGTATAAGGACACAAACCTAGTGTCAAACTCAAATGAGTACACACGTTGTCGTGGCTGCAACAAAACATAGTGATAGTGCAGAAATTACTAATGGGAATAAAGAAGCTTTCACTTTGCTTATGAAACAAAAATTACTAATGGGACTTCTCTTGTTTGTGTTACTTGTTCATGTTTTAGGAGTAAGATCCAGTTTCAGCTTTGTTTGTATTACTTGTTCATTTTTTAGGAGTAAGATCCAGTTTCTGTAGAAATAAATATGTTGGTAACATTTGCTGCATATGTTTTTTTGCATCATACTGCAGGAGGTGACTCAAAGAACTTGAAGGCCAGATTGAGTCAAAAATCTATGAGGATGTATCTGCTACTGATGTTAAAGAAAGGCTTAAGAAAGTTGCTTCATTGAAAAAGAAAAAATCAAGCAAGGAGATGGATGCTGCTGCTCGTGCCGATGCTAGTGAGGCTGCTGCAAGGAATGCAAAGCTTCAAAGAAGGAATTGAAGAAGAAACTTTCAAACTGAAACAGTAAGAAATTTTTAACAAAAAGATTTGATTTGATTCATCTGAATATGTCTTTGTCGGTTGGAATATGATATTGTAGGTTATATCAGCAAAGACAGCACTCCTGGAAGAAAAAACTGATGAGGTATCATTGAAGGCTGGGGAGAAGAGTAGTGAAGAAAAAATTGTTGACAGTCAGAATCCAGTACCAGAAGCATCAGAAACAAAAGAAGAAAAAGAGAAAGAAGAAGCCACGGTAGAACCTGCAGCAGCTCCAGAATTAGTTGAGACTAAAAAGGTGGTAGAAGAAGCTGTGGCAGTGACACAGTCACGGAAGAGGAGAAATCAAAGAAGGAAGAAGGCAAGACAGAACATGTTGAGGAAAGCAAAGAAAATGCTGATCCTGTTGTTGAGGTGCAGGAACCAGAACCACCAACAGCTGCAGAAGATGCTGTTAAAGAAGATAAGGTAGCTGAGGCTGAAGCTGAAGCTAAGGACAATGTTAACACCGAAAGCACAAGTGAGAAAAATGAGGAAAATGTTGATGACACAGTCTTCAGTTGTTCTGTTAGGTTAGTTATTTAGTGGTTAGGATAGTTAGTTTTAGCTACTGGGAGAGGATGGCTGTTATAAATGACCCAACTGTCTTCCTATGAATTCTATAAATAGTGAAGTCAGGGGCTGGTCATGGGGAGCGAGATTTCATTTCAGTTTCAGTGGTTGAACTCGGGTTAGGCCGATTCTTCCTAGTTAGTGGGTTAAGCCACCAGTTCACATGCCGCATAGGGCAGCTGAGTTGTATCATTCGCTTTGAAATTAATAAATTAGCTATTCATGATTGCTGGGTACCATCTAGTCTTTTGTATGAATATTACAGTTGCATTCTGTAATTTATTTGATGACAAAAATGGAATTTGAATCGGTTGTTTGCAACAACTGATTCTGAATGTCACATTTTGAATCGGTTGTTACAAACAACCGATTCTGAATGTCACTTTTGAATCGGTTATTTAACCGATTCAAAATGTCCCCACATTTAGAATCGGGAGTATCCGAATCGGCCAATAACCGATTCCAAATGTGCCAAATAACCGATTCAAAAAGCCTTTTTTGCACTAGTGTAGTTAGCAAATTAACATCAAAATGATGTTTTGATAATATTTATAGTTATGGGTAATTTGTAAAATTGGTGGTGGTTGTTTTGTTTATAGTATAGTAGATAGATAGACTTTTCGAATGTTTTTGCAATTAGACTTTTCGGTCCAGCACAATATAGCCTAAGCCCATACAAAGCAATCCCAGCCAATATAATTATTCTTAAATCTGAGACAATTCTGCAAGGTATTCCTCAATTATGTGTCCAACCTTATTTGCGAATTCCAGCTCAAATCACACGCCACAAACACTTTTAATTAACAGTGAAATTATGTGCTTTATCCTCTTGTTCTCTTAGTATATGTTTGGATACTTTAAACTTAACGGAACGGAGTGGAATGGAGTGGAATGGAATGGAGCGGAGCCCAACTCACCTATATTTTAACTTACCAAAAAAAACATAGGTAGTAGATTTATAGTCCATACCATTTTCCCCTTTTCTCTCTCCTTTCTCTATCACACATATTTTTTTTCTCCTTCTCTCTCTCTCTCTCTCTCTCTCTCTCGCATATTCACGCACTCTCTCTGCGTTCCTTTTCTCTCTTTCACATTCTCTCACTCTTTTTTCCTTTGTCAATGTCTCTTCTCTCTCTCTCTCTCTCATTCTCTCTCTCTCTCTCTCTCTCTCTCTCTCTCTCTCTCTCTCTCTTTTCTCTCTCTCACATACTCTCTCTTTTTTCTCTCGACATCTCTTTCCTCTCTCTAATTCTACTTTTTAGGTTTTTTAAAAAGATGCTTCTACTTTTTAGTTAGTTAGTTAGCAAATTAACATCAAAATGATGTTTTGATAATATTTATAGTTATGGGCAATTTGTATAATTGGTGATGGTTGTTTTGTTTATAGTATAGTAGATAGATAGACTTTTCGAATGCTTTTGCAACTAGACTTTTCGGTCCAGCACAATATAGCCTAAGCCCATACAAAGCAATCCCGGCCAATATAATTATTCTTAAATCTGAGACAATTCTGCAAGGTATTCCTCAATTATGTGTCCAACCTTATTTGCGAATTCCAGCTCAAATCACACGCCTCAAACACTTTTAATTAACATTGAAATTGTGTTGGCCGGGATTGCTTAACGGAACGGAGTGGAATGGAGTGGAATGGAATGGAGCGGAGCGGAATGGAGTGGAACAAAATCCCCATTCCATTGTTTGGGAATTTTAAGACGAAATGGAACAAAATTCTCACTCAATTGTTTGGACAATAAATGGAACGGAATGCATTATAACTATTTTATTCCTTTTTTACCCATATTTAAAAATAACATTATCATAATTTATTTATTTTAAATATATTTTATTTTATTAATATATCGATTTTATATTTCGTAAAAGAACAATTTTCATCAATAATTATTTTTTTCAAGAAAATTGTCCATCATTAGAATCACAGTGAGCATATGAGGTTCTTTTCAATGTGATGTCCATGCAATTTGATCTCGTGCGTGATTTTACGAGGTTGAACAGTAATAGAAAACAAGAAGAGGAGGAGTGTTTGCAGTCGTGAAGAAAAAACAGAAATATATGAGCAGTTTGCTTGCATGTATAAAATAGGGGTAAATATGTAATAATATAATTTGTGTGAGTGGTTCCATCCCATTCCGCCCAATTTGGGGGGTAAGAAAAATGAGGGGGGATGGAAAGGGGTGGATTGAATACCATGACTTACCATTCTATTTCATAGTTTTTTTAAATACCCAAACAAGAGAACATCATTCCGCTCCATTCAATTTCATCCCATTCCATCCTATACCACCAATCCAAACACTCCCTTGGGTTATCCAACATAGCATCAAATTGCATACTTTCAGTGTCATTTTATTTGGGAATGATCATAATTTGAATTCAGATCAGTAATTTCTGTTGCCATTTCTCCATGCAAGTCTTTCTGATTTTCTTCCCCAAAATTGAGATGGAATTCTACATGATATAAAGAATCTAAAGGATTTATAAAATGAACATTTATAAAGACATTTAGCGTCGGTTATTTTGGACATTTAGCGTCGGTTATCGCCCGACGCTAAATGTCGCGATGCTAAAAGTGAGACATTTAAGATCGGTTAAATAACCGATGCTAAATGATCGGTTGTTTAAATAGCCGATGCTAAATGTCCATTTCATCACTGTTTTTGATGTCTGAAAATTGACATTTAGCATCGAGTGTTTAAACAACCGATGCTAAATGTCCTGAAAATGACATGTAGCATCGGTTATTTGAAACAACCAATGTTAAATGTCCTGAAAATGACATTTAGCATCGGTTATTTGAAACAACCGATGCTAAATGTTTATTTTTTTAATTAGAAGCTGACAGTTTTGTATTTGTAGCAGTATAAATATATAAATCAACTCACAATTTAGGTAGGAAGATGAAATAACAAATAAATTCAGATCCAATAATTATTAACATATGATTCACTTGCTGATAGTTAATCTATTAACAGCTTAAATCTGAACTTGTGAATAAATTATTCAGCATCCTCAATATATGAAATTGAAACTCTAAAAAATTATGAAACAAGGATCAGTGAGCCATGTTTTCCTATAGTCAGAAAAGATTCACTTGTAGTGTGCAACTGACTCATAACATTGTGTGTTGTGGTTGTAAAGCATGTTGCACCTGAGGTTCTGATATTTTGACACCATCCATTTGTCTAAAACTTTCAACCAAGAAATCTCTTCGCTCCCTGAATGCTTTCACCATAGTAGAAAAAACTTCCCCACCTGCATAGCCTAGTCCTAATGCAGTCACAGCAGCTTTCTGAGATATACTACTTGCCCCTGAAGTGTCAACGGTATTCAATAACATGTGTTAGACATTTACATGTTGCATATAATATGATTACTACCACTAGCCCAATCCTTTCCAACTGGTAAGTAACATCTAGCCTTCTAATAGCATCGGTTGTTTGTACAAAGCAAAACATATATAGTTTATGATAACATTCAAATGCAAATTATTGATAAAGCCGTTTTAAAAATCTCCGGTCCACATATCTTATGAAATCATATACTCGAACACATATCTTATGAAATCATATACTCACAACTGTGCTTCGAAGATTTGGAGAGTATTGCAATAGTCTTGAGACAAGATCCACAGCTTCTGGTGGCATTCGCTTGTGAAAGATCTGATGAAGAACCAAACATTGATAAATTAATATCACCAAGCGATTATCCGTTTAATAAGACAGACAAACTTTATAATACCTTGTGCCATGGATGAGCTTTAATTTGAGGAAACTTAAACTCTGTATATATAATTAGGATTCATACACTTGATTTCTTCCCTAGTTGGGGTACCTAAAACCTGCAAGTAAATCCAATGAATTTTCATAAGTAATTGCTCAAAGTAAGGACCAAAATGTCTTGACCTTACAATTTAAACTACTATATGCATTAAAAGATATCTTACCTTGATAATTTCCACAAGCTGGTCTACTCCACTTTCACCAGGAAAGAGTGGCTGGCAAGAATAGAAATTCATTATTAGCTTTGGCACATATGAATTTAGGTACAAGAATCAGATATATTTAAAGAAGCTAGATACCTGGCCAAGCAATAATTCACCAAGTACACAACCAGCTGACCAAATGTCAATGGCTGTGGTGTACTCAGTAGCACCAAATATAAGCTCAGGAGCTCTATAGTACCTAGAACAGATGTAAGATATGTTCGGTTTGCCTTTTACCTGTAAAACACGAAGCATTTGTTCATGATAAGACATCAGAAGATAGCCATTTAAAACGGACAATAAGATTTCCAGGCTAAGAATAAACGAACCAGGACTTTAGCACTTCCAAAGTCACATATCTTCAGCTGGTGGGTGTGAGGATTGACCTGTCATGAGACAACATCCAATCTATTATACAAGTGCAGCATTGATGTCAGTGATGGGCGAAGGAATATGTGCCACATGACATCATCCCTTTGTTATTATGGATGATAGTCAGAAAACACCATTGGTAAAAAGAATGACAATAATAATGCATCTGACTTCTGTCATCTCATGAAAGGAACTAACCCTCTCATCTCTGTTCCATTCTCATTGCATAGGAAGTATAATTTCTTCCAATTCTCTTCTGAGAATGCTTCACGACGAATAAGCCTTTGTCTGTTAAAAAATTGAACACAAGAAACTCAAGAGTATGAAACACAATTGTCACAAAACAAGGTAAAAGCAATGTTTTTCAAAAGATATTCATTAGAGTTGTTTGCTTAGTATTTGTTTGGATAGAGGGGACAGTTTTCAAAGGGCTGGGTGTACATTATATGATTATCTATCATATTTATCAAATACTTCAATTTCAACCAACTAGTTTATTACTATGAACTATCAGCTATAGTTCATCCACTATTAGCTAGCTCCTATATATCGAATTATCAACTACAAATTCATCCGCTAGCTTATTCGCTATTAATTAGTGTCGACAACTAGTTTTTGCCAAACAGAATGTAAACCAGTTATTATACTGGAGACAGGAAACAACAGCAAATGAGTCAAATACAATATAGTATAACCAAATTTAATTTCAAAGAATGAACAACATATTAACATCGAGGAATATGTTTCTCACTTGATCAATTGCAATAAGAACAGGCATGTCTTTAACAAGTGATAACTCTTTCCTCAAACGAACTACCACCCCAACAGCTGCATGTGTTTGTTCAATGCCAGTCTTCACCAACTCATACAACATTGTACCTTCAGGAACCGCCAAGGAATCGACATCTTTCAACCATCCAACACCAGCACCCTCACCTAATGGGACTGGATCAAATATTTGGCATGGAAGTTGCTTTAGGTAGGATTCATTATACTTCAAAAAATCCTGGAATCAAATGACCCGTAATATTCATAATAGCTTGGGTAATGAGCCAAGGAAGCCAATAAACACACACTATGTGTTAATTATAACCATTGTTAATATGCAAAAACACTCTAAGTAAACAATCAAAATCCAAAAATAAACAAATAAGTATTGCAACAACTTTTTCCTTTTTCGTAATCTAATTAAGCATCTACCTGTCTAACAACTTATAGGCATATGGTTTCACACTAGTAGAGTTCTTAACAATGTTACATGACATGAACTGAGATAACAAAAGTGCTAGCTGCCATACCCAACATAATTATCCAGTGATAATGGGGGTATTCACTCCTATAACCGGCATATTCATGACAGAATACAAGGATGTGCCACATCAGCCCTTTGTTATTACAAATTTTCGTTGAACCACATCAGCCATGTTATTACAAATTTTCGTTGAACCACATCAGCCATGTTACAAGGATGTGCCACATCAGCCCTTTGTTATTACAAATTTTCATATCGGTTTTCTATGGGAACCGATATGAAAAGTCTCTTTTTTTTTTTAAAAAAGAGACTTTTCATATCGGTTTTTGGGGCGACCGATATAAAAACAACTTTTCATAACGGTTCAGGAACCGATATGAAATGTCCTTATTTTTTATATCTCCTTTTTCGGCATCGGTTCGGGAACCGATATGAAATGTCAATTTTAACCGATATAAAAAGCCTTTTTCCATTAGTGTATATTGAGGATGTATTTCTAGAACGAATTTTCCCAGTGCAGTGATCTTTCGTATCAGTTTCGACTAGGCTGTTTTATCTTGGGGACGTACATCGTGGTTGATAGCCTGCTTGCATAATTTGAGCAGTGCCACGAAACGTCTTAAAGAGAGAAACCTAGTTCGCGACTCATCCCCAATACTCTCTTCGATTTGATTTTGAAAAAATATTTCAAAATAACAATTAGGATTGAAGTTTAATAATTTTTGGATTTCATAATCCTGATGAGAGTTGACCAGAATTGAAAATACTGTATACGTTTATTTTTTTTAGGTAGTTAAGTGAAATGATGACCTAAATTGTTTATTCAATTATGCTCCATGCAACAATCCTTGTATGTGGTTTGGTTGAGAATGATGGGTAATATCCCCGTTGATCTATAAACACTAGTGGAAAAAAGACATTATTAAGCATCATTTAGCATCAGTTGTTTGAATAGCCGATGCTAAATGTTGAATCGGTGGCATTTTTGCAATTAAATGAAAGATTTCATATTTCGCGCCTACTTTTAGCATCGAGTGTTTAAACACCTGATGCTAAAAGTCCATTTTATTTTTTAGTTTTCCATCGCATATCTCTATCTCTCACGACCTCTTCTCTCACTCTCTGAACCCTAAAACATTCCCACTCTTCGTCACCTCCTCTCCCACCCCCTCTCACTGTTTGCCTCTCACCTTCGTCACCTCCTCTCCCACCCCCTCTCACTGTTTGCCTCTCACCTTCGTCACCTCCTCTCCCACCCCCTCTCACTGTTCGCCTCTCACCTTCGTCGCCTCCTCTTCCACCCCCTTTCACTCCCTCTGGCCTCTTGAGTTCACCTGCTCTCCCTCCCACTCTCACTGTTCGCCTCTCACCGTCATGCCGTCTCACTTCTCATCGTCACGTCATCTCGCCTCTCACGGTCACGCCGTCTCGCTTTCTCATCGTCCTTACCCTCAACCGTATCTCCTTCACATAACCCTAGCAATGGCTAACACTAACCATCGTCACCACGAACGCGAACTCTTCGTGAACCCTGCACTACTTCTTCTTTCTCTGCGAGAGAAACCCTTGCACCACCTTGTGATTCTCCTTTGCTCTACAATCAGGTACAGATCTCCTTTCATTTCTGCAAGCTATTCATGTTTTCCACATCGATTCTGTAACCATGTTCGATTTCCTCTTCTTATGCTGAAACAATTTGATTTTCCTATGTCTTTTATGCTATTATATTGATTTACTGATTCGTGATTTTTTGAATGTTAGGGTTGATACGCAGGTTGTCCAGTTTGCTAATAGAATGTTAGGGCTGATTCGTGATTTTTTGTTCTTTGTTGTTCTAATTCGTGATTTTCGTTGAACCCAAGGGGGCTTGATAATGCGTTGTAATAATGTGTTTTTTACCACCTGGTAACTTCCACACAAGAGAGAGAAGAGAGTGAGAGAAGAGGGACATGGCCACCTAGGTCCCTCCCACCGTTGCGTTTTGCTTAGTCCGAGACCGAGACCACCAAGGTCTCTCCCGGCGTGTGTTTACCAATGTTGCCATGTCGAGTTAACCAAGGTCTCTCCCAAATTTGAGTAGAAACACTAATGGAAAAAAGGCTTTTTATATCGGTTAAAATTGACATTTCATATCGGTTCCCGAACCGATGCCGAAAAAGGAGATATAAAAAATAGGGACATTTCATATCGGTTCCTATAAAAGTTGTTTTTATATTGGTCGCCCCTAAAACTGATATGAAAAGTCTCTTTTTTTTAAAAAAAAAAAAAGAGACTTTTCATATCGGTTCCCATAGAAATCCGATATGAAAAGTCTTTTTTTTTTAAAAAAAGAGACTTTTCATATCGGTTTTCTATGGGAACCGATATGAAAAGTCTTTTTTTTTTTAAAAAAAGTGACACCAATGAGAGAACAAATCAAACAGTTATCTTATATAGCTATAACTGGAGTGGAACTCACATTAGCAGGCATATCCATACAAATCTATACAAAAACATGCACCTGGATACGTAAAACTTACACAACACAACAACCAAAAAACAACTAAGCCTAGCCCACAAGGTGAAGATAACTACATGGGACGGGAGACGGGAGGTTTTTAGATAAATGCAACCAAGCTATTATACTACCATGGTAAAACCAACACAACAGCAACAGAAGAAAAAAAAAGAAGACATGTCTTTCTTCAGAAGAGATGGTCCTCTCTAGATTCCTCGGGTTGCTCTTTCTTCATTATTGTCCCACGTGACTTCCTTCTGTATTTCTCGGTTGGTCCTTTCTCTTCGAAGAGATGGCTATATTTTTCCATGATCCTCACTTTCTCATCAGCTAAGTCTAACATCTCATAAGCATTTGCCACTTTCTGAATGATTAATTTTCCCGAGGTTTACGATCAAAGGCTTCCAGTCCCTTGAAAAGCTTTTCATAAAAAAAACATGAAACAAAGGTTAACCGTATGTAAATCAATCTAGTATAAGTGTATATAGTTTTCCCACAGCACCAATCTTGTCTACTATAGTTTTGGATGAACTGAATGACTCAAGTTCAAAGTGCTCAACAGCAACTCCACATTCTGTCAACAAAATTTAGATACAATCTTCATTATATTGCAATGTCTGATTATAAGAAAAAATGCATAGCATGTCAACAAAATTAGTCTAGAATTTAAAATATCTTTCATTTCTCCTGATACATGCAGAAAAACAGAACTGACTCACATACTAGAACGTATAAATTATAATCATACCTCAAGGCGACGCCCACCAGTCAAAATTGTTGCACCCTCACTCTTAGCAGTTGAGATAAAATTCAATATTTTTGATACTGAATCATTTAACACAAATATTAGATATTGCATTGTCTTGTTTCTAAGCAAATAAATGCTGAAATCAATTTTGAAGGGATCTGGGGTGCACAGGAGTAATAATCAGCAAGCATACTTGTCCTTCACTGACAATAGGGCCTAGCCTGCAACCTTCTTCCAAGGGATCTGAAATTTTGATGTTTTTGGCCCATTTCACTAGCCTATTCACAAATTCTGTTGCTATACTTTCCTGAAACATTGAAGTGTTTTACTTAGTCAATTTTTTAAAATCAAAGCCAATGAAATCACTACAAAATTCAGGAAAAACTCTACCACTATCTAAGTAAATCTGGACTCTCCTACTTATTTGGTAAAAATTAGAAAGGTAAGCTACAAAGACATGATATTTATGAACATGGACATGTATTATTGATGAAATGGGGAATTTAAGTGTGTCTATTAAACTTACATGCACAATAAGGCGAGATGTTGCACTGCATATCTGTCCATTTGTAAAGAAGCAACCCAAGATGGTCCATTCAGCAACTGTTTAGGCCTTATGGGCAAATGGCGTATCTCTATGCAGATATTTAGGTACGGATTTAGATGCCAAATATTTACTCAATCACAATCAATTTTATGGGAAGTGTGATTCAACATATTAAGAAAATATGGGATATCCATAAAGCTTGAATTCAAGATGCAAGAAAGAATTGATTACACTATGCAAGTATATATTTGAGAAGGCAGACTGTAATAGTTGATGAGAAACCAACATATCAAATAATCAAGTTTGTAATAGTTGATGACAACATACACAGATGCCAATTCAGATGGCTTCAATATTGCAGCACAACCAGCAGCCAGAGCTGGAGCGATTTTCCAAGAAGCCATTAAGAGTGGATAGTTTCTAATACATAACATCATTCAATTAGCAGCTGATATTTTAGATTCTGTGAATGCATCAGAGTTTCCTATGTAAGTAAAAGCACTAGGACATCACATAAAAAGTTGGTTAGTGCACTTTACATTAGCACATATTTATGCAATAACTAAACCAGATTATTTAATTGAAAAATAATGCATACATATAAGCAATGAAGAAAAAGCAGATACCATAGGAAGAGATACTTGAGCCTTTTGTTTTGCATCCAACCCTTCAGCAAGCCCAGCATAGTACTCAAAACAACCAACAACATCATCCTAGATAGAATATGATGAAAACCACATATCCCAAGTAAGCAAAAATTCGTATGACAAGACAATATCAGTTACTGTTTTTCTTTTTAATATTACTTAATTACCAGATCAGCTAGTGCTTCCTCCAGTGGTTTTCCATTACCAATTGATTCAAGTTTTGCTAGTTCATTCTTTTTCTCCTTTATTTGAGAAAAACAACAAAATTTACAGCCATAGAGGTCTTAAAACATGAACAACTTGGTCATATCATATCACAGGAAATAATAAAAAACAATAAATAGTAACACACAAATAATAGTTCTGTTATTCTTAGTTACAATTCAAAAAAAAGAGTAAACAAGAAGTTATTAGTCCTTTAAGAAAAGCACGACGATAGCCAGCACGAACGACGACGAACCAGAAGGAAAGCGACGAACCAGAGGGAAATAGAGGACTCGAACCAGAAGGAAAGCGACAAAGTAGCGGTGAACCGGCAACGAACGACGACGAAGCCGTGAACGACAACGACGAAGCCGTGAACGGCAACAACGAAGCCGTGAACGGCAACGACGAAGCGGCGAATGGATGAACTGTGAAGGCTGAAGGCGAGGGTTGAAGGAGAGGGTTGAAGGCGAGGGAAACGGCTCGAGGGTTTGGAGGATCTAACATAGCGATTGAAGGGTTTTTTCAAGCCATCGCCTCCTTCGTTCTTTCAAGCCATAGCGATTGGAGGATCTAGGTTTTTTCAAGTGATACTGAGAGTGAGGACGGTGGGAGAGTGATACTGAGAGTGAGGAAAGACGCGAGAGTGAGAGGAGGGAGCCAACGTGAAGAGATGCGTAAAAGCCTAATTTTTTTGGTTTCTATAACGGGTGGTTTTGTGACCCGTTATGGAAGCCAAAATTTTTAGACTTTCTATAACGGTTATGCAAGGGAACCGATATGAAAGATGGTTTTTCCACTTTCTATATCGGTTCCAGTGGCAACCGATATAAAAATTGTAATTTTAATTACAAAACTGCCACCGCGTCACTTTTAATATCAGGCCGTTTTTAACCGATATAAATGACCGTTATAAAAGGCATTTTTTCCACTAGTGATAGTTATGTCAACCACTCTTTAGAAAATAAACTTGGAAATGATTCAAGTTTTCTAGAGAAGAAGAAAGAAGTTTAGAGAGAAGAGAGAAAACTTGGAAATGCTTCAAGTTTTGGTATGAGTAAGAAGTGAGGAGAGCTCTCCTTTTATAGGCGTGAAGAGGAAGTAGTCGTTGGGAAGCAATAAACAGCCAACGGCTCTTTTGACTGTTGGAGCAAAAACAATAACAGCTCTTTGAGAAAATAAATATAAACACTTAGCCCATGCCCAGCCGAGTCGGCCGGTCGGAAGGCAACACATGGTGGTCAATTTGTGTGCATCCTCTCTAATTCACAAAATTGGGTACCCCTTGAGGTGTGTGAGTTCCACACTTATAAGAACTCTTAAAGTGTCTAGTCTATCCAATGTGGGACTTTTTCAATTCACACAATCACCAAGTCCCAACAATCCCCCACTTGAATTTAAAAAGGAGTTTTAGAAGTAGTGTCAAACGCCTCCACAAGATTGTGCATAAACAGAGGTGCCTTATGACTTGAACCTTTGCACAGCGATTAGGATTTAGATTCAACAAGAGTGACTCGTAGTATTAAACTCTATCTCTAACATCAAAACCACACATAACATTTTCCATGCGTGTATTCTTATAAGCCCATGCTTTTATTGCCCCGCACGTCTATCCTAGTTTAGTGAACGCTCTAGGAATCTGCCAACGATTCCATAGGAAGCAACCCCACTTCCACTTGCACAAAGGTGAGTCTATCAAGAGTACTCCTATAGTTAGGTACTCCACTTCACATAGAGTATAGATCTTATTAAGAGTTTCTATTACCTAAACCTTACATTGCGTCCAGAATCATGTTTCTTTACTTATATTAGCATCTTCATCTCGTATCACTTCACAACTTGTTATTACCCATTGAACTTAAATCTTGGGATCTCTAGTCTTTTAGGTCAGGTTAACATCGTGAGTGACTCATGATTGTAATGGTAGTAGTCCCATCCTTTGAGGTGTGTTGCGTTAAAAACACACTTAAAGCAAGTGTACTCTCTCGCAGAAGTAGTATAAAAGATATCGTCTCCACAGGGATTAATTAACAAGTACCAAACTACTTAAGATTAATTATTATTTAGACGAACGAATGTGTGGTTGTTATAGAAACTAAAATAAAAAGAAATAAATAGCAAGAATTAAAATGTGAAGTTTAACCAATGGAGAAAAGCCTAGGGTCACGGTTTCACTTGCAAGTTTCGATTCCTCTATGTCTAATTTTACCTGAATCCCCTTATTTTATTCAATTACCAATCCCTTTACTAAAGCTATTAACCCGTTTGGTCATTCGCGATTAATATTCTTTTCCCTAAATTAACCCTAGTTTGGTCATGCTAGAATTTAAATCGAAGGAAAGCATAAGGTACAAAAAGGTTGAATGATTGGAAGACTAAATTAAAGTTTGGTCATTCATTAATTATAGTCTCAATTATCCGATAGGTCCACCAACTAATTGCAGTACGATCGCTGATCAACTAATTGATTGTGAACATGCAAAGGGTTGTCAATCCTAATTATGTGATAAAGCAATAGGATAATATTAATTGGAATAAAAATTAGGGACTCAAAGTATAAATTAAAACATAAAAAGGTCTCTAATCAAACAAGATCCACCTAGACCCTAGAAGAGGATTTAGCTATCCATAGTGTTCAAGAACAATGAAATAAAATTAGGAGTCATAAATTACAGAGATAAAAATAACCCGGAATAGAGAAATTTCTGATTCTGCAAATTTCGTCTCCTTTTTCTGCTCCAGAGCTCTCTCACGGTGTCAAGAACGGGTACCCAAAACTCTCTCCTCTATTTGCCGGCGGTACTGTTTGCTTCTCGTACCGTACGTGCGTGACTTTCTTCTATTCTTTCCTTTGAATCGTTGAATTCAATTGTGCGGCTTCTGTAGTTGCGTACTGTTGCCGTCCACTTGTATTCTATATTTTGCGGCTAGGTTCCCTTGGTTCCCTTTTAATTATCCAAATTCATTCTTCCTCTGTGTGCGTGACTTTCTCCTTTTATAATTCAAAGCTTGTTTTTCCCTTTTCTTTTCTTAGTGTTCACGCCTAGGTTTGTATGGAATTGGACTTGGACTTTATTTTTCCACACTTGGGCCACATGCTTCTTTTGCTAATGACACCCCTATTTTGCTTCAAACAACTCATTGAAACAACTTCTTTATCTATCTTCTTTCCTACAAAATAAATAGCAAATTGAGTCACTTATTTATTTAGATAATAATAATAGCTCTAAAAATGACTCAAAAGTGTCTCTAAAAATGCACTAAATTGGAGCTTATCAACTCCCCCGCACTTAACCTTAGCTTGTCCTCAAGCAAATTTTCTGGCTCAGCATTATTTTCAAATAAGGAATAGAGACAGTCAAATATAGGACCCAAAATTTAAAGCACAATGACAGACAATAGACAATATGACACATATGAGGTGTCAAAAGGTTGCCCAATTAGAGGCTCATGTCCCTGAAGAATACATTTCTGTGAACACATGCACTCGCTCACAATCTCTCTAAGTGTTTAGGGACTAGGGAAATATACACTCAAGTTTCCACAAAATGCACGTTACCATATGCTTGTAATTTGACCAAATCTCCACTAAATAGTTCACATGCATGCAAAAGATGGGGTTTCATGGGTTGTAATGGGGCCAGGGTGAATTCATGCATGGTAGGATATAAGAAGAAATGGATAATCAAAGGGCTAACAAAAAAAAGAAATGAATAGTAACATTTGAAATCAAATATGGAGCTCCTATCTATTTTACAATTTTTGCCCAAACTCCAAGTTAATTTCAGTTTCATTCTTCGCTCTTCTTTTTTCTATTAAGTCGACTCTTTTTGATTTGCTTTTTCTCTTGAGTAGACTCTCTTGTTCTTTTTTTTTTTTGGATTTGCCCTTTGGCTCTTTCATTCTTTTGATGTGTCTTTTTCTCCTTCTTTCTTTCCATTTTTTTTTTTCATTTTTTTTTTGGAGGAAAAGGTAAGTACATGAAAACTCATATTTTGATTCCTTGTAGGAGAATGTTCTTGTAAGCACATGATTCACTCCTTTTTTTTTCTGACAAGATAGACAATTAAAGTATAGGACAAAGTTTCAGTCCTAACAATATAGACAACTAAAAATATAGGACGAAATTGTAATTTTCAATAGTTGCTCCACATTTAATTCCAAATGGTTACCACAAACAAAAAAAAGAAAAACTATATCTGGGTACCAAAGAAAAAAAAATATAACAATTAAGCTCAAAGGGGGCAACTAAGAGATAAATTCAACAAACAACTCTGAGGCCAGAAAAATACCTAAATTCCCCAAATCTTTTTACATGATGCAAATCAGTTTTCGCCTTGAAATGGTCAAAAGACAAATTCTAGAATGTAGCAAATTGGGAAACACACTCATACAAAGAGAAGGGGTAAAATTTTTTGATTTAGTATCAATCCCCTTATGAAGGCTCAGATCTCACATTTAGAAGCTAGTTCACAAAAAGTACTCAACAGGCACATATGCTAATTATCAGCTTCCTAAGGGCATCCTCATAGTTACAATTAAGCACAAGTCTGTCAAGTAAATTAATTATGGGATCCCCTAAAGGCAAAATCTCTATTTTTTTCAATTTTTATGTCCAAAACTAGCCAGAAAAAATGCTATCAACATATGTAGTGGGTATATGCATTAATAGAGATGAATTGACAAAGTTAAACTCTCCTCCCCCACACTAGCATAAAGCATGGTCCTCAATGCAAAATGATCAAATAGAAACCAAAAGAAATAAATGAGAGAGAGAGTAATAGTGACTTCCCTGAGAGAGCTTGTAGTCCGAGCTTATCCCTAAAAACAAAACAAAACAAAAATGAGAGAAAATAAAACACAGGTTGCCTCCTGCGAAGCGCTTGTTTAACGTCCCGAGCCTGACGGTACTAGAGTCAATCCTTGAGGGCAGTGACATAGCTCACTTGACTTAGCCCTTCCTCAAAATGCTTCACACGCTGCCCATTGACCTTAAAAGTGGTACCATCTTCATGAGATACCTCAAGCACTCCATAAGGAAAAACTTGAGTAATAGTGTAGGGTCCATACCACCTTGAGCGCAACTTTCCTGGAAAAAGACGCAAATGTGAGTTATAAATTAAAACTTTCTCACCTACATGGAATTCACGCTGTTGGATGCGCTTGTCATGCCACTTTTTAGTCCGCTCCTTATATAACTTGGCATTCTCATAAGCTCCCAGACGGAGCTCATCCAATTCATCGAGCTGCAGCAACCTATTTTCACCTGTAAGCTGAGCATCAAAGTTTAGAAATTTTAAAGCCCAAAGTGCTTTATGCTCTAATTCAACAGGCAAATGACATGATTTTCCAAAAACAAGACGATAAGGAGACATCCCAATGGGGGTTTTAAAAGCAGTTCTATAGGCCCATAGTGCATCATCAAGTTTCAAAGACCAATCTTTTCTTGATCCACTAACTGTCTTCTCTAAAATCCTTTTCAGCTCTCTGTTTGAAATTTCAACCTGGCCACTAGTTTGTGGATGGTAAGGAGTTGTCACCTTATGAGTGACACCATATTTGCTCAAAAGATTTTCAAATTGTTTATTGCAAAAATGGGTGCCACCATCACTAATAATTGCTCGGGGAGTGCCAAATCTTGTAAAAATATTTTTCTTTAAAAATCTCACTACCACCCGAGCATCATTAGTGGGTAAGGCTACAGCTTCTACCCACTTAGACACATAATCTACAGCAACAAGAATATATTGATTTGAAAAAGATTTAGGGAAGGGCCCCATAAAGTCAATACCCCATACATCAAATATCTCACAAACCAAAATGTTGTTTAAAGGCATCTCTTGACGCCTAGAAATATTGCCACTCCTTTGACAACTATCACAAGCTTTCACAAATTCATGAGCATCTTTAAATATAGTAGGCCAATAAAAACCACATTGTAAAACTTTATATGCAGTTCTATTTGGGCCAAAGTGGCCACCTACCTCTCTAGAGTGACAATGCTCAAGGATAGAAGTTACCTCATCCATAGGCACACAACGCCTAATAACCTCGTCTCCACATACTTTAAATAGGTAAGGGTCATCCCACAAGTACTGTCTAGCATCGGAAATTAATTTCTTCTTTTGCTGAAAAGAAAAATCAGGGGGAACAACCTTACCCACCAAGTAGTTGACAATGTCTGCAAACCAAGGAATAGTAGAAATAGCTAGAAGTCTCTCATCAGGGAAAACCTCCTTGATCTCCCCATCATTTGAGGCCTGCATCACACTATGGTCAAGCCTTGAGAGGTGGTCAGCTACAAAGTTCTCTGAGCCTTTCTTGTCTCTAATCTCCAAGTCAAACTCTTGTAGCAACAAGATCCACCTGATTAACCCGGGTTTTGCATCCTGCTTTCCAAGCAAATATCTAATGGCAGCATGATCAGTATAAACAATAACTTTAGAAAGAACAAGGTAATGACGAAACTTGTCAAATGCAAATACTACAGCTAGTAACTCTTTCTCTGTGGTAGTGTAATTTCTTTGAGCATCATCAAGAGTACGACTAGCATAGTAAATGGTATAAAATACCTTATTCTTTCTTTGCCCCAAAACAGCCCCCACAGCAGTATCGCTAGCATCACACATAATTTCAAAGGGAAGCGACCAATCGAGGGCAACAACAACAGGGGCACTGATTAATTTTTCCTTTAAACAATTAAAAGCCTTCAAACAAGTGTCAGAAAAATCAAAAGTGGCCTCCTTAACCAAGAGGTCAGCCATAGGCTTTGCAATTTTTGAGAAGTCTTTAACAAACCTCCTATAGAAGCCGGCATGGCCTAGAAAACTACGGACCCCCTTAACAGAATTGGGTGGGGGCAACTTTGCAATTACCTCAACCTTTGCAGGATCAACTTCAATACCTCTAGTGGACACCTTATGTCCTGGAATAATGCAATCTTGTACCATAAATTGGCACTTCTCCCAATTGAGCACTAAATTGGTATCCCTGCATCTCTGCAACACTGAATTCAAGTTATGTAAACAATCCTCATAAGAGGATCCAAAGACGGTAAAATCATCCATGAATATCTCAATGCATTTTTCAACCAAGTCAGAGAAGATAGCCATCATGCATCTTTGGAAAGTGGCAGGGGCATTACATAAACCGAATGGCATCCTTTTATATGCAAATGTTCCATATGGGCAAGTAAAAGTAGTTTTTTCTTGATCTTCAGAAGCCACTGGTATTTGCAAATAACCGGAATATCCATCCAAACAACAGTAATAATCATGACCTGCCACTCTCTCAAGCATTTGATCAATAAAGGGAAGGGGGAAGTGATCTTTTCGGGTGGCATCATTTAATTTTCTATAATCAATGCACATACGCCACCCGGTAGTTTTCCTAACTGCAATTAATTCATTTTTATCATTCTCCATCACAGTAGTACCTCCCTTTTTAGGAACACATTGAACAGGACTTACCCACTTACTATCAGAGATAGGATAGATGATACCTGCATCAAGAAGCTTAATCACTTCCTTTTTGACCACCTCTTTCATGTTAGGATTGAGGCGGCGTTGAGGTAGTGCCCGGGGTTGGTAATCATCCTCCATGTAGATCTTGTGGGTGAAAATTGAGGGACTAATGCCTTTTATATCATGAATAGACCATCCAAAGGCTTCTTTGTTGGCCCTTAATACCCTCAAAAGCTTATCCTCCATGGTATCTGTCAAATCTGCAGAAATAATCACAGGCAAAGAGGAAGGGGGATGCAAGAAAGCATATTTCACATTTGAAGGGAGAGGCTTTAATTCAAGCTCAGGAGCCTATTCAATTGAAGGTTTGGGATTTGGAGTATTACCCCATTCCAATTCCTCAAATCTATGGTTACTCCAATTTTTCTGAGGGTGGTGAGCCTGCAAAAACATTAAGAACTCTTCTTCCTCACCACCCTGCAATATGCCGAGTCCCTGCAAAGTAAGTACTTTTTCTAGAGGGTCCTGAATTCTAAAATCATCAAAATTTTCAGAGGTAACCACATCATTAATATCCATAGCTTGAATAAAATTACAAGAAGCGAATGAGGAAGGATTTTTTAATGAGTTCAAGACTTGAAATACAACTTCATCATCTCCAAATCTCAAAGTCAATTTTCCCTGTTGAACATCAATTAAGCTTTTTCCTGTAGCTAAGAAAGGACGCCCCAAAATAATTGGGACTTCCTCATCTTCTTCCATATCCAATACAACAAAATCAGCAGGGAAAATAAACTTATCAACTTTAACTAAAACATCTTCCACCACTCCACGGGGGTGGGCAATGGATCTATCAGCTAGCTGCAAAGTGACGTTAGTAGGATGTGGTTCCTGCAAACCAAGCTTTCTAAAAACAGAAAAAGGCATCAAATTTATACTTGCTCCTAAATCACATAAAGCCTTTTCAAAATGAGAGTTACCAATTGTACAAGGGATAGTAAAACTACCTGGGTCTTTAAGCTTAGGTGGTAACTTTTTTAGAACTATAGTAGAACATTCCTCATTAAGCCTAACTGTCTCAAAGCTTTCTAACTTCCTTTTGTTAGAAATAATTTCTTTTAAAAATTTGGCATATTTAGGCATTTGAGCAATAGCTTCAGCAAAAGGGATGTTGATATGCAATTTTCTAAATATTTCAAGAAATTTGGCAAATTGCTTATCATGCTGCTCATTTTTAAGTCTTTGAGGATAAGGAACATTTACCTTTGCTTGCTCATATTTTTCCCTTTCCTTTTTGCTTTCCTCAGAAGTGCTCCCCTCAGCAGGAGCTTGTATTTCTTTCTGGGGCGCCCGCCCGTCTTGATTGTTTTCTTGAACCAGCTCCTTGCCACTCCTAAGAGTGACAGCCTTGCAATGCTCATTTCTTGGATTAGGCTCAGTTTGGGTAGGCAGTGAGCCTTGAGGCCTTTGAGACAACACAGTAATGAGATTTGAGATTTGGCCCTCCAAGCTTCCAAATTTGTTGTTCATGGCTCCAATTTGGCCCTTCAGGCTTCCAAATTCTTCATTTGTCTGCTGCATAAACTTTGTCAACACATCATTGGTATCCAACTTTTTCTCCTCTTGCCTTTGCACATGTGGAGGCTTATAGGAGTTCGAGCTTTGCTCCTTTTGTTGTCTTCCCCAAGAGAAATTAGGGTGATTTCTCCAACCCGGATTGTAAGTGTTTGAATAAGGGTCATTTTGGGTCCGGTTGGAATTCTGAACATAATAGGCCTCTTCAGTTGAAGTTGTCGGCCGGCCCTGTGCTTTTATCAGTTCTTCAATGGATTGCAACCTCTCATCAGTCCTGTCCATGTAATTGGATAAAACACCCATGCATGGGTGTCCAACTTTTTCCATGTATCTAACTAAAGCCTCTTGCATACCAGGCCTTAACTCACTTTTATTCTGACCAAGATAGTTGACTTCTTCAGTTAGGCCTCCCCAGAGGTTATTCGTGATGTCACTAGTGGAGGTAATTATTGGAGTAGATTGAGCTTGTACCTTCATCAAAGATTGCATCTGTTTAGAGAGAGCATCCAGCTTTATGTTAACACTAGTGTCATCTTCAACCTTGTAGATCCCAGCTGATTTCTTAATGTGTCTGTCACTTGTCTCCTATTGGGCATTATCGGCTGCTATCTCTGCAATTAAGTCATATACTGTCGCAGGTTCCCCATTCATTAGAGAGCCCCCACAAGCCATATTAATAATTCCCCTATTTTGAGAAGATAATCCGTTGCAAAAATATTCAAGCAATTGCCACTTCTCAAATCCATGATGTGGACAACTTCGGAGTAAGTCTTAAAATCTTTCCCAAGCTTCATGTAAAGATTCTTGCTCGAGTTGAGCAAAGCTGATTATTGCACCTCGGATCTTAGTAGTCTTACCTGGAGGAAAATATTTGGTCAAGAATTTTTGCTTCAGTTGATCCCAAGTGGTAATGGACTCAGCAGGTTGAGAGTCTAGCCAAGCAGATGCCTTGTCAGCCAATGACCATGGAAACAATCTCACTCTAATGGCATCAGGAGTGACACCATTACAAATTACTGAGTCTGCCACCCTCAAGAAGTTTCTAAGATGGGTGTGCGGGTCTTCTGTTGGTGCACCTCTGAACATAGTCGAATTCTGGACCATTTGAATCAAGCTGGGTTTGAGCTCAAAGTTAGTAGCTTGTACGGGTGGATTGACTATGCTTGTAGTGATATTCGCTGTCGGCGTAAAGTAGTCCCGAAGAGTTCTTCTCGGATTGGCAGCCATCACTCTTGTCTCTTTTCTCATCCTTCGAGCAGTTCTTTCAATTTCTGGATCAAAAACCAAAATAGGCTCCTGGGAGCGGGTGAGCATGCACTAGTAATAGTAATAAAAAAATAAAACTAACTAATAAAATAAAACTAAATATAATTTTTTTTATTAAATTAAAACAAGAATTAAAATAAATGTCTAAAGCAATAAAAAATCTTTTTCGTTTAATATTATTAAATTAATCCCCGGCAACGGCGCCAAAAACTTGTTGCGTTAAAAACACACTTAGAGCAAGTGTACTCTCTCGCAGAAGTAGTATAAAAGATATCGTCTCCACAGGGATTAATTAACAAGTACCAAACTACTTAAGATTAATTATTATTTAGACGAACGAATGTGTGGTTGTTATAGAAACTAAAATAAAAAGAAATAAATAGCAAGAATTAAAATGTGAAGTTTAACCAATGGAGAAAAGCCTAGGGTCACGGTTTCACTTGCAAGTTTCGATTCCTCTATGTCTAGTTCTACCTGAATCCCCTTATTTTATTCAATTACCAATCCCTTTACTAAAGCTATTAACCCGTTTGGTCATTCGCGATTAATATTCTTTTCCCTAAATTAACCCTAGTTTGGTCATGCTAGAATTTAAATCGAAGGAAAGCATAAGGTACAAAAAGGTTGAATGATTGGAAGACTAAATTAAAGTTTGGTCATTCATTAATTATAGTCTCAATTATCCTATAGGTCCACCAACTAATTGCAGTACGGTCGCTGATCAACTAATTGATTATGAACATGCAAAGGGTTGTCAATCCTAATTATGTGATAAAGCAATAGGATAATATTAATTGGAATAAAAATTAGGGACTCAAAGTATAAATTAAAACATAAAAAGGTCTCTAATCAAACAAGATCCACCTAGACCCTAGAAGAGGATTTAGCTATCCATAGTGTTCAAGAACAATGAAATAAAATTAGGAGTCATAAATTACAGAGATAAAAATAACCCGGAATAGAGAAATTTCTGATCCTGCAAATTTTGTCTCCTTTTTCTGCTCCAGAGCTCTCTCACGGTGTCAAGAACGGGTACCCAAAACTCTCTCCTCTATTTGCCGGCGGTACTGTTTGCTTCTCGTACCGTACGTGCGTGACTTTCTTCTATTCTTTCCTTTGAATCGTTGAATTCAATTGTGCGGCTTCTGTAGTTGCGTACTGTTGCCGTCCACTTGTATTCTATATTTTGCGGCTAGGTTCCCTTGGTTCCCTTTTAATTATCCAAATTCATTCTTCCTCTGTGTGCGTGACTTTCTCCTTTTATAAGTCAAAGCTTTTTTTTCCCTTTTCTTTTCTTAGTGTTCACGCCTAGGTTTGTATGGAATTGGACTTGGACTTGGACTTTATTTTTCCACACTTGGGCCACATGCTTCTTTTGCTAATGACACCCCTATTTTGCTTCAAACAACTCATTGAAACAACTTCTTTATCTATCTTCTTTCCTACAAAATAAATAGCAAATTGAGTCACTTATTTATTTAGATAATAATAATAGCTCTAAAAATGACTCAAAAGTGTCTCTAAAAATGCACTAAATTGGAGCTTATCAAGGTGTATTTTGGACTTTCTCTCTGGTTAATCCTTTCGTCAAATGATCCGCTAAGTTCTGATCAGTGCGTACATGATCCACTCTCCCAACGTTTTTTGAGAGACACTCTCTAACAGTGTTGTGCTTACGACGTATTTGTCGTATTTCACCGTTGTAATAACGATTCTCTATTTTTGCAATAGCCATGGTATTATCGTAGTGGATCAACACAGTTGGCATCGGTTTTTCCCATTAAGGAATCTCTGCTAGTAAGCATCTCAGCTAGCTAGCTTCTTCACTAGTTGTTGCCAATGCTATCATTTCAGACTCTATAGTGGACTGTGTAACACCTTAAATTCACAACTAGGTGAACCAAAAGTATTAACATAATCATAAACAATCAGAGTATAACCTGCTCATAATAATGGACCAAATAAAAACTAAAACGGACTAAAACCACTTACATAACTTTGAGATAAAATTTTCTCAATTACACTTCCAAAATAAGTACTCAGAAAGTACATATTCGATAAGATAAACATGACTATGGTCCATCTACAAGACAAGGTTATTAAATACTACGGAACATTGATATAATTCAAGGATTTAAAACTTAATGATACATGAGACGGGAAAAAGCAAAATACATCATAAAGATCACCAAATGATCTTCCCTCTAACTAAGTAGCTAAGGCTTCTATTACTTCTCCTCAATTTGCTTTGCTTTACCCTGCACATCTGAAAACACCACATAAAAACAGTGAGATTACAAATCTCAGTGAGTTCGTTCGCACCCCCTCACAATTCATCTCTCGATGTTTTCCTTGTCTGTTAATTATCCTTGTCTATGAATTGTTCTTCCATTTCTCCCTTCCATGTCTTGAGCTTTGGATGAACTCGGAGTGGGGAAGAAGGGAGAAATATTCTTCCAAGGAAAAGAGAAAGGACTAGCTTGGTTTGATTTAAGTACTCAGATGATTGAGGAGCTCGGTCTTAAAGCAGAAGGATTTTTTAGTCATATAGTAATTTATATGGAAAGTCATCTTCCAATTGGAGGAGTTTCTAATTAATTGTTTCTCTTATTTTCATCCAAGAGTTATCTCATAGTGGTTATTGAAATTTTACCTTTCAATTGTTTTTCTTGTTTTCTTCCAATTGTTTTTCATATTTCCAATTAGTCATAGTATTTGGTTTGTCACAATTGTTATCAAGTATTTGGTTTGACAAGTTAAGAAACATTTCATTTCTAAATATGAATCATGCTTTATTAGTTGTATTTTGAACGTTTACTCTTTTTCTTCTGTGCTGTGGGGTGTGGTGAAAAATATAAATTTTTGGGTGCAAGTATTAAATAAATACAAGTTGGGCTGTTTCCTTTGCTGTTGGGCCTCGGTGTTGTTTGATTTATGGGCTGGGTCTTTAAATCAACCAAATCATGAGCTTTGAAGCTTTGAACAGAACGCGCGTCATTCTTCTCCTCCGCAGAACGCTTCCTTGCGCGATTCTCAAACGGAGCCTTTAGGTGGAAATCGTCTCACCAAAATTAGGGAGTGGAGTGAGTGTGAGATGAAATAGGAAGTGTTCCCCCTTCTCTGTAAATCAGTATTTTCCTCTTCAGCGTTAAAGTTTTGTTCATCTTGTATCGCTGAGAAAAGAAACAGAGGATACAGGGAAGAAGAAACAGTTTTCTCTTGTAACCATCATCATCATAGTGGATTGTTTGGCTCGGATTCTGACCCCCAGATGTAGGAGAAATCCGAACTGGGTTAACAAATTCTTGTGTTCTTCCTCCTCTCCCTTTCTCCATTTTTCAGTTCTTCGTTTTTGCGTTTCTTTAAATTCTGTTTTTACAATTCAATTCTGTTTTTTGATTCGTTATTGTGTTTTACGGTTTCTGTCTTGCAATTTATTTCTCTGGAATTGGCTGCTGGTTCTTTGTTGATTGTCGTTTTAGGAATAACAATTGGTATCAGAGCTTTGGTTCGTGATCAAGAAACGATGGTTTCAACAAAGTACGAAGTCGAGAAGTTCAATGGGAAGAACGACTTCGGGTTATGGCGTGTCAAGATGAAAGCAATGCTAGGCCAACAAGGTCTTGCGGGTGCGCTACTTGGAGAAAGGGGCTTGCCGGTAAAGATGTCCGCGGAAGAAAAGGCGGAGGCTTTAGAGAGGGCACACGGTGCACTAATCTTGAGTCTTGGTGACAAGCCTCTCCGGGAAGTGGTAAAAGAAACCACGGCAGCAGCTATTTGGAAGAAATTGGAAGACTTGTATATGGTAAAATCAATTGCCAACCGTTTGTATTTGAAGCAAAGGATTTACACCTTCAAGATGCAACCGGGAAAGTCCGTAGAAGAGCACATTGACGAATTCAACAAAGTCATTCTTGACCTCGAAAATATTGATGTCAAGATTGATGATGAGGATATGGATATCTTACTTGTAAATTATTTACCTAAAACGTATGAACATCTCACCGATGCTCTACTTTATGGTAAGGAAACATTAACCCTTGATGATGTGCAATCCGCACTAATATCAAAGGAACTTAAGAGGAGATTCGAGACTAAAGAAGAACAGAATGAAGGTCTATTTGTGAAAGGGAATTTTGAAAAGAAATGCAATAATAAGAAGAACAAGAAATGGGATAAAGAAAAATGTAAGAAGGACAACAAGTGCTACATTTGTAAGAAAGAGGGTCATTGGAAGAAGGATTGTCCAAAACGGAAATTCAAGAAAAATGGTGATTCCACTGATGATGAAGGAAGCGTCTCAATTGCTTCCGAGTACTATGAAGGAGACGTTTTAATTGCGGAAGAAATCATAGGGTCAAATTCCACCAATGAGGAAATATGGATTTTGGACTCAGGTTTTGATCATCATATAACTTCAAGAAGTGAAGTTATAGGGTATTGTGATGGTGATGTGTTGATGGCCTCTTCATCCATCAACAAGGATCACTGGGTGTTGGATACAGGTTGTTCGTTTCATATGACCTCCAATAAGGAGTGGTTGATCGGCTATAGGCAAGTGAATGGCGGACAAGCAGTAATGGGAAACAACACAGTGTGCAAGATTGAAGGGATAGGTTCTGTAAGACTTAGAATGGATGATGGCACTATAAAGATACTTCCGGAGGTGAAGTATGTCCCTGGTGTAAAGAGAAATTTAATCTCTCTTGGTATGCTTGAAGCGATTGTTGAACCAAGGGTAAACACTCCTTTATTTTGTATGATAACAAATTACATCATATCTACTAATGTTTCAAGATGAGCAAAGTGCAGGACTTAATTTAAAGAGAAGAAGACACAAGAGAAGAGAAGCTTGAAGAAGAAGCATCATATGAAGTTCAAAACCCTAAATTGTGTCTAAGCCTTTTAGGACACTTTGTAAAGGTCCTATCACCTAAAGTGTGTGGCACTTTAGCTATTGAGAGAGATGACTTTTCAAAACATGCATGATGCATAAAAATAGTTTTGAAAAAATATTTCACAAAATTGCATGCATGCATAAGGTGGCAAGTTGAAAAAAAAAATATATTTTTAGGAAAGCTTGGAATCGATTTCCAACCCATTTCATAGGCCTTGGAATCGATTCTCAGGACCTCCTATATGGCCTGAAAATCGATTACCTCATGTTTCCAAAGGGCCATGAATCGATTCCCATGCCTTCCAAAAAGAAAAGAAAAATCGATTCCCTTTATTTCTACATGGATAAGAATCGATTCTCAGGACCTCCATATGGCCTGAAAATCGATTCATGCCTTTCTACATAAGCATTGTAATCGATTCCCTCATTTTCCAAACATCAATGAATCGATTCCTCTCTTATTTCAACTAAACAAACAATCGATTCTTTTATTTTTTAAAGGCAATGAATCGATTCATCAACATTTTAACTTGATCAATGAATCGATTCTTCACTTATATTAAATGTTTTTCAAAAATTTCAACGGTGCCTAAGCCTATAAATACATGGGTTGAGCTTCACCTTCAGATCACCTACTGCTCACAATTTCTCTCTATTCTACTCTCTCTTGCGAAATTCTTAGATCTAATATTGTTCTTCATAATTTTCATATTATTTTGAATGCTCTTCATTTTATTATAGATCTAAGAATATAGTGCTTCATTGTTTTGAATCTTGTTCAAAAGCTGTGTTTTTGAAAATCATATTTATCTTCATAAAAGCTTTTTTGCAAATCTAAGCTCTCATTGTCATATCAATTGTGAAGCTTTTGCAAAAGCAAGATCATATTCCATATCATATTTTAGAGCATCTAAAATCCTAATATCACTCATCTCTCTCAGTTTCTAAACTGACACATTACTAAGAAGTGATTGGATCCATAGATCTCAACTGTGTAATTCTTATTTTGTTTTAGTGGTCATTTTGAAATCCTGGGAAGTTTTACTTGGGTCTCTCAATCAGGGTGATTGAGTTGGTTTTGAAATCCTTAGCAGGTGCTTGGGTTCTCAGTTCGGGGAATTGAGATTCACTATTGTTGAAGTCGACTGTTTGTAATAACTCTCTTCAATATAGTGGTTGCTAAGTCCAAGGGTTGAAAAGCCTAAGGCCGAGGACGTAGGGTTTTATCCCGAACCTCGCTAAATATCTGTGTCCCTCTATCCCTTCTCTCTTTATATTTTGCACTATTATTATAACTGTTTATTATTAATATTACTGTGCTTAAATTATCAATACTCATCAATCATCTTCTACTCCTCTTCTCTAAGATATACTATATCCCTTATAATATCTTTATTGGAAATATTGAATACAATTTAAACAACTCTTGCTTGTTTTTATATCCAAAAGTTCAAATCACATTTTCCGCATTCGATTTGAAAAAGAATATAATCATCATTTGCGAAAAGAATCCATATTTACTCATAACCTTATTCACCCCCCCTCTAAGGTTATACTCTAAGTCTAACAAGTGGTATCAAAGCTAGGAATTGCATATTAGAGCTTTACATCTCGCAATTCTAAATTTATCCTTTACATATCTGTAATTATGGGTTCTTTCATGAAAGAAGGAATATCCTCTAATAGGCCTCCTCTATTTGATGGTACTAACTACGATTACTGGAGTAGTCGTATGAAATGTCATGTGCAGGCAATTGACTTCACTCTATGGAGAATCATAGTGGATGGTCCTCTAATCCCGATGAAGATCAAGATCACAAAACCAGGTAATACTGATGGTGACACTTCAAAAATTCAAGCCACCGGCAAAGCTGAAGAAGTACCGGTGGAAGACATCTACACCATCGACCTGAGTGAGTTAAGAAAATCTGAGCTTGACAAGATATCCCTAAATGCAAAGGCCATGAATATCCTTCATCTATCACTCTGTGAAGAAGAATATGGTAGAGTAAAAGGGTGTCAAAGTGCAAAGGAAATCTGGGACTGCCTACAAGCCACTCATGTCGGGACAAGCCAGGTAAAAGATACTAAAATTAGAATTCTCACCTCTGAATATGAAAGTTTTAAAATGAAAGAAGGTGAGTCTGTCGCAGCAATGCATCAGAGATTAAATTTAATTGTAAACAACTTGAGGGCCTTAGGAAAGAAATACACCAACAAGGATTTGAATGGAAAGATCCTTGAATCCTTAACTGGTGATTTCTTCCCTAAGACTTGTGCTATAACCGAAGCCAAAGACATTGGCACTTTACCTCAAGAAGACCTTATTGGATCATTGCTAGCATTTGACGTAGTTCTGGCTGCCAAAAAGAACCAAGAAAAAGAAACTGTAAAAGAGAAGAAATCTCTTGCCCTTGCTGCTAAAACTTCTAAAGTAGCAAGGAAAGAGGTTGAATCTGAAGAAGATACTGATGATGAAGATATGGCTATGCTTGCCAAGAACTTCAAAAGATTTATGAAATACAACAAACATGGTAAGGGTGATTCTTCAAAGAAGTTTGGATACAACAAAGATGAAAAGTATGAGAAGAGAGATGAACAACCAAGATGTTTCGAATGCAACAAACCCGGTCACATCAAAGCAAACTGTTACAAGCTGAAATCTAAGCAAAAGAAAGCAATGAAAGCAACATGGGACAATACAGACACTGAAAATGAGACCGAAGAAGAAGAAGTTGCAAATGCTGTCTGCCTCATGGCAAAGAACACACCTGAAGCAACATGGGATAATCTCAGCACTGATGGTGAATCAGAAGAAGATGAGCAGACCGACAATGCTGTCTGCAGCATGGCAAATGATACATCAAAGGTAAGCCTTAACTTTTCTAGTCCCTCTACCTCCTCTATGCATGATGATATGATTGATAATGACTATAGTAGTCACGATCTGAGTGAAGCTTTTGAGGCTCTATATTTCGAACACGAAAAACTTTTGTTAAAATCCAAGAAACTAACAAAGAGAAACAAAAGCCTATCCACTCAAATCGAGACTCTTGAAAGTGAAGTCACTAGATTAAAGAATGAACTACACAAATCAGTCAACCTTGAATTTCGAGAACTAAAACAAAATTTTGAAAAAGTCAAGGTTGAAAAGGAATTTTTGAAAGAATCTTTGAAAAAGTTTGAGGTTGGTGAAAAGACCTTGACTCAAATACTTCACTCCCAACATGAATATGTTGAGAGAAGAGGAATTGGGTACCAAGGTAATTCCACCACCTTAAGTTTGAACAAAAATATCACCTTTGTAGCTTCTACTTCTAGTCATAAACCTACTATCTTCAAATGCACATATTGTCAAAAAGGGAACCATAGCTCTTCTTCATGCCCTATCCGTAAAATATGTGAGCTTGGAACCCTTGTACCTGTTTGGAAGAAACCAAGGTGGATTGTGAAACCAAACCCCTTGATGACTAACTCCCAAGGACCCAACAAAAAGGGTACCTCGTGCTAGTTGTTAAACAATTCTTTTGCAGGTTGGTCCCTCAGCTAAAAAGAAAAATGTGTGGATGGTTGATAGTGGTTGCTCAAGGCATATGACTGGTGATGCCTCACTATTTCTGAAATTGAGCAACAAAGCTAGTGGATCTGTAAAGTTTGCCAACAATGAATCTGCTCAAGTAATAGGTAAAGGTTGTGTGGGTAAGGAAAACACAATTAAAATTAAAGATGCTTTATTAGTTGATGGTGTTAAATTTAACTTACTAAGTGTTAGTCAATTATGCGATAATGATTTTGATGTGCACTTTTCTGTTGATAAATGTGTTATCAACCATATGACTTCTAAACTCTACATTACTGGCTTTCGAGAAAACAATGTATACTATGTTGATTTTGATAATGTAAGTGATGAGATAGTATGTATGCCTACCTTGATTGATGATGTGGATTTGTGGCATAGACGCTTAGGACATGCTAGTATAGAACATCTATCTAAGTTAAGTAAGAATGAGCATGTTAGAGGTCTACCTAAATTGAAATATGAAAAAGGCCAATTATGTGATGCATGTCAACTTGGTAAAATGCACAAAACCTCTTTTAAATCAAAACCTGTTATTTCCACCAAAAATGTGCTTGAACTGCTACATCTTGATTTGTTTGGTGAAATTGATGCCGTAAGTCTAGGAGGGTCTAAGTATGTCTTTGTTATTGTTGATGATTATTCTAGATATACTTGGGTTATCCTACTTGCAAATAAAAGTGATGCTTTTAACGAGTTTGCTAAGTTGTGCAGAAAGCTACAAAATGAGAAAAACTTAGCCATCAAAGAAATTAGAAGCGATCATGGAGGAGAGTACGAAAATTCATCATTCAAGACGTGGTGTGAAAAGTATGGCATTCATCATAACTTTTCAGCTCCAAGAACTCCTCAACAAAATGGTGTAGTTGAAAGAAAGAACAGAACTATACAAGAGATGAGCAGGACAATGCTGAATGAGCACAACCTTCCCAAATACTTTTGGGGTCATGCAGTGGATACAGCGTGTCATGTGCTAAATCGTGTATACTTAAGGCCATCTCTCAACAAAACACCATATGAGCTGTGGAATGGTAGAGCTCCAAACATTTCATACTTCAAAGTCTTTGGAAGTAAGTGCTTCGTTCTTAATACAAAGGACAAGTTGGGTAAGTTTGATGCTAAATCAACTGAAGGTATTTTTATGGGTTATTCAAATCATAGTAGAGCTTATATCGTTTACAATAAAATTGATAAAACTATGCAAGAATCTATTCATGTTTCTTTTGATGAAACTAACCCTTTTGATAAGAAAGCTGCTGATGATGAGGATGAAGTGATTGAAGTGATCAAAAATAGATCACCTGAAACTAACAGTGAAAGTGTAGAAGAAGCCGAGGAGGAAGCTGAACCTCAAGAAGAAGTTATAGTGGAACGAGAGCCCCAAGACATTGATGATCATCTCCATGGAAGAACACACGATGATCTGCCCAAAACATGGAAATCAGTTCGAGATCATCCCATGGAGCAAATTATTGGTAGTCCATCAAAGGGGGTAACAACTCGCTCTTCTCTTAATCTTTTATGCTTTCATAGTGCTTTTGTCTCTCAAATAGTTCCAAATAATATCAAGGAAGCTTTAAATGATCCAGAGTGGGTTTTGTCAATGCAAAAAGAACTTGAACAATTTGAAAGAAATAAAGTTTGGCACTTAGTTGAAAAACCGGTCGATCGGACCATCATAGGAACTAAATGGGTTTTTCGCAACAAACTTGACGAAAATGGAACAATTTTATTAAACAAAAGTCGTCTAGTAGTTCAAGGTTTTAATCAAATCGAAGGGGTGGATTTTGAAGAAACTTTTGCTCCTGTGGCTAGATTGGAGTCCATTAGGATAATTTTGGCATTTGCCTCCTACATGGATTTCAAACTACATCAAATGGATGTCAAAAGTGCCTTCCTAAATGGTTTCTTAGAAGAAGAAGTTTATGTAAAACAACCCCCTGGTTTTGAAGTTTTTAAAAATCCCGATCACGTCTTTAAACTTGACAAAGCCCTCTATGGATTGAAACAAGCCCCTAGAGCTTGGTATGAGAGACTAAGCAAACATTTAACTGCCAATGGTTTCAAAAAGGGTAAGATTGATTCTACCTTATTCCTTAAAACCAAGGGCAAACATATCATAGTAGTTCAAATTTATGTTGATGATATTATCTTTGGATCTACTAATGATGATCTGTGCAAGGAATTTTCTGAGATAATGACTAAGGAATTTGAAATGAGTATGATGGGAGAACTTAACTTCTTTTTGGGACTTCAAGTAAAACAACTGAATGAAGGAATCTTCATATCCCAAACGAAGTTCTCAAAAGAATTGCTAAAGAAATACAACATGAATGACGCAAAAGAGATCAGCACTCCTATGGCAACAGCAACTAAACTAGATAAGGATGAGCAAGGTAAACCGGTAAATGAAACTATGTATCGAGGTATGATAGGTAGTCTCTTATACTTAACTGCGTCTCGTCCTGATATTATGTTTGCTGTATGTCTGTGTGCTCGATTTCAAGCATGCCCAAAAGAATCACATTTGAAAGCTGTAAAACGGATTCTTAGGTATGTTAAAGGGACCATAGACTTTGGTTTGTGGTACCCGAAATCGAGTACGTTTGATTTAGTTGGTTTTTCTGATGCTGATTTTGCAGGTTGCACTCTTGATAGAAAAAGTACTAGTGGAACTTGTCATTTTCTTGGTCCTTGTTTGACCTCCTGGTCTAGTAAGAAGCAGAACAGTGTTGCTTTGTCCACAGCTGAAGCTGAATATGTGGCTGTTGGAAACTGCGTCGCACAAGTTCTGTGGATGGAACAAACTTTGGAAGACTTTGGTCTAATTTTTGAAAGTGTGCCTGTTTTGTGTGATAATACAAGTGCTATTAATATTGCTAAGAACCCTATACAACACTCTCGCACTAAACATATTGACATTAGACATCACTTTATTAGAGATCATGTGTCTAGGGGGAGCATTGCATTAAAATTTGTAGGCACGGATGACCAACTAGCGGATATCTTCACAAAACCCCTAGCCGAAGCTCCTTTTTGTAAAATCCGTAGAGAGCTAGGGATGCTTGATTATGCTAGTTTATAAAATGTTTTTTCACCCCCCTCCTTTTTGATGAAAACAAAGGGGGAGAAAATATGCAAGTTACTATTATATGTGGGGAGAAAATAGGAGAAAATATATGCTTATGCTTAGGGGGAGCTTTTTTTAAAAGAATTTTCATTATTATCAAACCCTATGCATAATGTAATTTGTTATCATCAAAAAGGGGGAGTTTGTTGAACCAAGGGTAAACACTCCTTTATTTTGTATGATAACAAATTACATCATATCTACTAATGTTTCAAGATGAGCAAAGTGCAGGACTTAATTTAAAGAGAAGAAGACACAAGAGAAGAGAAGCTTGAAGAAGAAGCATCATATGAAGTTCAAAACCCTAAATTGTGTCTAAGCCTTTTAGGACACTTTGTAAAGGTCCTATCACCTAAAATGTGTGGCACTTTAGCTATTGAGAGAGATGACTTTTCAAAACATGCATGATGCATAAAAATAGTTTTGAAAAAATATTTCACAAAATTGCATGCATGCATAAGGTGGCAAGTTGAAAAAAAAAATATATATTTTTAGGAAAGCTTGGAATCGATTTCCAACCCATTTCATAGGCCTTGGAATCGATTCTCAGGACCTCCTATATGGCCTGAAAATCGATTACCTCATGTTTCCAAAGGGCCATGAATCGATTCCCATGCCTTCCAAAAAGAAAAGAAAAATCGATTCCCTTTATTTCTACATGGATAAGAATCGATTCTCAGGACCTCCATATGGCCTGAAAATCGATTCATGCCTTTCTACATAAGCATTGTAATTGATTCCCTCATTTTCCAAACATCAATGAATCGATTCCTCTCTTATTTCAACTAAACAAACAATCGATTCTTTTATTTTTTAAAGGCAATGAATCGATTCATCAACATTTTAACTTGATCAATGAATCGATTCTTCACTTATATTAAATGTTTTTCAAAAATTTCAACGGTGCCTAAGCCTATAAATACATGGGTTGAGCTTCACCTTCAGATCACCTACTGCTCACAATTTCTCTCTATTCTACTCTCTCTTGCGAAATTCTTAGATCTAATATTGTTCTTCATAATTTTCATATTATTTTGAATGCTCTTCATTTTATTATAGATCTAAGAATATAGTGCTTCATTGTTTTGAATCTTGTTCAAAAGCTGTGTTTTTGAAAATCATATTTATCTTCATAAAAGCTTTTTTGCAAATCTAAGCTCTCATTGTCATATCAATTGTGAAGCTTTTGCAAAAGCAAGATCATATTCCATATCATATTTTAGAGCATCTAAAATCCTAATATCACTCATCTCTCTCAGTTTCTAAACTGACACATTACTAAGAAGTGATTGGATCCATAGATCTCAACTGTGTAATTCTTATTTTGTTTTAGTGGTCATTTTGAAATCCTGGGAAGTTTTACTTGGGTCTCTCAATCAGGGTGATTGAGTTGGTTTTGAAATCCTTAGCAGGTGCTTGGGTTCTCAGTTCGGGGAATTGAGATTCACTATTGTTGAAGTCGACTGTTTGTAATAACTCTCTTCAATATAGTGGTTGCTAAGTCCAAGGGTTGAAAAGCCTAAGGCCGAGGACGTAGGGTTTTATCCCGAACCTCGCTAAATATCTGTGTCCCTCTATCCCTTCTCTCTTTATATTTTGCACTATTATTATAACTGTTTATTATTAATATTACTGTGCTTAAATTATCAATACTCATCAATCATCTTCTACTCCTCTTCTCTAAGATATACTATATCCCTTATAATATCTTTATTGGAAATATTGAATACAATTTAAACAACTCTTGCTTGTTTTTATATCCAAAAGTTCAAATCACATTTTCCGCATTCGATTTGAAAAAGAATATAATCATCATTTGCGAAAAGAATCCATATTTACTCATAACCTTATTCACCCCCCCTCTAAGGTTATACTCTAAGTCTAACAGCGATGGGTTGTTCTTTTAAGGGGGAAGATGGTATTATGAAGGTGGTCAAAGGCTCTCTAGTGGTTATGAGAGGATATAGGGATCATGGCATATACATTCTCAAAGGTACAAGAATTACCGGTAGTGTAGATGTGGCTACCTCAAGCACAGAATCGGTGAGTTCCGAAAGGGCAAGGTTGTGGCATCAAAGACTCGGGTATGTGAGTTCTAAGGGTATGCAGATATTGGAAAAGCTTGGTGTGTTCGGAAAGGACAAGCTTGGAGGGTTACCTTTCTGTGAACATTGCGTATTTGGCAAGATGCACAAGGTGAGGTTCAACACGGGACAACACAATACGGGAAGGCTTGCTGGACTATGTGCATAGCGACATTTGAGGACCAGCAAGGATTCCCACTCTTGGGGGAAACAGGTATTTCATTACTTTTTCTTGATGATTTTAGTAGGAAGGTATGGATTTATCTTTTGAAAATTAAGGATGAAGCCTTTAAAACATTTAAGGAATGGAAAAGCTTAGTTGAAAATAAAACCAATAGAAAGGTTAAGGTGCTAAGAACAAATAATGGCTTAGAGTATTGTAATGATGTGTTTACAAATTATTGTAAAGAACATGGAATCACTAGGCATAGAACTGTTAGGCACACACCTCAGCAAAATGGCCTTGCTGAGAGGATGAATAGGACCATATTGGAGAGAATGAGGTGCCTTCTCTCCAATTCTGGGATGCCTATTAAATTTTGGGGCGAGGCCGTCTATACGGCGTGTTATTTGATTAATTTGAGCCCCTCCACCGCTATCAAACTAAAAACACCTCAAGAAATTTGGTTAGATAGGACTCCTAGTTATGATCATTTGAAAGTTTTTGGTTGTGTTGCTTATTATCATGTGAATGAAGGAAAGCTAAGCCCTAGGGCAAGAAAAGGGTATTTTGTTGGTTATCCTGCAGGTGTGAAAGGTTATAGGATTTGGAGCCAAGAAGACAAAAAGTGCATCATTAGTAGAGATGTGAAGTTCCAAGAAGCGGAATTGTTCAAGGGGACTAGAGACAATCAAGAGCTATTTGAAGACAAGCAAGAGCTAGAGAGTTTTGAGCTTGAGGTGGAGCATGAAGCCACTAACAATGCCCCACCCCAAACTCAAGAGGTAGTGGAGCCGGATCCGGGACATCAAACAGATGGTGAAGACAGTGATCAAGATCTCACGGATTACAACTTAGTCAAAGATAGAAGCAAAAGGGTGGTGAAACCTCCCCAAAGGTAAGTTGTGCTCTCTATACCGCGTAAGAGGTTATTAATGAAGAATCAAGGAACTACAATGAAGTTATTAATCACAAGTATAGTGACAAATGGGTTGTTGCCATGACCGAAGAAATAAATTCTTTGGATAAGAACAACACATGGGATCTAGTTCCTAAGCCAAAAGGAGCTAGGGTGGTTGGTAGCAAGTGGATATTCAAGAGAAAAGAGGGAATTCCGGGAGTTGAAGAATCAAGGTTCAAGGCAAGGTTGGTTGCAAAGGGATACACTCAAAAGGAAGGTTTGGATTACAACGAAATTTTTTCACCGGTTCAAACATTCCTCTATTAGAATCATCTTGTCTATGGTTGCTCACCATGACATGGAACTGGAGCAAATGGATGTTAAATCCGCATTTCTCCATGGAGACTTGAAGGAAAGTATCTTAATGCAACAACCGGAAGGTTTTGAAGCCAAAGGGAAAGAAGATTGGGTGTGTCATCTAAAGAAGTCTTTATATGGACTCAAACAATCTCCTAGACAATGGTACCTAAGGTTTGATTCTTTCATGACAAAGAATAAGTATGTTAGAAGTAAATTTGATTGTTGCATTTACTTCAAACATCTATCTCATGATAATGGTATCTACTTGTTATTGTACGTTGATGATATGTTGCTTGCAAGTAAGGGTATGGCTCCTATTGTAGAATTGAAGAATCAACTTAAAAGTGAGTTTGATATGAATGATCTTGGTCCGGCTAAGAGGATTCTAGGTATGGAGATAACAAGGCACCGGGACAAAAGGAAGCTAGTCATATCTCAAGAGAGTTACTTGAATAAGGTGGTCAAAAGGTTCAACATGTGTGATGCTAAGGCTACCTCTTTGCCCTTAGCACCACACTTCAAGTTGTCTAGCACTCAAGCTCCTACAAATAAGGAGGACAAAGAATACATGAAGGCAATTCCATATGCCAATGCAATTGGTAGCATAATGTATTCTATGATTTGTTGTAGATCGGATGTAGCTCAAGTAATGAGTGTGACAAGCAGGTTCATGGGAAATCCAGGCAAGGATCATTGGCAAGCGGTCAAATGGGTTCTAAGGTACTTGAAAGGGACAACCAAGGTTGGTTTGGTGTATGGCAAGGGTGAAGAAGATGCAAAGGCGATTCATGGTTTCGTAGACTCCGACTATGCTAACGATCTTGACAAAAGAAGATCGTTGTCCGGATATGTGTTTACCTTGTATGGAAATACTATTAGTTGGAAAGCGAGCCTACAACACATTGTGGCATTATCAACTACCGAAGCGGAGTATGTTGCTCTCACAGAAGCAATCAAGGAGAGATTGTGGATTCAAGGTTTGGTGAGTGAGCTTGGCATAAGTGATGATCTTGTATGTATATCTTGTGATACAAGTAACCCTAACTTCAACTCTTAGCAAACCTCGCCATGAAGGAAACCTCACTCAAAGAAGCCTATAAATACCATTCACCTTCTCAATCAAAATATACAAGATTTCACTCACTAAAATCATCTCTCTAAACTTGTTAAAAGGCGAGGAAGAACTTGACACCCTCTACCTCTACTCTACGCAAGTACATGTTGCACAAGGAATGTTGTGAGGCAATGCTACAGCATTACTAGGCCATGCAAAGGAACCTCAACCGTGTAATATTTATTCTGTTCCGTTTTCTTTGTATTATCATTAATATGAACATGATGATCATCTCAGTTTGTATGTCTTTAGTAATGCTCAACATGAGCTAAATTCTTCCTAGTTAGGATGCTTTATTCTTTGATGTTTGTGTAACACCCCAATTTCCGTGCATTGTGATTCATTTAGTATGTGTTTGTTTTACGAACTATTTTGACTGATAAGATTAAATTATTTGGTGTTTGAGTTATTAAAATTGAGTGAAATCATAGTTGATGTATTTTTATATGCTACTTGTAATATATAGTTGTTATTATATGTTTATTTTATTTTTATAAATAAAATATTAGTATTCTAGATGTTATGTGTTCTAAAATTTATTTTGGGCTATTATTGTTAAAATAATAGTTGTAGTGAAATTGAGCTTTAAAAATGAATTAAAATGGATTTTGGGTCTTTTTAAACACAACCATGTTTTTTAGTTATACAACACCATGTTTTCTGCTTCCTGCACCCCTACCCATGACTCAAACAAGGCCCTGCGAACCAAACCAGTCCAGCGCCCAAGCCCATAAGCGCTGCCCAGGTCCAGAAACGCGACCCGACCCGCCTGCACTCCTCTTCTTCTTCCTTACGCATCCAGAAAACCCTACAAGCAGCTTTCTCCTCTATCACGTCTCTTTATTTCTCTTTCTCCTAGAGTGTTGTAGCCTTTATTGGGTGTTGAGCGTCACCTATATATTATATTAAATTCAAACAATAATTTACTTTTCTTATTATTCTCTTGTGTTTGTGTTGTAAAATTTGTGGAGTGAGATTCTAACTTAAAAATAATCAATGTGAAAGTGTTTGGCACACAAAATGGAATGAAATAAAACATAACGTGTATTATTTAATAGTATTTAGATGTATGTTAAAAACAAATATACCTCTGTCACCTAAGGTCATATTATTTTTATAAGCAATGGATTTTACTACGGAGAGTACAAGAAATCAAACCCTTACACGTACATGGGCCTCGTTAAAACCTCTATGAGCCAAAACCCAAAGAAAAAAAACCAAGAGGAAAAAGAGTACCCCAATAACAAGTTGCAAGATTAAGTTACAAGCTGTGTTCAGGCATCCCATTATGCAATTTAGCCAATCTACATAACAATAATTAGTCTTCTTACCCCTTCTAGAGATAAACCATCCCCAAGATAAGCATGTGATATGATTTACAATAGAGCATTGGTTTAGAACCCCACCTTCAAAAATTACTTAGTTCCTTGCATACTAGATTGACCAAATAGTTGCCATCCAAATGATGTGTTTTGGTGCCTTCAACTTCCTCCCTTTCAGCGCTCGTCCGAAGTCTGTGAAATGCGTTACTGCATCCTACACATGGTAACAAGGTATGCTCATCTAATTGAAAATTTGTTCCCAAACACCCTACACTATTGCGCACGAACAGAAAACGTGATTTGCATATTCCTCCTCCCTAAAGTAGATGACACAACAAGTTTCATATTTCGGTGACACCACTCCTCTTAATAGTAACTGATCTCGTGTCAGCAAATTGTTAATGAGTAGCCTCCATGTTAGCACTGCCACCTTAATTGGGACATTACACGACAAAAACTTCATGCACCATGATACTGTGCCAGTGTCTATCACCGACACTGTGTTTGTACCTGTAGAAAAATCAGCCAGCCAACTGTAGCAAGATTTCACATAAAATTGTTTTTTATAGTCATTTTCCCACACCCATCTATCATCCTTATTTTTATTCAACACAATATCAAGCCGCATTGTCTTTAGTTCCACCAATTCCACAACATTTGTAACGTCCAGGCCTGCTGCCCCAGCTCCAATCCCATTCCCAACGACTTTCGGCCCTGCTCCCAAATTGGTGAACGACAACGTCTTTTTCAAGGCATACTTGAAACAAATCTGGATATAGAGAATATTGGTCCACACCAAGGATCTAGCCAAAACTTTAATCTCTCTCCATTTCCCGGTTGCAGCTTTGTTATTTTTTTAAACCATAATGGATCATTTGTGAAATCAGCTTCGAGAGAATTAAGGTCACGTCACCATAGCGATGCCTTTTTAAGACTTTGTTGGCTTACTACACTGTCATGCCACACAGTTAGTTCACCATATCTGCTTTTCAACAATTTATACCAATGGTGTGTTGTTCGCCCCCTTTTTTGCTGTTTCAACATATGAGCGATTTCTTCTTTGGTCATCAGCTTTTTGTCCTGCCTCCTCTAGAGTGTGTTGTGCTTCAACCAAGCTCCCGACTTTTATGCCTTCCACCTTTTCATCTTCATGATCATTTTGCGCTTCATCTATGCCTTTGCCCTTTCTATCTTCCTCATTTACCTTTTTGTGCTTCTTACTTGTAGGTCGTTGAATGACATTTTCTATTGCAAACCTAGGGAGGTTGACGTGGATTTTTTGCACCTATGATATTATCCAGCTTCGTAGCAAATAGCTCTGGATCCCTATCTTCCTTGAACCTACGAAAACAACCTTTTAATGTCAGCCCGCACGAGCTAGTATGTGCATATAGGCGCAAAAGGGTTTAGTGCTTTGATATATATTTGTCTTCCAACTTCCATGCATGACATGGTGGTTGAGGGACCATTTTCATTTCCCTTTTTGTTAACATGCATGTAGACCATGCAACATGTGTTACATTCCTCAGCATAGCTAAGATGAGTTGACACCTACTAGCCAATAGGTTAAAGCATTGGACAAACCCTTGCTAGAGCGCGTCAACGTTTAAGTGTAAACCCTACTTTTTAGTGATGAAAGTGGTTTGGGTTTGAAATCCATTTGACATAAGTAGTTTAGGATGGAAATGGTCAGATTTTCTAAAAAAATTCATCCATGTTTTGAGGAAGAAATATATTTTAATTATTCGAAGTGTATTAGATAAAAGCGAAGGTGAAAATATCAGGCGTTTGCTTTTCCCACACCCCCTCCTACTCGAAACACACCCCATAAGGGTGTGAAATGACCAAAAGGCCAGGCCAAACCTCTTTTTTTTCACGAATTTTCACCTGTTCGAACACGGGCCTTCGAACAGGTTCGCACGCGGCCATTCGCGTGTGTTAAATATGGGGACACACCCTCTTGGGTGTTTTTCATCTGTTCGAATGGGGTCATGCGAACAGGTTCGAATGTGGTCATGCGAATATGTTCGCATGAGGCTGTTCGAACCAGTGTTGCAGAGCGACAGATATTGGACGTCTCAGATTCCACCGACAGTTTTGATCAACGGCTTACAATCAGTCAAATGTGTGTCAGATAAAGGAGTGGATGTCAATCCCTTTGAAAAATGTGTCTGAACGGATAGAATTTAAACGGCTCAGATTTGTGATCTAAAAATGAAATCAACGGCTGACATTTCACCATGCCTATTATAAAAGGGGGTTCACATCCTCAGACCTTCTTCACCAAACCCTAATCTGCTTCTTCACCAAAACCTACTCTCCCTCTTGACAGCTACAACCAAGCTGAAATGGAATGGCAATTGTGCTCAACCCAGTACTCATCCACCAAATTCCTAACTGCCCTTCATCACCATGGGACTGTCACCACCGACGAACATGGTGTTGTGTTTCGTTGTCCTAACCATGTATTCTGCAGGATGAGTAAGGACATCACCTTCGCCCAACTGAAGGAAAAGGCTGAGAGGAAGATTCGTCCAGACGGAGCGTGGCGTAAAGACGTGGCGCGTATACGTTACCGAAAGTACAACCGGCTTGATTACGGGACTGGCTATTTTACAGTTATGGAGATCCGCAACGATGACGACGTTGGGACCATGATGGAATATCATGCTACACTTCCGATGGGGCGACAAGTCTTAGAGTTGTACGTGGACACAATACGCACTCCAGAAGAGATCATTTATCTTCTGGAACAGGGATGACCGAAACACTAGTTTCTTAGTTAGTTGTTTGCTTATGTTGGTTTTATGTCTTTCGTATTTCATGTCTTTCGTATTTCATGTATGGTTATGGTTTGTAATAAAAAGGCAATAAATTTGCGCCAAATTAAGTAGATGACATCACAAAAATACTTAATAATATCAAAAGTAGTTAAATTATACAAAAGTTCCAAACAGTTAAATTATACAAATATCCCCCCCTACTGGGTGTTGCGCCCCCTCCTCTGATACACATTGACGATCCTCCTCCTAAGCCTACGGAAGGGGTTGAGCAACCTCTTGATGCGCTGAAAGACGCTCCTGGTTGGCTCTGGGACATTATCATTGATGGTCCCATCCATCTCATCCACCATATCCAGGAGCTCTGGCAGCATCTGTCAAACAAATAACATAACATTATTTAAATAAGTAGATTTAAATAAGTAGAAGAAACTTATTACTGTAATTAACATAAAAAACACGTACCACACTGACATCCGGCTCATCCACAAGCTCTACATAATTTTCAGGGAAGGCAAAGGGATGTGAGACCCTAGAAAACCATGGAAAGTAGCCCGGCACCGTGTTTGAGGAGTACGGCACACAGGGAGGCCCCCGCGCCACCAAGTGGTCCTGGAACTGTGTCCACCTCTCATCACACTCCGTGAGAGTACAGACGGCCCGATTTGCAGGTCTGGGCTCCTCCGGGATGTGCTGTACCTGGCCAAACTGTCTGACCACTCTATCCGGCAAATGGCTCACCATACAGCCAGCACTCCGGATGAACCCTCTGAACCTGCCCAGCTCCTCAAAGGGTCTCTCCTTCCTATGGCCTGTATAGGGGTCCCAGGTGACCTCCTCACGGTGTAGCCGGTCAAGGCACAGTCTGATGGTGTGTGACTTGATGGCCCCGGGGCCATCCCTACACAGCCATTTCTTCGCCCGTCGCATACTCTCAACATATTCTGGGTGCACCACCCAAGATGTAAAATTGGCACTCTGGAAGTGCTAAAAAATCCAACCCTGTAATGAACATATCATTGGTTGATTATAAATTTGAAAGTAAACCTAAAACAAACTTATAAAAAAAAAGTAAGTTTTATACCTGTAGTAGAGCCATATGACCAGCCATCTTCTTCGTCTTCTTTCTTGAAGCATCCTTCAGCTGATCATAAAGATGGGCAAGGGCCATTGCCCCCCAGCAGTAGTCTCCAACATTGTTCAAATCAAGAAGCATACCTAGGTAGCCAAGCTTAACCTTGCTTCCTGACTTGTCTGCGAACAATGTGCAGCCCAAAAGATAGAGCAAATAGGCCCTAGCAGCATGATGCCACCTCTGCTCAGCTATGGCTGGGTGGTAGACATGATCCCTCAGCCATACAAGACCAACTGACAACCCTCGCGCAGAAGTCTGTTCAGCGGCATCTTGGGGGGTGGCCCCCAAATAGTCAATCAGCAGCTGCTCTCCCTGCCACGAAGTCCAGTCAGACATGTCATAGAACTGGCCCGTGATGGGGATGTGTAGCAGCTGGGATACATCATCAAGGGTGATAGACATCTCACCCACAGGAAGGTGGAATGATGATGTATCCGGCTGCCAACACTCTATGAATGCGTTCAGCAGCCCCTTGTGAGTGAGGGGAAAACCAAGTCCTATGAGAGGGAACAACCCCGATAGGATAAGAGTCTCCCTGATCCTAGCATGGACCACAAGGTTAACCGGTCCATGTGGAATCGTAGTTATGTCCGGCCGAACCTGCATTGACAAATGACACCGGCACAATAAGCCAATATGTTCAACAAAATAAGAAACAAAATTGACAACACGCTATTATATAACAATAACTTACCCGGCCAGCATAGAACTCAGTCAAAATATGAGACCCGTATGTGGGCAAGACAGAACCATCAACAGGTCCACCAGGGAATGGGAATGTAGCCCTAGGAGCAGCAGCAGGCTCCTGAGGCTCAACATCCTCCTCATGTTGAGCACCTCCCTCCTCATGTGCATGACCAGAAGGGCCGGCCAGCTCATATGCTGGAAATTGAGCATCAGGCTCAACATCCCGGACAATATCATCAACCTCCGGTGGGGGAGGAGGGACGTCCCTACGCCTACCCCTCCGGGAAGGTTCAGCTCCATCTTGCCTCCGTTTGCGTTCGGAAGCCGTCGGGGGTGGCCTACGCTCCGGCTGTTGCGAACTACCACCACGATGCCTCACCATATCTGAAACAACAACCATTAAACCAATTAAGCAACATAATCAGCAAAATAACAGAAACAATACTGTTACTGTCACACCTGTTCGAACAGCATCATTCGCACCTGTTCGAACAGAAGCATTCGCACGTGTTCGAACAACCCCATTCGAACGGGTGTTCGCATGGCCTCATTCGAAAGGTGTTCGCATGACCTCATTCGAACACCTTCGTTCCCAAAAATGTTCGGGGAAGGCCAACCGAACGCGTCGCATATGCAGAAAAAATGAAAACGATGAAATGGAAAGACAGGAAAGTGAGGGAGGGAGTACCTGGTGCGTAGAATGCGAGATTGAAGCTTCAAAAATGGTGGAGTTGAGATTGAGAGGGAGAGTGAGGGTGAGAAATCGAATTTGGGGTGGGGGAGGCGTTAGGGTTCGGTTGAGAGTGAAGGGGGTGTGAGAGTGTTTGGGAGGGAGAGTGAGAGATGAAATGTTTTTAATTGAAGGGTATTTTAGGGATTTAGGGGGTTTGGGGGTGTGTGGTGAGTAGGAGGGGGTGTGGGAAAAGTAAAATCCAAATATCAGGTTCTTATCCAACGCCTAAGTCTGATTTGGGCTGAAATTTATAGGCCCAAAATTATAAGCCCATACATGTTTGAAGTCGGTGCCTTAACCCTTGTGGTAATGTTCAGTAAGCTATTGTAAGTCACGCTTCAAATCAGTCTTCTTTTTTCATGTCTGAAGTCGGTGCCATAAATCAGTCACGCTCCAAATCCCAATCTTCTTTCACCCACCACTTCATCGTTGATAGCGGCAATCGCACAGGTATTGTAAGTCGAGTTTCATCTTTCTGTTTAATTCTCAGATGAGAAAAAATTGCCCTACATGCGGCGTGAAGCATTTGATGAGAATCTCCCAAAATTGATAGGAAGTCCCCGTATGACACCAAAACAACAACACCGATGGTAAAATCTATTGCTATCGGTCGAGTTCAATCTTTGCAGCGTTGTGCGTGTGATTTTAAACGGGTCTCTGAGGGTTTTTTTGTTCTTTCAAACATTGGTTTTATTTGTAGAGGAATCTGGATATTACGAAAGAATTGCTGCAAGAAAGTTCAAGAAGAAAGCTGGTTAGTTATTTTCAGTTTCTATCTCCCCTTGTATGCTGAAAAATAACAATTCTTGCAAGATTCTTTAATAACAAATAACATTGATCTAATTTTTAATTACTTGTTTTTAAACATTGGGTCTGATGCCTCATCGCTGATAGCTATATGAGCAGTGATCAGTGATGCTATGATTGGACCAAAATCGAGAATGACATGTGTGCTAATGCCTAATCAAGTGTCAATTGTGTGAGAAATAGTTGTTAGGCTGAATTCAAGGGTGTAGTGGATTGAAGCTAATGCATATTTCAAGTATTTTGCTACTAAATGATCATCCTTGTTGTTGCTAAATGATTAGGCCTCCTGCAGTGGTTTCTTCATGGTGTTGCCTCCTTCCTTTCCAAGTGAAGCCCAGGTGCGGCACCAACCTAATTTTTCAGAATCCAGTTCTGTCAAAAGAAGAAAGTTGGTTAGTTATTTTCAGTTTCTATCTCCCCTTGTATGCTGAAAAATAGTAATTCTTGCAAGATTCTTTAATAACAAATAACATTGATCTAATATTTAATTACTTGTATTTAAACATTGGGTCTGATGCCACATCGCTGATAGCTATATGAGCAGTGATCAGTGATGCTATGATTGGACCAAAATCGAGAATGACATGTGTGCTAATGCCTAATCAAGTGTCAATTGTGTGAGAAATAGTTGTTAGGCTGAATTCAGGGGTGTAGTGGATTGAAGCTAATGCATATTTCAAGTATTTTGCTACTAAATGATCATCCTTTTTGTTGCTAAATGATTAGGCCTCCTGCAGTGGTTTCTTCATGGTGTTGCCTCCTTCCTTTCCAAGTGAAGCCCAGGTGCGGCACCAACCTAATTTTTCAGAATCCAGTTCTGTCAAAAGAAGAAAGTTGGTTTGTTATTTTCAGTTTTATCTCCCCTTGTATGCTGAAAAATAACAATTCTTGCAAGATTTTTTAATAACAAATAAGATTGATCTAATTTTTAATTACTTGTTTTTAAACATTGGGTGTGATGCCACATCGCTGATAGCTATATGAGCAGTGACCAGTGATGCTATGATTGGACCAAAATCGAGAATGACATTCATTTGTTTCGCATCTTGATAGGAATCTGCAGATTTCATACCCTAGAATCTGCAGAGCTGTTTTATGCGATTACATGATATCTCTTTTATCAAAATTTCTTCTGTCACCTTTATTGTTTTTATTTTGTGGCGTGTTGGTTCAGTAGCGGAGTTGGTATCAACGAAGCCAATGAGGATTAAATTGCATTGGAATTACCGTCTGAGTAAATTACTCTTGATGAGAATTTCTGGCTGACTGAGGCTTTTATTATGGTTTTTGTACTCATATTTTTATTAGATTTAGCCCCGTTTACATGATTATCATCATTTAAATATTATAATGACGATGTAATCATTGTAATTTGGGTGATATACGATTGGCAGAAATATTGTTGTGTCCCGTGATGCTATAACATTATAATTTTTTGGTTTGGGAAACACCGATAAAATCAATATGATCTTTGATGAAAAATTGCAATGTGGAAATTAGTCCCTTCAAGCTAGATCATTTGTGAGGTCCCATATTAAAGTTGCAAAGTCAGTGGTCCCATTGGAAAAATAAAGTTGTATCCTGTGATACTATGGCACTATGGCATTCCAATTTTTGGCATGTGTGAGGAAATGACCATATAAGAGGGACATGATATACGATACAAATTGAAATGAGGCGATTAGTCCCTTTAAGCAAGATTTGATAGCTCCCAATTCAAGTTGGGAGGCCTATCAGATGATGTTCATTATGGTATTTGATATGGTCCTATCAAAATTGCAGTGACGGAGGTCCCAATACTCGATTGGAAACATATTAAGTCGGGTCCCGTGATAATATGGCATTCCAATATTTGGTATGTGTGAGGAAATGACCATAAAAGTAATATGGTTTTCGATACAAAATTTCAATGAGGCAATTAATCCCTTGAACACGACAATTTGTGATCCCAATTCAAAGTTGCTATGGCAAGTCCTAATATGCGATTGGAAACTGATAATATTCCATTTTTCGATTTTGGTGATGACATGACTAGTTACATCATTATGGTCTATGATACAAAAATTGCGATGAGGCAATTAGTCCCATTCAAGCAAAATAATTTGTGATGTCCCAAATCAAAGTTTGAATGACGGAGGTTACAAAACACGATTGGAAAGTTGGGTCATCTGATGCTAAACCATTCCAATTTTTTGGTTTGGGTGATGAAATGATCATAAAATCAACATGGTCTTGATACAAAATTTCAATGAGGCCAATAGAGTTGCATTTGAGCAAAGTTCGTTTATGAGGTCCCATTCCAAAGTCGCAGTGGCAAGTTTTTTTTAATTCATCAATGCCAAAAATAATGTGATTGAATGTAGTTTTTGTACGTATAATTGAATGTAGCATAAGCTGATGATGTTTGTGATTGATGAAAGTATTGGTGATTTAAAATTGGCCCAGAGAAGTTATATTTGAAATTTAATAGAGTTTAAATTTTTCTGCTTTCATGAAATTTATGGAGCATGCTACAAACTGATTAATGTTCCATTTTGAATGGGTCATTTTCACGCGTTCACACAGCATTGTTTTGTAGCTCTTCAGTTGTATTGCTGCTAACTTAATTGATTAGGCCTCCTGCAGTGGTTTCTTCATGGTGTTGCCTCCTTCCTTTCCAAGTGAAGCCCAGGTGCGGCACCAACCTAATTTTCAGAATCCAGTTCTGTCAGAAGGAACACTTGTGTGTTTGAGTTATCAAGAGGAGGCATCTGATTTTCCTACAAGTCACAACATTCCGTGCAGTTGATTATTATGCCGACTAAACTATTGTATGCTCTCATCTCTACTGTGATTCATATATGAATCCTGATTTTGCCAGCTATATTTGGTTTTTATATATGTTTGCCAACTAGAATTAGGCACTTATTGTTCTGTTTTTTTATTGCTTTAATGGAATGTTTTTGCTTCTTGGTATATGGACAAGGAGTGTGTCTTAAAAACTTAGATGGCAGTAAAAAAGGTACTTTGATCGATAGATGAGAAATTGTAATGGGCTCTCAGCTGGCCAGTTTAACAAAAAGTCAAAAACTAACATTCAATAAAGATCTGTTAGAATAGCAGAACCTGAAAGGAAGAGAAAGGGATTGATTTCTCTATTGGATGGCTAATTCAAAAACTTGAGATAATTGCAACTAACGTATCATATTGACATATATAGGTAGGTGCATTCGTTGTACTTATAGCCACAATGCAGCGTTGTGTGTGATTTTAAACTGGTCTCCGAGGGTTTTTCTGTTCTTTCACTCATTGGTTTTATTTGTAAAGGAATCTGGATATTACGAAAGAATTGCTGCAAGAAAGTTCAAGAATGGTTAGTTATTTTCAGTTTCTATCTCCCCTTGTATGCTGAAAAATAACAATTCTTGCAAGATTCTTTAATTACAAATAACATTGATCTGATTTTTAATTACTTGTTTTTAAACATTGGATCTGATGCCACATCGCTGATAGCTATATGAGCAGTGATCAGTGATGCTATGATTGGACCAAAATCGAGAATGACACGTGTGCTAATGCCTAATCAAGTGTCAATTGTGTGAGAAATATTTGTTAGGCTGAATTCAAGGGTGTAGTGGATTGAAGCTAATGCATATTTCAAGTATTTTGCTGCTAAATGATCATCCTTTTTGTTGCTAAATGATTAGGCCTCCTGCAGTGGTTTCTTCATGATGTTGCCTCCTTCCTTTCCAAGTGAAGCCTAGGTGTGGCACCAACCTAATTTTCAGAATGCAGTTCTGTCAAAAGAAGAAAGTTGGTTAGTTATTTTCAGTTGCTATCTCCCCTTGTATGCTGAAAAATAGTAATTCTTGCAAGATTCTTTAATAACAAATAACATTGATCTAGTTTTTAATTACTTGTTTTTAAACATTGGGTGTGATGCCACATCGCTGATAGCTATATGAGCAGTGATCAGTGATGCTATGATTGGACCAAAATCGAGAATGACATGTGTGAGAAATATTTGTTAGGCTGAATTCAAGGGTGTAGTGGATTGAAGCTAATGCATATTTCAAGTATTTTGCAGCTAAATGATCATCATTTTTGTTGCTAAATGATTAGGCCTCCTGCAGTGGTTTCTTCATGGTGTTGCCTCCTTCCTTTCCAAGTGAAGCCCAGGTGCGGCACCAACCTAATTTTCAGAATGCAGTTCTGTCAGAAGAAGAAAGTTGGTTAGTTATTTTCAGTTGCTATCTCCCCTTGTATGCTGAAAAATAGTAATTCTTGCAAGATTCTTTAATAACAAATAACATTGATCTAATATTTAATTACTTGTATTTAAACATTGGGTCTGATGCCACATCGCTGATAGCTATATGAGCAGTGATCAGTGATGCTATGATTGGACCAAAATCGAGAATGACATGTGTGCTAATGCCTAATCAAGTGTCAATTGTGTGAGAAATATTTGTTAGGCTGAATTCAAGGGTGTAGTGGATTGAAGCTAATGCATATTTCAAGTATTTTGCTGCTAAATGATCATCGTTTTTGTTGCTAAATGATTAGGCCTCCTGCAGTGGTTTCTTCATGGTGCTGCCTCCTTCCTTTCCAAGTGAAGCGCAGGTGCGGCACCAACCTAATTTTCAGAATCCAGTTCTGTCAGAAGAAGAAAGTTGGTTAGTTATTTTCAGTTTCTATCTCCCCTTGTATGCTGAAAAATAACAATTCTTGCAAGATTCTTTAATAACAAATTACATTGATCTAATTTTTAATTACTTGTTTTTAAACATTGGATCTGATGCCACATCGCTGATAGCTATATGAGCAGTGACCAGTGATGTTATGATTGGACCAAAATCGAGAATGACATGTGTGCTAATGCCTAATCAAGTGTCAATTGTGTGAGAAATATTTGTTAGGCTGAATTCAAGGGTGTAGTGGATTGAAGCTAATGCTTATTTCAAGTATTTTGCAGCTAAATGATCATCATTTTTGTTGCTAAATGATTAGGCCTCCTGCAGTGGTTTCTTCATGGTGTTGCCTCCTTCCTTTCCAAGTGAAGCCCAGGTGCGGCACCAACCTAATTTTCAGAATGCAGTTCTGTCAGAAGAAGAAAGTTGGTTAGTTATTTTCAGTTGCTATCTCCCCTTGTATGCTGAAAAATAGTAATTCGTGCAAGATTCTTTAATAACAAATAACATTGATCTAATATTTGATTACTTGTATTTAAACATTGGGTCTGATGCCACATCGCTGATAGCTATACGAGCAGTGATCAGTGATGCTATGATTGGACCAAAATCGAGAGACATGTGTGCTAATGCCTAATCAAGTGTCAATTGTGTGAGAAATATATGTTAGGCTGAATTCAAGGGTGTAGTGGATTGAAGCTAATGCATATTTCAAGTATTTTGCTGCTAAATGATCATCCTTTTTGTTGCTAAATGATTAGGCCTCCTGCAGTGGTTTCTTCATGGTGTTGCCTCCCTCCTTTCCAAGTGAAGCCCAGGTGCGGCACCAACCTAATTTTCAGAATCCAGTTCTGTCAGAAGAAGAAAGTTGGTTAGTTATTTTCAGTTTCTATCTCCCCTTGTATGCTGAAAAATAACAATTCTTGCAAGATTCTTTAATAACAAATAACATTGATCTAATTTTTAATTACTTGTTTTTAAACATTGGGTGTGATGCCACATCGCTGATAGCTATATGAGCAGTGATCAGTGATGCTATGATTGGACCAAAATCGAGAATGACATGTGTGAGAAATATTTGTTAGGCTGAATTCAAGGGTGTAGTGGATTGAAGCTAATGCATATTTCAAGTATTTTGCAGCTAAATGATCATCATTTTTGTTGCTAAATGATTAGGCCTCCTGCAGTGGTTTCTTCATGGTGTTGCCTCCTTCCTTTCCAAGTGAAGCCCAGGTGCGGCACCAACCTAATTTTCAGAATGCAGTTCTGTCAGAAGAAGAAAGTTGGTTAGTTATTTTCAGTTGCTATCTCCCCTTGTATGCTGAAAAATAGTAATTCTTGCAAGATTCTTTAATAACAAATAACATTGATCTAATATTTAATTACTTGTATTTAAACATTGGGTCTGATGCCACATCGCTGATAGCTATATGAGCAGTGATCAGTGATGCTATGATTGGACCAAAATCGAGAATGACATGTGTGCTAATGCCTAATCAAGTGTCAATTGTGTGAGAAATATTTGTTAGGCTGAATTCAAGGGTGTAGTGGATTGAAGCTAATGCATATTTCAAGTATTTTGCTGCTAAATGATCATCGTTTTTGTTGCTAAATGATTAGGCCTCCTGCAGTGGTTTCTTCATGGTGCTGCCTCCTTCCTTTCCAAGTGAAGCGCAGGTGCGGCACCAACCTAATTTTCAGAATCCAGTTCTGTCAGAAGAAGAAAGTTGGTTAGTTATTTTCAGTTTCTATCTCCCCTTGTATGCTGAAAAATAACAATTCTTGCAAGATTCTTTAATAACAAATAACATTGATCTAATTTTTAATTACTTGTTTTTAAACATTGGATCTGATGCCACATCGCTGATAGCTATATGAGCAGTGACCAGTGATGCTATGATTGGACCAAAATCGAGAATGACATGTGTGCTAATGCCTAATCAAGTGTCAATTGTGTGAGAAATATTTGTTAGGCTGAATTCAAGGGTGTAGTGGATTGAAGCTAATGCATATTTCAAGTATTTTGCTGCTAAATGATCATCCTTTTTGTTGCTAAATGATTAGGCCTCCTGCAGTGGTTTCTTTATGGTGTTGCCTCCTTCCTTTCCATGTGAAGCCCAGGTGCGGCACCAACCTAATTTTCAGAGTCCAGTTCTGTCAGAAGAAGAAAGTTGGTTAGTTATTTTCAGTTTCTATCTCCCCTTGTATGCTGAAAAATAACAATTCTTGCAAGATTCTTTAATAACAAATAACATTGATCTAATTTTTAATTACTTGTTTTTAAACATTGGGTCTGATACCACATCGCTGATAGCTATATGAGCAGTGACCAGTGATGCTATGATTGGACCAAAATCGAGAATGACATTCATTTGTTTCGCATCTTGATAAGAATCTGCAGATTTCATACCCTATAATCTGCAGAGCTGTTTTATGCGATTCCCTGATATCTCTTTTATCAAAATTTCTTCTGTCGCCTTTATTGTTTTTATTTTGTGGCGTGTTGGTTCAGTAGTGGAGTTGGTATCAACGAAGCCAATGAGGATTAAATTGCATTGGAATTACCGTCTGAGTAAATTACTCTTGATGAGAATTTCTGGCTGACTGAGGCTTTTATTATGGTTTTTGGTACTCATATTTTTATCAGATTAGCCCGTTTTACATGATTATCATCATTTATATATTATAATGACGATGTAATCATTGTAATTTGGGTGATATACAATTGGCAGAAATATTGTTGTGTCCCGTGATGCTATAACATTATAATTTGGTTGTTTGGGAAACACCGATAAAATCAATATGATCTTTGATGAAAAATTGCAATGTGGAAATTAGTCCCTTCAAGCTAGATCATTTGTGAGGTCCCATATTAAAGTTGCAAAGTCAGAGGTCCCATTGGAAAAAAATAGTTGTATCCTGTGATACTATGGCACTATGGCATTCCAATTTTTGGCATGTGTGGGGAAATGACCATATAAGAGGGACATGATATTCGATACAAATTGCAATGAGGCGATTAGTCCCTTTAAGCAAGATTTGCTAACTCCCAATTCAAGTTGGGAGGCCTATCAGATGATATTCATTATGGTATTTGATATGGTCCTATCAAAATTGCAGTGACGGAGGTCCCAATACTCGATTGGAAACTTATTAAGTCGGGTCCCGTGATAATATGGGATTCCAATATTTGGTATGTGTGAGGAAATGACCATAAAAGTAATATGGTTTTCGATACAAAATTTCAACGAGGCAATTAGTCCCTTGAACACGACAATTTGTGATCCCAATTCAAAGTTGCTATGGCAAGTCCCAATATGCGGTTGGAAACTGATAAAATTCCATTTTTTGATTTTGGTGATGACATGACTAGTTACATCGTTATGGTCTATGATACAAAAATTGCGATGTGGCAATTAGTCCCATTCATGCAAAATAATTTGCGATGTCCCAAATCAAAGTTTCAATGAGAGAGGTTACAAAACACGATTGGAAAGTTGGGTCATCTGATGCTAAACCATTCCAATTTTTTGGTTTGGGTGATGAAATCATCATAAAATCAACATGGTCTTTGATACAAAATTTCAATGAGGCCAACAGAGTTGCATTTGAGCAAAGTTTTGAGGTCCCATTTCAAAGTCGCAGTGGCAGGTTTTTTTTTCAATTCATCAATGCCAAAAATAATGTGATTGAATGTAGTTTTTGTACGTATAATTGAAAGTAGCATAATCTAATGATGTTTGTGATTGATGAAAGTATTGGTGATTTAAAATTGGCCCAGAGAAGTTATATTTGTAACTTAATAGAGTTTAAATTTTTCTGCTTTCATGAAATTAATGGTGCATGCTACAAACTGATTAATGTTCCATTTTGAATGGGTCATTTTCACGTGTTCACACAACATTGTTTTGTAGCTCTTCAGTTGTATTATCAGGTGTTCACACAACATCGTAATGTTCCATTTTGAATGGGCTATTTTCTTGATATATTTCCGCGTGCCTATGCTCTATGTATGTGTCTCAGTCCAGTATAATTAATTTTGATCTTATTAATAAAGGTTAGGTGATCCTTTACGTGGTCCAACCCTTCCTTCAGCTCCCAAGATTAATGCTTAGAATCATGTGTTTGAGTTACTTATCTGGCAAATTCTATTTGGAGTTATTTCGTTTCCCTTCCTTTTTGCCGTGTTGGTGCATTGGTGGAGTTGGTGTCAACGAAGCCGGTGAGGATTAAATTGCATTGGAATTACCGTCTGAGTAAATTACTATTGATGATAATTTTTGGCTGTCTAAGGCTTCTATTATGGTTTTGGTACTCATTTTTTATCAGAATATTTTGGCAGATTAGCCCCTTCTACATGGTTATCATCATTTAAATATTGTAATGGTGATGTAATCTTTTTTGCAATTTGAATGATATACGATTGGCAGAAATATTGTCGGGTCCGTGATGCTATTACATTATAATTTGTTGGTTTGGAGCCAACACCGATGAACTCAATATGATCTTTAATGCAAAATTGCAATGAGGAAATTAGTCCCTTCAAGCTAGACCATTTGTGAGGTCCCATCTTAAAGTGGCAAAAACAGAGGTCCTAATATTGGAAACTTATGAAGTTGTGTCCCGTAATACTATGGCAGTATGGCAGTCCAACTTTTGGTATGTGTGTGGAAATGACCATAAAAGTAATATGGTATGCAATAGAAATTGCAATGAGGCAATTAGTCCCTTGGAGCAAGATTTACTATCCCACAATTCAAAGTTGCCTACTAAACCATTCCAATTTTTTGGTTTGGGTGGATGATATTTCCATGAAATCAGTTTGGTCTTTGATTCAAAATTGCAATGAAGTAAATAGAGATGCATTTAAGAAAGATCTATTACGACGTCCCAATGACAGTTTTCTTATTTCAACAATGCCAAAAAAGATAGCTTTTTATCATTATTTCTTGTCCTGTTTTGCCATGTTTCATGTGATTCAGGTTTTAGAGGTTTTAAAGCTAATTGCTGCTGATAATTAGATTTGTTGGTGCTTGCTGCTTCTTGGAAAAACAGGATTGGAATGTCGGGTGATACTAAACCATTTCAAATTTTTGGTTTGGGTGATGAATGACCATAAAATCAGTATGGTCTTTGACGCAGAATCGCAATGAGGTAAATAGATTTGAATTAACCAAGATCGATTATGACGCCCCAATTTAAAGTCCCAATTAACAAAGTTCCAGAAAAGACACGTTTGAGGATGGTCTGTCTTTTTTTTGTAATTTCTTGTCCCGCTTGCCACGTTTATGTGCTATACCGGTTTTAAAACTAATTGCTGCTGATAATTAGATTATTAGGTGCTTGTTGCTTCTTGTATACCTCTTGAGGTTATGTGCTGCTAACCTAAATGACAGAGGTTCCAAAACACGATATGAATTACGCAAGAACGATTATCAAGTCCGAATGTAAAGTCCCAATACCGTTTTTTTAATTAACAATTTTAAAAAGACAGGTTTGAGGATGACCTGTCTTTTTTCATAATTTCTTGTCCCAGATTTGCCACGTTTCATGTGCTACTATACAGGTTTTGAAGCCAATTGCTGCTGATAATTAGATTTGTTGGTGCTTGCTTCTTGTATATTTCTAGACTTTATGTGCTGCTAACCTAAATGACAGAGGTTCCTAAACATGATATGAGGACCCAATTCAAAGTCCCAATGATAGTTTTTTTTTTTAAATTCACAATTCCAAAAGATATAGCTTTGAGGATGGCCTGCTCTTTTTTCATAATTTCTTTCCTGTCTCGCCATGTTTCATGTGCTGCTATATAGGTTTTGGAGCTAATTGCTGCTGATAATTATATTTGTTTGTGCTTGCTTCTTCTTGTATATCTCTAGACTTTATGTGCTGCTGCTAACCTAAATGATCTTTATGTGCTTGTTCCTCATTGGTTGGAATTTGGTTGAAGAGTAATGGCTGCACGTTATATAAGTCTGTTTCCTGATTCATCAGTGTCTAGTTATATAGCTCCTTCTTGCACTTGTATACTCCAATTTGGAGATGAGAGGGCTATGCGTCAAGATCATGAAACTAAAAAAGTACTCACTGAATTTTTCTATTAATGGTTCTTGTTGGAATTGCTTCCTTAATTCAAGCGATGTGTTCCTCATTGGTTGGAGTTTGATTAAAGGGTAATGGCTGCATGTTATATGTGTCTGTTTCCCGAATCATCGGTGTCTTGTTATATAGCTCCTTTTTGCACTTGTATACTCCAATTTGGAGATGAGAGGGCTATGCACCAAGATCATGAAACTAAAAAAGCACTCGCTGAATTTTTCTGCTAATGCTTCTTGTTGGAATTGCTTCCTTAATTCAAGCGATGTGTTCCTCATTGGTTGGAGTTTGATTAAAGAGTACGGCTGCATGTTATATAAGTCTGTTTCCCGACTCATCAGTGTCTAGTTATATTGCTCATTCTTGCACTTGCATACTCCAATTTGGAGATGAGAGGGCTATGCATCAAGATCATGAAACTAAAAAAGTACTCACTAAATATTTCTATTAATGGATCTTGTTGGAATTGCTTCCTTAATTCAAGCGATGTGTTCCTCATTCGTTGGAGTTTGATTAAAGTGTAATGGCTGCATGTTATATAAGTCTGTTTCCTGAATCATTTGTGTCTTGTTATATTGCTCCTTCTTGGACTTGTATGCTCCAATTTGGAGATGAGAGGACTATGCATCAAGATCGTGAAACTAAAAATCCAGAGGTGTCAAATGTGTTTATAGGGAATGGACAGAATTGTAGTGCAGATTACTTGAAATTAATATACATATGTGAGAATTACAGAGGCACTTTTTTAGTAGGAATGTTGGTAGACATATGCATATCACTTAGTTTCTCTATATTGTGGCAACATGGAGGTTCTTGATCTGAGTTACTACTGAGTATATAGTGCTTGGGCAACTATATCTGAAAGTATCCTCAAAAGTGAGACATGGACAAAAGAATTAAATTTTCTGTGATATGTTATTTTGGTAGCTAGTATGACTGCATGTGTGCTAATGCCTAATCAAGTGTCAATTGTGTGAGAAATATTTGTTAGGCTGAATTCAAGGGTGTAGTGGATTGAAGCTAATGCATATTTCAAGTATTTTGCTGCTAAATGATCATCCTTTTTGTTGCTAAACGAATGTGAGTCCATGTTCTGTTTATTGTTGTCCAGCTCCAATCCAATTCATTTGCGTGTTTAAGAAAATAATTTGGTTCTTGTTTTGTGGAGCTTGTATTATGTTAGTTAAGGTTATGTTTTTGAGCTTAAATTTGTTATCCTTGATGTGAATTTCTTGCTAACTGAGGCTTCTATTATGATTTTGGCTCTGTAAGATTTTGGCATATTAGCTTCTTTTACATGATTGTCACCATTTAATTATAATGATGTTGTCATTGTCATTTGTGAGATAGACGAATGGAAAAATACTACGTTTGGTCCCCCCTGATGCCAGAACATCATAATTCAAATCAATATGGGCTTTGATACAAAATTGTAATGAGCCAATTATCACATTAAGCAAAATCACGTGTGACTTGCAAGGTCCCAATTTAAAGTTGTAATGACAGGTCCCGATACACGATTGGAAACTTGTAAGTCGGTAATTTTTCGGTTTGGGTGATATAGTGACCAATAAATTCATTATGGTCTTTGATACAGAATTGCAATTGCAATTAGGCAATTGTTTGCATTCAAGCTATATCCATTGAGTAAGAAATTATTTGTCACAACAGTAAATTCATTATGGTCATCAAAAGAAGGATATATCCACTGAGTACAAAGTTATGTGCTACACTTGGTGATTTTTGAATTTCTCATTAAGAGTGATGTTGTGTATCTGAGTTTGACAATAGCAAACTAGTAGCTGGGAAATGTTACATTTGTACATTTTAATTGGCAGATGAATTGGCAAAGGCAGGAAATTGCATGGACGGAACTTGTGTCAGCTGGAAGGTTGTCGAGTGATAGTTGTTGCTACTAGCATTTATTCTCGCCTTTTGGTTGTAAATTCTGCTAATTCCATTTTGTCCCGTTTTTCCATGTTTCATGTGCTGCTACACAGATTTTAAAGCTAGTTTCTACTGGTAATTAGATTTGTTGGTGCTTGAAGCTTCTTGGACATCTCTAGATGTTGTGTTGCTGCTAGCTTAATTGATTAGGCCTCCTGCAGTGGTTTCTTCATGGTGTTGCCTCCTTCCTTTCCAAGTGAACCCTAGGTGCGGCACCAACCTAATTTTCAGAATCCAGTTCTGTCAGAAGGAACACTTGTGTGTTTGAGTTATCAAGAGGAGGCATTTGGTTTTCCTACAAGTAACAACATTCCGTGCAGTTGATTATTATGCCAACTAAACTATTGTATGCTCTCATCTCTACTGTGATTCATATATGAAACATGATTTTGCCAGCTATATTTGGTTTTTATATATGTTTGCCACCTAGAATTAGGCACTTATTGTTCTGTTTTTTTATTGCTTTAATGGAATGTTTTTGCTTCTTGGTATGTGGACAAGGAGTGTGTCTTAAAAACTTAGATGGCAGTAAAAAGGTACTTTGATCGATAGATGACAAATTGTAATGGGCTCTCAGCTGGCCAGTTTAACAAAAACTAACATTCAATAAAGATCTGTTAGAGTAGCAGAACCTGAAAGGAAGAGAAAGGGATTGATTTCTCTATTGGATGGCTAATTCAAAAACTTGAGATAATTGCAACTAACGTATCATATTGACCTATATAGGTAGGTGCATTCGTTGTACTTATAGCCACAATGCAGCGTTGTGTGTGTGATTTTAAACGGGTCTCTGAGGGTTTTTCTGTTCTTCCACACATTGGTTTTATTTTTAGAGGAATCTGGATATTACGAAAGAATTGCTGCAAGAAAGTTCAAGAAGAAAGCTGGTTAGTTATTTTCAGTTTCTATCTCCCCTTGTATGCTGAAAAATAACAATTCTTGCAAGATTCTTTAATAACAAATAACATTGATCCAATTTTTAATTACTTGTTTTTAAATATTGGGTCTGATGCCACATCGCTGATAGCTTTATGAGCAGTGACCAGTGATGCTATGATTGGACCAAAATCGAGAATGACATTCATTTGTTTCGCATCTTGATAGGAATCTGCAGATTTCATACCCTATAATCTGCAGAGCTGTTTTATGCGATTACATGATATCTCTTGTATCAAAATTTCTTCTGTCGCCTTTATTGTTTTTATTTTGTGGTGTGTTGGTTCAGTAGTGGAGTTGGTATCAACGAAGCCAATGAGGATTAAATTGCATTGGAATTACCGTCTGAGTAAATTACTCTTGATGAATTTCTGGCTGGCTGAGGCTTTTATTATGGTTTTGGTACTCATATTTTTATCAGATTATCCCCTTTTACATGATTATCATCATTTAAATATTATAATGACAATGTAATCATTGTAATTTGGGTGATATACCATTGGCAGAAATATTGTTGTGTCCCATGATGCTATAACATTATAATTTGTTGGTTTGGGAGACACCGATAAAATCAATATGATCTTTGATGAAAAATTGCAATGTGGAAATTAGTCCCTTCAAGCTAGATCATTTGTGAGGTCCCATATTAAAGTTGCAAAGTCAGAGGTCCCATTGGAAAAATAAAGTTGTATCCTGTGATACTATGGCACTATGGCATCTGTCATAAACGTTGGAAACTCAAATTGCATTAAGAATGATATTCGTTCATTTCACATCTTGATAGGAATCTACAGAGTTCAATCTTTATAATCTGCGGAGCTGTTTTATGTGCTTACATTTCTCTTTTGTCAAAGCTTCATATGTGGCCTTTATTGTTTTTATTTTTTGCCGTGTTGGTGCATTAGTGGGGTTGGTGTCAACGAAGCCGGTGAGGATTAAATTGCATTGGAATTACCGTTTGAGTAAATTACTATTGGTATAATTTTTGGTTGTCAGACTCAGAGGCTTCTATTATGGTTTTGGTACTCATTTTTTATCACATTATCTTGGCAGATTAGCCCCTTCTACATGATTATGATCTCTTAAAACATTTAAATATTATAACGATGATGTAATCATTGTAATTTGGTTGATATACGATTGGCAGAAATATTGTCGGGTCCCATGATGCTATAACATTATAATTGGTTGGTTTGGGAAACACAGATAAAATCAATATGATCTTTGATGCAAAATTGCAATGTGGAAATTAGTCCCTTCAAGCTAGATCATTTGTGAGGTCCCATATTAAAGTTGCAAAGACAGAGGTCCCATTGGAAACATAAAGTTGTATCCTGTGATACTATGGCACTATGGCATTCCAATTTTTGGTATGTGTGAGGAAATGACCATATAAGAGGGACATGATATTCGATACAAATTGCAATGAGGCGATTAGTCCCTTTAAGCAAGATTTGCTAGCTCCAAATTCAAGTTGGGGGGTCCCAATACAATAAAGTCTTATCGGATGATATTCATTATGGTATTTGATATGGTCCTATCAAAGTTGCAGTGATGGGGGTCCCAATACTCGATTGGAAACTTATTAAGTCGGGTCCCGTGATAATATGGCATTCCCAATATTTGGTATGTGTGAGGAAATGCCATAAAAGTAATATGGTTTTCGATACAAAATTTGAGTGAGGCAATTAGTCCCTTGAGCACGATAATTTGTGAGCCCAATTCAAAGTTGCTATGGCAAGTCCCAATATGCGATTGGAAACTGATAATATTCCATTTTTCGGTTTTGGTGATGACATGACTCGTTACTTCATTATGGTCTCTGATACAAAAATTGCAATGAGGCAATTAGTCCCATTCAAGCAAAATAATATGCGATGTCCCAAATCAAAGTTTCAGTTACAGAGGTTACAAAAAATGATTGGAAAGTTGGGTCATTGCGATTCTACATCAAAGACCATACTGATTTTACCTCATTGATTTGGCTGATGAAATGACCATAAAATCAGTATAGTCTTTGATGCAGAATCGCAATGAGGTAAATAGATTTGAATTAAGCAAGATCGATTATGACGCCCCAATTCAAAGTCCCAATTAATAAAGTTCCAAAAAAGACACGTTTGAGGATGGTCTGTCTTTTTTAGTAATTTCTTGTCCCGCTTGCCACGTTTATGTGCTGCCATACCGGTTTTAAAACTAATTGCTGCTGATAATTAGATTATTAGGTGCTTGTTGCTTCCCATACATCTAGAGGTTATGTGCTGCTAACCTAAGTGAAAGAGGTTCCAAATGTAAAGTCCCAATATCGTTTTTTTAATTAACAATTTTAAAAAGACAGGTTTGAGGATGACCTGTCTTTTTTCATAATTTCTTGTCCCAGATTTGCCACGTTTCATGTGCTACTATACAGGTTTTAAAGCCAATTGCTGCTGATAATTAGATTTGTTGGTGCTTGCTTCTTGTATATTTCTAGACTTTATGTGCTGCTAACCTAAATGACAGAGGTTCCTAAACATGATATGAGGATCCAATTCAAAGTCCCAATGATAGTTTTTTTTTTTTAAATTCACAATTCCAAAAGTTATAGCTTTGAGGATGGCCTGCTCTTTTTTCATAATTTCTTTCCTGTCTTGCCATGTTTCATGTGCTGCTATATAGGTTTTGGAGCTAATTGCTGCTAATAATTATATTTGTATGTGCTGCTGCTAACCTAAATGATCTTTATGTGCTTGTTCCTCATTGGTTGGAATTTGATTAAAGAGTAATGGCTGCATGTTATATAAGTCTGTTTCCTGATTCATCAGTGTCTAGTTATATAGCTCCTTCTTGCACTTGTATACTCCAATTTGGAGATGAGAGGGCTATGCATCAAGATCATGAAACTATAAAAGTACTCACTGAATTTTTCTATTAATGGTTCTTGTTGGAATTGCTTCCTTAATTCAAGCAATGTGTTCCTCATTGGTTGGAGTTTGATTAAAGGGTAATGGCTGCATGTTATATAAGTCTGTTTCCTGAATCATCGGTGTCTTGTTATATAGCTCCTTTTTGCACTTGTATACTCCAATTTGGAGATGAGAGGGCTATGCACCAAGATCATGAAACTAAAAAAGTACTCGCTGAATTTTTCTGCTAATGGTTCTTGTTGGAATTGCTTCCTTAATTCAAGCGATGTGTTCCTCATTGGTTGGCGTTTGATTAAAGAGTACGGCTGCATGTTATATAAGTCTGTTTCCCGAGTCATCAGTGTCTAGTTATATAGCTCATTCTTGCACTTGCATACTCCAATTTGGAGATGAGAGGGCTATGCATCAAGACCATGAAACTAAAAAAGTACTCACTAAATATTTCTATTAATGGTTCTTGTTGGAATTGCTTCCTTAATTCAAGCGATGTGTTCCTCATTGGTTGGAGTTTGATTAAAGTGTAATGGCTGCATGTTATATAAGTCTGTTTCCTGAATCATTTGTGTCTTGTTATATTGCTCCTTCTTGGACTTGTATGCTCCAATTTGGAGATGAGAGGACTATGCATCAAGATCGTGAAACTAAAAAGGTACTCACTGAATATTTCAATAAATGGTTCTTGTTGGAATTGCTTCCTTAATTCAAGCGATGTGTTCCTCATTGGTTGGAGTTTGATTAAAGAGTAATGGCTGAATGTTATATAAGTCTGTTTCCTGAATCATTTGTGTCTTTTTTATAGCTCCCTCTTGGACTTGTATGCTCCAATTTGGAGATGAGAGGACTATGCATCAAGATCACGAAACTAAAAATCTGGAGGTATCAAATGTGTTTATAGGGAATGGACAGAATTGTAGTGCATATTACTTGAAATTAATATACATATGTGAGAATTACAGAGGCACTTTTTTAGTAGGAATGTTGGTAGACATATGCATATCAATTAGTTTCTCTATATTGTGGCAACATGGAGGTTCTTGATCTGAGTTACTACTGAGTATATAGTGCTTGGGCAACTATATCTGAAAGCATCCTCAAAAGTGAGACATGGACAAAAGAATTAGATTTTCTGTGATATGTTATTTTGGTAGCTATTATGACTGCATGTGTGCTAATGCCTAATCAAGTGTCAATTGTGTGAGAAATATTTGTTAGGCTGAATTCAAGGGTGTAGTGGATTGAAGCTAATGCATATTTCAAGTATTTTGCTGCTAAATGATCATCCTTTTTGTTGCTAAATGATTAGGCCTCCTGCAGTGGTTTCTTCATGGTGTTGCCTCCTTCCTTTCCAAGTGAAGCCCAGATGCGGCACCAACCTAATTTTCAGAATCTAGTTCTGTCAGAAGAGAAAGTTGGTTAGTTATTTTCAGTTTCTTTCTCCCCTTGTATGCTGAAAAATAACAATTCTTGCAAGATTCTTTATTAACAAATAACAATGATCTAATTTTTAATTACTTGTTTTTAAACATTGGGTCTGATGCCACATCACTGATAGCTATATGAGCAGTGACCAGTGATGCTATGATTGGACCTAAATCGAGAATGACATTCATTTGTTTCGCATCTTGATAGGAATCTGCAGATTTCATACCCTATAATCTGCAGAGCTGTTTTATGCGATTACATGATATCTCTTTTATCAAAATTTCTTCTGTCGCCTTTATTGTTTTTATTTTGTGGCGTGTTGGTTCAGTAGTGGAGTTGGTAACAACGAAGCCAATGGGGATTAAATTGCATTGGAATTACCGTCTGAGTAAATTACTCTTGATGAGAATTTCTGGCTGACTGAGGCTTTTATTATGGTTTTGGTACTCATATTTTTATCAGATTAGCCCCTTTTACATGATTATCATCATTTAAATATTATAATGATGATGTAATCATTTTAATTTGGGTGATATACGATTGGCAGAAATATTGTTGTGTCCCGTGATGCTATAACATTATAATTTGTTGGTTTGAGAAACACCGATAAAATCAATATGATCTTTGATGAAAAATTGCAATGTGGAAATTAGTCCCTTCAGGCTAGATCATTTGTGAGGTCCCATATTAAAGTTGCAAAGTCAGAGGTCCCATTGGAAAAATAAAGTTGTATCCTGTGATACTATGGCACTATGGCATTCCAATTTTTGGCATGTGTGAGGAAATGACCATATAAGAGGGACATGATATTCGATACAAATTGCAATGAGGCGATTAGTCCCTTTAAGCAAGATTTGCTAGCTCCCAATTCAAGTTGGGAGGTCCCAATACAATAAAGGCCTATCAGATGATATTCCTTATGGTATTTGATATGGTCCTATCAAAATTGCAGTGACGGAGGTCCCAATACTCGATTGGAAACTTATTAAGTCGGGTCCCGTGATAATATGGCATTCCAATGTTTGGTATGTATGAGGAAATGACCATAAAAGTAATATGGTTTTCGATACAAAATTTCAATGAGGCAATTAGTCCCTTGAACACGACAATTTGTGAGCCCAATTCAAAGTTGCTATGGCAAGTCCCAATATGCGATTGGAAACCGATAATATTCCATTTTTCGATTTTGGTGATGACATGACTAGTTACATCATTATGGTCTATGATACAAAAATTGCGATGAGGCAATTAGTCCCATTCAAGCAAAATAATTTGCGATGTCCCAAATCAAAGTTTCAATGACAGAGGTTACAAAACTCGATTGGAAAGCTGGGTCATCTGATGCTACACCATTCCAATTTTTTGGTTTGGGTGATGAAATGATCATAAAATCAACATGGTCTTTGATACAAAATTTCAATGAGGCCAATAGAGTTGCATTTGAACAAAGTTATGAGGTCCCATTTCAAAGTCGCAGTGGCAGGTTTTTTTTTAATTCATCAATGCCAAAAATAATGTGATTGAATGTAGTTTTTGTACGTATAATTGAAAGTATCATAATCTGATGATGTTTGTGATTGATGAAAGTATTGGTGATTTAAAATTGGCCCAGAGAAGTTATATTTGTAATTTAATAGAGTTTAAATTTTTCTGCTTTCATGAAATTTATGGTGTATGCTACAAACTGATTAATGTTCCATTTTGAATGGGTCATTTTCACGTGTTCACATAGCATTGTTTTGTAGCTCTTCAATTGTATTATCACGTGTTCACACAGCATAGTAATGTTCCATTTTGAATGGGCTATTTTCTTGATATATTTCCGCGAGCCTATGCTATATGTATGTGTCTCAGTCCAGTATAATTATTTTCGAACTTATTAATAAAGCTTAGGTGATCCTTTACGTGGTCCAACCCTTCCTTCAGCTCCCAAGAATAAAGCTTAGAATCATGTGTTTTGAGTTACTTATCTGGCAAATTCTATTTGGAGTTATTTCGTTTCTCTTCTTTTTTGCCGTGTTGGTGCATTGGTGGAGTTGGTGTCAACGAAGCCGGTGAGGATTAAATTGCATTGGAATTACCGTCTGAGTAAATTACTATTGATGATAATTTTTGGCTGTCTAAGGCTTCTATTATGGTTTTGGTACTCATTTTTTATCAGAATATTTTGGTGATGTAAATATTGTAATGGTGATGTAATCTTTTTTGTAATTTGAATGATATACGATTGGCAGAAATATTGCCGGGTCCGTGATGCTATTACATTATAATTTGTTGGTTTGGAGCCAACACCGTTGAATTCAATATGATCTTTAATGTAAAATTGCAATGAGGAAATTAGTCCCTTCAAGCTAGACCATTTGTGAGGTCCCATCTTAAAGTGGCAAAGACAGAGGTCCCAATATTGGAAACTTATAAAGATGTGTCCCGTAATACTATGGCAGTATGGCAGTCCAACTTTTGGTATGTGTGTGGAAATGACCATAAAAGTAATATGGTATGCAATAGAAATTGCAATGAGGCAATTAGTCCCTTGGAGCAGGATTTACTAGCCCACATTTCAATGTTGCTATGACACAGGTTCCAAAACACTACTGAAAAGTCGGTCCCGTGATGCTAAACCATTCCAATTTTTGGTTTGGGTGGATGATATTTCCATAAACTCAGTTTGGTCTTTGATTCAAAATTGCAATGAAGGAAATAGAGATGCATTTAAGAAAGATCTATTACGACGTCCCATTTTAAGTCCCAATGACAGTTTTCTTATTTCAACAATACCAAAAAAGATAGCTTTTTATCATTATTTCTTATCCTGTTTTGCCATATTTCATGTGATTCAGGTTTTAGAGGTTTTAAAGCTAATTGCTGCTGATAGTTAGATTTGTTGGTGCTTGCTGCTTCTTGGAAAAACACGATTGGAATGTCGGGTGATACTAAACCATTTCAAGTTTTTGGTTTGGGTGATGAAATAACCATAAAATCAGTATGGTCTTTGATGCAGAATCGCAATGAGGTAAATAGATTTGAATTAAGCAAGATCGATTATGATGCCCCAATTCAAAGGCCCAATTAATAAAGTTCCAAAAAAGACACGTTTGAGGGTGGTCTGTCTTTTTTTGTAATTTCTTGTCCCGCTTGCCACGTTTATGTGCTGTTATACCGTTTTTAAAACTAATAATTGCTGCTGATAATTAGATTATTAGGTGCTTGTTGCTTCTTGTATACCTCTTGAGGTTATGTGCTGCTAACCTAAATGACAGAGGTTCCAAAACACGATATGAATTACGCAAGAACGATTATCAGGTCCGAATGTAAAGTCCCAATACCGTTTTTTTAATTAACATTTTTAAAAAGACAGGTTTGAGGATGACCTGTCTTTTTTCATAATTTCTTGTCCCAGATTTGCCACGTTTCATGTGCTACTATACAGGTTTTAAAGCCAATTGCTGCTGATAATTAGATTTGTTGGTGCTTGCTTCTTGTATATTTCTAGACTTTATGTGCTGCTAACCTAAATGACAGAGGTTCCTAAACATGATATGAGGACCCAATTCAAAGTCCCAATGATAGTTTTTTTTTTTTAAATTCACAATTCCAAAAGATATAGGTTTGAGGATGGCCTGCTCTTTTTTCATAATTTCTTTCCTGTCTTGCCATGTTTCATGTGCTGCTATATAGGTTTTGGAGCTAATTGCTGCTGATAATTATATTTGTTTGTGCTTGCTTCTTCTTGTATATATCTAGACTTTATGTGCTGCTGCTAACCTAAATGATCTTTATGTGCTTCTTCCTCATTGGTTGAAATTTGATTAAAGAGTAATGGCTGCATGTTATATAAGTCTGTTTCCTGATTCAACTGTGTCTAGTTATATAGCTCCTTCTTGCACTTGTATACTCCAATTTGGAGATGAGAGGGCTATGCATCAAGATCATGAAACTAAAAAAGTACTCACTGAATTTTTCTATTAATGGTTAATTGCTTCCTTAATTCAAGCGATGTGCTCCTCATTGGTTGGAGTTTGATTAAAGGGTAATGGCTGCATGTTATATAAGTCTTTTTCCTGAATCATCAGTGTCTTGTTATATAGCTCCTTTTTGCACTTGTATACTCCAATTTGGAAATGAGAGGGCTATGCACAAAGATCATGAAACTAAAAAAGTACTCGCTGAATTTTTCTGCTAATGGTTTTTGTTGGAATTGCTTCCTTAATTCAAGCGATGTGTTCCTCATTGGTTGGAGTTTGATTAAAGAGTACGGCTGCATGTTATATAAGTCTGTTTCCCGAGTCATCAGTGTCTAGTTATATAGCTCATTCTTGCACTTGCATACTCCAATTTGGAGATGAGAGGGCTATGCGCCAAGATCATGAAACTAAAAAAATACTCACTGAATATTTCTATTAATGGTTCTTGTTGGAATTGCTTCCTTAATTCAAGCGATGTGTTCCTCATTGGTTGGAGTTTGATTAAAGAGTAGTGGCTGCATGTTATATAAGTCTGTTTCCTGAATCATTTGTGTCTTGTTATATAGCTCCTTCTTGGACTTGTATGGTCTAATTTGGAGATGAGAGGACTATGCATCAAGATCGTGAAACTAAAAATCCGGAGGTATCAAATGTGTTTATAGGGAATGGACAGAATTGTAGTGCATATTACTTGAAATTAATACACACATGTGAGAATTACAGAGGTACTTTTTTAGTAGGAATGTTGGTAGACATATGCATATCACTTAGTTTCTCTATATTGTGGCAACATGGAGGTTCTTGATCTGAGTTACTATTGAGTATATAGTGTTAGGGCAACTATATCTGAAAGTATCCTCAAAAGTGAGACATGGACAAAAGAATTAGATTTTCTGTGATATGTTATTTTGGTAGCTATTATGACTGCATGTGTGCTAATGACTAATCAAGTGTCAATTGTGTGAGGAATATTTGTTAGGCTGAATTCAAGGGTGTAGTGGATTGAAGCTAATGCATATTTCAAGTATTTTGCGGCTAAACGATCATCCTTTTTGTTGCTAAATGATTAGGACTCCTGCAGTGGTTTCTTCATGGTGCTGCCTCCTTCCTTTCCAAGTGAAGCCCAGGTGCGGCACCAACCTAATTTACAGAATCCAGTTCTGTCAGAAGAAGAAAGTTGGTTAGTTATTTTCAGTTTCTATCTCCCCTGTATGCTGAAAAAATAACAATTCTTGCAAGAATCTTTAATAACAAATAACATTGACCTGATTTTTAATTACTTGTTTTTAAACATTGGATCTGATGCCACATCGCTGATAGCTATATGAGCAGTGATCAGTGATGCTATGATTGGACCAAAATCGAGAATGACACGTGTGCTAATGCCTAATCAAGTGTCAATTGTGTGAGAAATATTTGTTAGGCTGAATTCAAGGGTGTAGTGGATTGAAGCTAATGCATATTTCAAGTATTTTGCTGCCAAATGATCATCCTTTTTGTTGCTAAATGATTCGGCCTCCTGCAGTGGTTTCTTCATGATGTTGCCTCCTTCCTTTCCAAGTGAAGCCTAGGTGCGGCACCAACCTAATTTTCAGAATCCAGTTCTGTCAAAAGAAGAAAGTTGGTTAGTTATTTTCAGTTTCTGTCTCCCCTTGTATGCTGAAAAATAACAATTCTTGCAAGATTCTTTAATAACAAATAACATTGATCTAATTTTTAATTACTCTTTTTTAAACATTGGGTGTGATGCCACATCGCTGATAGCTATATGAGCAGTGATCAGTGATGCTATGATTGGACCAAAATCGAGAATGACATGTGTGAGAAATATTTGTTAGGCTGAATTCAAGGGTGTAGTGGATTGAAGCTAATGCATATTTCAAGTATTTTGCAGCTAAATGATCATCATTTTTGTTGCTAAATGATTAGGCCTCCTGCAGTGGTTTCGTCATGGTGTTGCCTCCTTCCTTTCCAAGTGAAGCCCAGGTGCGGCACCAACCTAATTTTCAGAATGCCGTTCTGTCAGAAGAAGAAAGTTGGTTAGTTATTTTCAGTTGCTATCTCCCCTTGTATGCTGAAAAATAGTAATTCTTGCAAGATTCTTTAATAACAAATAACATCTAATATTTAATTACTTGTATTTAAACATTGGGTCTGATGCCACATCGCTGATAGCTATATGAGCAGTGATCAGTGATGCTATGATTGGACCAAAATCGAGAATGACATGTGTGCTAATGCCTAATCAAGTGTCAATTGTGTGAGAAATATTTGTTAGGCAGAATTGAAGGGTGTAGTGGATTGAAGCTAATGCATATTTCAAGTATTTTGCTGCTAAATGATCATCCTTTTTGTTGCTAAATGATTAGGCGTCCTGCAGTGGTTTCTTCATGGTGTTGCCTCCTTCCTTTCCAAGTGAAGCCCGGGTGCGGCACCAACCTAATTTTCAGAATCCAGTTCTGTCAGAAGAAGAAAGTTGGTTAGTTATTTTCAGTTTCTATCTCCCCTTGTATGCTGAAAAATAACAATTCTTGCAAGATTCTTTAATAACAAATAACATTGATCTAATTTTTAATTACTTGTTTTTAAACATTGGGTCTGATGCCACATCGCTGATAGCTATATGAGCAGTGACCAGTGATGCTATGATTGGACCAAAATCGAGGATGACATTCATTTGTTTCGCATCTTGATTGGAATCTGCAGATTTCATACCCTATAATCTGCAGAGCTGTTTTATGCGATTACAAGATATCTCTTTTATCAAAATTTCTTCTGTTGCCTTTATTGTTTTTATTTTGTGGCGTGTTGGTTCAGTAGTGGAGTTGGTATCAACGAAGCCAATGAGGATTAATTTGCATTGGAATTACCGTCTGAGTAAATTACTCTTGATGAGAATTTCTGGATGACTGAGGCTTTTATTATGGTTTTGGTACTCATATTTTTATCATATTAGCCCCTTTTACATGATTATCATCATTTAAATATTATAATGACGATGTAATCATTGTACTTTGGGTGATATACGATTGGCAGAAATATTGTTGTGTCCCGTGATGCTATAACATTATAATTTGTTGGTTTGGGAAACACCGATAAAATCAATATGATCTTTGATGTAAAATTGATGTGGAAATTAGTCCCTTCAAGCTTGGTCATTTGTGAGGTCCCATATTATAGTTGCAAAGTCAGAGGTCCCATTGGAAAAATAAAGTTGTATCCTGTGATACTATGGCACTATGGCATTCCAATTTTTGGCATGTGTGAGGAAATGACCATATAAGAGGGACATGATATTCGATACAAATTGCAATGAGGCGATTAGTCCCTTTAAGCAAGATTTGCTAGCTCCCAATTCAAGTTGGGAGGCCTATCAGATGATATTCATTATGGTATTTGATATGGTCCTATCAAAATTGCAGTGACGGAGGTCCCAATACTCGATTGAAACTTATTAAGTCGGGTCCTGTGATAATATGGCATTCTAATATTTGGTATGTGTGAGGAAATGACCATAAAAGTAATATGGTTTTCGATACAAAATTTCAATGAGGCAATTAGTCCCTTGAACACGACAATTTGTGATCCCAATTCAAAGTTGCTATGGCAAGTCCCAATATGCGATTGGAAACTGATAATATTCCATTTTTCGATTTTGGTGATGACATGACTAGTTACATCATTATGGTCTATGATACAAAAATTGCAATGAGGCAATTAGTCCCATTCAAGCAAAATAATTTGCGATGTCCCATATCAAAGTTTCAATGACAGGTTACAAAACACGATTGGAAAGTTGGGTCATCTGATGCTAAACCATTCCAATTTTTTGGTTTGGGTGATGAAATGATCATAAAATCAACATGGTCTTTGATACAAAATTTCAATGAGGCCTATAGAGTTGCATTTGAGCAAAGTTATGAGGTCCCATTTCAAAGTCGCAGTGGCAGTTTTTTTTTTTTAATTCATCAATGCCAAAAATAATTTGATTGAATGTAGTTTTTGTACGTATAATTGAAAGTAGCATAATCTAATGATGTTTGTGATTGATGAAAGTATTGGTGATTTAAAATTGGCCCAGAGAAGTTATATTTGTAACTTAATAGAGTTTAAATTTTTCTGCTTTCATGAAATTAATGGTGCATGCTACAAACTGATTAATGTTCCATTTTGAATGGGTCATTTTCACGTGTTCACACAACATTGTTTTGTAGCTCTTCAGTTGTATTATCAGGTGTTCACACAACATAGTAATGTTCCATTTTGAATGGGCTATTTTCTTGACATATTTCCGCGTGCCTATGCTATTTGTATGTGTCTCAGTCCAGTATAATTAATTTCGATCTTATTAATAAAGCTTAGGTGATCCTTTACGTGGTCCAACCCTTCCTTCAGCTCCCAAGATTAAAGCTTAGAATCATGTGTTTGAGTTACTTATCTGGCAAATTCTATTTGGAGTTATTTCGTTTCTCTTCTTTTTTGCCGTGTTGGTGCATTGGTGGAGTTGGTGGCAACGAATCCGGTGAGGATTAAATTGCATTGGAATTACCGTCTGAGTAAATTACTATTGATGATAATTTTTGGCTGTCTAAGGCTTCTATTATGGTTTTGGTACTCAATTTTTATCCGAATATTTTGGCAGATTAGCCCCTTCTACATGATTATCATCATTTAAATATTGTAATGGTGATGTAATCTTTTTTGTAATTTGAATGATATACGATTGGCAGAAATATTGTCGGGTCCGTGACGCTATTACATTATAATTTGTTTGTTTGGAGCCAACACCGATGAACTCAATATGATCTTTAATGCAAAATTGCAATGAGGAAATTAGTCCCTTCAAGCTAGACCATTTGTGAGGTCCCATCTTAAATTGACAAAGACAGAGGCCCCAATATTGGAAACTTATGAAGTTGTGTCCCGTAATACTTTGGCAGTATGGCAGTCCAGCTTTTGGTATGTGTGTGGAAATGACCATAAAAGTAATATGGTATGCAATAGAAATTGCAATGAGGCAATTAGTCCCTTGGAGCAAGATTTACTATCCCACAATTCAAAGTTGCTATGACACAGGTTCCAAAACACTACTGAAAAGTGAGTCCCGTGATGCTAAACCATTCCAATTTTTTGGTTTGGGTGGATGATATTTCCATGAAATCAGTTTGGTCTTTGATTCAAAATTGCAATGAAGTAAATAGAGATGCATTTAAGAAAGATCTATTTCGACGTCCCAATGACAGTTTTCTTATTTCAACAATGCCTAAAAAGATAGCTTTTTATCATTATTTCTTGTCCGGTTTTGCCATGTTTCATGTGATTCAGGTTTTAGAGGTTTTAAAGCTAATTGCTGCTGATAATTAGATTTATTGGTGCTTGCTGCTTCTTGGAAAAACACGATTGGAATGTCGGGTGATACTAAACCATTTCAAATTTTTGGTTTGGGTGATGAAATGACCATAAAATCAGTATGGTCTTTGATGCAGAATCGCAATGAGGTAAATAGATTTGAATTAAGCAAGATCGATTATGACGCCCCAATTTAAAGTCCCAATTAACAAAGTTCCAGAAAAGACACGTTTGAGGATGGTCTGTCTCTTTTTGTAATTTCTTGTCCCGCTTGCCACGTTTATGTGCTATACCGGTTTTAAAACTAATTGCTGCTGATAATTAGATTATTAGGTGCTTGTTGCTTTTTGTATACCTCTTGAGGTTATGTGCTGCTAACCTAAATAACAGAGGTTCCAAAACACGATATGAATTACGCAAGAACGATTATCAGGTCCGAATGTAAAGTCCCAGTACCGTTTTTTTAATTAACAATTTTAAAAAGACAGGTTTGAGGATGACCTGTCTTTTTTCATATTTTCTTGTCCCAGATTTGCCACGGTTCATGTGCTACTATACAGGTTTTAAAGCCAATTGCTGCTGATAATTAGATTTGTTGGTGCTTGCTTCTTGTATATTTCTAGACTTTATGTGCTGCTAACCTAAATGACAGAGGTTCCTAAACATGCTATGAGGACCCAATTCAAAGTCCCAATGATAGTTTTTTTTTTTAAATTCACAATTCCAAAAGATATAGCTTTGAGGATGGCCTGCTCTTTTTTCATAATTTCTTTTCTGTCTTGCCATGTTTCATGTGCTGCTATATAGGTTTTGGAGTTAATTGCTGCTGATAATTATATTTTTTTGTGCTTGCTTCTTCTTGTATATCTCTAGACTTTATGTGCTGCTGCTAACCTAAATGATCTTTATGTGCTTGTTCCTCATTGGTTGGAATTTGGTTGAAGAGTTATGGCTGCACGTTATATAAGTCTGTTTCCGGATTCATCAGTGTCTAGTTATATAGCTCCTTCTTGCACTTGTATACTCCAATTTGGAGATGAGAGGGCTATGCATCAAGATCATGAAACTAAAAAAGTACTCACTGAATTTTTCTATTAATGGTTCTTGTTGGAATTGCTTCCTTAATTCAAGCAATGTGTTCCTCATTGGTTGGAGTTTGATTAAAGGGTAATGGCTGCATGTTATATAAGTCTGTTTCCTGAATCATCGGTGTCTTGTTATATAGCTCCTTTTTGCACCTGTATACTCCAATTTGGAGATGAGAGGGCTATGCACCAAGATCATGAAACTAAAAAAGTACTCGCTGAGTTTTTCTGCTAATGGTTCTTGTTGGAATTGCTTCCTTAATTCAAGCGATGTGTTCCTCATTGGTTGGAGTTTGATTAAAGAGTACGGCTGCATGTTATATAAGTTTGTTTCCCGAGTCATCAGTGTCTAGTTATATAGCTCAATCTTGCACTTGCATACTCCAATTTTGAGATGAGAGGGCTATGCATCAAGACCATGAAACTAAAAAAGTACTCACTAAATATTTCTATTAATGGTTCTTGTTGGAATTGCTTCCTTAATTCAAGCGATGTGTTCCTCATTGGTTGGAGTTTGATTAAAGTGTAATGGCTGCATGTTATATAAGTCTGTTTCCTGAAGCATTTGTGTCTTGTTATATTGCTCCTTCTTGGACTTGTATGCTCCAATTTGTAGATGAGAGGACTATGCATCAAAATCGTGAAACTAAAAATCCGGAGGTGACAAATGTGTTTATAGAGAATGGACAGAATTGTAGTGCATATTACTTGAAATTAATATACATATGTGGGAATTACAGAGGCACTTTTTTAGTAGGAATGTTGGTAGACATATGCATATCACTTAGTTTCTCTATATTGTGGCAACATGGAGGTTCTTGATCTGAGTTACTACTGAGTATATAGTGTTTGGGCAACTATATCTGAAAGTATCCTCAAAAGTGAGACATGGACAAAAGAATTAGATTTTCTGTGATATGTTATTTTGGTAGCTATTATGACTGCATGTGTGCTAATGCCTAATCAAGCGTTAATTGTGTGAGAAATATTTGTTAGGCTGAATTCAAGGGTGTAGTGGATTGAAGCTAATGCATATTTCAAGTATTTTGCTGCTAAATGATCATCCTTTTTGTTGCTAAACGAATGTGAGTCCATGTTCTGTTTATTGTTGTCCAGCTCCAATCCAATTCATTTGCGTGTTTAAGAAAATAATTTGGTTCTTGTTTTGTGGAGCTTGTATTATGTTAGTTAAGGTTATGTTTTTGAGCTTAAATTTGTTATCCTTGATGTGAATTTCTTGCTAACTGAGGCTTCTATTATGATTTTGGCTCTGTAAGATTTTGGCATATTAGCTTCTTTTACATGATTGTCACCATTTAATTATAATGATGTTGTCATTGTCATTTGTGAGATAGACGAATGGTAAAATACTACGTTTGGTCCCCCCTGATGCCAGAACATCATAATTCAAATCAATATGGGCTTTGATACAAAATTGTAATGAGCCAATTATCACATTAAGCAAAATCACGTGTGACTTGCAAGGTCCCAATTTAAAGTTGTAATGAAAGGTCCCGATACACGATTGGAAACTTGTAAGTCGGTAATTTTTCGGTTTGGGTGATATAGTGACCAATAAATTCATTATGGTCTTTGATACAGAATTGCAATTGCAATTAGGCAATTGTTTGCATTCAAGCTATATCCATTGAGTAAGAAATTATTTGTCACAACAGTAAATTCAATATGGTCATCAAAAGAAGGATATATCCACCGAGTACAAAGTTATGTGCTACACTTGGTGATTTTTGAATATCTCATTAGGAGTGATGTTGTGTATCTGAGTTTGACAATAGCAAACTAGTAGCTGGGAAATGTTACATTTGTACATTTTAATTGGCAGATGAATTGGCAAAGGCAGGAAATTGCATGGACGGAACTTGTGTCAGCTGGAAGGTTGTCGAGTGATAGTTGTTGCTACTAGCATTTATTCTCGCCTTTTGGTTGTAAATTCTGCTAATTCCATTTTGTCCCGTTTTTCCTTGTTTCATGTGCTGCTATACAGATTTTAAAGCTAGTTTCTGCTGGTAATTAGATTTGTTGGTGCTTGAAGCTTCTTGGACATCTCTAGATGTTGTGTTGCTGCTAACTTAATTGATTAGGCCTCCTGCAGTGGTTTCTTCATGGTGTTGCCTCCTTCCTTTCCAAGTGAAGCCTAGGTGTGGCACCAACCTAATTTTCAGAATCCAGTTCTGTCAGAAGGAACACTTGTGTGTTTGAGTTATCAAGAGGAGGCATTTGGTTTTCCTACAAGTAACAACATTCCGTGCAGTTGATTATTATGCCAACTAAACTATTGTATGCTCTCATCTCTACTGTGATTCATATATGACACATGATTCTGCCATCTATATTTGGTTTTTATATATGTTTGCCAACTAGAATTAGGCACTTATTGTTCTGTTTTTTTATTGCTTTAATGGAATGTTTTTGCTTCTTGGTATGTGGACAAGGAGCGTGTCTTAAAAACATAGATGGCAGTAAAAAGGTACTTTGATCGATAGATGACAAATTGTAATGGGCTCTCAGCCGGCCAGTTTAACAAAAACTAACATTCAATAAAGATCTGTTAGAGTAGCAGAACCTGAACGGAAGAGAAAGGGATTGATTTCTCTATTGGATGGCTAATTCAAAAACTTGAGATAATTGCAACTAACGTATCATATTGACATATATAGGTAGGTGCATTCGTTGTACTTATAGCCACAATGCAGCGTTGTGTGTGTGATTTTAAACGGGTCTCTGAGGGTTTTTCTGTTCTTCCACACATTGGTTTTATTTTTAGAGGAATCTTTACGAAAGAATTGCTGCAAGAAAGTTCAAGAAGAAAGCTGGTTAGTTATTTTCAGTTTCTATCTCCCCTTGTATGCTGAAAAATAACAATTCTTGCAAGATTCTTTAATAACAAATAACTTTGATCTAATTTTTAATTACTTGTTTTTAAATATTGGGTCTGACGCCGCATCGCTGATAGCTATATGAGCAGTGACCAGTGATGCTAAGATTGGACCAAAATCGAGAATGACATCCATTTGTTTCGCATCTTGATAGGAATCTGCAGATTTCATACCTTATAATCTGCAGAGCTGTTTTATGCGATTACATGATATCTCTTTTATCAAAATTTCTTCTGTCCCTTTATTGTTTTTATTTTGTGGCGTGTTGGTTCAGTAGTGGAGTTGGTATCAACGAAGCCAATGAGGATTAAATTGCATTGGAATTACCTTATTTTGTGGCGTGTTGGTTCAGTAGTGGAGTTGGTATCAACGAAGCCAATGAGGATTAAACTGCATTGGAATTACCGACTGAGTAAATTACTCTTGATGAGAATTTCTGGCTGACTGAGGCTTTTATTATTGTTTTGGTACTCATATTTTTATCAGATTAGCCCCTTTTACATGATTATCATCATTTAAATATTATAATGACGATGTAATCATTGTAATTTGGGTGATATACGATTGGCAGAAATATTGTTGTGTCCCGTGATGCTATAACATTATAATTTGTTGCAATGTGGAAATTAGTCCCTTCAAGCTAGATCATTTGTGAGGTCCCATATTAAAGTTGCAAAGTCAGAGGTCCCATTGGAAAAATAAAGTTGTATCCTGTGATACTATAGCACTATGGCATTCCAATTTTTGGCATGTGTGAGGAAATGACCATATAAGAGGGACATGATAATCGATGCAAATTGCAATGAGGCAATTAGTCCCTTTAAGCAAGATTGCTAGCTCCCAATTCAAGTTGGGAGGTCCCATTACAATAAAGGCCTATCAGATGATATTGATTATGGTATTTGATATGGTCCTATCAAATTTGCAGTGACGGATGTCCCAATACTAGATTGGAAACTTATTAGTCGGGTCCCGTGATAATATGGCATTCCAATATTTGGTATGTGTGAGGAAATGACCATAAAGTAATATGGTTTTCGATACAAAATTTCAATGAGGCAATTAGTCCCTTGAACACGATAATTTGTGAGCCCAATTCAAAGTTGCTAAGGCAAGTCCCAATATGCGATTGGAAAATGATAATATTCCATTTTTCGATTTTGGCGATTACATGACTAGTTACTTCATTATGGTCTATGATACAAAAATGTGATACAAAAATTGCAATGCGGCAATTAGTCCCATTCAAGAAAAATAATTTGCGATGTCCCAAATCAAAGTTTTAATGACAAAGGTTACAAAACTCGATTGGAATGTCGGGTCATCTGATGCTAAACCATTCCAATTTTTTGGTTTGGGTAATGAAATGATCATAAAATCAACATGGTCTTTGATACAAAATTTCAATGAGGCCAATAGAGTTGCATTTGAGCAAAGTTCTTTTATGAGGTCCCATTTCAAAATCGCAGTGGCAGGTTTTTTTTTTTAATTCATCAATGCCAAAAATAATGTGATTGAATGTAGTTTTTCTACGTATAATTGAAAGTAGCATAATCTGATGATGTTTGTGATTGATGAAAGTATTGGTGATTTAAAATTGGCCCAGAGAAGTTATATTTGTAATTTAATAGAGTTTAAATTTTTCTGCTTTCATGAAATTTATGGTGCATGCTACAAACTGATTAATGTTCCATTTTGAATGGGTCATTTTCACGCGTTCACACAGCATTGTTTTGTAGCTCTTCAGTTGTATTATCACGTATTCACACAGCATAGTAATGTTCCATTTTGAATGGGCTATTTTCTTGATATATTTCTGCGTGCCTATGCTATATGTATGTGTCTCAGTCCAGTATTATTATTTTCGAACTTATTAATAAAGCTTAGGTGATCCTTTACGTGGTCCAACCCTTCCTTCAGCTCCCAAGAATAAAGCTTAGAATCATGTGTTTGAGTTACTTATCTGGCAAATTCTATTTGGAGTTATTTCGTTTCTCTTCTTTTTTATTGCTCCATTGTATGGCAACAGTTCAAGCATCTGTCATAAACGTTGGAAACTCAAATTGCATCAAGAATGAGATTCATTCGTTTTGCATCTTGATAGGAATCTGCAGAGTTGAACCCCTATAATCTGTGGAGCTGTTTTATGCGCTTACATTTCTCTTTTATCAAAGCTTCATTTGTGACCTTTATTGTATTTATTTTTTTCCGTGTTGGTGCATTGGTGGAGTTGGTGTCAACAAAGCCGGTGGGGATTAAATTTCATTAGAATTACTGTCTGAGTAAATTACTATTGATGATAATTTTTGGCTGTCTAAGGCTTCTATTATGGTTTTGGTACTCATTTTTTATCAGAATATTTTGGCAGATTAGCCCCTTCTACATTATTATCATCATTTAAATATTATAATGATGATGTAATCATTATAATTTGAGTGATATACGATTGACAGAAATATTGTCGGGTCTGTGATGCTATTACATTATAATTTGTTGGTTACTCATTATGATCTTTAATGTAAAATTGCAATGAGTAAATTAGTCCCTTCAAGCTAGATAATTTGTGAGGTCCCATCTTAAAGTGGCAAAGACAGAGGTCCCAATATTGGAAACTTATAAAGTTGTGTCCCGTAATACTATGGCAGTATGGCAGTCCAACTTTTTGTATGTGTGCGGAAATGACAATAAAAGTAATATGGTATGCAAGACAAATTGCAATGAGGCAATTAGTCCCTTGGAGCAAGATTTACTATCCCAATTCAAAGTTGCTATGACAGAGGTTCCAAAACACTACTGAAAAGTCGGTCCCGTGATGCTAAACCATTCCAATTTTTTGGTTTGGGTGGATGATATCTCCATAAAATCAGTTTGGTATTTGATTCAAAATTACAATGATGTAAATAGAGATGCATTTAAGAAAGATCTATTACGATGTTCAATTTTAAATCCCAATGACAGTTTTTTTAATTCAACAATGCCAAAAAAGGTAGCTCTTTTTCATAATTTCTTGTCCTGTTTTGCCATGTTTCATGTGATTCAGGTTTTAGAGGTTTTAAAGTTAATTGCTACTGATAATTAGATTTGTTGGTGCTTGCTGCTTCTTGGAAAAACACGATTGGAATATCGAGTCCCATGATACTAAACCATTTCAAGTTTTTGGTTTGGGTGATGAAATGACCATAAAATCAGTATGGTCTTTGATGCAGAATCGCAATGAGGTAAATAGATTTGAATTAAGCAAATTCGATTATGAGGCCATAATTCAAAGTCCCAATTAATATAGTTCCAAAAAAGACATGTTTGAGGATGGTCTGTCCTTTTTCATAACTTCGTGTCCCAGTTTTGCCACGTTTCATGTGCTACTATACAGGTTTAAAAGCCAATTGCTGCTGATAATTAGATTTATTGGTGCTTGCTTCTTGTATATTTCTAGACTTTATGTGCTGCAAACCTAAATGGCAGACGTTCCTAAACATGATATGAGGTCCCAATTCAAAGTCCCAATGATAGTTTTTTTTTTTAATTCACAATTCCAAAAAAGATAGGTCTGAGGATGGCCTGCTCTTTTTTCATAATTTCTTCCCTGACTTGCCATGTTTCATGTGCTGCTGCTATATAGGTTTTGGAGCTAATTGCGGCTGATAATTATATTTGTTTGTGCTTGCTTCTTCTTGTATATATCTAGACTTTATCTGCTGCTGCTAACCTAAATGATCTTTATATGCTTGTTCCTCATTGGTTGGAGTTTGATTAAAGAGTAATGTCTGCATGTTATTTAAGTATGTTTCCTGAATCATTAGAGTCTAGTTATATAGGTCCTTCCTGCACTTGCTTACTCAAATTTGGAGATGAGAGGGCTATGCACCAAGATCATGAAACTAAAAAAGTACTCGCTGAATATTTCGATTAATGGTTCTTGTTGGAATTGCTTCCTTAATTCAAGCGATGTGTTCCTCATTGGTTGGAGTTTGATTAAAGAGTAATGGCTGTCTGTTATATAAGTCTGTTTCCTGAATCATCAGTGTCTAGTTATATAGCTCCTTCTTGCACTTGTATGCTCCAATTTGTAGATGAGAGGGACTATGTATGAAGATCATGAAACTAAAAATCCGGATGTATCAAATGTGTTTATAGGGAATGGACAGAATTGTAGTGCATATTACTTGAAATTAATATACATATGTGAGAATTACATAGGCACTTTTTTAGTAGGAATGTTGGTAGACATATCACTTAGTTTCTCTATTTTGTGGCAACATGGAGGTTCTTGATCTGAGTTACTATTGAGTATATAGTGTTTGGGCAACTATATCTGAGAGTATCTTCAAAAGTGAGGCATGGACAAAAGAATTAGATTTTCTATGATATGTTATTTTGGTAGCTATTATGACTGCATGTGTGCCAATGCCTAATCATGTGTCAATAATTGTGTGAGAAATATTTGTTAGGCTGAATTCAAGGGTGTTGTGGATTGAAGCTAATGCATATTTCAAGTATTTGCTGCGAAATGATCACCCTTTTTGTTGCTAAACGTTGAGATGGAATTCTTTACCAGTATGTTTATTATGGTCTCTTTGTCAAAAAAAAAAATGTTCATTATGCTCTCTGATACAAAAATTGCAATGAGGTAATTAGTCCCATTCAAGCAAAATTATTTGCGAAGTCCCAAATCAAAGTTTAAAAGGTCACAAAACACGATTGGAAAGTTGGGTCCTGTGATACTAAACAATTCCAATTTTTTTGGTTTGGGTGATGAAATGATCATAAAATCAACCTGGTCTTTGATACAAAATTTCAATGAGGCTAATTGAGTGCATTTGAGCAAAGATCATTTACAAGGTCCCATTTCAAAGTTGCAGTGGCAGGTGTTTTTTTTTAAATCAACAATGTCAAAAATAATGTGATTGAATGTAGTCTTTGTACGTATAATAGAAAATGTAGCAGTTGTGGGGACTATGAGGATGAGGAAATAATGTGATTGAATGTCGAATAAGCTAATGATGTTTTTTGATTCATGACAGTATTGGTGGTTTAAAATTGGCCCAAAAGGAGTCAATTTTAGAATTGCTAATGAAGGAAGAAGGATGTTATTTACAAGGGAGATATAGCAAAACGTGAGTAATCCTCTTTGACAAAAGAAGCTTTAGTTTTCATGTATAGGAATCTTGGAATTATGTGAGAAGTCATGGCCAAAGTTTCAGGTTTATATAGGCGTGAAATATCTGTGGAGCTGCTGAACCTTAATGATGAAAAATATGGTAGCTACTGTGAGGCCCAATTCCTTTTAGATGGAACAACCGTGGCATATTCTAAGAGAAGTTATATTTTTTGTTTTTTAGTTGCAGGGGTGTAAATTTTTCTGCTGTCATGAAATTTATGGTGTGATAAATAGCATGCTACAAACTGACTAGCGAGAGCTCTACTGTTATTTATTTCTCATTATCTCAATTGATAGACAATCATAAGTACTCTTAACTTGAAGGGAACTTAGAGTGGCAATGTTTTGGAAGAAGTCGTCAAAATAAAGATTTATTCATTGTATAAAGTTATGCCATACCAAATTTATCTCTATGGGAAATGTATCTGTGTTTGACAATACCAAATTTTTCCATTAATGATTCCTAATTTCTGTCACAGTTCTTTCCTTCTACTCCCTTGGATAGGATTTCGGTGATGAATGGAGAATGTATTTCGTCACTTTGATTGGGATTTTCATACTGAGTAATGATTGCATGCCCTAAATGATGTCAGTTTCTAGAATCTCCATAGTGTCTAGTAATGGCTCATGATTGCATGAAGTTCATGAAACTTTAAATTCGGAGGTATTAGATGTGTTTAAAGGGAATAGACAGAATTGTGGTGCATGTAATGTAGTTGTCATTATTGTAGTTTATTACACATGAAAGTTAGAATTACCGAGGCACTTTTCTTTTATCAAGAACAAGCATGTTGGTAGACATGTATACATATTCAGTTTGTTTCTTTGTTTTGTGGCAACATAAGGGTTCTTTAGCTAAAGTGGGTATTGAGTATTATGACAAAATTATGGTGCATGCAATGTCATTGTCATTACTAAAGATTAATATACATAGAAGTGAGAATTACCGAGGCACTTTCTTTTATCAAGAATGATGTTCAATATTAAGTATTGAGTATTATCCGGTTGTTTTTTTTATAAAATTGACATGTTTTTTGTGCTTGACATGAACAAAAAGAATTAGATTTTCTGCTACACGTTATTTTGGTTGATGTCATGATAGCACTTGCCTAAGCTAGTGTCAACTGGGTCTGAAGGGTGTAGAGGATCAAAGCTAAAGCTTATTCCTAGTCTTTTGCTTCCAAATGATCATCTTTTTGCTGCTAAACGAATGTGAGTCCATGTTCTGTTTAATGTTGTCCAGCTCCAATCCAATTCATTTGCGTGTTTAAGAAAATAATTTGGTTCTTGTTTTGTGGAGCTTGTATTATGTTAGTTAAGGTTATGTTTTTGAGCTTAAATTTGTTATCCTTGATGTGAATTTCTTGCTAACTGAGGCTTCTATTATGATTTTGGCTCTGTAAAATTTTGGCATATTAGCTTCTTTTACATGATTATGACCATTTAATTATAATAATGTTGTCATTGTCATTTGCGAGATAGACGAATGGAAAAAATACTACGTTTGGCCCCCCCTGATGCCAGAACATCATAATTCAAATCAATATGGGCTTTGATACAAAATTGTAATGACCAATTATCACATTAAGCAAAATCACGTGTGACTTGCAAGGTCCCAATTTAAAGTTGTAATGACAGGTCCCGATACACGATTGGAAACTTGTAAGTCGGTAATTTTTCGGTTTGAGTGATATAGTGACCAATAAATTCATTATGGTCTTTGATACAGAATTGCAATTGCAATTAGGCAATTGTTTGCATTCAAGCTATATCCATTGAGTAAGAAATTATTTGTCACAACGGTAAATTCATTATGGTCATCAAAAGAAGGATATATCCACTGAGTACAAAGTTATGTGCTACACTTGGTGATTTTTGAATATCTCATTAGGGGTGATGTTGTGTATCTGAGTTTGACAATAGCAAACTAGTAGCTGGGAAATGTTACATTTGTACATTTTAATTGGCAGATGAATTGGCAAAGGCAGGGGATTGCATGGACGGAACTTGTGTCAGCTGGAAGGTTGTCGAGTGATAGTTGTTGCTACTAGCATTTATTCTCGCCTTTTGGTTGTAAATTCTGCTAATTCCATTTTGTCCCGTTTTTCCATGTTTCATGTACTGCTATACAGATTTTAAAGCTAGTTTCTGCTGGTAATTAGATTTGTTGGTGCTTGAAGCTTCTTGGACATCTCTAGATGTTGTGTTGCTGCTAACTTAATTGATTAGGCCTCCGGCAGTGGTTTATTCATGGTGTTGCCTCCTTCCTTTCCAAGTGAAGCCTAGGTGCGGCACCAACCTAATTTTCTGAATCCAGTTCTGTCAGAAGGAACACTTGTGTGTTTGAGTTATCAAGAGGAGGCATTTGGTTTTCCTACAAGTAACAACATTCCGTGCAGTTGATTATTATGCCAACTAAACTATTGTATGCTCTCATCTCTACTGTGATTCATATATGAAACATGATTTTGCCAGCTATATTTGGTTTTTATATATGTTTGCCAACTAGAATTAAGCACTTATTGTTCTGTTTTTTTATTGCTTTAATGGAATGTTTTTGCTTCTTGGTATGTGGACAAGGAGTGTGTCTTAAAAACTTAGATGGCAGTAAAAAGGTACTTTGATCGATAGATGAGAAATTGTAATGGGCTATCAGCTGGCCAGTTTAACAAAAACTAACATTCAATAAAGATTTGTTAGAGTAGCAGAACCTGAAAGGAAGACAAAGGGATTGATTTCTCTATTGGATGGCTAATTCAAAAACTTGAGATAATTGCAACTAACGTATCATATTGACATATATAGGTAGGTGCATTCGTTGTACTTATAGCCCCAATGCAGCGTTGTGTGTGTGATTTTAAACGGGTCTCTGAGGGTTTTTCTGTTCTTCCACACATTGGTTTTATTTTTAGAGGAATCTGGATGTTACGAAAGAATTGCTGCAAGAAAGTTCAAGAAGAAAGCTGGTTAGTTATTTTCAGTTTCTATCTCCCCTTGTATGCTGAAAAATAACAATTCTTGCAAGATTCTTTAATAACAAATAACATTGATGTAATTTTTAATTACTTGGTTTTAAATATTGGGTTTGATGTCACATCGCTGATAGCTATATGAGCAGTGACCAGTGATGCTATGATTGGACCAAAATCGAGAATGACATTTGTTGATTAAGTTATATATATGTTGTAATTATAATTGTAATTATCCGGCCCATTTATAAGGCCCATTAGGGTTAGTCTTAGAATAGTCTATATATATCATTTAACACTTGTATACAATACACGGTATTTCAATATATGTCTCTCAGTTTTCTCATTTCACATGGTATCTAGAGCCAATTGAGAGACAACCCTAAAACCGTGCTTACCCGTTGGACCCACTGTCCACCGGTGATAAAAAATTTTCCGGCAAACCGTGTTTCAATTCCGGTTTGCCCTAACTCACTGTCGTGTGTCATTTTGGCACCCCGTTGGGTTTTTCAGATCTGCCACCGTCGAGTTCTCCCACTTCCGACGACTTTTCCGGCCAACCACCCCCACCACAAGGTTTGCCTCCTCAAAACCGGACCACCCCTGAAACCGCAGCCCCAGATCTGCCTCCACGCGCTCCCACGCGCCGCCTTTGTCTCCGGCCAGAAACCCCAACCAGCCACCGTCGCCGCCGCGCGTGGCGGCGCGTCCGGCCACTTCTCCGGTCGCCGTTTTCATCGTCAGACTCGCCTCTCCTTCCTCGTTCCGGATCTGCCATCATTTTCCAGTTTCGAGCAACGGTTGGACGTGTTTTTGTACAAACAGCCCTTTCTCTCTCCTGTTTGGCGTGTTTTCTCTCTCCTGACTATGACGACCCCCAGTGACTCCTCTAAGTTGTTCACCAATTTTGTGACTTCTCCCCTCACTACGGAGAAGCTAGATGGTTCAAACTATGACACTTGGGCGTCCGACATTCAGTTATGGATGATGGGGCAAGGTTACACGGAGCATCTCACAAAGAAAGCTACAGAGGTGACTGACACCGCTGAACGTGTGAAATTTGAAAAGGTTGATGCTCAGTTGTGTAGTATTATCAAGTCCACCATTAGCCCTCTCATCAAACCGATTTTCCGTCCTCATCTCACGTGTGAATCGGTTTGGAGTCAGGCTAAGGAACTCTACACTAATGATATTCAGCGCCTCTATGGTGTGCGTCATGATTTGATGACACTCATTGCACCTCGATCATTTGAGGGTCCTATGTCTACGTATATCGGTCGTGTCCATGCTGCCCTTCATGACTTTAATGAGCTACTGCCTCCTGCTGCCTCTAGTGCTACTGAAAAGAAGAAAGAACTTGAGCAACGCAGCACCTTTTTTATGCTCCTCGCCCTTTATGGCTTGCCTCAGGATTACGCTGCCACCCGTGACCAGATTTTGGGGTCTGCTGCCATTCCCACAATGTCTACTGCATCCTCTGTCCTCCTCTGGGTCCCGGTTAAGTCTACTCCTGAGCACTCGGCGACCTCTGGGCTGAGTGACACTCTGCACTTGCATCTCAACACAACCATCAGGGACGCTCTCGTGGTCCTCCATCCAAGTCCAAGAATAGCCCTAAGTGTGATCACTGCCACAATCTGGGGCATACGATTGATCGATGCTGGAAATTACACGGGCGCCCCCCTCGTACTGTTAATGCAGCTCAGACTCCTCCAATAGAGACACCTGAGGCCTCAACTAACGCTAAACCAACTCCATCTGACTACGAAGATTTTCTCCAATGGTTTGAGAATCGCCAAAACTCTGGATCCACTGCTTCAAGTGCACAAACTGGTAAATCATTTGCTGCTAAATGATCATCGTTTTTGTTGCTAAATGATTAGGCCTCCTGCAGTGGTTTCTTCATGGTGTTGCCTCCTTCCTTTCCAAGTGAAGCCCAGGTGCGGCACCAACCTAATTTTCAGAATCCAGTTCTGTCAGAAGAGAAAGTTGGTTAGTAATTTTCAGTTTCTATCTCCCCTTGTATGCTGAAAAATAACAATTCTTGCAAGATTCTTTAATAACAAATAACAATGATCTAATTTTTAATTACTTGTTTTTAAACATTGGGTCTGATGCCACATCGCTGATAGCTATATGAGCAGTGACCAGTGATGTTATGATTGGACCAAAATCGAGAATGACATTCATTTGTTTCGCATCTTGATAGGAATCTGCAGATTTCATACCCTATAATCTGCAGAGCTGTTTTATGCGATTACATGATATCTCTTTTATCAAAATTTCTTCTGTCGCCTTTATTGTTTTTATTTTGTGGCGTGTTGGTTCAGTAGTGGAGTTGGTATCAACGAAGCCAATGAGGATTAAATTGCATTGGAATTACCGTCTGAGTAAATTACTCTTGATGAGAATATCTGGCTGACTGAGGCTTTTATTATGGTTTTGGTACTCATATTTTTATCAGATTAGCCCCTTTTACATGATTATCATCATTTAAATATTATAATGATGATGTAATCATTGTAATTTGGGTGATATACGATTGGCAGAAATATTGTTGTGTCCCGTGATGCTATAACATTATAATTTGTTGGTTTGAGAAACACCGATAAAATCAATATGATCTTTGATGAAAAATTGCAATGTGGAAATTAGTCCCTTCAAGCTAGATCATTTGTGAGGTACCATATTAAAGTTGCAAAGTCAGAGGTCCCATAGGAAAAATAAAGTTGTATCCTGTGATACTATGGCACTATGGCATTCCAATTTTTGGCATGTGTGAGGAAATGACCATATAAGAGGGACATGATATTCGATACAATTGCAATGAGGCGATTAGTCCCTTTAAGCAAGATTTGCTAGCTCCCAGTTCAAGTTGGGAGGTCCCAATACAATAAAGGCCTATCAGATGATATTCCTTATGGTATTTGATATGGTCCTATCAAAATTGCAGTGACGGAGGTCCCAATACTCGATTGGAAACTTATTAAGTCAGATCCCGTGATAATATGGCATTCCAATGTTTGGTATGTGTGAGGAAATGACCATAAAAGTAATATGGTTTTCGATACAAAATTTCAATGAGGCAATTAGTCCCTTGAACACGACAATTTGTGAGCCCAATTCAAAGTTGCTATGGCAAGTCCCAATATGCGATTGGAAACTGATAATATTCCATTTTTCGATTTTGGTGATGACATGACTAGTTACATCATTATGGTCTATGATACAAAAATTGCGATGAGGCAATTAGTCCCATTCAAGCAAAATAATTTGCGATGTCCCAAATCAAAGTTTCAATGACAGAGGTTACAAAACTCGATTGGAAAGTTGGGTCATCTGATGCTAAACCATTCCAATTTTTTGGTTTGGGTGATGAAATGATCATAAAATCAACAAGGTCTTTGATACAAAAATTCAATTAGGCCAATAGAGTTGCATTTGAACAAAGTTATGAGGTCCCATTTCAAAGTCGCAGTGGCAGGTTTTTTTTTTATAATTCATCAATGCCAAAAATAATGTGATTGAATGTAGTTTTTGTACGTATAATTGAAAGTATCATAATCTGATGATGTTTGTGATTGATGAAAGTATTGGTGATTTAAATTTGGCCCAGAGAAGTTATATTTGTAATTTAATAGAGTTTAAATTTTTCTGCTTTCATTGAATTTATGGTGTATGCTACAAACTGATTAATGTTCCATTTTGAATGGGTCATTTTCACGTGTTCACATAGCATTGTTTTGTAGCTCTTCAATTGTATTATCATGTGTTCACACAGCATAGTAATGTTCCATTTTGAATGGGCTATTTTCTTGATATATTTCCGCGTGCCTATGCTATATGTATGTGTCTCAGTCCAGTATAATTATTTTCGAACTTATTAATAAAGCTTAGGTGATCCTTTACGTGGTCCAACCCTTCCTTCAGCTCCCAAGAATAAAGCTTAGAATCATGTGTTTTGAGTTACTTATCTGGCAAATTCTATTTGGAGTTATTTCGTTTCTCTTCTTTTTTGCCGTGTTAGTGCATTGGTGGAGTTGGTGTCAACGAAGCCGGTGAGGATTAAATTGCATTGGAATTACCGTCTGAGTAAATTACTATTGATGATAATTTTTGGCTGTCTAAGGCTTCTATTATGGTTTTGGTACTCATTTTTTATCAGAATATTTTGGTGATGTAAATATTGTAATGGTGATGTAATCTTTTTTGTAATTTGAATGATATACGATCGGCAGAAATATTGCCGGGTCCGTGATGCTATTACATTATAATTTGTTGGTTTGGAGCCAACACCGATGAACTCAATATGATCTTTAATGTAAAATTGCAATGAGGAAATTAGTCCCTTCAAGCTAGACCATTTGTGAGGTCCCATCTTAAAGTGGCAAAGACAGGTCCCAATATTGGAAACTTATAAAGTTGTGTCCTGTAATACTATGGCAGTATGGCAGTCCAACTTTTGGTATGTGTGTGGAAATGACCATAAAAGTAATATGGTATGCAATAGAAATTGCAATGAGGCAATTAGTCCCTTGGAGCAAGATTTGCTAGCCCACATTTCAATGTTGCTATGACACAGGTTCCAAAACACTACTGAAAAGTCGGTCCCGTGATGCTAAACCATTCCAATTTTTGGTTTGGGTGGATGATATTTCCATTAACTCAGTTTTGTCTTTGATTCAAAATTGCAATGAAGGTAATAGAGATGCATTTAAGAAAGATCTATTACGACATCCCATTTTAAGTCCCAATGACAGTTTTCTTATATCAACAATGCCAAAAAAGATAGCTTTTTATCATTATTTCTTATCCTGTTTTGCCATGTTTCATGTGATTCAGGTTTTTGAGGTTTTAAAGCTAATTGCTGCTGATAATTAGATTTGTTGGTGCTTGCTGCTTCTTGGAAAAACACGATTGGAATGTCGGGTGATACTAAACCGTTTCAAGTTTTTGGTTTGGGTGATGAAATAACCATAAAATCAGTATGGTCTTTGATGCAGAATCGCAATGAGGTAAATAGATTTGAATTAAGCAAGATCGATTATGATGCCCCAATTCAAAGGCCCAATTAATAAAGTTCCAAAAAAGACACGTTTGAGGATGGTCTGTCTTTTTTTGTAATTTCTTGTCCCGGTTGCCACGTTTATGTGCTGCTATACCGGTTTTAAAACTAATTGCTGCTGATAATTAGATTATTAGGTGGTTGTTGCTTCTTGTATACCTCTTGAGGTTATGTGCTGCTAACCTAAATGACAAAGGTTCCAAAACACGATATGAATTACGCAAGAACGATTATCAGGCGATGTGTTCCTCATTGGTTGGAGTTTGATTTACCCAGAGGAAGATTCGTCGTCAGAAGAAGACGACCGGGCGTGCGCAGAACTTTCCTCCACTGGTCGGGTCATGTTGTGCGCAAGAGAAACGGCCGGGACTCCAGAGATACGGCGGGTTTGTTTGGTCCGCGCCAGAATGAACCTGTGGAGGGGAATAACGGTCAAGGTCTTGCTCGCGCGTGGGAAGGGGCGACGTGGTCGTCCCCAGACCTGACACCCCCTCCATCAGGTAGAACATAAAAAACTCAAATAAAGTAAGAGCGGTCGTAGTTACCTGGAATTAGAGCAAGTTGATTGCGAGCGAGCTTTGGCAAGAGCGAGCGAGCTTCGAGCGGAGTGAGCGAGCTTTGGCAGGAGCGAGCGAGCTTTGGTAAAAGCGAGCGATCAGCGAGAGCGGAGAAATCGGAGAAACGTGCAAATGAGGCACCCCTTGAACCCTATATATAATGGGCCAACCACCATCATGGGCCGGAGGCGAAGAGGCGCCACTCTTCGCCTGCCATCATTGCCTAAGCTCCTCGAGTCTTTAAACGTCACCTCATTAAAGTAACTGTCGCCTCAGCATTCATGACGATTGATTGTCAGGCGTCACCCCCGAGACGGCACCTGGCTCCGTGTGACCAGGTCGCGTGGCAGCGACCACGCAATCAACTAATTAGCGATCGACCAGGTTACGTTTGACCAGTCCAGAACGGTCGTTTGAGACCACGCTGGGGGGCAAGGAATCAAGCCTTAGCCCGCCCCCAGGCGACCTAGGCTTGGGGGGCAACTGTTCTGGAGTGGGCTCGAAGGCCAATTTCGTACAACAGGCCCATCGCGGCCCAATATCTAACTTGCTCCGCAAGATGCGGCCGGCCCCGCAAAAACTGCAACGGCTAGAACGCCAACATTATATATACCACACCAGCATGTGGCTTCAGGGATGTTTTACTCACCTTGTGACCACCTGCCCGTTGAAACACCTCTAACTTGAGCGTTGGAGTGCCTTTGCAGGTACCACCCGCGTGCGGCTCAGAACTCGGTCCTTCATCCCAACGACCGAGCAACATCATCAGACAGCAACAACTCATCGTATTGATCAGGTACGATCAGACTGCATGTGTGCTAATGCCTAATCAAGTGTCAATTGTGTGAGAAATATTTTTAATCAAGTGTCAATTGTGTGAGAAATATTTTGGTAGCTATTATGACTGCATGTGTGCTAATGCATATTTCAAGTATTTTGCTGCTAAACGATCATCCTTTTTGTTGCTAAACGTTGAGATGGAGTTCATGACCAGGACGTTCATTGTGGTCTTTGATACAAAAATTGCAATGAGGTAATTAGTCTCATTCAAGAAAAAATCATTTGCGAAGTCCCAAATCAAAGTTTCGAAGGTCACAAAACAAGATTGGAAAGTTGGGTCCTGTGATACTAAACCATTCCAATTTTTTTGGTTTGGGTGATGAAATGATCATTAAATCAACCTGGTCTTTGATACAAAATTTCAATGAGGCCAATTGAGTGCATTTGAGCAAAGATCGTTTACAAGGTCCCATTTCAAAGTCGCAGTGGCGGGTGTTTTTTTTAATTCAACAATGTCAAAAATAATGTGAGTGAATGTAGTCTTTGTACGTACAATAGAAAAGGTAGCAGCTGTGGGGACTATGAGGATGAGAAAATAATGTGATTGAATGTAGAATAAGCTGATGATGTTTTTTAATTGATGACAGTATTGGTGGTTTTTTTTTAATTCAACAATGTCATAAAAAATGTGATTGAATGTAGTCTTTGTACGTATAAAAGAAAATGTAGCAGCTGTGGGGACTATGAGGATGAGGAAATAATGTGATTGAATGTCGAATAAGCTGATGATGTTTTTTGACTGATGATAGTATTGGTGGTTTAAAATAGGACCAGAGGAGTAAATTTTAGAATCTGCTAATGAAGGAAGAAGGATGCTATTTACAAGGGAGATATAGCAAAACGTGAGTGGTCTTTGACAAAAGAAGCTTTAGTCTTCGTGTATAGGAATCTTGGAATTATGTGAGAATTCATGGCCAAGTCAATAATTACGTCCTTTTGGTAGTATCAGCCGTAATGGCCAACACTGAGGTCAGAAGGATACTGGTCGACCAAGGGAGCTCGGCTGACATCATATTTGAGGAACTGATCGACAAGTTAAACGTGGATAGGAGCGAAATTATTCCACAAGCAGTGCCAACCCCATTGACCGGGTTCAATGGGGCGACCACCTACCCCCTGGGGACGATAGAATTGCTTGTTACTTTTGGAGATGATACGAACAGCAGCGCGTCATACAGGACGGTCAGGACAACGTTCTTAGTTCTGCCAATCAAATCGTGTTACCACTGCATCATCGGCCGCCCAACACTGGGAAAATTGGAGGCCGTAGCCTCAACTGTACATTTGAAGATGAAGTTCTACAGTAAAAGCGACCAAGTTGTGACAGTAATGGCCGACATGGAAGTGGCCATGAGGAGCCATTTCCTCTATCAAGAGATTTGTGATATGGAGGCAGTAAATGCTAAACCTCAGAATCTCAGAGAGGGGCATCAGGTCAATGTGGCCGACCTGGATGCTCGAGACGACCCAGATAGCGACCCTGAGGACGACAATGACGGTTTAGCCCGGGAGCTAAAGAATAAACTGAAGGGGCGACCACCCCCAGAACATGGAATGCTGACAAGTTGGGAGTATTTTGTAATCAATAAAGAACAGGCGGTCGCTCTTTTTCCCACAGGGGTTTTTTACCGAGGACCGACCTTAAAATTCGACTTGTGTACTTTATTTTCATGCAAATTGTATGCACGGTTGCTCACATTGCGAAGAGCCGCCGAGCGGCCTAAAAGAGCGCCATCGAATGGCCCAAACGAGAGCCGCCGAGCGGCCTAAAATAGTGCCATCGAATGACCCAAACGAAAGCCGTCGAGCGGCCTAAAAAGAGTGCCATCGAATGGCCCAAACGAGAGCCGCCGAGCGGCCTAAAAAGAGTGCCATCGAATGGCCCAAATGAGAGCCGCCGAGCGGCCTGAAAGAGTGTTACCGAATGGCCCGAACGAAAACCGCCGAGCGGCCTATGCGAAGGACCGTCAAGTGACCCATAAAAAAAATTGTTTTGGTCGCGACCGACCGCAGCAAAAAGAATCAAATCGAATTACAAAGCAACTAAACAGGCCAAATTCATAGAAAAATTGTCATCGATTACAAAGACGCCTTGGTCGAAAAGTTACAATTCAAACACCGCTGGCGGGCGGGCCAAGATTACAATTCAGAAAAAAATTACAAGTTAAGAGTCGCTAGGGGCCTGATAGATGATCGCCTCTTCCTGAAGAACCTTCCCCTTCGACATCTTCTTGGGGCGGACGATCTGTTGATCGGTCGCACGATGTGTGCTTTGCACAATCTCGCGATCGACCCCCAGATCAGGGTAGAGGATCTTGATCTGGCTGACAGCATTTTCAAATTGACCCTCCGCAGCTCCCTTCGCCCGGTCAAGAACGTCTTTGTAGCGACCTCTAAACTTGTTCTTTTCCACCTCCACTGCATCCAGCTCAGTTTTCAGCCCAACGACCTGGCTCGACAGCTCTTTATTCTTGGAAGAGAGGCGTTCGACCTCTTTCTCGGCCGTTTCCTTGTCAGCGACCGCCTTGTCCAGAGCAGACTCGGCCGTAGTTTGAGCAGAGACAGCAGCCACAAGCTGGCGTTCTGCTTCGACAAGCTTCCTCTCATTGTCAGCGGCCGCTTCGATTATCGGTTCGAGCTCCTTCATTTTCTTGAGCAGGTCGTCTCGCTCGCCCCTCATTTCTGCGAGCAATGACAAGGCAGAATTCAATTTAAAATTTTTATCGACTAGGTCGTCTTCAAGCAATGAATATCTATGGGCAAGGCGCCTACCTTCCAGGCGATCTGATTCTTCATCTTGGTATTTCTTGAACAGAATACCAGCGGCCTTCATTGCATCGGCCATCACCTCGAAAGGTTCCTCCTTGAAACGAGCACAGTCTTCATCACCCAACCCAAGCAGGTCGATTTTGGGCGACCAGTTGTGCCTGTGGCTTTTCCCACTCTTATGCTTCTTTTTCTCGCCCCCATCATCGACCGACCTATTCCTTTTGGACTTTTCTTGATTTTTGGGTGGGCTGCTCAGGTCAATGGCTTGTGCTGGTGTGCCCGCCCGAGGAGTATGACGACCGGGCTGAGACCCAGTTCCGGTAGGTAGGGGCGTACCTTCGGGTTGAGCTTCAGGAATTCCGCGGACGGGCGAGGCATCGCCATCCTCAGCCGCCCATTGCTCCAAGAGGTCAAAATCATTCATGTTCGCCATGTCAGCTGCAAAGTACAAAGTAGATGGTTAGAAACAGTTAAACAAAACTAAGTGACAGAAAATAAAGTAGGCGAGCGGCCACCGACCAAGAGCGGCCTTGACTCTTTTCTTGCCCCGAGCATCCACAACGTTCTTGACCTTGATGCGACCCTCAGGGACCAGGGACGCAATCTTTCTCAGCCTTTGGATCGTCCCCCTGTCCAGGTCGTCAAGTTCAGTGTCCTTGAAATCATACTGGCCTGGTTTCTTCGAGAAATGGTTGAAACTCCACACTGTGGGAAACAGGGGCGTTCCTTCCTGATCATTGGACAATTGGGCGATCCCTCGATGCGCTTCGGCCGAGTTGGGGACGACCCAAAAGAATTCCCTTTTCCACCCGGTCGTCAATGATTCCATGTAGGGCTTGAAAAAGTTGTATGTCGACCGGTTTTTGAATGAGACCGCTTCCTTGCGGGCGCCCTTGGAGCCTTTTTCATAAATATAGCTCATTTCAAACAAAGTGAAGAACAGTCGTATGGAGACCGGTCGTCTCAGAACCGCGAGAACATCTTCGTATGCCTGCAGGAACGCCCAAGCGTTCGGGTTCAATTGAGAAGGGGCGACCTGAAGATAGCGTAAAACTTGGCGCTGAAACCTGGTGAACGGCGGAATGATACCCATGCGTTCGAAAACGATGCGGTACATTGTAAATTTCAGCACATCAGTCCAGGCCGCAACATCTTCTCCTTTAGCCATGCCTTCAACTCTCCAACCTTCGTTCAGCCCGGTCGCCAGATACTCTAGGTCTTGGCTCCCATGTTGAATTTTGCTGCGTTGACTTCTCAGGTTAAGAGAAACCCAAGACATGTCCTTTGCAGCTGCGACCTCAGGATCTTCTCGATGGTCGCCCTGTTGGCCTCGGTCGGCAGTCTCTGAGCAGTCGGCCGCAGCCTGGCCAATACCTTCGTCACAGGCAACCCGTGCGTTGCTTTCTGCGGTGTCATTGACCACGTCCTCGGTGAACAATGCCCCACTTCTGTCCGGCCGCGTCACGGATTTGCTAGAGGAAGTACTGTTCAGGGTCGAAGACCCAGAGGAAGATTCGTCGTCAGAAGAAGACGACCGGGCGTGCGCAGAACTTTCCTCCACTGGTCGGGTCATGTTGTGCGCAAGAGAAACGGTCGGGACTCCAGAGATACGGCGGGTTTGTTTGGTCCGCGCCAGAATGAACCTGTGGAGGGGAATAACGGTCAAGGTCTTGCTTGCGCGTGGGAAGGGGCGACGTGGTCGTCCCCAGACCTGACACCCCCTCCATCAGGTAGAACATAAAAAACTCAAATAAAGTAAGAGCGGTCGTAGTTACCTGGAATTAGAGCAAGTTGATTGCGAGCGAGCTTTGGCAAGAGCGAGTGAGCTTTGGCAGGAGCGAGCGAGCTTTGGTAAAAGCGAGCGATCAGCGAGAGCGGAGAAATCGGAGAAACGTGCAAATGAGGCACCCCTTGAACCCTATATATAATGGGCCAACCACCATCATGGGCCGGAGGCGAAGAGGCGCCACTCTTCGCCTGCCATCATTGCCTAAGCTCCTCGAGTCTTTAAACGTCACCTCATTAAAGTAACTGTCGCCTCAGCATTCATGACGATTGATTGTCAGGCGTCACCCCCGAGACGGCACCTGGCTCCGTGTGACCAGGTCGTGTGGCAGCGACCACGCAATCAACTAATTAGCGATCGACCAGGTTACGTTTGACCAGTCCAGAACGGTCGTTTGAGACCACGCTGGGGGGCAAGGAATCAAGCCTTAGCCCGCCCCCAGGCGACCTAGGCTTGGGGGGCAACTGTTCTGGAGTGGGCTCGAAGGCCAATTTCGTACAACAGGCCCATCGCGGCCCAATATCTAACTTGCTCCGCAAGATGCGGCCGGCCCCGCAAAAACCGCAACGGCTAGAACGCCAACATTATATATACCACACCAGCATGTGGCTTCAGGGATGTTTTACTCACCTTGTGACCACCTGCCCGTTGAAACACCTCTGACTTGAGCGTTGGAGTGCCTTTGCAGGTACCACCCGCGTGCGGCTCAGAACTCGGTCCTTCATCCCAACGACCGAGCAACATCATCAGGCAGCAACAACTCATCGTATTGATCAGGTACGATCAGACTGCATGTGTGCTAATGCCTAATCAAGTGTCAATTGTGTGAGAAATATTTTGGTAGCTATTATGACTGCATGTGTGCTAATGCATATTTCAAGTATTTTGCTGCTAAACGATCATCCTTTTTGTTGCTAAACGTTGAGATGGAATTCATGACCAGGATGTTCATTATGGTCTTTGATACAAAAATTGCAATGAGGTAATTAGTCTCATTCAAGAAAAGATCATTTGCGAAGTCCCAAATCAAAGTTTCGAAGGTCACAAAACAAGATTGGAAAGTTGGGTCCTGTGATACTAAACCATTCCAATTTTTTTGGTTTGGGTGATGAAATGATCATTAAATCAACCTGGTCTTTGATACAAAATTTCAATGAGGCCAATTGAGTGCATTTGAGCAAAGATCGTTTACAAGGTCCCATTTCAAAGTCGCAGTGGCGGGTGTTTTTTTAATTCAACAATGTCAAAAATAATGTGAGTGAATGTAGTCTTTGTACGTACAATAGAAAAGGTAGCAGCTGTGGGGACTATGAGGATGAGAAAATAATGTGATTGAATGTAGAATAAGCTGATGATGTTTTTTAATTGATGACAGTATTGGTGGTTTTTTTTTAATTCAACAATGTCATAAAAAATGTGATTGAGTGTAGTCTTTGTACGTATAAAAGAAAATGTAGCAGCTGTGGGGACTATGAGGATGAGGAAATAATGTGATTGAATGTCGAATAAGCTGATGATGTTTTTTGACTGATGATAGTATTGGTGGTTTAAAATAGGACCAGAGGAGTAAATCTTAGAATCTGCTAATGAAGGAAGAAGGATGCTATTTACAAGGGAGATATAGCAAAACGTGAGTGGTCTTTGACAAAAGAAGCTTTAGTCTTCATGTATAGGAATCTTGGAATTATGTGAGAATTCATGGCCAAAGTTTCAGGTGTATATAGGCGTGAAATATCTATAGAGCTGCTGAACCTTAATGATGAAAAACATGGTAGCTACTATGAGGCCCAATTCCTTTTAGATGGAACAACCGGTCGTGGCATATTCTAAGAGAAGTTATATTTGTTATTTAGTTGCAGGGGTGTAAATTTTTCTGCTGTCATGAAATTTATGGTGTGATAAATAGCATGCAACAAACTGACTAGCGAGAGCTGCTCTACTTTTGTTTATATCTCATTATCTCAATTGATAGACAGTCCTAGGTACTCTTAATTTGAAGGGAACTTAGAGTGGCAATGTTTTGGAAGAAGTCATCAAAATAAAGATTTATTCATTGTATAGAGTTATGTCACACACTTAGCGATTGCTTCATTAATGATTCCTAATTCCTATCGCAGTTCTTTCCTTTTGCTACCTTGAATAGGATTTTGGTGATGTATTCCTCATTGGTGGAGAATGTATTTCATCACTTTGATTGGGGCTTTAATAATAAGTAATGATTGCATGCCCTAATTGATGTCAGTTTCTAGAATCTCCATAGTTTCTAGTAATGGCTCCTGATTGCATGAAGTTCATGAAACTTTAAATTCGGAGGTATTAGATGTGTTTAAAAGGAATAGACAGAATTGTGGTGCATGTAATGTAGTTGTCATTATTGTAGTTTATTACAAATAAAAGTTAGAATTACCGAGGAACTTTTTTTATCAAGAACAAGCATGTTGGTAGACATGTATACATATTCACTTTGTTTCTCTGTTTTGTGGCAACATAAGGGTTCTTTGGCTAAGTCAGTATTGAGTATTATGACAAAATTATGGTGCATGCAATGTAATTGTCATTACTAAAGATTAATATACATAGAAGTGAGAATTACTGAGGCACTTTCTTTTATCAAGAATGATGTTCAATATTAAGTACTGAGTATTATCTGGTGAATAATGATCTTGTGATAGTATGATACTATCACATTTCCTGATGATTCTAACTCCTAATATTACATTTGCCTCACCCATATCTTTCATATCAAAGCTAGATGAAAGAAATGATTTTGTTTTACCAAAAATAAGTATGTCATCTACATATAAACATATAATCACATGTTCTCCACACACAGTTTTAGTGTAAACACATTTATCAACATCAGTTGTGTAGAAACCATCTTTAACTAAAGTTTTGTCAAACTTTTCATGCCATTGTTTTAAGCCATATAAGGACTTAAGGAGTTTGCATACTTTGTTCTCTTCACCTGAAACTATACATCCTTCGGGTTGAGTCATGTAAATTTCTTCTTCTAAGTCACCGTTCAAAAAAACGGTTTTAACATCCATTTGGAATAACAAGTTTATGGATAGAAGCCAAAGCTATTAAAACTCTAATAGAAGAAATTCTTGTTACTGGAGCAAAAGTATCAAAGTAATCAATGTTTTGTTTTTGTGAAAAACCTTTTGCTACTAGTCTAGCTTTGTATTTATCAATAGACCCATCGGGATTATATTTTCTTTTGAAAATCCACTTGCATCCTATTGATTTTGTTCCAGGAGGTAAATCAACTAAGGTCCAAGTGTTACATTTGGAAATTGAATCTATTTCAGTTTTAATGGCTTCTTTCCAAAATTTCGACTCCGAAGAAGAATTTGCTTCAGAAAAGGTTTCTGGATCCTTTTCGACAAGATAAGTATAAAAATCATTTCCGAAAGATGTTTCTTTTCTTGGTCTTTTACTTCTCCTTAATTCTTCATACGGTTCTTCATGAGTTTCATCATTAGTAGTTACTAATGGTTGTCTAGATATACTATCATGCTTCAAAGAAAAAAGGTTTTCAAAGAACTCAGCATTTTTAGTTTCCACGATAGTGTTTATATCTAAAACATCACTTTTCACAACAAGAAACCTATAAGCAGCGCTATGTTCTGCATATCCAATAAGAACACAACCAGAGGTTTTGCAAACAATTTTTCTTTTCTTAGGATCAGGCAACATAACTTTAGCTAAGCACCCCCACACTTTTAAATATTTCAAGTTAGGTTGATAACCTTTCCACAGTTCATAGGGGGTCTTTCCGGTTTTCCTATGAGGAGTTCTATTTTGTATAAAACATGCAGTTAATATAGCCTCACCCCACAAGTTGTTTGGCGCACTAGAACTAATTAACATAGCATTCATCATTTCTTTCAAGGTCCTATTTTTCCTTTCGACTATGCCATTAGATTCAGGTGAATAGGGGGGAGTTGTTTCATGTATTATACCTTCCTTTTCACAAAAATCATTAAAAGATATGTATTCTCCTCCACGATCGGATCCAACTCTTTTAATCTTTCTATCTAATTGATTTTCGACTTCAGCTTTATATGAAAGAAAAGCTTCAAATGCTTCATCTTTTTGTCTTAATAAAAATACCTTAGTGTTTCGCGAAAAGGTATTTATAAACGTCACATAATAATTTTTCCCGCCCCTAGTTGGAGTTTGTTTTTAAATCTCCTAGGGTTGTTAATGGGCTGCATATATATATATCATGGAGTAAAATATCCGCTTAGATTTTTGTTAATGGGCTGCATATTTTTTTCTTTGCTTGGTTCATAGTTGTTAAGGGGATTGCATGGATGGAACTTGTGTCAGCTGGAAGGTTGTCGAATGATAGTTGTTGCTGCTGGCAGTTCATTCATTTTCGCCTTCTGGTTGTAATTTTTGCTAATTTCCATTTTGTCCTGTTTTTTTTCCATGTTTCATGTGCTGCTAATGCTATACAGATTTTAAAGATAGTTGCTGCTTGGTAATTAGATTTGAATTATCAAGAGGAAGCATCTGTTTTTCCTACAAGTCACAACATTCCGTGCAGTTGATTATTATGCCAACTAAACTTTTGTATGTTGTTATCTCTACTGAGATAATTGCAACTAACGTATCATATTGACATATATAGGTAGGTGCATTCGTTGTACTTATAGCCACAATGCAACTAGCTATCAACTGAGTAGCAACTATTAAATCCCCTCTTTAGTCGGAAAGATTTAGAAGATTGAGAATTTCCAGATTGGGTATTAATCCAGAAAAATAGAATGAGCTAATAATGCCTATGTGTTTGGATATTTCAGATCCATGATGGAAAGTAATTGCCTATGTGTTTTCTTGATAAATTTCCGCGTGCCTATGCTACATGCATGTCTCAGTCCAGTATAATTCTTTTCAAACTTATTAATAAATCTTAGGTGATTCTTTACGTGGTCCAACCCTTCCTTTTACTAATACACAGGGTTATTTACTAAAATGAATTTCAGTTAGTCATTCATATCGGGCTTTTTCATTCTGCATGTGGTTTCATACAATGAATTTTCTCAACTAGGGCGAGCTCTAGGTTCAGGTCCTGGTGATCGGCTCCCTCCTCAGAGTCAGGAGTTTCGGTTTCTTCTTTTTTCACGTACTGGGCGAGCTTCCCATTGCGAATTAGTTCTTCAATGTCGTCCCTTAGGGTGTTGCATTTGTTGGTGGCATGCCCATAACCTCTGTGAAACGACCTTGTCAGGGTCGGGACTCGCGAGATGTTCCCTCAGTTTGGGCTCGCTCCTGCCATGGTTCCCTTTGCTCAGACACCCTTTTGACCCTGGCTCGCCATAGCCCCTGCATGCCGGTTCGTCCTCTTCGTAGTCCATGTGTTTTTGGAATCTTCGAAGGAAATCGCCCAATTCGCAGGGATTGTTGACTCTGATTTCTATTTGAAATTAAGCTTCCTTTCCGGATACCTCTCACAAGAATTAGAGGACGCTAGCGATGAGCTTCTGGAAGGAGGAGGGTCTTCAGGCCAGTAGGTGCTATCAGGCGAAGTTGGAGGAATGCTTGGAGGAGAGTCTGATCCTCGGTGCCTACGGCGTTTGGGAGGAGATCGACAACTTTGTTTTCGTCTAGGAGGAGAGCGATGGTTGAGCTGTCGTTGGGGTGGAGATTTGTGACGCCTTGAATTCACTGTCCTTGGGGGAGGGGTGCTCCAACGAGGACGAGGTTGTTCTGGCATGGACGCCACTCGCCTCTCTATTTGCATGAGATGTGCCTTTTGTTGCACCATGGCTTGGGTGCGGTTGCTCAGAAGGTTCAGGAGTTGACGGGCGGTCACAACATCCTCCGGGTGGACAGGGTCCTTGACCTGGGTTGACTGTGGAGCGGGGACTTGATGGTGTCATTTGGAAAAATGGCAGCAACACCTTGTAGCGTGTCTTCGAGCTGGGGTTGGGACATGGCAATTCTTCAGACCCGAGGTCTGGCTCGGGGTGCCATTGGAATGCAGGTGAAAGTTCAAAGAGGTAGAGATGAGGTGAATGCTCAGATAGCTCCCACTGTGGTCGGCAATGTTCTGTACCCGCTGTCGTTCGGGCCGAATCTGGGGACTGCAGCTGGTAGGTCTCCTGCCTTCCAAGTCGAGTATCAGAGTGATCTCGGGTGGGGTACCTACGATGCCACTACGACATTTAAGTCAGTATTGAGAATTGTAGAGTGTAGTAGGGAATGAGAATGTACCTATTTTTGGCAATGTGTCAGTACTTATAGGGATCATTGCCAGCTCTGAGCTATTGGATCGATCGGGTGAATCTGAGCCGTTAAGACATAATAGTTATAAATAGGCTGATTTATTGTGGATGTGAATCCAAGTTAATGGGCTTATCCATGTCCAATTGGTGGAGTGAGTCTAATGGCGCAGTCCAAAACACCTGTATACTCTAATATAGAGATGGAGAGGGCTATGCATCAATATCATGAAACTTTATATTCGAAGGTATCTGATTTGTTTAAAAGGAATGACAGAATTCTTGTGCATGTTACTGGAGATTAATATACATATGTGAGAATTACTGAGGCCCTTTTTGAAATAAGAATGTTCGTAGGCATATGCACTTAGTTTCTCTATGTTGTGGCAACATAGAGGTTCTTGAGCTAAGTTACTATTAGTATATGTTTGGCCAACTATATCTGTAAATATCGACAAAAGTGATACATGGACAAAGGATTATACTTTCTGCAATATGTTACTTTGGAAGTGTCAATTGTGTTATAAATATTTGTGAGGCTATAGGGTGTGGAGGGTTGAAGCCAATGCATTTTCCAAGTCTTTTATTGCTAAATGAGCATCTGTTTATGCTAACGTTGAGTCTTTGTTATGTTGAATGTTGAGTAGCTCCAATCCAATTCATTTTGATGTGTTTGTTTAGTCTGTGCTAAAATAGAGGTTTGTTGTTGGTCTGGGCTCATGCTTAGGCTTAACTGATTTTGCGATAAACTGTTTTGCCATTTCAAGAAAAAATAATGGAGAGGTTGGAGAATGCACGACTTAGACGGTCGATATATATTTAACCAATGGATATATCTTTCAGGCCATATAGAAGTACTAGGTTTCATTTTGGTCCTTTACCTTTTTTGGGTCTGTTTTGGTCTATTGTCTTTCATTTTGGTCCCTGTTGTCAATTGAAGTTAACAAGTTGGAAGTTAACTGCTGACGTGGCGTCTTAAGTGTCATGTATGATGTATCACACATTAAAGGATGTGGCATTTATTGATTTCTTTAAATAAAAAATAAAAGACACATAAGCATATATGTTTTTTAAATTATAAAATTACAAAATACAAAATCTATTAAAACTTAAAAGATTAAAACATTAAAACATTAAACCTAAAATTATAAAAACTAAAGCTAAAAATGATTGTTCTTCTTCTCAAATCCAGAACTTCAAACAAAGAAAGGGGATTATTCTGGAAATAGAACACAACGAATTGGTTCCTACAAAAACGAGAAAACATTTTTTTAGCGAATTGGTTCCTATGAAACCCAAAAATGATGAATGTGATTGAGACCTAAAGAAGACGCAAGCAAGATAGAAGAATCAAGAACACATTTTTTCTGAGTTTTTGTTTCCAAATCCAATAACACATTGTTTTTCTGGGTTTCGGTTCTTCTGAGTTTCAATTTTTCTTGGTTTGATTCTTCTGGGTTTTGATTTTTCTGGGTTTTAGAGATGAGAGAAGAGAGATGGAATGCTGGAAAGAAGAGAGGCATCATGAAAAGCCCATAAGAGGTGATGATATGTAGGAACTGCAAGAATGATGTGTTGATGATGTTGGAAGAACGATGAACAGTTTTTAGTTGAAGATTGTGATGTAGTTTTCAATTTTTAATGTTGCTAGAAGATGAAGATGGTGAATTAATGTTGCTGGAATGATGTGTTTAATGTTGCTGGAACAAGAGGTTGAAGAGATTGAAGATGGTGATTTAGTTTTCAATTTTTATTGTTGCTGGAATAACAACGAGCTAGGAAGAAGGAAATAGATTAATTTAAATTTGTAATTTAATGTTTTTGATTTAGGGTTCAAATAGGGGTGAAGAAGATGAAGATGAAAGCTGTGTTTTTGTCAATCTGGTCCTATATGTCTTTTTATAGTTTCAATTTAGTCTCTCATTTGCCACATCATTTAATGAATTCTAAGTCAGTCATAACACTTAAGACGCCACATCAGCAGTTAACTGCCACTGTGGCGTCTGTTAACTTATTGGATGGAAAATACCATTGAGTGACCAAAATGAAATGAAAATAAAAGATAAGGGACCAAAACGGACAAAAAAAAGATAATGACCAAAATGAAAACTAGAGCAAAGATAAATGACCAAAAGTGCTATTTAGCATTATATTTATATCGAAAGAAAATCATAAGAACTCCTTAATAAGGCAATTATCAACTGAATTGGTCCCTGTTCTGTTTTTTTATTGCTTTAATGGAATGTTTTTGCTTCTTGGTATGTGGACAAGGAGTGTGTCTTAAAAACTTAGATGCCAGTAAAAAGGTACTTTGATCGATAGATGACAAATTGTAATGGGCTCTCAGCTGGCCAGTTTAACAAAAACTAACATTCAATAAAGATCTGTTAGAGTAGCAGAACCTGAAAGGAAGAGAAAGGGATTGATTTCTCTATTGGATGGCTAATTCAAAAACTTGAGATAATTGCAACTAACGTATCATATTGACCTATATAGGTAGGTGCATTCGTTGTACTTATAGCCACAATGCAGCGTTGTGTGTGTGATTTTAAACGGGTCTCTGAGGGTTTTTCTGTTCTTCCACACATTGGTTTTATTTTTAGAGGAATCTGGATATTACGAAAGAATTGCTGCAAGAAAGTTCAAGAAGAAAGCTGGTTAGTTATTTTCAGTTTCTATGTCCCCTTGTATGCTGAAAAATAACAATTCTTGCAAGATTCTTTAATAACAAATAACATTGATCCAATTTTTAATTACTTGTTTTTAAATATTGGGTCTGATGCCACATCGCTGATAGCTATATGAGCAGTGACCAGTGATGCTATGATTGGACCAAAATCGAGAATGACATTCATTTGTTTCGCATCTTGATAGGAATCTGCAGATTTCATACCCTATAATCTGCAGAGCTGTTTTATGCGATTACATGATATCTCTTGTATCAAAATTTCTTCTGCCGCCTTTATTGTTTTTATTTTGTGGTGTGTTGGTTCAGTAGTGGAGTTGGTATCAACGAAGCCAATGAGGATTAAATTGCATTGGAATTACCGTCTGAGTAAATTACTCTTGATGAGAATTTCTGGCTGGCTGAGGCTTTTATTATGGTTTTGGTACTCATATTTTTATCAGATTATCCCCTTTTACATGATTATCATCATTTAAATATTATAATGACGATGTAATCATTGTAATTTGGGTGATATACCATTGGCAGAAATATTGTTGTCTCCCATGATGCTATAACATTATAATTTGTTGGTTTGGGAGACACCGATAAAATCAATATGATCTTTGATGAAAAATTGCAATGTGGAAATTAGTCCCTTCAAGCTAGATCATTTGTGAGGTCCCATATTAAAGTTGCAAAGTCAGAGGTCCCATTGGAAAAATAAAGTTGTATCCTGTGATACTATGGCACTATGGCATCTGTCATAAACGTTGGAAACTCAAATTGCATTAAGAATGATATTCGTTCATTTCATATCTTGATAGGAATCTACAGAGTTCAATCTTTATAATCTGCGGAGCTGTTTTATGTGCTTACATTTCTCTTTTGTCAAAGCTTCATATGTGGCCTTTATTGTTTTTATTTTTTGCCGTGTCGGTGCATTAGTGGGGTTGGTGTCAACGAAGCCGGTGAGGATTAAATTGCATTGGAATTACCGTTTGAGTAAATTACTATTGATGATAATTTTTGGTTGTCAGAGAGGCTTCTATTATGGTTTTGGTACTCATTTTTTATCACAATATTTTGGCAGATTAGCCCCTTCTACATGATTATGATCTCTTAAATCATTTAAATATTATAACGATGATGTAATGATTGTAATTTGGTTGATATACGATTGGCAGAAATATTGTCGGGTCCCATGATGCTATAACATTATAATTGGTTGGTTTGGGAAACACAGATAAAATCAATATGATCTTTGATGCAAAATTGCAATGTGGAAATTAGTCCCTTCAAGCTAGATCATTTGTGAGGTCCCATATTAAAGTTGCAAAGACAGAGGTCCCATTGGAAACATAAAGTTGTATCCTGTGATACTATGGCACTATGGCATTCCAATTTTTGGTATGTGTGAGGAAATGACCATATAAGAGGGACATGATATTCGATACAAATTGCAATGAGGCGATTAGTCCCTTTAAGCAAGATTTGCTAGCTCCAAATTCAAGTTGGGGGGTCCCAATACAATAAAGTCTTATCGGATGATATTCATTATGGTATTTGATATGGTCCTATCAAAGTTGCAGTGACGGGGTCCCAATACTCGATTGGAAACTTATTAAGTCGGGTCCCGTGATAATATGGCATTCCCAATATTTGGTATGTGTGAGGAAATGCCATAAAAGTAATATGGTTTTCGATACAAAATTTGAGTGAGGCAATTAGTCCCTTGAACACGATAATTTGTGAGCCCAATTCAAAGTTGCTATGGCAAGTCCCAATATGTGATTGGAAACTGATAATATTCCATTTTTCGGTTTTGGTGATGACATGACTCGTTACTTCATTATGGTCTCTGATACAAAAATTGCAATGAGGCAATTAGTCCCATTCAAGCAAAATAATATGCGATGTCCCAAATCAAAGTTTAAGTTACAGAGGTTACAAAAAATGATTGGAAAGTTGGGTCATTGCGATTCTACATCAAAGACCATACTGATTTTACCTCATTGGTTTGGCTGATGAAATGACCATAAAATCAGTATAGTCTTTGATGCAGAATCGCAATGAGGTAAATAGATTTGAATTAAGCAAGATCGATTATGACGCCCCAATTCAAAGTCCCAATTAATAAAGTTCCAAAAAAGACACGTTTGAGGATGGTCTGTCTTTTTTAGTAATTTCTTGTCCCGCTTGCCACGTTTATGTGCTGCCATACCGGTTTTAAAACTAATTGCTGCTGATAATTAGATTATTAGGTGCTGGTTGCTTCCCATACATCTAGAGGTTATGTGCTGCTAACCTAAGTGAAAGAGGTTCCAAATGTAAAGTCCCAATATCGTTTTTTTAATTAACAATTTTAAAAAGACAGGTTTGAGGATGACCTGTCTTTTTTCATAATTTCTTGTCCCAGATTTGCCACGTTTCATGTGCTACTATACAGGTTTTAAAGCCAATTGCTGCTGATAATTAGATTTGTTGGTGCTTGCTTCTTGTATATTTCTAGACTTTATGTGCTGCTAACCTAAATGACAGAGGTTCCTAAACATGATATGAGGATCCAATTCAAAGTCCCAATGATAGTTTTTTTTTAAATTCACAATTCCAAAAGTTATAGCTTTAAGGATGGCCTGCTCTTTTTTCATAATTTCTTTCCTGTCTTGCCATGTTTCATGTGCTGCTATATAGGTTTTGGAGCTAATTGCTGCTGATAATTATATTTGTTTGTGCTTGCTTCTTCTTGTATCTCTAGAGTTTATGTGCTGCTGCTAACCTAAATGATCTTTATGTGCTTGTTCCTCATTGGTTGGAATTTGATTAAAGAGTAATGGCTGCATGTTATATAAGTCTGTTTCCTGATTCATCAGTGTCTAGTTATATAGCTCCTTCTTGCACTTGTATACTCCAATTTGGAGATGAGAGGGCTATGCATCAAGATCATGAAACTATAAAAGTACTCACTGAATTTTTCTATTAATGGTTCTTGTTGGAATTGTTTCCTTAATTCAAGCAATGTGTTCCTCATTGGTTGGAGTTTGATTAAAGGGTAATGGCTGCATGTTATATAAGTCTGTTTCCTGAATCATCGGTGTCTTGTTATATAGCTCATTTTTGCACTTGTATACTCCAATTTGGAGATGAGAGGGCTATGCACCAAGATCATGAAACTAAAAAAGTACTCGCTGAATTTTTCTGCTAATGGTTCTTGTTGGAATTGCTTCCTTAATTCAAGCGATGTGTTCCTCATTGGTTGGAGTTTGATTAAAGAGTACGGCTGCATGTTATATAAGTCTGTTTCCCGAGTCATCAGTGTCTAGTTATATAGCTCATTCTTGCACTTGCATACTCCAAGTTGGAGATGAGAGGGCTATGCATCAAGACCATGAAACTAAAAAAGTACTCACTAAATATTTCTATTAATGGTTCTTGTTGGAATTGCTTCCTTAATTCAAGCGATGTGTTCCTCATTGGTTGGAGTTTGATTAAAGTGTAATGGCTGCATGTTATATAAGTCTGTTTCCTGAATCATTTGTGTCTTGTTATATTGCTCCTTCTTGGACTTGTATGCTCCAATTTGGAGATGAGAGGACTATGCATCAAGATCGTGAAACTAAAAAGGTACTCACTGAATATTTCAATTAATGGTTCTTGTTGGAATTGCTTCCTTAATTCAAGCGATGTGTTCCTCATTGGTTGGAGTTTGATTAAAGAGTAATGGCTGAATGTTATATAAGTCTGTTTCCTGAATCATTTGTGTCTTTTTTATAGCTCCTTCTTGGACTTGTATGCTCCAATTTGGAGATGAGAGGACTATGCATCAAGATCACGAAACTAAAAATCTGGAGGTATCAAATGTGTTTATAGGGAATGGACAGAATTGTAGTGCATATTACTTGAAATTAATATACATATGTGAGAATTACAGAGGCACTTTTTTAGTAGGAATGTTGGTAGACATATGCATATCAATTAGTTTCTCTATATTGTGGCAACATGGAGGTTCTGGATCTGAGTTACTACTGAGTATATAGTGCTTGGCCAACTATATCTGAAAGCATCCTCAAAAGTGAGACATGGACAAAAGAATTAGATTTTCTGTGATATGTTATTTTGGTAGCTATTATGACTGCATGTGTGCTAATGCCTAATCAAGTGTCCATTGTGTGAGAAATATTTGTTAGGCTGAATTCAAGGGTGTAGTGGATTGAAGCTAATGCATATTTCAAGTATTTTGCTGCTAAATGATCATCCTTTTTGTTGCTAAATGATTAGGCCTCCTGCAGTGGTTTCTTCATGGTGTTGCCTCCTTCCTTTCCAAGTGAAGCCCAGGTGCGGCACCAACCTAATTTTCAGAATCCAGTTCTGTCAGAAGAGAAAGTTGGTTAGTTATTTTCAGTTTCTATCTCCCCTTGTATGCTGAAAAATAACAATTCTTGCAAGATTCTTTATTAACAAATAACAATGATCTAATTTTTAATTACTTGTTTTTAAACATTGGGTCTGATGCCACATCACTGATAGCTATATGAGCAGTGACCAGTGATGCTATGATTGGACCTAAATCGAGAATGACATTCATTTGTTTCGCATCTTGATAGGAATCTGCAGATTTCATACCCTATAATCTGCAGAGCTGTTTTATGCGATTACATGATATCTCTTTTATCAAAATTTCTTCTGTCGCCTTTATTGTTTTTATTTTGTGGCGTGTTGGTTCAGTAGTGGAGTTGGTATCAACGAAGCCAATGAGGATTAAATTGCATTGGAATTACCGTCTGAGTAAATTACTCTTGATGAGAATTTCTGGCTGACTGAGGCTTTTATTATGGTTTTGGTACTCATATTTTTATCAGATTAGCCCCTTTTACATGATTATCATCATTTAAATATTATAATGATGATGTAATCATTGTAATTTGGGTGCTATAACATTATAATTTGTTGGTTTGGGAAACACCGATAAAATCAATATGATCTTTGATGTGGAAATTAGTCCCTTCAAGCTTGGTCGTTTGTGAGGTCCCATATTAAAGTTGCAAAGTCAGAGGTCCCATTGGAAAAATAAAGTTGTATCCTGTGATACTATGGCACTATGGCATTCCAATTTTTGGCATGTGTGAGGAAATGACCATATAAGAGGGACATGATATTCGATACAAATTGCAATGAGGCGATTAGTCCATTTAAGCAAGATTTGCTAGCTCCCAATTCAAGTTGGGAGGCCTATCAGATGATATTCATTATGGTATTTGATATGGTCCTATCAAAATTGCAGTGACGGAGGTCCCAATACTCGATTGGAAACTTATTAAGTCGGGTCCTGTCATAATATGGAATTCTAATATTTGGTATGTGTGAGGAAATGACCATAAAAGTAATATGGTTTTCGATACAAAATTTCAATGAGGCAATTAGTCCCTTGAACACGACAATTTGTGATCCCAATTCAAAGTTGCTATGGCAAGTCCCAATATGCGATTGGAAACTGATAATATTCCATTTTTCGATTTTGGTGATGACATGACTAGTTACATCATTATGGTCTATGATACAAAAATTGCGATGAGGCAATTAGTCCCATTCAAGCAAAATAATTTGCGATGTCCCAAATCAAAGTTTCCATGACAGGTTACAAAACACGATTGGAAAGTTGGGTCATCTGATGCTAAACCATTCCAATTTTTTGGTTTGGGTGATGAAATGATCATAAAATCAACATGGTCTTTGATACAAAATTTCAATGAGGCCAATAGAGTTGCATTTGAGCAAAGTTATGAGGTCCCATTTCAAAGTCGCAGTGGCAGTTTTTTTTTTTAATTCATAAATGCCAAAAATAATTTGATTGAATGTAGTTTTTGTACGTATAATTGAAAGTAGCATAATCTAATGATGTTTGTGATTGATGAAAGTATTGGTGATTTAAAATTGGCCCAGAGAAGTTATATTTGTAACTTAATAGAGTTTAAATTTTTCTGCTTTCATGAAATTAATGGTGCATGCTACAAACTGATTAATGTTCCATTTTGAATGGGTCATTTTCACGTGTTCACACAACATTGTTTTGTAGCTCTTCAGTTGTATTATCAGGTGTTCACACAACATAGTAATGTTCCATTTTGAATGGGCTATTTTCTTGACATATTTCCGCGTGCCTATGCTATTTGTATGTGTCTCAGTCCAGTATAATTAATTTCGATCTTATTAATAAAGCTTAGGTGATCCTTTACGTGGTCCAACCCTTCCTTCAGATCCCAAGATTAAAGCTTAGAATCATGTGTTTGAGTTACTTATCTGGCAAATTCTATTTGGAGTTATTTCGTTTCTCTTCTTTTTTGCCGTGTTGGTGCATTGGTGGAGTTGGTGGCAACGAATCCGGTGAGGATTAAATTGCATTGGAATTACCGTCTGAGTAAATTACTATTGATGATAATTTTTGGCTGTCTAAGGCTTCTATTATGGTTTTGGTACTCATTTTTTATCAGAATATTTTGGCAGATTAGCCCCTTCTACATGATTATCATCATTTAAATATTGTAATGGTGATGTAATCTTTTTTGTAATTTGAATGATATACGATTGGCAGAAATATTGTCGGGTCCGTGACGCTATTACATTATAATTTGTTTGTTTGGAGCCAACACCGATGAACTCAATATGATCTTTAGTGCAAAATTGCAATGAGGAAATTAGTCCCTTCAAGCTAGACCATTTGTGAGGTCCCATCTTAAATTGGCAAAGACAGAGGTCCCAATATTGGAAACTTATGAAGTTGTGTCCCGTAATACTTTGGCAGTATGGCAGTCCAACTTTTGGTATGTGTGTGGAAATGACCATAAAAGTAATATGGTATGCAATAGAAATTGCAATGAGGCAATTAGTCCCTTGGAGCAAGATTTACTATCCCACAATTCAAAGTTGCTATGACACAGGTTCCAAAACAATACTGAAAAGTGGGTCCCGTGATGCTAAACCATTCCAATTTTTTGGTTTGGGTGGATGATATTTCCATGAAATCAGTTTGGTCTTTGATTCAAAATTGCAATGAAGTAAATAGAGATGCATTTAAGAAAGATCTATTACGACGTCCCAATGACAGTTTTCTTATTTCAACAATGCCAAAAAAGATAGCTTTTTATCATTATTTCTTGTCCTGTTTTGCCATGTTTCATGTGATTCAGGTTTTAGAGGTTTTAAAGCTAATTGCTGCTGATAATTAGATTTGTTGGTGCTTGCTGCTTCTTGGAAAAACACGATTGGAATGTCGGGTGATACTAAACCATTTCAAATTTTTGGTTTGGGTGATGAAATGACCATAAAATCAGTATGGTCTTTGATGCAGAATCGCAATGAGGTAAATAGATTTGAATTAAGCAAGATCGATTATGACGCCCCAATTTAAAGTCCCAATTAACAAAGTTCCAGAAAAGACACGTTTGAGGATGGTCTGTCTCTTTTTGTAATTTCTTGTCCCGCTTGCCACGTATATGTGCTATACCGGTTTTAAAACTAATTGCTGCTGATAATTAGATTATTAGGTGCTTGTTGCTTCTTGTATACCTCTTGAGGTTATGTGCTGCTAACCTAAATAACAGAGGTTCCAAAACACGATATGAATTACGCAAGAACGATTATCAGGTCCGAATGTAAAGTCCCAATACCGTTTTTTTAATTAACAATTTTAAAAAGACAGGTTTGAGGATGACCTGTCTTTTTTCATATTTTCTTGTCCCAGATTTGCCACGGTTCATGTGCTACTATACAGGTTTTAAAGCCAATTGCTGCTGATAATTAGATTTGTTGGTGCTTGCTTCTTGTATATTTCTAGACTTTATGTGCTGCTAACCTAAATGACAGAGGTTCCTAAACATGCTATGAGGACCCAATTCAAAGTCCCAATGATAGTTTTTTTTTTAAATTCACAATTCCAAAAGATATAGGTTTGAGGATGGCCTGCTCTTTTTTCATAATTTCTTTTCTGTCTTGCCATGTTTCATGTGCTGCTATATAGGTTTTGGAGCTAATTGCTGCTGATAATTATATTTTTTTGTGCTTGCTTCTTCTTGTATATCTCTAGACTTTATGTGCTGCTGCTAACCTAAATGATCTTTATGTGCTTGTTCCTCATTGGTTGGAATTTGGTTGAAGAGTAATGGCTGCACGTTATATAAGTCTGTTTCCGGATTCATCAGTGTCTAGTTATATAGCTCCTTCTTGCACTTGTATACTCCAATTTGGAGATGAGAGGGCTATGCATCAAGATCATGAAACTAAAAAAGTACTCACTGAATTTTTCTATTAATGGTTCTTGTTGGAATTGCTTCCTTAATTCAAGCAATTTGTTCCTCATTGGTTGGAGTTTGATTAAAGGGTAATGGCTGCATGTTATATAAGTCTGTTTCCTGAATCATCGGTGTCTTGTTATATAGCTCCTTTTTGCACTTGTATACTCCAATTTGGAGATGAGAGGGCTATGCACCAAGATCATGAAACTAAAAAAGTAATCGCTGAATTTTTCTGCTAATGGTTCTTGTTGGAATTGCTTCCTTAATTCAAGCGATGTGTTCCTCATTGGTTGGAGTTTGATTAAAGAGTACGGCTGCATGTTATATAAGTCTGTTTCCCGAGTCATCAGTGTCTAGTTATATAGCTCAATCTTGCACTTGCATACTCCAATTTGGAGATGAGAGGGCTATGCATCAAGACCATGAAACTAAAAAAGTACTCACTAAATATTTCTATTAATGGTTCTTGTTGGAATTGCTTCCTTAATTCAAGCGATGTGTTCCTCATTGATTGGAGTTTGATTAAAGTGTAATGGCTGCATGTTATATAAGTCTGTTTCCTGAAGCATTTGTGTCTTGTTATATTGCTCCTTCTTGGACTTGTATGCACCAATTTGGAGATGAGAGGACTATGCATCAAGATCATGAAACTAAAAATCCGGAGGTGTCAAATGTGTTTATAGAGAATGGACAGAATTGTAGTGCATATTACTTGAAATTAATATACATATGTGAGAATTACAGAGGCACTTTTTTAGTAGGAATGTTGGTAGACATATGCATATCACTTAGTTTCTCTATATTGTGGCAACATGGAGGTTCTTGATCTGAGTTACTACTGAGTATATAGTGTTTGGGCAACTATATCTGAAAGTATCCTCAAAAGTGAGACATGGACAAAAGAATTAGATTTTCTGTGATATGTTATTTTGGTAGCTATTATGACTGCATGTGTGCTAATGCCTAATCAAGTGTCAATTGTGTGAGAAATATTTGTTAGGCTGAATTCAAGGGTGTAGTGGATTGAAGCTAATGCATATTTCAAGTATTTTGCTGCTAAATGATCATCCTTTTTGTTGCTAAACGAATGTGAGTCCATGTTCTGTTTATTGTTGTCCAGCTCCAATCCAATTCATTTGCGTGTTTAAGAAAATAATTTGGTTCTTGTTTTGTGGAGCTTGTATTATGTTAGTTAAGGTTATGTTTTTGAGCTTAAATTTGTTATCCTTGATGTGAATTTCTTGCTAACTGAGGCTTCTATTATGATTTTGGCTCTGTAAGATTTTGGCATATTAGCTTCTTTTACATGATTGTCACCATTTAATTATAATGATGTTGTCATTGTCATTTGTGAGATAGACGAATGGAAAAATACTACGTTTGGTCCCCCCTGATGCCAGAACATCATAATTCAAATCAATATGGGCTTTGATACAAAATTGTAATGAGCCAATTATCACATTAAGCAAAATCACGTGTGACTTGCAAGGTCCCAATTTAAAGTTGTAATGACAGGTCCCGATACACGATTGGAAACTTGTAAGTCGGTAATTTTTCGGTTTGGGTGATATAGTGACCAATAAATTCATTATGGTCTTTGATACAGAATTGCAATTGCAATTAGGCAATTGTTTGCATTCAAGCTATATCCATTGAGTAAGAAATTATTTGTCACAACAGTAAATTCATTATGGTCATCAAAAGAAGGATATATCCACCGAGTACAAAGTTATGTGCTACACTTGGTGATTTTTGAATATCTCATTAGGGGTGATGTTGTGTATCTGAGTTTGACAATAGCAAACTAGTAGCTGGGAAATGTTACATTTGTACATTTTAATTGGCAGATGAATTGGCAAAGGCAGGAAATTGCATGGACGGAACTTGTGTCAGCTGGAAGGTTGTCGAGTGATAGTTGTTGCTACTAGCATTTATTCTCGCCTTTTGGTTGTAAATTCTGCTAATTCCATTTTGTCCCGTTTTTCCATGTTTCATGTACTGCTATACAGATTTTAAAGCTAGTTTCTGCTGGTAATTAGATTTGTTGGTGCTTGAAGCTTCTTGGACATCTCTAGATGTTGTGTTGCTGCTAACTTAATTGATTAGGCCTCCTGCAGTGGTTTATTCATGGTGTTGCCTCCTTCCTTTCCAAGTGAAGCCTAGGTGCGGCACCAACCTAATTTTCAGAATCCAGTTCTGTCAGAAGGAACACTTGTGTGTTTGAGTTATCAAGAGGAGGCATTTGGTTTTCCTACAAGTAACAACATTCCGTGCAGTTGATTATTATGCCAACTAAACTATTGTATGCTCTCATCTCTACTGTGATTCATATATGAAACATGGTTTTGCCAGCTATATTTGGTTTTTATATATGTTTGCCAACTAGAATTAAGCACTTATTGTTCTGTTTTTTTATGCGATTACCTGATATCTCTTTTATCAAAATTTCTTCTGTCTCCTTTATTGTTTTTATTTTGTGGCGTGTTGGTTCAGTAGTGGAGTTGGTATCAACGAAGCCAATGAGGATTAAATTGCATTGGAATTACCGTCTGAGTAAATTACTCTTGATGAGAATTTCTGGCTGACTGAGGCTTTTATTATGGTTTTGGTACTCATATTTTTATCAGATTAGCCCCTTTTACATGATTATCATCATTTAAATATTATAACGATGATGTAATCATTGTAATTTGGGTGATATACGATTGGCAGAAATATTGTCGGGTCCCATGATGCTATAACATTATAATTGGTTGGTTTGGGAAACACAGATAAAATCAATATGATCTTTGATGCAAAATTGCAATGTGGAAATTAGTCCCTTCAAGCTAGATCATTTGTGAGGTCCCATATTAAAGTTGCAAAGACAGAGGTCCCATTGGAAACATAAACTTGTATCCTGTGATACTATGGCACTATGGCATTCCAATTTTTGGTATGTGTGAGGAAATGACCATATAAGAGGGACATGATATTCGATACAAATTCCAATGAGGCGATTAGTCCCTTTAAGCAAGATTTGCTAGCTCCAAATTCAAGTTGGGGGTCCCAATACAATAAAGTCCTATCGGATGATATTCATTATGGTATTTGATATGGTCCTATCAAAGTTGCAGTGACGGAGGTCCCAATACTCGATTGGAAACTTATTAAGTCGGGTCCCGTGATTATATGGCATTCCAATATTTGGTATGTGTGAGGAAATGACCATAAAAGTAATATGGTTTTCGATACAAAATTCGAATGAGGCAATTAGTCCCTTGAACACGATAATTTGTGAGCCCAATTCAAAGTTGCTATGGCAAGTCCCAATATGCAATTGGAAACTGATAATATTCCATTTTTCGGTTTTGGTGACGACATGACTCGTTACTTCTTTATGGTCTCTGATACAAAAATTGCAATGAGGAAATTAGTCCCATTCAAGCAAAATAATATACGATGTCCCAAATCAAAGTTTCAGTTACAGAGGTTACAAAACATGATTGGAAAGTTGGGTCATTGCGATTCTACGTCAAAGACCATACTGATTTTACCTCATTGGTTTGGGTGATGAAATGACCATAAAATCAGTATGGTCTTTGATGCAGAATCGCAGTGAGGTAAATAGATTTGAATTAAGCAAGATCGATTATGACGCCCCAATTCAAAGTCCCAATTAATAACGTTCCATAAAAGACACGTTTGAGGATGGTCTGTCTAATTGCTGTTGATAATTAGATTATTAGGTGCTTGTTGCTTCTTGTATACATCTAGAGGTTATGTGGTGCTAACCTAAATGAAAGACGTTCGAAATGTAGAGTCCCAATATCGTTTTTTTAATTAACAATTTTAAAAAGACAGGTTTGAGGATGACCTGTCTTTTTTCATAATTTCTTGTCCCAGATTTGCCACGTTTCATGTGCTGCTATACAGGTTTTAAAGCCAATTGCTGCTGATAATTAGATTTATTGGTGCTTGCTTCTTGTATATTTCTAGACTTTATGTGCTGCTAACCTAAATGACAGAGGTTCCTATACATAATATGAGGACCCAATTCAAAGTCCCAATGATAGTTTTTTTTTAAAATTCACAATTCCAAAAGAGATAGGTTTGAGGATGGCCTGCTCTTTTTTCATAATTTCTTTCCTGTCTTGCCATGTTTAATGTGCTGCTATATAGGCTTTGGAGCTAATTGTTGCTGATAATTATATTTGTTTGTGCTTGATTCTTCTTGTATATCTCAAGACTTTATGTGCTGCTGCTAACCTAAATGATCTTTATGTGCTTGTTCCTCATTGGTCGGAATTTGATTAAAAAGTAATGGCTGCATGTTATATAAATCTGTTTCTTGATTCATCAGTGTCTAGTTATATAGCTCCTTGTTGCACTTCTATACTCCAATTTGGAGATGAGAGGGCTATGCATCAAGATCATGAATCTAAAAAAGTACTCACTGAATTTTTCTATTAATGGTTCTGGTTGGAATTGCTTCCTTAATTCAAGCGATGTGTTCCTCGTTGGTTGGAGTTTGATTAAAGGCTAATGGCTGCATGTTATATAAGTCTCTTTCCTGAATCATCAGTGTCTTGTTATATAGCTCCTTTTTGCACTTGTATACTCCAGTTTGGAGATGAGAGGGCTATGCACAAAGATCATGAAACTAAAAAAGTACTCGCTGAATTTTTCTGCTTGCCTGCACAGATTCCTCAGGCTAATTTCACAAGCATTAATCCTGCTCACCCCACCATCTCCAACTGGATGGACACTGCTGCAACTAATCATGCCACATTGCTGCCTGCTCCACCTGGTGCTCCACCACCACCAGCTCACCTAGAAAATGTCTTTCTAGGCAACGGTACCAAACTTCCAGTTCGATCCCTGAGCACTTTTAAATTTCAATCCCCCACACATCCACATCACACACTCTATCTGAAAGATGTTTTACACGTTCCTCAGTTAAACAAAAATCTGATTAGTGTTAGTAAATTTGCTCAAGATAATGATGCTTATGTAAAATTTCACCCTTTTCATTACTCTGTTCACTCTCAGGTCAATGATCAACCACTTTTACATGGAAGATTGACTCGAGATGGACTCTATCCGCTTCATTCATCTGCTGTCTCTGCATATTCTGCCACCTCTGTTGATTCTGTAAACAGTTTGAATTCTGTTGTTTCTAGTAATTCCAATGTATTTTCTAAATGGCACCATAGGCTGGGCCATCCTAGTCTAGACACATTAAATAGAATACTTCAATCTTGTACCCTCTCAACTTTTCAAAGAAATGAAAATCAATTTTGTGTTGCTTGTTGTCTAGGAAAGTCACATCGGTTACCCTCTTCTCTGTCTCAAACAATTTACAGTGAACCTCTTGAACTTATATACTCAGATTTATGGGGTCCTGCCCCTATGAATTCCTCTATGGGATTCAAATACTATGTGTCCTTCATTGATGCTTTTAGTCGTTTTGTTTGGATCTATTTCATACGGGAAAAGTCAGAAACTCTCAATGTGTTTAAACAATTTAAAGCTCTTGTTGAACTTCAGCTCAACAAGAAAATTAAATCTGTTCAAACAGATTGGGGGGGTGAATATAGACCCTTCAAACAATATGTAGCTGATCTTGGTATCATTCATAGAATCATTTGCCCACAAACTCACCATCAAAATGGAGTTGTAGAAAGAAAGCACAGACACATTATTGATATGGGTCTGTCACTTCTCTCTCACTCCTCTCTTCCATACCATTTTTGGGATCATGCCTTTCACTCTGCAGTTTATATCATTAATAGGCTTCCTGCATCTCATTCTCAGTTAATTATCCAAACCTTATTCAACAAGCCACCAGACTATCACTTTCTTCGATCATTTGGGTGTGCTTGCTTTCCTCTTCTTACTCCTTATAATAATCCCAAGTTTCAGTTTAGGTCCAAACAATGTGTCTTTCTTGGTTACTCTTCATCTCATCGTGGTTACAAGTGTCTAGATACTACCACTGGTCGTCTCTTTATCTCTAAGGATGTTTTATTTCATGAGCATTTATTTCCTTATCAAAGCACCTTTACTAATACTAATCACTCACACTCACCCACTGATAACACATCCTCTAACACATTTTTAAACACTGTTCCCCCTAGCCATCACAATATTACTCACTCACTGCCACCCTCTACACCATCTATCCCTCCATCACCTCCTTCTCCTTATAACCCTGCACCTACCACATCACCAACTTCACACTCACCTACTGATACTCTACCCTCCACTGCCTCTAATACAATTAACCCTGATAGCTGTCTTTCACCCTCTCCTCCACCCTCACCACCACATAACACCCACCATATGCAAACCAGGTCCAAAACAGGTCACCTACGGCCTCCTCTATATCCCTCACTGCACCTTACCACCACTGAACCCAGTTCTGTCCAGCAGGCTCTGTCTTCACCTGAGTGGACTAAGGCAATGCAAGCTGAGTTTGATGCTCTACAAAACAATAACACTTGGACTCTTGTCCCTTTACCTCCCAACAAACGAGCTATTGGTTGTAAATGGATTTTTAGACTTAAGGAAAATCCTGATGGTTCCATAAACAAATATAAAGCAAGACTTGTGGCCAAAGGGTTCAATCAAAAGTATGGATTGGATTACTATGAAACTTTCTCCCCCGTGGTCAAACCTATCACCATTAGAACTGTTCTAACTCTTGCATTGTCTCACCAATGGCCTCTTAGGCAATTGGATGTGAACAATTCCTTCCTTCATGGTCTTTTGCATGAGGATGTCTACATGCAACAACTTCCTGGCTTCATCCATGGAGATCCTTCTTTGGTGTGTCACTTAAAAAAGGCCATTTATGGGTTGAAACAAGCCCCATGGGCTTGGTATGAGAGTCTCACAAACACTCATTTCTGCTGGCTTCTACAGGTCTAAGTGTGATCCTTCTCTTCTTATCTACAACAAACGTGGCTGCTGTATCCTTGTACTCATTTATGTTGATGACATTATAGTCACGGGTTCCTCAAATACTGCCATCAACTTGCTCATACAGAAACTGCAGCAGGCTTACTCTCTTAAACAGCTAGGTACTTTGGATTATTTCTTGGGTATTGAGTGTAAAACTACACCTACTGGTCACCTACATCTTTCTCAGTCCAAATATATCAAAGATGTGCTCAATAGAGCTGGTATGACAGACTGTAAAGGCATTTCAACCCCTTTACCTGTTAATCTCAAGCTGTCCAAATCGGGCACAAATACGTTTGAAGATCCCTCCCTCTATCATAGCATTGTTGGAGCACTTCAATACGTGACCATTACAAGACCTGAACTGGGGTACAGTGTCAACAAGGTTTGCCAATTCATGTCTACACCTCTCCATTCCCACTGGACAGCTGTGAAACGTATTTTAAGGTACCTCAAAAGCACTATCAATCATGGCCTCACTCTTCAGCCAGCAACTGCAGGCTCTCCTATCAGTATTACTGCGTTTTGTGATGCTGACTGGGCATCGGATATTGATGATAGGAGATCCACGTTCGGTGCATGCATCTACCTAGGACTTAACCTTGTGTCTTGGTGGTCTAGGAAACAAACTTTGGTTGCCAAGTCAAGTGCAGAAGCAGAATATCGCAGTTTGGCTCTTGCTGCAACTGAAGTCCTTTGGTTAAGATCTCTCCTGTAGGAACTCTCTGTTTCAGTACCTCCTCCAGTGATTTACTGTGATAATCAGAGTACCATTGCCCTAAGTCATAATCCTCTGTTACACTCACGAACCAAACACATGGAACTTGACATTTTCTTCGTTCGGGAAAAGGTTTTAAATGGCTCTCTGGTTGTAGCTTATGTTCCAGCTGCTGCACAAGTTGCAGATATCTTAACAAAACCTCTCAGCAAAAACCAGTTCTGCAGTTTAAGGAACAAGCTCAAAGTACTAAGTACTCTTGAGCTTGTGGGCGGGAATGTTAGAGTATGTACTGATTCAAATGTTAAGTCTACTGTCAGTTAGATAGTTATAGTCTTATCTGTATTTCTGTTACTGTTCAGTTGCTGTAACTGACAGTTAGTTATATAGTTAGTTATATAGTTGCTGAGCTGTTATAGTAATCAGCATCTATATATATAGCCTATCTGTTTGTATCAATCACATATATGAAATACAATGAGAAGTTCAATTCAATATCAATCTCTATGAATTGTAACAAGTTATAACAATATCATCCACATAAACAATTAGATAGATGCATCCCTGGGCTGAATGTCGGTAGAATACAGAGTGGTCAGCTTCACTACGAGTCATGCCAAACTGTTGTACCACAATGCTAAATCTGCCAAACCAGGCTCGTGGAGATTGTTTAAGACCATAAAGTGACCTGTGAAGTCGACAAACCATGCTCGAGGACTGCCCCTGAGCAACAAACCCTGGAGGTTGCTCCATATAAACTTCCTCTTCAAGGTCACCATGCAAGAAGGCATTTTTGATGTCAAGTTGATAAAGAGGCCAGTGTCGGATAGCTGCAATAGAGAGGAAGAGTCTAACTGAGGCCATCTTGGCGACCGGAGAGAATGTGTCGCTATAATCCAGCCCAAATATCTGAGTGTATCCTTTGGCCACCAACCGAGCCTTAAAACGATCAATCTTACCATCAGGCCCAACCTTGACAGTATACAACCAAGGACAACCGACTAAAGACTTCCCAAAAGGTAGAGGTACCAATTCCCAAGTACCACTGCTTTGAAGAGCACACATCTCGTCAATCATTGCTTGCCTCCACTCAGGATGGGATAAAGCTTCATCTACAGATTTAGGAATACTAACAGAAGACAAAGAAGCAAGACAAGTGTAATGCAAAGGTGAAAGACGGTGATAACTCAAAGCAATGTAATAAGAGGATGGGTTACAAGTGGACCGTATACCTTTACAAATAGCAATGGGGAGGTCAGGCTCAGGTGGCAGAACCGGATCTGGAACAGGAGATGGCGCTGGCGGTGAGTCTGGAATGGCCTCTGAAGTAGACACTGGGGCAGGGATGTGTACCACAGGTGGTCGCTGGCGACGGTGATATGTTTGTAGTGGAGGTGCAGCCGGAGGGTCGACAGAAGGGACCTCTGTGGTGACAGACTCAAGGGAAATAGACACGGGAGGCAAGGGAAGAGCTGCGGAAAGAGGTTCCTGTGTTGAGTCGGACGACTCAAAGTAAGGGACAGACTCAAAGAAGGTAACATCGGCAGATATGAGGTAACGTTGAAGAGTAGGAGAGTAACAACGGTAGCCTTTTTGAGACCGATGATAACCAAGGAAGACACATTTTAGTGACCGAGCCGAGAGTTTGTCAATACCAGGAGAGAGATTGTGGACAAAACATGTGGACCCAAATACACGTGGCTGAAGCGAGTGTAGTGGGGTATGAGGAAAAAGGACAGAGTGTGGTGTTTGGTCGTCAAGAACAGAGGAGGGCATGCGATTTATAAGGTAACAAGCCGTTAGAACCGCATCCCCCCAAAATCGAGTGGGGAGGTTACCGTGAAGGAGAAGGGTCCGTGTAGTTTCAATGAGATGCCGATTTTTGCGTTCGGCAACCCCATTTTGCTGAGGTGTGTAAGCACAAGAGGTTTGGTGAAGAATGCCATTAGATGCCATAAAATTTTGGAATTGTTGTGATAAATATTCTTGGGCATTATCACTACGCAAAGTTTGAATGGACACACCAAATTGAGTTTTAATATTTTTATAAAATTGCTCAAAGATAGAGAATAACTCAGACCGATTCTTCATTAAAAATAACCACGTACGACGGGAAAAGTCATCAATAAAAGTAACAAAATATCTAGACCCAAAAGTATTGGTAGTACGAGAAGGACCCCAAACATCGGAGTGAACTAAAGCAAAAGGGGACGAAGCCCGTTTATTGACTCTATTGGGGAAATGACTACGAGTGTGTTTCCCTAACTGACACGACTCACAATCCAAACTAGACAATTTAGTAAGACTCGGCACCAACTTTTGGAGTTTTTGAAGACGAGGATGACCCAACTGGGCATGTACTGTAAGAGGAGAATCTGTGGTTGCACAAGCCTTGGTTGAGGAGAGATAATAAAGGCCATTCGACTCACATCCGGCGCCAATCATCTGTTTCGTGATCCGATCCTGCAAGGTAACATCTTTCTTAGTAAAGGTAACAGCACAATCAATGGACTCAGTCAAACGTTTAACAGAAATTAAATTAAATGGACATTCAGGAACATAAAGAACGTTGTCAACAGATAAGGAGGGGAGGAGTTGGGCAGTGCCAATCCCTCGGGCTTGTGTTTGAGTTCCACTGGCTGAGGTGAGGGTAGGTAAGTAACCAGATGTAGAAAGACAGGATAAAAGAGCTTTATTGCCAGTGATATGATCAGAAGCACCTGTATCAAGGGCCCAAGGGCCAAGGGAAGATGACTGAGAGGCGCAAGCAAATGATTTACCAGTCTGTGCACTTGAAGCAGTGGATCCAGAATTTTGGCGATTCTCAAACCATTGGAGAAAATCTTCGTAGTCAGATGGAGTTGGTTTAGCCTTAGTTGAGGCCTCAGGTGTCTCTATTGGAGGAGTCTGAGCTGCATTAACAGTACGAGGGGGCGCCCGTGTAATTTCCAGCATCAATCAATCGTATGCCCCAGATTGTGGCAGTGATCACACTTAGGGCGATTCTTGGACTTCGATGGAGGACCACGAGAGCGTCCCTGATGGTTGTGTTGAGATGCAAGTGCAGCAGTGTCACTCGGCCCAGAGGTCGCCGAGTGCTCAGGAGTAGACTTAACCGGGACCCGGAGGAGGACAGAGGATGCAGTAGACATTGTGGGAATGGCAGCAGACCCCAAAATCTGGTCACGGGTGGCAGCGTAATCCTCAGGCAAGCCATAAAGGGCGGGAAGCATAAAAAAGGTGCTGCGTTGCTCAAGTTCTTTCTTCTTTTCAGTAGCACCAGAGGCAGCAGGAGGCAGTAGCTCATTAAAGTCATGAAGGGCAGCATGAACACGACCGATATACGTAGACATAGGACCCTCAAATGATCGAGGTGCAATGAGTGTCATCAAATCATGACACACACCATAGAGGCGCTGAATATCATTAGTGTAGAGTTCCTTAGCCTGACTCCAAACCGATTCACACGTGAGATGAGGACGGAAAATCGGTTTGATGAGAGGGCTAATGGTGGACTTGATAATACTACACAACTGAGCATCAACCTTTTCAAATTTCACACGTTCAGCGGTGTCAGTCACCTCTGTAGCTTTCTTTGTGAGATGCTCCGTGTAACCTTGCCCCATCAGCCATAACTGAATGTCGGACGCCCAAGTGTCATAGTTTGAACCATCTAGCTTCTCCGTAGTGAGGGGAGAAGTCACAAAATTGGTGAACAGCTTAGAGGAGTCACTGGGGGTCGTCATAGTCAGTCCTAGGAGAGAGAAAACACGCCAAACAGGAGAGAGAAAGGGGCTGTTTGTACAGAAACACGTCCAACCGTTGCTCGAAATTGAAAAATGATGGCAGATCCGGAACGAGGAAGGAGAGGCGAGTCTGACGATGAAAACGGCGACCAGAGAAGTGGCCGGACGCGCCGCCACGCGCGGCGACGACGGTGGATGGTTGGGGTTTCTGGCCGGAGACAGAGGCGGGGCGTGGGAGCGCGTGGAGGCAGATCTGGGGCTGCGGTTTCAGGGGTGGGCCGGTTTTGAGGAGGCGAACCTTGTGGTGGGGGTGGTTGGCCGGAAAAGTTGTCGGAAGTGGGAGAACTCGTCGGTGGCAGATCTGAAAAACCCAACGGGGTGCCGGAATGACACACGACAGTGAGTTAGGGCAAACCGGAATTGAGACGCGGTTTGCCGGAAATTTTTTTATCACCGGTGGACAGTTGGTTCAACGGGTAAGCACGGTTTTAGGGTTGTCTCTCAATTGGCTCTAGATACCATGTGAAATGAGAAAACTGAGAGACATATATTGAAATACCGTGTATTGTATACAAGTGTTAAATGATATATATAGACTATTCTAAGACTAACCCTAATGGGCCTTATAATTGTGCCGGATAATTACAATTATAATTACAACATATATATAACTTAATCAACAGTATCAACGAAGCCAATGAGGATTAAATTGCATTGGAATTACCGTCTGAGTAAATTACTCTTGATGAGAATTTCTGGCTGACTGAGGCTTTTATTATGGTTTTGGTACTCATATTTTTATCAGATTAGCCCCTTTTACATGATTATCATCATTTAAATATTATAACGATGATGTAATCATTGTAATTTGGGTGATATACGATTGGCAGAAATATTGTCGGGTCCCATGATGCTATAACATTATAATTGGTTGGTTTGGGAAACACAGATAAAATCAATATGATCTTTGATGCAAAATTGCAATGTGGAAATTAGTCCCTTCAAGCTAGATCATTTGTGAGGTCCCATATTAAAGTTGCAAAGACAGAGGTCCCATTGGAAACATAAACTTGTATCCTGTGATACTATGGCACTATGGCATTCCAATTTTTGGTATGTGTGAGGAAATGACCATATAAGAGGGACATGATATTCGATACAAAATCCAATGAGGCGATTAGTCCCTTTAAGCAAGATTTGCTAGCTCCAAATTCAAGTTGGGGGTCCCAATACAATAAAGTCCTATCAGATGATATTCATTATGGTATTTGATATGGTCCTATCAAAGTTGCAGTGACGGAGGTCCCAATACTCGATTGGAAACTTATTAAGTCGGGTCCCGTGATTATATGGCATTCCAATATTTGGTATGTGTGAGGAAATGACCATAAAAGTAATATGGTTTTCGATACAAAATTCGAATGAGGCAATTAGTCCCTTGAACACGATAATTTGTGAGCCCAATTCAAAGTTGCTATGGCAAGTCCCAATATGCGATTGGAAACTGATAATATTCCATTTTTCGGTTTTGGTGATGACATGACTCGTTACTTCATTATGGTCTCTGATACAAAAATTGCAATGAGGAAATTAGTCCCATTCAAGCAAAATAATATGCGATATCCCAAATCAAAGTTTCAGTTACAGAGGTTACAAAACATGATTGGAAAGTTGGGTCATTGCGATTCTACATCAAAGACCATACTGATTTTACCTCATTGGTTTGGGTGATGAAATGACCATAAAATCAGCATGGTCTTTGATGCAGAATCGCAATGAGGTAAATAGATTTGAATTAAGCAAGATCGATTATGACGCCCCAATTCAAAGTCCCAATTAATAAAGTTCCAAAAAAGACACGTTTGAGGATGGTCTGTCTTTTTTTGTAATTTCATGTCCCACTTGCCCCGTTTATGTGCTGCTATACCGGTTTTAAAACTAATTGCTGTTGATAATTAGATTATTAGGTGCTTGTTGCTTCTTGTATACATCTAGAGGTTATGTGCTGCTAACCTAAATGAAAGACGTTCCAAATGTAAAGTCCCAATATCGTTTTTTTAATTAACAATTTTAAAAAGACAGGTTTGAGGATGACCTGTCTTTTTTCAGAATTTCTTGTCCTAGATTTGCCGCGTTTCATGTGCTACTATACAGGTTTTAAAGCCAATTGCTTCTGATAATTAGATTTATTGGTGCTTGCTTCTTGTATATTTCTAGACTTTATGTGCTGCTAACCTAAATGACAGAGGTTCCTATACATAATATGAGGACCCAATTCAAAGTCCCAATGATAGTTTTTTTTTAAGTTCACAATTCCAAAAGAGATAGGTTTGAGGATGGCCTGCTCTTTTTTCATAATTTCTTTCCTGTCTTGCCATGTTTAATGTGCTGCTATATAGGCTTTGGAGCTAATTGCTGCTGATAATTATATTTGTTTGTGCTTGCTTCTTCTTGTATATCTCAAGACTTTATGTGCTGCTGCTAACCTAAATGATCTTTATGTGCTTGTTCCTCATTCGTTGGAATTTGAGTAAAGAGTAATGGCTGCATGTTATATAAGTCTGTTTCTTGTTTCATCAGTGTCTAGTTATATAGCTCCTTCTTGCACTTGTATACTCCAATTTGGAGATGAGAGGGCTATGCATCAAGATCATGAAACTAAAAAAGTACTCACTGAATTTTTCTATTAATGGTTCTTGTTGGAATTGCTTCCTTAATTCAAGCGATGTGTTCCTCATTGGTTGGAGTTTGATTAAAGGGTAATGGCTGCATGTTATATAAGTCTCTTTCCTGAATTATCAGTGTCTTGTTATATAGCTCCTTTTTGCACTTGTATACTCCAATTTGGAGATGAGAGGGCTATGCACCAAGATCATGAAACTAAAAAAGTACTCGCTGAATTTTTCTGCTAATGGTTCTTGTTGGAATTACTTCCTTAATTCAAGCGATGTGTTCCTCATTGGTTGGAGTTTGATTAAAGAGTATGGCTGCATGATATATAAGTCTGTTTCCTGAGTCATCAGTGTCTAGTTATATAGCTCATTCTTGCACTTGCATACTCCAATTTGGAGATGAGAGGGCTATGCACCGAGATCATGAAACCAAAAAAGTACTCACTGAATATTTCTATTAATGGTTCTTGTTGGAATTGCGTCCTTAATTCAAGCGATGTGTTCCTCATTGGTTGGAGTTTGATTAAAGAGTAATGGCTCCATGTTATATAAGTCTGTTTCCTGAATCATTTGTGTCTTGTTATATAGCTCCTTCTTGGACTTGTATGGTCCAATTTGGAGATGAGAGGACTATGCATCAAGATCACGAAACTAAAAATCCGGAGGTATCAAATGTGTTTATAGGGAATGGACAGAATTGTAGTGCATATTACTTGAAATTAATATACATATGTGAGAATTACAGAGGCACTTTTTTAGTAGGAATGTTGGTAGACATATGCATATCACTTAGTTTCTCTATATTGTGGCAACATGGAGGTTCTTGATCTGAGTTACTATTGAGTATATAGTGTTTGGGCAACTATATCTGAAAGTATCCTCAAAAGTGAGACATGGACAAAAGAATTAAATTTTCTGTGATATGTTATTTTGGTAGCTATTATGACTGCATGTGAGCTGATGCCTAATCAAGGGTCAATTGTGTGAGAAATATTTGTTAGGCTGAATTCAAGGGTGTAGTGGATTGAAGCTAATGCATATTTCAAGTATTTTGCTGCTAAACGATCATCCTTTTTGTTGCTAAACGTTGGGTCCTGTGATACTAAACCATTCCAATTTTTTTGGTTTGGGTGATGAAATGATCATTAAATCAACCTGGTCTTTGATACAAAATTTCAATGAGGCCAATTGAGTGCATTTGAGCAAAGATCGTTTACAAGGTCCCATTTCAAAGTCGCAGTGGCGGGTGTTTTTTTTAATTCAACAATGTCAAAAATAATGTGAGTGAATGTAGTCTTTGTACGTACAATAGAAAAGGTAGCAGCTGTGGGGACTATGAGGATGAAAAAATAATGTGATTGAATGTAGAATAGCTGATGATGTTTTTTAATTGATGACAGTATTGGTGGTTTTTTTTTTAATTCAACAATGTCATAAAAAATGTGATTGAATGTAGTCTTTGTACGTATAAAAGAAAGTGTAGCAGCTGTGGGGACTATGAGGAAGAGGAAATAATGTGATTGAATGTCGAATAAGCTGATGATGTTTTTTGACTGATGGTAGTATTGGTGGTTTAAAATAGGACCAGAGGAGTAAATCTTAGAATCTGCTAATGAAGGAAGAAGGATGCTATTTACAAGGGAGATATAGCAAAACGTGAGTGGTCTTTGACAAAAGAAGCTTTAGTCTTCATGTATAGGAATCTTGGAATTATGTGGGAATTCATGGCCAAGGTTTCAGGTGTCTATAGGCGTGAAATATCTATGGAGCTGCTGAACCTTAATGATGAAAAACATGGTAGCTACTATGAGGCCCAATTCCTTTTAGATGGAACAACCGGTCGTGGCATATTCTAAGAGAAGTTATATTTGTTATTTAGTTGCAGGGGTGTAAATTTTTCTGCTGTCATGAAATTTATGGTGTGATAAATAGCATGCAACAAACTGACTAGCGAGAGCTGCTCTACTTTTGTTTATATCTCATTATCTCAATTGATAGACAATCCTAGGTACTCTTAATTTGAAGGGAACTTAGAGTGGCAATGTTTTGGAAGAAGTCATCAAAATAAAGATTTATTCATTGTATAGAGTTATGTCACACACTTAGCGATTGCTTCATTAATGATTCCTAATTCCTATCGCAGTTCTTTCCTTTTGCTACCTTGAATAGGATTTTGGTGATGTATTCCTCATTGGTGGAGAATGTATTTCATCACTTTGATTGGGGCTTTAATAATGAGTAATGATTGCATGCCCTAATTGATGTCAGTTTCTAGAATCTCCATAGTTTCTAGTAATGGCTCCTGATTGCATGAAGTTCATGAAACTTTAAATTCGGAGGTATTAGATGTGTTTAAAAGGAATAGACAGAATTGTGGTGCATGTAATGTAGTTGTCATTATTGTAGTTTATTACAAATAAAAGTTAGAATTACCGAGGAACTTTTTTTATCAAGAACAAGCATGTTGGTAGACATGTATACATATTCACTTTGTTTCTCTGTTTTGTGGCAACATAAGGGTTCTTTGGCTAAGTCAGTATTGAGTATTATGACAAAATTATGGTGCATGCAATGTAATTGTCATTACTAAAGATTAATATACATTACATAGAAGTGAGAATTACTGAGGCACTTTCTTTTATCAAGAATGATGTTCAATATTAAGTATTGAGTATTATCTGGTGATGTTTTTCTATAAAATTGACATGTTTTTTGTGCATGACATGAACAAAAAGAATTAGATTTTCCTGCTACATGCTATTTTGGTTCTTGTTATGATAGCAGTTGCCTAAGCTAGTGTCCACTGGGTGTCCAATATTTGTGCGGCTGAAGGGTGTAGAGGATCAAAGCTAATGCTTATTTCAAGTGTTTGGCTACCAAATGATCTTTTTTGGCATATTAGCTTCTTTTACATGATTATGGCCATTTAATTGATATAATGATTTTTTTTGACACAATTATTATAACGATGTTGTCATTGTCATTTGTGAGATAGACGAATGGAAAAAATACTACGTTTGTCCCCCCTGATGCTAGAACATCATAACTCAAATCAATATGGGCTTTGATACAAAATTGTAAGGAGGCAATTATCACATTTAACAAAACACGTGCGACTTGTGAGAAAATATTTGTCACAACAGTAAATTCATTATGGTCATCAAAAGAAGGATACATCCACTGAGTACAAAGTTATGTGCTACACTTGGTGATTTTTGAATATCTCACTAGGAGTGATGTTGTGGTTGAGTTTGACAATAGTAAACTAGTAGCTTGGAAATGTTACACTTGTACATTTTAATTCATTGGCAGATGAACTGGCAAAGGCAGTGGATTGCATGGATGGAACTTGTGTCAGCTGGAAGGTTGTCGAATGATAGTTGTTGCTGCTGGCAGTTCATTCATTTTCGCCTTCTGATTGTAATTTTTGCTAATTTCCATTTTGTCCTGTTTTTCCATGTTTCATTTTTGCTAATTTCCATTTTGTCCTGTTTTTCCATTTGGTGCACTCATTTGGTGCACTCCTTCGGTATCCCTTAGCTCACCAACTGAGCTACCTACTTATGATAGTGAAATAATAAGAGAGGAGTAGGTTTAAAATATAATTAAGTCCAAAGATATTTTAGAATATATGTTTGATTTTAATGTTTGTTTGAATCTAAATGATTTCTTGATGTTATGTGATTTCATTGGTGGTGATTTTGTTAGAATTCGTTTTAGGTTAGAAATTAAGGTTGAAAAGATAATATACGATGTAAACTGGGACTAAAATTATAAGTACCTAAGTCAAAGTAAGGGACCATTTTGAGGTTGAATAAAATTGAAAAATAGCACCATAACAAGTCTATACTACAGCATGCAAACAATTTTAGTGGTGTATCTCATAAACCATTTTGTTCTGGACTTATATATATATATATATATATATATATATATATATATATATATATATATCATGGAGTAAAATATCCGCTTAGATTTTTGTTAATGGGCTGCATATTTTTTTCTTTGCTTGGTTCATAGTTGTTAAGGGGATTGCATGGATGGAACTTGTGTCAGCTGGAAGGTTGTCGAATGATAGTTGTTGCTGCTGGCAGTTCATTCATTTTCGCCTTCTGGTTGTAATTTTTGCTAATTTCCATTTTGTCCTGTTTTTTTTCCATGTTTCATGTGCTGCTAATGCTATACAGATTTTAAAGATAGTTGCTGCTTGGTAATTAGATTTGAATTATCAAGAGGAAGCATCTGTTTTTCCTACAAGTCACAACATTCCGTGCAGTTGATTATTATGCCAACTAAACTTTTGTATGTTGTTATCTCTACTGTGATTCATAAATGAATCATGATTTTGCATGCTACATTTGGTTTTTATATATGTTTGCCAACTAGAATTAGGCACTTATTGTTCTGTTTTTTTATTGCTTTAATGGAATGTTTTTGCCTTGAGTTGTTGGTGTGGACTAGGAGTGTCTCAAAAACTTTGATGGCAGTAAAAAGGTACTTTGATCGATAGATGAGAAATTGTAATGGGCTCTCAGCTGACCAGTTTAACAAAAACTAATATTCAATAAATATTTGTTAGAATAGCATAACTTGAAAGGAAGAGAAAGGGATTGATTTTTCTATTGGATGGTTAATTCAAAAACTTGAGATAATTGCAACTAACGTATCATATTGACATGTATAGGTAGGTGCATTCGTTGTACTTATAGCCACAATGCAACTAGCTATCAACTGAGTAGCAACTATTAAATCCCCTCTTTAGTCGGAAAGATTTAGAAGATTGAGAATTTCCAGATTGGGTATTAATCCAGAAAAATAGAATGAGCTAATAATGCCTATGTGTTTGGATATTTCAGATCCATGATGGAAAGTAATTGCCTGTGTCTGGATATTCTAATATAGAGATGGAGATGGAGAGGGCTATGCATCAATATCATGAAACTTTATATTCGAAGGTATCTGATTTGTTTAAAAGGAATGACAGAATTCTTGTGCATGTTACTGGAGATTAATATACATATGTGAGAATTACTGAGGCCCTTTTTGAAATAAGAATGTTCGTAGGCATATGCACTTAGTTTCTCTATGTTGTGGCAACATAGAGGTTCTTGAGCTAAGTTACTATTAGTATATGTTTGGCCAACTATATCTGTAAATATCGACAAAAGTGATACATGGACAAAGGATTATACTTTCTGCAATATGTTACTTTGGAAGTGTCAATTGTGTTATAAATATTTGTGAGGCTATAGGGTGTGGAGGGTTGAAGCCAATGCATTTTCCAAGTCTTTTATTGCTAAATGAGCATCTGTTTATGCTAACGTTGAGTCTTTGTTATGTTGAATGTTGAGTAGCTCCAATCCAATTCATTTTGATGTGTTTGTTTAGTCTGTGCTAAAATAGAGGTTTGTTGTTGGTCTGGGCTCATGCTTAGGCTTAACTGATTTTGCGATAAACTGTTTTGCCATTTCAAGAAAAAATAATGGAGAGGTTGGAGAATGCACGACTTAGACGGTCGATATATATTTAACCAATGGATATATCTTTCAGGCCATATAGAAGTACTAGGTTTCATTTTGGTCCTTTACCTTTTTTGGGTCTGTTTTGGTCTATTGTCTTTCATTTTGGTCCCTGTTGTCAATTGAAGTTAACAATGTCAATTGAAGTTAACAAGTTGGAAGTTAACTGCTGACGTGGCGTCTTAAGTGTCATGTATGATGTATCACACATTAAAGGATGTGGCATTTATTGATTTCTTTAAATAAAAAATAAAAGACACATAAGCATATATGTTTTTTAAATTATAAAATTACAAAATACAAAATCTATTAAAACTTAAAAGATTAAAACATTAAAACATTAAACCTAAAATTATAAAAACTAAAGCTAAAAATGATTGTTCTTCTTCTCAAATCCAGAACTTCAAACAAAGAAAGGGGATTATTCTGGAAATAGAACACAACGAATTGGTTCCTACAAAAACGAGAAAACATTTTTTTAGCGAATTGGTTCCTATGAAACCCAAAAATGATGAATGTGATTGAGACCTAAAGAAGACGCAAGCAAGATAGAAGAATCAAGAACACATTTTTTCTGGGTTTTTGTTTCCAGATCCAATAACACATTGTTTTTCTGGGTTTCGGTTCTTCTGAGTTTCAATTTTTCTTGGTTTGATTCTTCTGGGTTTTGATTTTTCTGGGTTTTAGAGATGAGAGAAGAGAGATGGAATGCTGGAAAGAAGAGAGGCATCATGAAAAGCCCATAAGAGGTGATGATATGTAGGAACTGCAAGAATGATGTGTTGATGATGTTGGAAGAACGATGAACAGTTTTTAGTTGAAGATTGTGATGTAGTTTTCAATTTTTAATGTTGCTAGAAGATGGAGATGGTGAATTAATGTTGCTGGAATGATGTGTTTAATGTTGCTGGAACAAGAGGTTGAAGACATTGAAGATGGTGATTTAGTTTTCAATTTTTATTGTTGCTGGAATAACAACGAGCTAGGAAGAAGGAAATAGATTAATTTAAATTTGTAATTTAATGTTTTTGATTTAGGGTTCAAATAGGGGTGAAGAAGATGAAGATGAAAGTTGTTGTGTTTTTGTCAATCTGGTCCTATATGTCTTTTTATAGATTCAATTTAGTCTCTCATTTGCCACATCATTTAATGAATTCTAAGTCAGTCATAACACTTAAGACGCCACATCAGCAGTTAACTGCCACTGTGGCGTCTGTTAACTTATTGGATGGAAAATACCATTGAGTGACCAAAATGAAATGAAAATAAAAGATAAGAGACCAAAACGGACAAAAAAAAGATAATGACCAAAATGAAAACTAGAGCAAAGATAAATGACCAAAAGTGCTATTTAGCATTATATTTATATCGAAAGAAAATCATAAGAACTCCTTAATAAGGCAATTATCAACTGAGTTGGAGTGACATGTTTATCGAGGAAATTCTCTAAATAAGTACAAAGTTATGATATACACTTGTCAATTCTCTGAATATCTTTTTGTTTGGAAAGATTGTTCTCTTGGCATCATAAATACATAGATAGATTCAAGTGTACTTTGTTCGACCATAACATCAAAGGCAAGCAATCTCTCTATCTAATGCTGCTTAAAAACATCAACACACAGTCACAATTGCTCTTGAATAGTTCAGTTGGAATAACTGCTTGTAGTTCTCTAATAATCTCCAATTATTAGCTGACATGTGTTGTTTGAGTTAGTTGTGTAGTTAGTAATTCAATTATTTCACTAAACTAGTAAGAAGTTAATTAGCTCAGCGCACCATTTGTATTAGGGATGGCAAAACAGTCCGGCCCGGCCCGTTTTGCCTTCGGCCCGCTAAAAACGGGGCGGGCGAGTCGGCCCGCCAAACATTGCGAGTTCAAAAGACTGGCCCGGCCCGCTAAGTGATGGGCTGGCGGGCTGGCGGGTTGGCGGTCCGGCCCGCCTGATTTTTTTTTTCAATGTTTTTGAACAAAAAACTTACAGGTTTTTAACATTTCAATTTCAATAAGATTTTTCACCTGCTTTTTAAAATAGATTTTTTATAAAGCATTTTTAACAAATTTTTACTTTAAAAACTCTTGATATATTCAAAATAAAAGTATAAAACAATAATAGCATTGGAATTACTATGATTAACCATTAAGAAATGTCACCTAGAAGGCTAGAACCATCAACCAAAAGGTCCAAATCCACAATTCGATCTTAAAGCAACCAAAATAAGTATTTTGATTGCTTGATAACTAGGGATTAACCATCAAGCAACCAAAATAAATATTTTTAAGAACCAAAAAACCATAATAAGTACAACCTCAAAGTCTAGAGATTCAAATTACATAATATTGGCTAACAAAACATAACACTGTCTAACAAAACAAGAGTGAAACATCTAAATTCTAATCTTCAATGTCAATAACATTAGATGCACACTTGGAACCACTTGGACCCTCTTTTTCATCTTCATTGTCATCATCATTTCCATCTACATCATAAAACAATGAAATAAATATGGTCGGTAGAAAATATATATAAAAAGTAATAGTAAACCATATTCACGTTAAATAAATTACCATCATCAAAGGCATGAATCCAATTGCGAGAACATATCAATGCTTCCACATTTTCAGCTTTCCTTGCATATCTACCATCATCTGACTAACATCTTCAAATTTACGTTTTTTACAACGAACAAGATGACGTTTGAGAGTAGTAGTACCATTTAGTTTTCCTCCGGCTGCAAATGATTGACCACAATCATTGCATTTTGCTCTTCCCCTTCCGTGATTGTCCAACTTTTCTTCTTGAGTAAAATGTTTCCACACCATGGATGTCAGCCTCCTATTCTTCTTGATTGTAGTAGGTTCCACTGACTCACACTCTTCTCCAAAATCTAAGTCCAAATCTTCATCATCATTCTCGTCAATTGGAGCCAAGAAATCCATATCAAATCAAAGTCCTAAAACACAATAAATTCAATTTAATTAACAAAACATATTCTAGTCAATTTAGTTAAAATCAAAATGGGCTACGACAATGAGTGAGAGAGGCTGGGAGCGAGAGGGAGAGGAAGCAGGGAAAAAAAAGTTGGATAAAAAAAAAAGTTTTTTTTTTTTTTAAAAAACGGGCCGGCGGGCTGACCCGCCCCATTATTGCTTTAGCTCGCGGGTTTTTTTTTTGGCGGGGCGGGTTCAGCGAGTCAGCGGTCCCAATACCCCAGCCCAACCCGCCTTATTTTGGCGGGTCAGCGGGCCGGCCCGGCGGGTCAAACCCGTTTTGCCTTCCCTAATTTGTATTAGTTGTCACGTAGGAAGTTGGTGTTATTGCATTCTCTAGAACCCTCTGACAATGTTCTTGGTATGAAAATTACAGTTGAGGTTGAGTGACTAAAAAAGATGCGCTCTTCGCATTTGTGAAATGCAGAACGAAGCATATATACATGTTTAAACAAGTTTACTTGTTTGTTAATTGTTATTGTTATTGTTATTTCACGTATTAAAGCTTTATGCATGAATCTTAAACTACATAGGCCATCACCTTCTTGTACATGCAATGTTTCTTGCACTTGGTAGTTGATTCCCTTCAATAAAGCTCATGGAGAGAATGATTACTTAGTAGTTAGTTCTCAAATAGTGTTGATGGATCATGGATCCACTTCCAAGCTTGAACAAAACATTGTCCATGCTCCTTCAACAGGAAATACACAGAAATGCCCATTCTGATGAGCGACTGACTGTTATGATTCTAGAATCAAACATCACTCAACTTAATCTAGAAGGATTTATTAATTGTTATATTTGTTGTTTGAATAATTAGTAATTTAGTTAGGAGATATTATTGAGTATGTTAGGGTGTAGCATTCATATTGTGGGTATGCTCTAGTCTTATATAAGCATAGTAAGACCTTTGTAAGAATCATCAATGAAGAATATTGTAGTCTATTTCTCTTCTCTATCTTCTTAGGAGGCTTCTCTGACCTCAAATCAGAGTAATATTCTCTTCTCACTTGTTCAGATATCTCCTTCAAAATCCGCATCCCTTACGGCGACAGTCATAATCAAGGTCAAGATAGGAATGATAACTCCAAAGGTAGGTGTCAAGGTACTTCTTTTGGTGGGAGAGGATGCAAAGGCCAACAAAAGAACACTAAGGTTTGCATTTTTTCCAACAAGATTGATACAAAATTCATGACAACACATCCCAAAGTGATGATCAATTTGATATCTCAATGTTAAGTTTCACTGTTGGGCTACACACGACTTTATCCTGTGATTTTTATATATAAGTGACAGCTATTTGTCAAGTGACATATATTTGTCACGTATATTTTTAATATTTATCAGTTGTTTGAATAATCATCAAGTTTTCAAAAATTATCAGTTGTTTTAGTAGATTAGTAGATGATAGTAGATAATAGAAGATAGATAGTAGATTTACGGTAGTCTTCAAAAATTATAATTATCAATAATAAATATTTATCTCATGTTCTTTTATATACAAGTGAGAATTATTTGTCATTTTATTTAGCTATCATTGACAAATATTTATCACGTATATTTTTAATTTTTATTAGTAGTTTGAATAGTTATCAAGTTTTCTTATTTTTTCTAAGACTAAAAAATTAGTTAGAAAATTTTTGCTAGAGGTTAAAAGATAGATAATAGATTGCCATTGAAGATTGGCTCAGTTGGTAAGTAGTTAGCTCATTTCCCGCAAGGGCACGAGTTCAACTCCCACTGTCGATGTGAGGACCTCTTTTGTGGATGATCTGTAAGCGTGCCTACACTGACCCTGGTGAGCCCCGGAGCCCAACTCACCTATATTTTAACTTACAAAAAAAAACATAGGTAGTAGATTTATAGTCCATGCCATTTTTCCCCTTTTCCCTCTCCTTTCTCTATCACACATATTTTTTCTCCTTCTCTCTCTCTCTCTCTCTCTCTCTCTCTCTCTCTCATATTCACGCACTCTCTCTTTGCGTCTCTTTTCTCTCTTTCACATTCTCTCACTCTCTTTTTTCCTCTCTCAATGTCTCTTCTCTCTCTCTCTCTCTCTTCTCTCTTCTTCTCAGCTCACCCTGTCTCTCCATCGCGTCGTCGCCTGACTCAGTCTCACCGTCGCGCCGTCTCTGCATCACCGCCGCGCCGTCTCTGCATCACCGCCGCGCTCCTTTTCGCCCTCCCTCAATCTCTCTAAAACCAGCACAATCGGCCTCACTCTGTCTTCGTTACCTCTTCTAGGGTTTTCTTCCAAGGGTGGGTTCTTTCTTTGTTAGGGTTTCTATATTTTGAACCTGTGCATTCGTTTGTTGATTTCATGGAATATGAGTGTACTCCTGTGATACCAAATTAAGATGGAATAAGTTTGTTAGGGTTTCTATATTCCCTTGCTTATGAAACACACGGATCCTGCACAACGAAGGTAGAACCACTGTTCTTACTCCTTTTTCAGTTTCGGTTTTACTGTTCTTGACGAACACAGTAAACCCTAACTTTTGAATCTTGTTTCTGGTTGCAGATCTACGAAGGTCTGCCTGTAGAGATCTCCAAACAGGTATAAAACTGAACCTCAGTCTTTTACTTTTGATTTGTTTGAAGATCTATTGCTGTTTGGATATTCTGACCTTGTTCTTTGTGCGTTTCTGGGCTGCTGATCTTCACGCCTTGAAGATGCTGGAACAGCTTCGGTTCTCACCTTGAGAACAGGTACTTTCTCTCCCCTTATCTCTCTGTTTTTTCTTTTCTGGGTTTGTTTCAGTCACTGAAACTGTATACTAACTCTGTTTTCTTTCTCTCTTTTTTTGTGAGGACTTACTTCAACCACTTGTTGAAGATGCAACACAAAGATCTCAGAAAAAACTGGACAAAGAAGATACGCAGGATGAAGAAGAAAGAGAACAGAAAACTTCACAGAGGGTATAAAGAAAGACTTGTAAATTTTTTTATTCAATTGAATTGTAATCACTGTATTTACGTTTTGTGCATGAAGATGTATATATATACAATGTAAAAGACCCCTAAGGGGTTTGTTATAGTTGGTTACTTCATAGTAACAACTTATAACAGATTTAAATTGTCTTTAAATCTTTGTAAGTGAATTAACAGCTTAGCTGTAAATCTGTTTAGAGACTACTGGGACTAACAACCATCTGGTTGTTTTATATGGTTGTTAGTCAAAGCTTGAGGTTTATAGGTTTTTTATTAAAAACCAATATCCTCTTCAAACCAGAAACAACATAGGCTTGTTCTTCATTGGTTAATGTTGTATAAGGACACAAACCTAGTGTCAAACTCAAATGAGTACACACGTTGTCGTGGCTGCAACAAAACATAGTGATAGTGCAGAAATTACTAATGGGAATAAAGAAGCTTTCACCTTGCTTATGAAACAAAAATTACTAATGGGAATTCTCTTGTTTGTGTTACTTGTTCATTTTTTAGGAGTAAGATCCAGTTTCTGTAGAAATAAATATGTTGGTAACATTTGCTGCATATGTTTTTTTGCATCATACTGCGGGAGGTGACTCAAAGAACTTGAAGGCCAGATTGAGTCAAAAATCTATGAGGATGTATCTGCTACTGATGTTAAAGAAAGGCTTAAGAAAGTTGCTTCATTGAAAAAGAAAAAATCAAGCAAGGAGATGGATGCTGCTGCTCGTGCCGATGATAGTGAGGCTGCTGCAAGGAATGCAAAGCTTCAAAGAAGGAATTGAAGAAGAAACTTTCAAACTGAAACAGTAAGAAATTTTTAACAAAAAGATTTGATTTGATTCATCTGAATATGTCTTTGCCAGTTGGAATATGATATTGTAGGTTATATCAGCAAAGACAGCACTCCTGGAAGAAAAAACTGATGAGGTATCATTGAAGGCTGAAGAGAAGAGCAGTGAAGAAAAAATTGTTGACAGTCAGAATCCAGCACCAGAAGCATCAGAAACAAAAGAAAAAAAAGAGAAAGAAGAAGCCACGGTAGAACCTGCAGCAGCTCCAGAATTAGTTGAGACTAAAAAGGTGGTAGAAGAAGTTGTGGCAGTGACACAGTCACGGAAGAGGAGAAATCAAAGAAGGAAGAAACCAAGACAGAACATGTTGAGGAAAGCAAAGAAAATGCTGATCCTGTTGTTGAGGTGCAGGAACCAGAACCACCAACAGCTGCAGAAGATGTTGTTAAAGAAGAGAAGGTAGCTGAGGCTGAAGCTGAAGCTAAGGACAGTGTTAACACAGAAGGCACAAGTGAGAAAAATGAGGAAAATGTTGATGACACAGTCTTTAGTTGTTCTGTTAGGTTAGTTATTTAGTGGTTAGGATAGTTAGTTGTAGCTACTGGGAGGGGCTGGCTGTTGTAAATGACCCAACTGTCTTCCTATGAATTCTATAAATAGTGAAGTCAGGGGCTGGTCATGGGGAGCGAGATTTCATTTCAGTGGTTGAACTCGGGTTAGGCCGATTCTTCCTAGTTGGTGGGTTAAGCCACCAGTTCACATGCCGCATAGGGCAGCTGAGTTGTATCATTCGCTTTGAAATTAATAAATTAGCTATTCATGATTGCTGGGTACCATGTAGTCTTTTGTATGAATATTACAGTTGCATTCTGTAATTTATTTGATGACAAAAATGGAATTTGAATCGGTTGTTTGCAACAACTGATTCTGAATGTCTCATTTTGAATCGGTTGTTTGCAACAACCGATTCTGAATGTCACATTTTGAATCGGTTGTTACAAACAACCGATTCTGAATGTCACATTTTGAATCGGTTGTTTGCAACAACGGATTCTGAATGTCACATTTTGAATCGGTTGTTTGCAACAACGGATTCAAAGTGTCCCCACATTTAGAATCGGGAGTATCCGAATCGGCCAATAACCGATTCCAAATGTGCCAAATAACCGATTCAAAAAGCCTTTTTTGCACTAGTGTAGTTAGCAAATTAACATCAAAATGATGTTTTGATAATATTTATAGTTATGGGTAATTTGTAAAATTGGTGGTGGTTGTTTTGTTTATAGTATAGTAGATAGATAGACTTTTCGAATGTTTTTGCAACTAGACTTTTCGGTCCAGCACAATATAGCCTAAGCCCATACAAAGCAATCCCGGCCAATATAATTAAGCTAAAAGTAGCCTAAGCCCATAAAAATGTGCCGGTGCTGAATTATATTGGAGTGGAATGGGCTTAGGCTAAAAGTGAGACATTTAAGATCGGTTGTTTAAATAGCCGATGCTAAATATCCATTTCATCACTGTTTTTGATGTCTGAAAATTGACATTTAGCATCGAGTGTTTAAACAACCGATGCTAAATGTCCTGAAAATGACATGTAGCATCGGTTATTTGAAACAACCGATGCTAAATGTTTATTTTTTTAATTGGAAGCTGACAGTTTTGTCTTTGTAGCAGTATAAATATATAAATCAACTCACAATTTAGGTAGGAAGATGAAATAACAAATAAATTCAGATCCAATAATTATTAACATATGATTCACTTGCTGATAGTTAATCTATTAACAGCTTAAATCTGAACTTGTGAATAAATTATTCAGCATCCTCAATATATGAAATTGAAACTCTAAAAAATTATGAAACAAGGATCAGTGAGCCATGTTTTCCTATAAGGTGAGCAATTGCCTTCCAATGATCCTGACCAGGATTGTGAGTATACCTACTCAGACGACCGACTGCGAATGCAATGTCTGGTCGAGAAAAGTTCATTAAATGCAGTAGGCTCCCAATTACTTGGGCATACTGAGGTTGTTCAACAGGATCACCTCTATTTTTCTTTAAGCGTGAGTTAGCTTCATATGGGGTACTCAAGGGGGTTGAGTCATAGTGTCCAAACTTCCTAAGAAGTTTTTCCACATAATGATCTTGTGATAGTGTAATACTATCACCTTCCCTGATGATTCTAACTCCTAATATTACATTAGCCTCACCCATGTCTTTCATGTCAAAACTAGATGAAAGAAAGGATTTTGTTTTGATAACAATATCCAGACAAATACCAAATATGAGCATGTCATCTACATATAAACATATGATCACATGTTCTCAACACACAGTTTTAGTGTAAACACATTTATCAACTTCAATTGTGGTGAAACCATCTTCGACTAAAGTTCTGTCGAATTTTTCATGCCATTGTTTTGGTGCTTGTTTTAAACCATATAACGACTTAAGGAGTTTGCATACTTTGTTCTCTTGACTTGAAACTATACATCCCTCGGGTTGATTCATGTAGATTTCTTCTTCTAAGTCACCGTTCAAAAAAGCGGTTTTAACATCCATTTGGTGAATAACTAGTTTATGGATGGAAGCCAAAGCTATTAAAACTCTAATAGAAGAAATTCTTGTTACTGGAGCAAAGGTATCAAAATAATCAATGTTTTGTTTTTGAGAAAAACCTTTTGCTACTAATCTAGCTTTTTATTTATCAATAGACCCATCAGGGTTATATTTTCTCTTGAAAATCCACTTGCATCCTATTGATTTTGCCCCATGTGGTAAATCAACTAAGGTCCAAGTGTTACATTTGGAAATTGAGTCTATTTCTGTTTTAATGGCTTCTTTCCAAAATTTCGACTCAGAAGAAGAAGTTGCTTCAAAAAAGGTTTCTGGATCTTTTTCGACTAGATAAGTGTAAAAATCATTTCCGAAGGATGTTTCTTTTCTTGGTCTTTTACTTCTCCTTAGTTCTTGATACGGTTCCTCAAGAGTTTCATCATTAGTACTTGCTAATGGTTGTCTAGATATACTGTCATGTTTCAAAGGAAAAACGTTTTCAAAAAACTCAGCATTTTTAGTTTCCACGATAGTATTATTATCTAGAACATCACTTTTCACAACAAGGAATCTATAAGCAATGCTGTGTTCTGCATATCCTATAAAAACACAATCAGAGGTTTTGCAACCAATTTTTCTTTTCTTAGGATCAGGCAACATAACTTTAGCTAAGCACCCCCACACTTTTAAATATTTCAAGTTAGGTTGATAACCTTTCCACAGTTCATAGGGGGTTTTTCCGGTTTTCCTATGAGGAGTTCTATTTTGTATAAAACATGCAGTTAATATAGCCTCACCCCACAAGTTGGTTGGCGCATTAGAACTTATTAACATAGCGTTCATCATCTCTTTCAATGTCCTATTTTTCCTTTCGGCTATGCCATTAGATTCAGGTGAATAGGGGGGAGTTGTTTCATGTATTATACCTTCCTTTTCACAAAAATCATTAAAAGATATGTATTCTCCTCCACGGTCGGATCTAACTCTTTTAATCTTTCTATCTAATTAATTTTCGACTTCAGCTTTATATGAAAGAAAAGCTTCAAATGCTTCATCTTTTTGTCTTAAAAGAAACACCTTAGTGTATCGCGAAAAATCATCTATAAACGTTACATAATAATTTTTTCCGCCCCTAGTTGGAGTTTGTTTTAAATCTCCAAGGTCCGTATGAATTAAACTAAGCAGTTCAGTTTCACGATGTACTGGGGGACACGATTTCTTTGTTAACTTGGATTCGACACATACATCGCATTTACTATGTTGATTATCACTAGTCGAAATCATGCCAAGACGTTACAATTTGTAACACCCCGGTATTTCTATCTACTAAAAATACCCAAGTGCACCATAGTAACACATCAGAGATATATTTCCTGTTTAGACACTGAATATCACTATAAATTTTTCGCTGAATATAACCCAAACAGTCTTATTTACAACAAGACAATATGGTTCTCAGACCATATACCATCAGCAATTATAGTATTCAGTATCATACAAGAAAGCGGAAGAAAGATATACCTTAAATACATAATGTTCTAGTATACAGACAACAGAAGGGAAATAAGCTTAAACATAAAGCTAGGATATCAGCAACCAATCCGAGCTCAACCTACTCGTGCCTCTTGGATTTCCGCTGTCCCTGTGTCTCTGTAAAACAACAACATTTAAACAGTGAGATACAATCTCAGTGAGTTCTACCGAGACCCCTACTAACTCTCTCGGTTCAATTAAAAATCCTTTTTTTTTTAAAATCAACACGACACCGACTGCAATAAAGTGCTAACCCCAGTGAACGTGAACAAACAAAGTGCGGCACCGGCTGCAAATCCAGTGCTAATCCCGGTGTATCACACAGTACGACACCGACTGCAAATCCAGTGCTAATCCCGGTGAACGTACAACAAACAAAGTGCGGCACCGACTGCAAATCCAGTGCTAATCCCGGTGAACCCCCTTACCAATAGTACATTCTCCTATTGGCACGGAGCCTAGGTTGGGGGAGCATGACTGCCCCGCCTAGTATGTCAAAACATGGGTCGTCACCCAACTCGATATACATATATATACATATATATCTACAGTACTATGAACCCACGGTCCATCAAATCAGACAATCAATGAAACACTTTAATCCACATTTTATAAAATCCAAGTTCACACTCGCACTCTAGTTGACCGCTTTTCGACACAATTTTCCATATCAAAAACAATTCATTTTGCCTTAAAAACAGAATATTCAGTTAGGCCTCTGAATAAGCTTTCCAACGCATCTTAGAACACCTCAATCGGGTTCCCGGATCAAAAGTTATCGCGAAACGAAAAACAGTGTTTGGTTGCTGAAATTCTGCCAAACTGCGCTGAAGTCGCGCTGGCGCGCGAGTTACGCGCGAACTGGCAGCAGGTTCTGCCAAATGGCGCTGGAGTTGCGCCTGGGGCGCAAGTGGAGCGCGAAATGGCAGCAAGGGGGGTCTGTTAAGGCAGATTTTGACGATTTCGCACGAAAACCGCGATTCCGCTCAATACCGATTCTTGTTCCGATTAAAAACAGATTTGACAACCATAAAAACAGTTCCAATCAAAGTCACACAATTATTCAAGTCAATCAAAAACTCATTCAAAACGGATTTATCAAAATGCGACATATTTTCCAAATAACGGTTTTAAATCAAAATCCCTCGAATCAAATCACCAAAAATTCCATTTTTAACACGACGCAACCCGAGACTCGCCCCAATCGATTCCTAACCCGAATCAGACAGTATCACATAATATTCCAGTCCAGCGAAAGCGATAAAACAGTTTATCAATTAATTCGAAAAACAAAAATCCTAAACGTGAGTAAAACTCACCCTCGAAGCGTGTGCCGACACCGAGACTTCAAAATCGCCGAGACTTCGCCAAATCACCGAGACTTTCCGCGACACCGCTTTTCTGACAAAACCGCACGAACGTTCCCCGAATCAACTACACGCTCCAGCGACGTCCGCAACCGCTCCCAAAGCTTCCCACTCCATCACGAAACCGCTTTTGACCGGAATGCCGAATTCCTCGAAATCCTCCATGGGCACTATTCATCATCTTCTTCAATCTCAAAAGCTACTATTCACCAAAAACCCCAATTTGAACCCTAACCTTCAATTCTTCAAAAACTCCAAATCGGACTCCAATATTTGCGCAACCCACCTTGAGCTCGCTCTCAAACACCATCCAAAGCTTTCCTTTGAGCTTGAACAACAAAAACCTCTAATTCCTCTTAAATTCGAAAATGGTGGATTTGAGGAGAGTGAGTTGATGATGAAGATCTTGGTACAGAATCGAAGAGGAAGTAACGCTGAGCATTTTTCGTGTTGGACGGAAGTCGTTTCGTTGAGCGGAGGCACTCCCTTTTTCCTCTTCTTCTTCCTCCCTCTTTCTTTCTTCTTTCTCTTTTCTCTCCTTTTCTCTCTTCTGTTTCCAGCGCTTCCTTTTCTTCTTTCTTTCTTTCTTTCATTTATTCACACACACACATATATATATTTATTAATATATACGCGGTAACGTGGTCCGATTACCATATTGATCTAAATCTCCAATTTCGATTCCGAAACTTTCTTGATCCATATTATCCGGTTAACGATCCGATAACGACCAATAATTAATTTTTGCACTCAACAAATTTACCAGTCAAGTACTAAATTAATTTAATTGGGTTAACACCCAAATAATTCCATTTAATTATTTTGCGGATGTTACATTCTCCCCAACTTGAAAGAATTTTGTCCTCAAAATTTCGCTAAGTCTTTCATCTGACTAATCGAGAATCGACATTCTCAGAAAGGTACAAATTTGCTGGAAAACATTCTTGAGTTAACGAAATGAGTGTAGAAAATCTTCCCAAATTCGCACATCAACCTCCAAGTATGACCCACTACTACCTGGATACGAACTCTCTGGTTACGAATCTACACGAGAAACTCCTCATTCGCCTACATAGGCTCGGCACCGCGTTCGAAAACACTTCCGAAGCTTCATTCCTCGCTTGCTCCCCAACTTTGATTAATCCAAACCAAAGCACTCCTCGGTAGACGTAAAAACAAACACGATTTCCTCGAAGGGTGTAAACACTTTCTCAACAAATCTTCTAATATCCTCAACGGTCCTCGTACATACCGACAATGTGACGAAAAAGTCACTTGTGAAATTTCTTGACTCGCTTCCAAGTCTTCGAGGTAAAACTTTTTCAAAAAGATGAGATTTGGATTTTATCAAAAGCTCTGACCTTAAACGTAGGAATAAACCACGGGGACCTCAAATAATTTGAACGTGATGAAAATCGTATCAGTTGTTCTTAAAACAACTTTCAAACAGAACTCAGAACTCTTTTCCCTCTATTGCAACTTCATCACGAGGCTTTTACCAGCGACGCACCCGATTCCTTTCCAAATTAGCCAGTAGCGTTGAGAGCTTCCCCCTCAACCTAAGTAATCCTCCTAGGATTTTCCTCCTCAATCATAATCTACTTGCCTCTTAATTCGTTCCCAAAATTAACTTTAGCATGCGGTTTTCACAAAAACGATTTTTCAAAACTATTACACCGCACGCCAAGCTTCACTTCGGAAATTTCAGTCACCTACAAGTAGATCCATCAATTAATCCTTTGATGGTTATTCGCAACGTGACAACAATCAACAGTTACCTCATTTACATAACCGTATTCACGTTCGACTTGTCAAACGGAATTTCGTAAGACAATCTCATTGTCAACCTTCACCAAGGAGAGGTTAATAAACTAATACCTCGCCACCAAAGTGGAAACTTATGGATGTACTCCAATTTAGATCTAAAAGACTCTAACAATCCCATTTCTTGCAGCATCAACTCTGCTATGTGAATGGATTTCCTATTACTCGCATCAGCTACAACATTGGGATTTCCTGGATAATACTTCAACCCGAAGTCATAATCCTTCAGAATTCTACACACTTCTCTGCCTGCTATTCAGTTCCTCTGATCAAACAGATACTTTAAACTTTTGTGATCACTAAAGACTTCGAAACGAGACCCATACAGGTAACGTCTCCAAATCTTCAGTGCATACACAATCGATGCCAATTACAAATCATGAGTCGGATAACTCTCTTCATGAGTCTTCAATTATCTGAACGCATAAGCTACCTCTTGTTGATTCTGCACAAGAACACATCCTAAATCCTTCCCAGAAGCATCGCTGTAAATTTGGAATCTCAAAGACGGATCTGGAAGAATCAGGATTGGAGCAGAAGTCAACCAAACCTTCAATTCTTGAAAACATTCTTCACAGTCAGCACCCTGCGTAAACGGTTGACCCTTACGAGTTAACCGTGTAAGTGGAAAACTAACTGTGAGAACCCTTGAACAAATCTCTTATAGTAACCAGCTAGACTTAGAAAACTTCTGATTTCAGTGACTGACGTTGGTCGTTCCCAGTTCAACACAGCTCCCTCCTTACTGGGATCCACCGCAACTCCCAATTGGGAAATCACGCATTCCAAAAACTTCACTTCCGACATCCAGAAGTCACTCTTCGACGGCTTAGAATACAATTTCTTCTCTTGGAGTACGTTCAGAATAACGCAGAGATGTTGGGCATGCTCCCCAATAGTCTTAGAGTACACCAAGATATCATAAATGAAAACTACCACAAACCGATCCAAGTAAGGGTGGGAAACCCTGTTCATGTAATCCATGAATACCGCTGGAGCATTAGTCAAACCGAAGGGCATCACTGCAAACTCGTAATGTCCATACCAAGTACGGAAGGCTGTCTTCGGAATATCTAAGGCTCTAACTTTTATTTGATGATGTCCTGACCTCAGATCAATTTTAGAAACACTGCAGCACCTCAAATTGCTCAAGCAAATCGTCTATCCTTGGTAAGGGATATTTATTCCTGATCGTCACTTTGTTGAGTTGTCGATAATCAATGCACGATCTCATGCTACCATTTTTCCTTTTGACTAACCACACCAGAGCACTCCTTAGCGAAGTACTCGGTCGAATGAATTTCTTTAACATCGACTCTTCAAGTCGAGACTCCATTTCCTTTAATTCTAAAGGAACATTCAATAAGAAACAATAGACATTGATCCCGTGCTAGGAACCAATTCTACAGTAAACTCTACTTCTCGTTCTGGAGGTTCAGAAGAAACTTCATCGTGAAAACATCCAGAAAGTCATTCACAACTTGTACAGATGATAAATCTAATACTAGTTCCAGTGGATGCAGATAACCTACTAACATGTGCTTCCGCACCTTGGAATGAAGATTGACCGTCTAAGGTGAACTAGGTAACCGCTTCAGAATTTGTCCTAGACAATTCAACTGATTCTGAAGCGAAGCTGATAGTTGATTAATACAGTCGATTGCAACATGATTTGCAGTCATCCAATTCATACCCAAAATGGTGTCCACACTTCTCACAGGCAAACAAATAATCCTTCTACGAAAGTTCTGTCTCCTATAACACGTAGACAATTCTGACACGAAGATTGGGTCTGGACACGACCCTTAGCAGCAGTTAAAATAGTTATCAGCTCGGATAGCGAAGATAAGGTTAATTCCAACCGATTCACATGTGATCGGGATATACAGTAATAGGTTGCACCCGAATCTTATAATATACTGATCGAGTTATTGAAAACTGATCTCATACACCTCAGTAGATTGTCTGCAGTCGTAACTGCCTAAACATCCAAAATGTTGACTCGTCCTTGCCTTAGAGCTGCTTGTAACTCCTTGGAACTCTTCCTTACTGGACACCTATTTGTATAGTGACCTTCTTCTTTACAATAACAACACCGATTGATCTATGCTGACGATCCCCCTGGTGATGACCTCCATAGTTAGAACATCTTCTGACCTTTGAAGAATCAGAAAATTGCACCTGTTTTGCCTTTGATGAAATTATTTTAGGACTTTGCATTCGGAGTTGATAATTCAACTACCTTCTTTCTTTTCCCATATTTCCTATGAGATCATCCTCGGCGACATAGACTAACTGCACTAAGGCAACAAAATTGGTAACAGCATAAGAACTGAGACCATAAGTCATAAAAGCACTTATGCCCGTCTTATACTTCTGCATTCTCCGTTCGTCATCCGAAGCTTACTTTACCACTTGGTAAAACTGAGACAACCTTTCAAATTTAGCGGTGTATACTTCCACCGTTATGTCACCTTTCCTGAGGATGCACCGGTTGAATATTCCGATTGTGGTCGAGGATTGCATCTTGATCATCCAGTCATAATTCCGCTTATGATGCACTAAGTATTAAGTTGATCAGGCTCAATATCTCTTAGCATCACAAGTGTAATTACAACCAGGACTAACAAGGAATCGACTCAACCCTAAACTAAGTCCGACTAGGTCGAACTGCTCTGATACCAACTGTAACACCCCGGTATTTCTATCTACTAAAAATACCCAAGTGCACCATAGTAACACATCAGAGATATATTTCCTGTTTAGACACTGAATATCACTATAAATTTTTCGCTGAATATAACCCAAACAGTCTTATTTACAACAAGACAATATGGTTCTCAGACCATATACCATCAGCAATTATAGTATTCAGTATCATACAAGAAAGCGGAAGAAAGATATACCTTAAATACATAATGTTCTAGTATACAGACAACAGAAGGGAAATAAGCTTAAACATAAAGCTAGGATATCAGCAACCAATCCGAGCTCAACCTACTCGTGCCTCTTGGATTTCCGCTGTCCCTGTGTCTCTGTAAAACAACAACATTTAAACAGTGAGATACAATCTCAGTGAGTTCTACCGAGACCCCTACTAACTCTCTCGGTTCAATTAAAAATCCTTTTTTTTTTTTAAAATCAACACGACACCGACTGCAATAAAGTGCTAACCCCGGTGAACGTGAACAAACAAAGTGCGGCACCGACTGCAAATCCAGTGCTAATCCCGGTGTATCACACAGTACGACACCGACTGCAAATCCAGTGCTAATCCCGGTGAACGTACAACAAACAAAGTGCGGCACCGACTGCAAATCCAGTGCTAATCCCGGTGAACCCCCCTTACCAATAGTACATTCTCCTATTGGCACGGAGCCTAGGTTGGGGGAGCATGACTGCCCCGCCTAGTATGTCAAAACATGGGTCGTCACCCAACTCGATATACATATATATACATATATATCTACAGTACTATGAACCCACGGTCCATCAAATCAGACAATCAATGAAACACTTTAATCCACATTTTATAAAATCCAAGTTCACACTCGCACTCTAGTTGACCGCTTTTCGACACAATTTTCCATATCAAAAACAATTCATTTTGCCTTAAAAACAGAATATTCAGTTAGGCCTCTGAATAAGCTTTCCAACGCATCTTAGAACACCTCAATCGGGTTCCCGGATCAAAAGTTATCGCGAAACGAAAAACAGTGTTTGGTTGCTGAAATTCTGCCAAACTGCGCTGAAGTCGCGCTGGCGCGCGAGTTACGCGCGAACTGGCAGCAGGTTCTGCCAAATGGCGCTGGAGTTGCGCCTGGGGCGCAAGTGGAGCGCGAAATGGCAGCAAGGGGGGTCTGTTAAGGCAGATTTTGACGATTTTGCACGAAAACCGCGATTCCGCTCAATACCGATTCTTGTTCCGATTAAAAACAGATTTGACAACCATAAAAACAGTTCCAATCAAAGTCACACAATTATTCAAGTCAATCAAAAACTCATTCAAAACGGATTTTATCAAAATGCGACATATTTTCCAAATAACGGTTTTAAATCAAAATCCCTCGAATCAAATCACCAAAAATTCCATTTTTAACACGACGCAACCCGAGACTCGCCCCAATCGATTCCTAACCCGAATCAGACAGTATCACATAATATTCCAGTCCAGCGAAAGCGATAAAACAGTTTATCAATTAATTCGAAAAACAAAAATCCTAAACGTGAGTAAAACTCACCCTCGAAGCGTGTGCCGACACCGAGACTTCAAAATCGCCGAGACTTCGCCAAATCACCGAGACTTTCCGCGACACCGCTTTTCTGACAAAACCGCACGAACGTTCCCCGAATCAACTACACGCTCCAGCGACGTCCGCAACCGCTCCCAAAGCTTCCCACTCCATCACGAAACCGCTTTTGACCGGAATGCCGAATTCCTCGAAATCCTCCATGGGCACTATTCATCATCTTCTTCAATCTCAAAAGCTACTATTCACCAAAAACCCCAATTTGAACCCTAACCTTCAATTCTTCAAAAACTCCAAATCGGACTCCAATATTTGCGCAACCCACCTTGAGCTCGCTCCCAAACACCATCCAAAGCTTTCCTTTGAGCTTGAACAACAAAAACCTCTAATTCCTCTTAAATTCGAAAATGGTGGATTTGAGGAGAGTGAGTTGATGATGAAGATCTTGGTACAGAATCGAAGAGGAAGTAACGCTGAGCATTTTTCGTGTTGGACGGAAGTCGTTTCGTTGAGCGGAGGCACTCCCTTTTTCCTCTTCTTCTTCCTCCCTCTTTCTTTCTTCTTTCTCTTTTCTCTCCTTTTCTCTCTTCTGTTTCCAGCGCTTCCTTTTCTTCTTTCTTTCTTTCTTTCATTTATTCACACACACACATATATATATTTATTAATATATACGCGGTAACGTGGTCCGATTACCATATTGATCTAAATCTCCAATTTCGATTCCGAAACTTCCTTGATCCATATTATCCGGTTAACGATCCGATAACGACCAATAATTAATTTTTGCACTCAACAAATTTACCAGTCAAGTACTAAATTAATTTAATTGGGTTAACACCCAAATAATTCCATTTAATTATTTTGCGGATGTTACACAATTTAATAACATACTGAAAGTTAATATGACCTAGTCTAGCATGCCACAGGTTATAAAAGTCAATCAAGTAAGCAGAAGTCGAAACATTGTTATTGAAATCAAAAGTGTTGAGTACAAAAAGTCCATGATCATAATATCCCTTTCCAACAAAAATGTTGTTCTTGGTAAGAACAATCTTATCAGATTCAAATGTCACTTTGATACCATGCTTCAGCAGAACCCCAACAGAGATCAGGTTTGCCCTTATGTTAGGCACATGAAGCACATTTGTGAGAGGCAGAGTTTTTCCCGATGTGAGCTTGAGAAGAACTTTTCCTTTTCCCACAACTGGGGCTGGATGTGAGTCACCCAGATAGATATTTTCTTCTCATTCCCCTACAGCAGTGTAGGAGGTAAAAACTTCTCTATTAGCACAGATGTGCTTGGTGGCTCCAGAATCCACCACCCACTTGTTCACATCAGTTGCCATGTTGACCAGAGAAACGACAGCAGCAATGACATCGTCATCCTCATTATCATCTCCACCAGCATCAGCCAAGTTGGCGTTAGCCTTAGGAGGATTGTCATTTCTCGCCCTATGCCTGCATTTAGGTGCATAATGTCATGGCTTTCCACAAACAAAGCAGTATCCTCTTTTCTTGAATTCAGTGCTATGAGTACCAGGATAATGATCATTGTTCTTTTTGTGATACTTTTGATTAGATGATTTCTTGGGATCGTACCTTCTGTTTGGAGAGACTGGTTTGCCTTTGTCGAACCTTGAAGGGTTGTTCATCACCATGTTTGCACGTGCAGAAATAGATTTCGACCTTGCTTTGTTACTCTCTTTCCGGTTGGTATCTTCGATGATAATATGAGTTAGCAGCTCATTCAGTGACAGTTGCTTGTGTTTGTGCTTCAGTTGTTGCTAGTAGTCCTTCCATGATTCTGGCAGCTTCTCAATCAGAATACCTGCAATGAACTCGTCAGGGAGAACTATGTTTTCAGCTTTCATTTCCTCTAGTAATTTGTGATACTGGTTGATTTGGGTTTTGATTTCGCCAGTTTCACTCATGACCCAATTGTAGTAGTTGCTAATGACAAATTTCTGCTTGCTTGCATCTTCAGCGGTGTATTTGAGAATCATTGATTCCCAGATCTGATTAGCTTCCTTGTAGGTGCAGTAGATGTCGAACAATTCGTTGGATAGGGTGCTGAGAATTGTGTGAAGAAGGGAACTCACGCGTTCCTGCCACCTGCGAAAATTTTGGCCTGCGAAGACCTCAGTTTTGGAGATGTCAGGAAAAGGCTTCGCGTAGATTACTGGGACAGCAGCAGGAACAATAACAGTGCTATTGTTATTGATGGTAGCACTGGTATCATTGTCGATGGTTGCATCAGCCATGGGTAAATTCTTCAGATTGTTGTCGAAATAGCTGATATGGCTGTAGTCGAATGACACTGACTGCAGTCGAACTTATGTAGTCGAATTGCAGTAGTAAAATTTCGACTGATGCTGTTGAATGGCAAGGACTGCTGCAAACCAATTGTGCAGAAATAGAAGTTGTCGAAGTCGAAGTAGCCGTTGTCGAATTGTACTGATGGTGTCGAAAGGAAACCTGCAAACACAGAAATGTTAGATAAACAACCGGAGGCGTCTTGCGACTGCCCTGAAGAATTTATCCGCCTCTACAGCGCAAATTCCCCGAGGTACAACCGGGTCTTCTCAATCGCAGTAGCGAAAGAGGTATCAGAACTAGTAAGAAGAACTGGATATTAACAGGAGAGCAACCCAGAGCTCTTTTCAAGAAAGGTGGACAATGAATTTTCTGAGATGTATTTCAAGTGCAACTCGAAATTGTTTATATAGGCTTTAAGAAAATAGCTGTTAGAGTCATAGGCTCCAGCAATCAAATAGCCAGTCAAAAACCGTTTCGAAAATCAATTGTAATCAAAAGGTTTAACTCTGCGGTTACGGAATAAATGGGTTTAAAAGAAAAGAAGCTGTTGGAAGAAACTGACAGTTACAAAATAAAGGAAATTAAGTTTCAATTTTCGACCAAATCTTTTCACCAGTCAGTTCGACCAACTTTCAGTTTTCGACCAGATTGTTTTGCCAATCAGTTCGACCAACTTGCAGTTTTCGACCTGAGCTTTCCGTTACAAATTATTTCATAAAACATTTCGACCCATGATTGGGCGTATACGGATAGGCTGATAAAAGTAATATTTTATTTAATAAAATTAGTGCAAAGCCAGTCGAACACGTAGGGGGGGAAGTCGAAAGATTCGCACTAAACCAAGCCATGTTGGTCCCTGCTTGTGCGCGCGAGGGAGTCCCTTCTACTTGCTTGATTACTAGCTCTCATTAAGCTTTAGTATATAAAGACTTTGGTGAATCCAAAGCCAAGCAATGTGGGACTTCTCACTTTTGAAATATCTTTTTATTTTCAATAAAATACAACATATTCATGACAGAATACAAGGATGTGTGTTGTAGTATTTTGGATAGAAGGGAGCTCCACTCAAGGAACCCCGGTGAGAATGAGGATTCGGAGAGAGAGAGTGTTAGATTTACAAAAATCTAGTAGCTGTCAGAGTGAGATAATAGAGAGAAGAAATTTGCATTCAATTGTATTGTTCATTCATTAGTGGCGTGTATATAAGCACTACCACAAAAAAGGGGAATATTCCAGTTAGTACAACATTGCATAAAATGAAAATAACAGCTGTAATACACTACCAGCAAGTGTAAAACCTTTAGGTCAACTAGAGTAAAACAGTAAAAACTAGGTAAATAACCATAATTCAGGTAAATGTGATATACTATCACAATACCCTCCCCTCAAGATCACTCTTGTCCTCAAGAGTGGAAATCTGGAAATTCCTTCAGCAAGTCATAATAATATTCCCAAGTGGCAAGATCAGCAGGTTTATTCCTCCACTTGACTAAGACCTTGGTAGCAGCTACCCTTCCTCTTTTTACTGTTTTCCTATCAAGAATCAATTCTGGTTCACCCTTAGGTGCTATCTCAGGTAGAACAGTAGGATGTTGAACAACAGATACAGCAGGATCAATACATAACTTTAACTGTGAGACATGAAAAAGTTATGAATTCCAGCACTTGAAGGCAGCTCCAGCTGGTAAGCTACCTTTCCCACTCGATCCAACACCTTATATGGCCCAAAATACTTGGCATTAAGCTTGTGAAAAGCCTGATTTCTCAAAGAGTACTGGCGGTATGATTGCAGCTTCAAGAACACATAATCTCCAATCTTGAACTCTCTATCAGATCTGTGTGCATCAGAATGCTGTTTCATTCTGTTTTGAGCACGAATTAAGTGAAACTTCAGCAGTTTCAGTGCTTCTTCTCGTGCAGACAGAGACCTATCCACCGTGAGGGACTTAGATTCACCAGGCAAGTAGGGTAGATGTATTGGAGGGGCTTGACCATACACTACCTCATATGGTGTACACTGAATAGAAGTCTGCAGTGAAGTGTTATACCACCACTCTGCAAGTGGTAAGAACTGTGACCATTGAGTCGGCTTCTCTGAACACATACAGCGCAAATATGTTTCAAGAATCTTATTAATGATCTCGGTTTGCCCGTCTGTTTGGGGGTGATATGCACTAGATTTATTCAGAGTTACCCCCTGCAGTGAAAAAAATTCAGACCAGACTTCACTGATAAATATCGGATCTTTATCAGAGGTAACTGTAGCAGGCAGTCCATGAAGTGAAAACAGAGTCCATGAATAGTTGAGCAATATCAAGTGCAGTATAGGGGTGTGCCACAGCCATAAAATGCGCATATTTACTCAAACGATCAACAACTACAAAAATAACCTGTTTTCCATTTGATTTTGGGAGGCCCTCCACAAAATCCATGCTAATGTCTTCCCACACACGCCCAGGGATTGGCAGTGGCTGCAATAGGCCTGGAGATGCAGCAGAATCATGCTTGTGCCTCTGACAAACCACACAGCTTCTCACGTATTCTTGTATATTCTTTGCCATACCTTTCTAGTAAAACAAGGCACCAATTCGTGCTCTTGTTCTGTCTCTACCAGCATGACCACCTGCAGGTGAGTCATGTAACCAAGTCATGATAAAAGACCTTACTGTAGGGCTATCACCAACCACCAGTTTACCTTTCCTTCTTAAAATTCCATTATCCCACACAAACTTCTTATGTGAATTCACATCCTGCTGGAGATCACATATGATTTTAGAAACGTGAGCACACTTGACCAAGTATCCTTAATCTGTTGCATTAGATCATTGTTGACAGTATTTAGCACTAATGACAGCAACTCTGCTCCCTCAACTCTGGAAAGAGCATCTGCAACGACATTCTCCCTTCCTTCCTTGTACAGTAGTTCAAAATCAAACCCCATGAGTTTTGCTACCCATGCTTGTTGGAATGGGGTATGTAGCCGTTGCTCCAATATATGTTTAATGCTACGTTGATCAGTCTTGATGACAAATGGTTTATGGGCCAGATACGTGCTCCACTTCTGCACTGCGTACACTATTGCCAACAATTCTCGTTCATAAATTGAAAGTTCCTGTTGCCTCGGTCCCAATGACTTACTAATGAATGCCACAGGGTGATTCTCTTGCATAAGCACTGCCCCAATTCCCCTCCCAGATGCGTCGGTTTCTACTACAAACTTCTTGGAGAAATCAGGTAAGACTAACACCGGAGCAGATGTTAGGACCTCCTTCAACTGTTGAAAGGCAACCGTAGCAGCATCAGTCCATACAAAACATTCTTTCTTGAGCAGATCAGTTAATGGTTTGGCCAATTTGCCAAATTCCTTCACGAACCGACGATAATACCCTGCTAATCCTAAAAAACCCCTCAACTGCTTCAGGGTTTTAGGTATGGGCCAGTCACAGACAGCTTGCACCTTTGCAGGATCGGTGGAAACTCCTTCTTGAGTTATGAAATGTCCCAAGTACTCCACCCTTGTAGTGCCAAAATGACATTTAGGTTGCTTGAGGAATAGGTTGTTGGCTCTCACAACATCAAACACCTGTGCTAAGTGTTGTAAATGTTCCTGCAAGTTAGCACTATACACTAAAATGTCATCAAAAAATATTATTACAAATTTCCTCAAGAATTCCTGAAATAGGTGGTTCATCAGTGCTTGAAACGATGCTGGTGCATTGGTCAAGCCAAATGACATAACAAGGTATTCAAAGTGGCCACTATGAGTTTTGAATGCAGTTTTGAATTCCTCCCCTTCATGCATCCTAAGTTGATGATAACCTGACCTTAAGTCAAGTTTAGAAAATATAGCAGCACCAGCTAGTTCATCCATCAAATCTTCAATAAGGGGTATGGGAAACCTATCCTTGATTGTATAGTGATTAAGTTTCCTATAGTCTACACATAGCCTCCAAGACCCATCTTTCTTTCTCACTAACACGGTGGGAGAAGCAAAGGGGCTGTTACTATGCCTAATTACCCCCTGATCTAACATTTCCTTGACCAACTTGTCAACAACATCCTTTTGTATAATAGAGTACCTATAAGGCCTCATATTCATAGTTACAGCATCTTCCTTCAAGGGGATTTTATGATCGAATCCTGGCCTCAAAGGTGGCAAGCTAGTTGGTTCACAAAAAATGTCCTTATAATCCTCAATCAACATAGAAATTTCTCTAGTAACAGGTGAGTTTGACTTACCAACACTTGACAAATTGCAAGTGGGCACTATGAACTGTGGAGATGCTTCATTGATCTGTAAGAAGCATAGTTCAGCTCCATTCTCAACAGCATTCTTGAGTCCCTTGTTGGAAATAAGTTTGACTCCAGAAGCTTTTGCACCCCTCAACATAACCTTTCTCCCCTTCACTTGAAATTCCATTTGCAATTTGTTGAAGTCCCAGAGGATTGGTCCCAATGATTTAGCCATTGAACACCCAAAATTAGATCACAACAGACCAGTGGTAACACTATCACATCAGCTACAAATTCATGATTGTGCATTGACCACCGGAAGCCCTTGCACATGTATGGTGCCTCTAGCTTATGGCCTCCTCCAGTAGTGATTGACATAGGCTTCACTCGGATCAACTTACAGCCAAGTTTCTTTGCCGTGTGCAGGTCAAGGAAATTATGTGTGGAGCCACTGTCTAATAATATCTGCAATATCATCTTGTAATACAAACCCTTCACTCTCATGGTTTGATAATTAGGGGAACCCGTCATAGCTTGCAAGGATATTTGAGGTATTTCAGGATCATCTACTGGTGTAAGAACTGGTTCTAGGTTATGGGTAGGGTTTGGTGTTGTTTCTTCTGGTATAATTTCCTCATCCTCGGCCTCCATCACCATCAATTGCTGGTTTGTTCCCCTATGCTTCAACTGGTGTCCAGGAGTGAACTGTTCATCACAGTACCAGCATAGTCCTTTGGCACTACGTTCCTCTAACTGGGCTCTAGTCATGGGTTTGTTGGTTCTGTTGTAGATAGGTTTAGTGTTTGGGGTGGTCAATAGTGGTGGTTGGGTTGTGTTTTTGGTGTTTGGTGTAGTGGTCTTAGGGTTAGTAGCTGGATGTTTGTAGGAATAAGATTTGAGGTTACTGTTTTTGGAAGTTTCACATAGTTTTGCAAGGTTGGCTGCATGTGCTATATTGGTAGGGTTGAACATTCTAACGTGAGCTTGGGTTGATGGTTCTAGTCCAGCTAAAAATATGCTAAGTGCGTGTTCGGGGAGGATGTTAACTTGTGTTTGTGCAAGCTCAAAAGCATCGATGTAAGTTTGAACAGATTGAGTGTGCTTTACCTGGATCAACTCAGCTAGAGGGTCTTCATACAACTCGCCGAATCTTCTTCTCACATCAGCAGCATATTGAGGCCACAAGGGGTACTGATCGAAGCGAGCACGCATATAGTTCAGGTGCCACTACAGGGCTAACCCTTCTAGATGAATTAATGCTAATCGTACTCTTGATTCCGGCGGCGTTTCATCCAGGAGGAAGAATTGTTCACTCTTATACAACCAATCTTTCACCTTCTTCCCGTCGAACTTCGGGAAATCTACCTTTGACAACCTCGTAGAGTAACTTCGAGGTGGATTCGGTGGATCTTGCGTTGCATCTCTGATCCGATCTCCGCGAGCTAGATCTACTACGCGAGGTGTTCCGTTCACCGAAGGATCAGTGTGTTGGCGATTTTCATTGTTGTTACTTTCCTGGGTTGGTGTTCTACCTTGAGCTATAATGAGAGCTCGCAGATCTTCGGGCGTCGTCTGCAATTGATCTAACCGAGTGTTTGCTTCCACACGGTTTTCTTCAACCCTTCGCTCAAGATCAGCCATCGATTGAGATCGTGTTATCGTCATCGGTCACCAGGCGTGCTTTGATACCACTTGTTGTAGTATTTTGGATAGAAGGGAGCTCCACTCAAGGAACCTCAAGGTGAGAATGAGGATTCGGAGAGAGAAAGTGTTAGATTTACAAAAATCTAGTAGCTGTCAGAGTGAGATAATAGAGAGAAGAAATTTGCATTCAATTGTACTGTTCATTCATTAGTGGCGTGTATATAAGCACTACCACAAAAAAGGGGAATATTCCAGTTAGTACAACATTGCATAAAATGAAAATAACAGCTGTAATACACTACCAGCAAGTGTAAAACCTTTAGGTCAACTAGAGTAAAACAGTAAAAACTAGGTAAATAACCATAATTCAGGTAAATGTGATATACTATCACAATGTGCCACATCAGCCCTTTGTTATTACAAATTTTCGTTGAACCACATCAGCCCTGTTACAATAAGAGGACATAAAAGCAATTAGAACAACAAAGAACAAAAAATCACGAATCAGCCCTAACATTCTATTAGCAAACTGGACAACCTGCGTATCAACCCTAACATTCAAAAAATCACGAATCAGTAAATCAGTAAATCAATAAAAGAGCATAAAAGACATAGGAAAATCAAATTGTTTCAGCATAAGAAGAGGAAATCGAACATGGTTACAGAAATGAAAGGAGATCTGTACCTGATTGTAGAGCGAAGGAGAATCACAAGGTGGTGCAAGGGTTTCTTCGCAGAGAAAGAAGAAGTAGTGCAGGGTTCACGAAGAGTTCGCGTTCGTGGTGACGATGGTTAGTGTTAGCCATTGCTAGGGTTATGTGAAGGAGATACGGTTGAGGGTAAGGACGATGAGAAAGCGAGACGGCGTGACCGTGAGAGGCGAGATGGCGTGACGATGAGAAGTGAGACGACATGACGGTGAGAGGCGAACAGTGAGAGTGGGAGGGAGAGCAGGTGAACTCAAGAGGCCAGAGGGAGTGAAAGGGGGTGGAAGAGGAGGTGACGAAGGTGAGAGGCGAACAGTGAGAGGGGTGGGAGAGGAGGTGACGAAGGTGAGAGGCGAACAGTGAGAGGGGGTGGGAGAGGAGGTGACGAAGAGTGGGAATGTTTTAGGGTTCAGAGAGTGAGAGAAGAGATCGTGAGAGATAGAGATATGTGATGGAAAACTAAAAAATAAAATGGACTTTTAGCATCGGGTGTTTAAACACCCAATGTTAAATGTCTAAAGTAAATACATTTAGCGTCGGGTGTTAGAACACCCGACGCTAAATGTATTTACTTTAGACATTTAACATCGGGTGTTTAAACACCCGATGCTAAAAGTAGGCGCGAAATATGAAATCTTCCATTTAATTGCAAAAATGCCACCGGTTCAACATTTAGCATCGGCTATTCAAACAACCGATGCTAAATGATGCTTAATAATGTCTTTTTTCCACTAGTGTTTATAGATCAACGGGGATATTACCCATCATTCTCAACCAAACCACATACAAGGATTGTTGCATGGAGCATAATTGAATAAACAATTTAGGTCATCATTTCACTTAACTACCTAAAAAAAATAAACGTATACAGTATTTTCAATTCTGGTCAACTCCATCAGGATTATGAAATCCAAAAATTATTAAACCTCAATCCTAATTGTTATTTTGAAATATTTTTTCAAAATCAAATCGAAGAGAGTACTAGGATGAGTCGCGAACTTGGTTTCTCTCTTTAAGACGTTTCGTGGCACTGCTCAAATTATGCAAGCAGGCTATCAACCACGATGTACGTCCCAAGCATAAAACAGCCTAGTCGAAACTGATACGAAAGATCACTGCACTGGGAAAATTTGTTCTAGAAATACATCCTCAATATAGTTATGTCAACCACTCTTTAGAAAATAAACTTGGAAATGATTCAAGTTTTCTAGAGAAGAAGAAAGAAGTTTAGAGAGAAGAGAGAAAACTTGGAAATGCTTCAAGTTTTGGTATGAGTAAGAAGTGAGGAGAGGTCTCCTTTTATAGGCGTGAAGAGGAAGTAGTCGTTGGGAAGCAATAAACAGCCAACGGCTCTTTTGACTGTTGGAGCAAAAACTGTAACGGCTCTTTGAGAAAATAAATATAAACACTTAGCCCATGCCCAGCCGAGTCGGCCGGTCGGAAGGCAACGCGTGGTGGTCAATTTGTGTGCATCCTCTCTAATTCACAAAATTGGGTACCCCTTGGGGCCCAACCCAATGTGTGAGTTCCACACTTATAAGAACTCTTAAAGTGTCTAGTCTATCCAATGTGGGACTTTTTCAATTCACACAATCACCAAGTCCCAACAATCCCCCACTTGAATTTAAAAAGGAGTTTTAGAAGTAGTGTCAAACGCCTCCACAAGATTGTGCATAAACAGAGGTGCCTTATGACTTGAACCTTTGCACAGCGATTAGGATTTAGATTCAACAAGAGTGACTCGTAGTTTTAAACTCTATCTCTAACATCAAAACCACACACAACATTTTCCATGTGTGTATTCTTATAAGCCCATGCTTTTATTGCCCTGCACGTCTATCCTAGTTTAGTGAACGCTCTAGGAATCTGCCAATGATTCCATAGGAAGCAGCCCCACTTCCACTTGCACAAAGGTGAGTCTATCAAGAGTACTCCTATAGTTAGGTACTCCACTTCACATAGAGTATAGATCTTATTAAGAGTTTCTATTACCTCAACCTTACATTGCGTCCAGAATCATGTTTCTTTACTTATATTAGCATCTTCATCTCGTATCACTTCACAACTTGTTATTACCCATTGAACTTAAATCTTGGGATCTCTAGTCTTTTAGGTCAGGTTAACATCGTGAGTGACTCATGATTGTAATGGTAGTGTAACATCCGCAAAATAATCCATAGAATTATTTGGGTGTTAACCAAATTAAACCAATTTAGTACTTGACGGGTAAATTTACTGAGTGCTAAAATTATTTATTGGTTGTTATCGGATCGTTAACCGGATAATACGGATCAAGCAAGTTTCGGAATCGAAATAGGAGAATTAGATCAATATGGTAATTGGACCGCGTTGCTAATTATATACTAAATATATATATATGTGTATACGTGTGTATGGGTGAGAAAGAATTAGAAAGAATAAAAGAAAGAAAGAAAGGAGAAACAGAGGAAAAAGAAGAATGGAAAGGAGAAGAAAAGAGAGAGATGGCGTGAGGAAGAAGAGAAGAGGGAGGAAGGAGAATTCACCGAAACGACTTCCTTCCAACACGAAAAACGCTCAGCGTTACTTCCTCTTCGATTTGGTACCAACATCAACATCATCAACTCTCTCTCTCTCACTTTCCCATTTTCGAATTTTTAAGGAAATGGAGGTTTGTTGATGGTTCAAGCTCAAGGATGGCTTGGGATGGAGTTTGGCGCGAACCCAAGGATGATGGATCGTTGATTGGAAGCGAGTTGGGTGATTTGGGGATTGAAAATCAAATTGGGGTTTTTGGTGAATAGTGGTTTGAGATTGAAGAAGATGATGAATAGTGTCCATGGAGGATTTCGAGGAATTCGGCATTTCGGTCAAAAGCGGTTTCGTGATCGAGAGGGAAGCTTTGGAAGCGGATTGGGCGTCGCCGGAGCGGGGAGAGTTCGTGTGGCTACTCGGTGATTAGGCGAAGTCTCGGTGATTTTGAAGTCTCGGTGTCGGCACACGCTTCAAGGGTGAGTTCTACTCACGCTTAGGATTTTATGTTTCGAATTAATTAATTAACTGTTTTACTGCTTTCGCTGGACTGGAATATTATTTGGTAATCGAGTTTGAGAAATTTTGGGTTGAAAACCGATAATTGGAAAATATGTCATTTTTGATAAAATCCGTTTTGAATGAGTTTTTGATTGACTTGAATGATTGTGTGATTTTGATTGGAACTGTTTTTATGGTTGTCAAATCTGTTTTTAATCGGAACAAGAATCGGAATTGAGCGGAATCGCGGTTTTCGTGCGAAATCGTCAAAATCTGTCTTAACAGACCCCCGTTCTGCCTGTTCGCGCCTCACCTGCGCTCCAGGCGCGACTTCAGCGCAATTGGGCAGAACTTTCTGCCAGTTCGCGCGTAACTCGCGCTCCAGGCGCGACTTCAGCGCAGTTTGACAGAATTTCAACAGTTTTTCACTGTTTTTCGTTTCGCGATAACTTTTGATCCGGGAACCCGATTGAGGTGTTCCAAGATGCGTTGGAAAGCTTATTCAGAGGCCTAACTGAATATTCTATTTTTAAGGCAAAATGAACTGTTTTTGATATTGAAAATTATGTTGAAAAGTGTCGAGTTAGTATGCGAGAGCGAATGTGGACTTAATGTTTTTATCGAAAAGAAAGCGGACTATGAGTCCTATGTGATATTGTATAAATGACGCGGGATGATTGTTAAATCATCTAAACCGGTCTATGGTACGTTCTATTTATTGAACTATGTAATTGACGCGGGATGTTTATTAAGTATTCATCTAAACCGGTCTATGATTCTTGATATATATATATATATATTATATCTAGTCGAGGTGACGACCTCTATGAAATAGCATACTAGGTGAGGGAAGTCATGAGCCCTTGACCTAGGCCCCTATGTTGTTACTTTTGCCTTTAGACATTGTACACCTATTGGCTATGCGGGGTTCACCTAAGCTTGCGGTAGTTGGTGACGTGCTAAATACTAAAAAGATTATGTTTGTAATTCACATAGAATTACCAGTTTATGTTTGTAATTCATTAATCGAATTACCAATGAATAATAGCAATTCAATAACAGGATTGCCAGGTAAAGGTTTTATAAATGAACCGAGAGCGTGGTTAGGGGTCTCGGTAGAACTCACTGAGATTGTATCTCATTGTTTAAATGTTGTTGTTTTACAGAGAAACAGGGAAAGAGGAGATCCAAGAAGCACGAGTAGGTTGTACTTGGATGGTTGCCGAAGACTTAGCTGTTGTGCTTAGTTTGTGTTTTCCCTTGTATTCTGTGTATCACAATATTATGTATTTTCTTCCGCTATTTTGTATGATACTGAATGATGTAGTTGCTGAATATTTTGGTCTGAGACCATCTTATAGTCTTATGTGTATCAAGACTGTTTTGTTATTATTCAGTTGAACTACGTTGCAATATTCAGTATTTAGGCTGGAATTGTGTATCTCTGATGTGTTCTAATGTGCACTCGGGCATTTTTAGTCAATAAAAATATCGGGGTGTTACAGTTGGTATCAGAGCAGTTCGACCCAGTCGGACTTAGCTTAGGGTTGAGTCGATTCCTTGTTAGTCCTGGTTGTAATTACACTTGTGATGCTAAGAGACATTGAGCCTGATCAACTTAATACTTAGTGCATCATAAGCGGAATTATGGCAGGGTGATCAAGACGTAGTCCTCGACCAAGACCGGAGTCTCCAACCGGTGGATCCTCAGGAAATGCGTTATGACGGTGGAAGCTGTGTTAAAATGGGAACGACTGACATCAGTTGCAGAGATCAGAAGTTCAGTGGGTCTAGCTAGTTGTTATAGAAGATTTATCCAAGGGTCCTCAGAGTTAGTTCTTCCCCTTACTCGGTTAACTCGTAAGAGTCAACCGTTTATGTGGGATGCCTATTGTGAAAAATGTTTTCAAGAGTTGAAGTATCATCCAATAGAAGACCAGGTTGTAGCAGATGCGCTGAGTAGGAAATCCAGTCACATAGCAAGGTTAACAAGGCAAGAGATGGCATTGTTAGAGTCCTTAAATCTAAGTCGGGGTACGTCCATAAGTTTCCACTTTAGTGGCGAAGTGTTAGTTTGTTAACCTCTCCTTTGTGAAGGTTAACAATGAGATTGTAATAAGTGATTCCGTTTGGCAAGTCAAACGTGAATACGAATATGTAAGTGAGGTAACTGCTGACTGTTTTCACGTTGTGAATAACCATCAAAGGATTAATTGATGGATCTGCTTATAAGTGACAGAAATTTCCGAAGTGAAGCTTGGCGTGCTGTGTAATAATTTTGAAAAAAAAAAATCGTTTTTGTGAAAACCCGCATGCTAAAGTTAATTTTGGGAACGAATTAAGAGACTAATAGAATATGATTGAGGAGGAAAATCCTAGGAGGATTACTTAGGTTGAGGGGAAGCTCTCAACGCTATTGACTAATTCGGAAAGGAGCTCTGAGTTCTGTTTGATAGTTGTTTGGAGAACAACTGAGGTGGTTTCATTACGTTCAATTTATTTGATGTCCCCGTGGTTTATTTCTACGTTTAAAATAAACGTTTCCGGTAAATCCTCATTTCATCTCCTTTTGAAAAGTATTATCTCGAAATCTTGGGGGCGAGTCAAGGAGTTTCACAAGTGACTTTTTCGTCACATTGTCGGTACATACGAGAACCGTTAAGGATATTAGAAGATTCGCGGAGAACGTGTTTATTCCCTTCGAAGAAATCGTGTTTGTTTTTACCTCTACCGTGGAGTACCAATTCGTGGATCTCATCTTCGACCTGTATCTCTATCAAGTGTCTTGTATTAAACCCTTTGATTTAGATTAATCAAAGTTGGGGAGCAAGCGAGGATAATAAGAATGAAGCTTCAGAAGTGTTTTCAAATACGGTGCCGAGCTTATGTAGGCGAAAGAAGAGTTTCTCGTGTCGATTCGTAGCAAGAGAGTTCAGACTATAATCTTAAAGGCGTTCTAGAGTAGTGGTCCAACATACTTGAGGATTGATGTGCCAACTTGGGAAGATTTTCTACTCTCATATTGTGAATTCAAGATTGTTTCCAGTAACTTAAGACTTTTTAGAGAATGTGGATTCTCGGTCAGTCAAATGAAAGACTTGACGAAATTTTGAGGACAAAATTCTTTTAAGTTGGGGAGAATGTAACATCCGCAAAATAATCCATAGAATTATTTGGGTGTTAACCCAATTAAACCAATTTAGTACTTGACGGGTAAATTTACTGAGTGCTAAAATTATTTATTGGTTGTTATCGGATCGTTAACCGGATAATACGGATCAAGCAAGTTTCGGAATCGAAATAGGAGAATTAGATCAATATGGTAATTGGACCGCGTTGCTAATTATATACTAAATATATATATATATATGTGTATACGTGTGTATGGGTGAGAAAGAATTAGAAAGAATAAAAGAAAGAAAGAAAGGAGAAACAGAGGAAAAAGAAGAATGGAAAGGAGAAGAAAAGAGAGAGATGGCGTGAGGAAGAAGAGAAGAGGGAGGAAGGAGAATTCACCGAAACGACTTCCTTCCAACACGAAAAACGCTCAGCGTTACTTCCTCTTCGATTTGGTACCAACATCAACATCATCAACTCTCTCTCTCTCACTTTCCCATTTTCGAATTTTTAAGGAAATGGAGGTTTGTTGATGGTTCAAGCTCAAGGATGGCTTGGGATGGAGTTTGGCGCGAACCCAAGGATGATGGATCGTTGATTGGAAGCGAGTTGGGTGATTTGGGGATTGAAAATCAAATTGGGGTTTTTGGTGAATAGTGGTTTGAGATTGAAGAAGATGATGAATAGTGTCCATGGAGGATTTCGAGGAATTCGGCATTTCGGTCAAAAGCGGTTTCGTGATCGAGAGGGAAGCTTTGGAAGCGGATTGGGCGTCGCCGGAGCGGGGAGAGTTCGTGTGGCTACTCGGTGATTAGGCGAAGTCTCGGTGATTTTGAAGTCTCGGTGTCGGCACACGCTTCAAGGGTGAGTTCTACTCACGCTTAGGATTTTATGTTTCGAATTAATTAATTAACTGTTTTACTGCTTTCGCTGGACTGGAATATTATTTGGTAATCGAGTTTGAGAAATTTTGGGTTGAAAACCGATAATTGGAAAATATGTCATTTTTGATAAAATCCGTTTTGAATGAGTTTTTGATTGACTTGAATGATTGTGTGATTTTGATTGGAACTGTTTTTATGGTTGTCAAATCTGTTTTTAATCGGAACAAGAATCGGAATTGAGCGGAATCGCGGTTTTCGTGCGAAATCGTCAAAATCTGTCTTAACAGACCCCCGTTCTGCCTGTTCGCGCCTCACCTGCGCTCCAGGCGCGACTTCAGCGCAATTGGGCAGAACTTTCTGCCAGTTCGCGCGTAACTCGCGCTCCAGGCGCGACTTCAGCGCAGTTTGACAGAATTTCAACAGTTTTTCACTGTTTTTCGTTTCGCGATAACTTTTGATCCGGGAACCCGATTGAGGTGTTCCAAGATGCGTTGGAAAGCTTATTCAGAGGCCTAACTGAATATTCTATTTTTAAGGCAAAATGAACTGTTTTTGATATTGAAAATTATGTTGAAAAGTGTCGAGTTAGTATGCGAGAGCGAATGTGGACTTAATGTTTTTATCGAAAAGAAAGCGGACTATGAGTCCTATGTGATATTGTATAAATGACGCGGGATGATTGTTAAATCATCTAAACCGGTCTATGGTACGTTCTATTTATTGAACTATGTAATTGACGCGGGATGTTTATTAAGTATTCATCTAAACCGGTCTATGATTCTTGATATATATATATATATATTATATCTAGTCGAGGTGACGACCTCTATGAAATAGCATACTAGGTGAGGGAAGTCATGAGCCCTTGACCTAGGCCCCTATGTTGTTACTTTTGCCTTTAGACATTGTACACCTATTGGCTATGCGGGGTTCACCTAAGCTTGCGGTAGTTGGTGACGTGCTAAATACTAAAAAGATTATGTTTGTAATTCACATAGAATTACCAGTTTATGTTTGTAATTCATTAATCGAATTACCAATGAATAATAGCAATTCAATAACAGGATTGCCAGGTAAAGGTTTTATAAATGAACCGAGAGCGTGGTTAGGGGTCTCGGTAGAACTCACTGAGATTGTATCTCATTGTTTAAATGTTGTTGTTTTACAGAGAAACAGGGAAAGAGGAGATCCAAGAAGCACGAGTAGGTTGTACTTGGATGGTTGCCGAAGACTTAGCTGTTGTGCTTAGTTTGTGTTTTCCCTTGTATTCTGTGTATCACAATATTATGTATTTTCTTCCGCTATTTTGTATGATACTGAATGATGTAGTTGCTGAATATTTTGGTCTGAGACCATCTTATAGTCTTATGTGTATCAAGACTGTTTTGTTATTATTCAGTTGAACTACGTTGCAATATTCAGTATTTAGGCTGGAATTGTGTATCTCTGATGTGTTCTAATGTGCACTCGGGCATTTTTAGTCAATAAAAATATCGGGGTGTTACAGTTGGTATCAGAGCAGTTCGACCCAGTCGGACTTAGCTTAGGGTTGAGTCGATTCCTTGTTAGTCCTGGTTGTAATTACACTTGTGATGCTAAGAGACATTGAGCCTGATCAACTTAATACTTAGTGCATCATAAGCGGAATTATGGCAGGGTGATCAAGACGTAGTCCTCGACCAAGACCGGAGTCTCCAACCGGTGGATCCTCAGGAAATGCGTTATGACGGTGGAAGCTGTGTTAAAATGGGAACGACTGACATCAGTTGCAGAGATCAGAAGTTCAGTGGGTCTAGCTAGTTGTTATAGAAGATTTATCCAAGGGTCCTCAGAGTTAGTTCTTCCCCTTACTCGGTTAACTCGTAAGAGTCAACCGTTTATGTGGGATGCCTATTGTGAAAAATGTTTTCAAGAGTTGAAGTATCATCCAATAGAAGACCAGGTTGTAGCAGATGCGCTGAGTAGGAAATCCAGTCACATAGCAAGGTTAACAAGGCAAGAGATGGCATTGTTAGAGTCCTTAAATCTAAGTCGGGGTACGTCCATAAGTTTCCACTTTAGTGGCGAAGTGTTAGTTTGTTAACCTCTCCTTTGTGAAGGTTAACAATGAGATTGTAATAAGTGATTCCGTTTGGCAAGTCAAACGTGAATACGAATATGTAAGTGAGGTAACTGCTGACTGTTTTCACGTTGTGAATAACCATCAAAGGATTAATTGATGGATCTGCTTATAAGTGACAGAAATTTCCGAAGTGAAGCTTGGTGTGCTGTGTAATAATTTTGAAAAAAAAAATCGTTTTTGTGAAAACCCGCATGCTAAAGTTAATTTTGGGAACGAATTAAGAGACTAATAGAATATGATTGAGGAGGAAAATCCTAGGAGGATTACTTAGGTTGAGGGGAAGCTCTCAACGCTATTGACTAATTCGGAAAGGAGCTCTGAGTTCTGTTTGATAGTTGTTTGGAGAACAACTGAGGTGGTTTCATTACGTTCAATTTATTTGATGTCCCCGTGGTTTATTTCTACGTTTAAAATAAACGTTTCCGGTAAATCCTCATTTCATCTCCTTTTGAAAAGTATTATCTCGAAATCTTGGGGGCGAGTCAAGGAGTTTCACAAGTGACTTTTTCGTCACATTGTCGGTACATACGAGAACCGTTAAGGATATTAGAAGATTCGCGGAGAACGTGTTTATTCCCTTCGAAGAAATCGTGTTTGTTTTTACCTCTACCGTGGAGTACCAATTCGTGGATCTCATCTTCGACCTGTATCTCTATCAAGTGTCTTGTATTAAACCCTTTGATTTAGATTAATCAAAGTTGGGGAGCAAGCGAGGATAATAAGAATGAAGCTTCAGAAGTGTTTTCAAATACGGTGCCGAGCTTATGTAGGCGAAAGAAGAGTTTCTCGTGTCGATTCGTAGCAAGAGAGTTCAGACTATAATCTTAAAGGCGTTCTAGAGTAGTGGTCCAACATACTTGAGGATTGATGTGCCAACTTGGGAAGATTTTCTACTCTCATATTGTGAATTCAAGATTGTTTCCAGTAACTTAAGACTTTTTAGAGAATGTGGATTCTCGGTCAGTCAAATGAAAGACTTGACGAAATTTTGAGGACAAAATTCTTTTAAGTTGGGGAGAATGTAACATCCGCAAAATAATCCATAGAATTATTTGGGTGTTAACCCAATTAAACCAATTTAGTACTTGACGGGTAAATTTACTGAGTGCTAAAATTATTTATTGGTTGTTATCGGATCGTTAACCGGATAATACGGATCAAGCAAGTTTCGGAATCGAAATAGGAGAATTAGATCAATATGGTAATTGGACCGCGTTGCTAATTATATACTAAATATATATATATATATATATATGTGTATACGTGTGTATGGGTGAGAAAGAATTAGAAAGAATAAAAGAAAGAAAGAAAGGAGAAACAGAGGAAAAAGAAGAATGGAAAGGAGAAGAAAAGAGAGAGATGGCGTGAGGAAGAAGAGAAGAGGGAGGAAGGAGAATTCACCGAAACGACTTCCTTCCAACACGAAAAACGCTCAGCGTTACTTCCTCTTCGATTTGGTACCAACATCAACATCATCAACTCTCTCTCTCTCACTTTCCCATTTTCGAATTTTTAAGGAAATGGAGGTTTGTTGATGGTTCAAGCTCAAGGATGGCTTGGGATGGAGTTTGGCGCGAACCCAAGGATGATGGATCGTTGATTGGAAGCGAGTTGGGTGATTTGGGGATTGAAAATCAAATTGGGGTTTTTGGTGAATAGTGGTTTGAGATTGAAGAAGATGATGAATAGTGTCCATGGAGGATTTCGAGGAATTCGGCATTTCGGTCAAAAGCGGTTTCGTGATCGAGAGGGAAGCTTTGGAAGCGGATTGGGCGTCGCCGGAGCGGGGAGAGTTCGTGTGGCTACTCGGTGATTAGGCGAAGTCTCGGTGATTTTGAAGTCTCGGTGTCGGCACACGCTTCAAGGGTGAGTTCTACTCACGCTTAGGATTTTATGTTTCGAATTAATTAATTAACTGTTTTACTGCTTTCGCTGGACTGGAATATTATTTGGTAATCGAGTTTGAGAAATTTTGGGTTGAAAACCGATAATTGGAAAATATGTCATTTTTGATAAAATCCGTTTTGAATGAGTTTTTGATTGACTTGAATGATTGTGTGATTTTGATTGGAACTGTTTTTATGGTTGTCAAATCTGTTTTTAATCGGAACAAGAATCGGAATTGAGCGGAATCGCGGTTTTCGTGCGAAATCGTCAAAATCTGTCTTAACAGACCCCCGTTCTGCCTGTTCGCGCCTCACCTGCGCTCCAGGCGCGACTTCAGCGCAATTGGGCAGAACTTTCTGCCAGTTCGCGCGTAACTCGCGCTCCAGGCGCGACTTCAGCGCAGTTTGACAGAATTTCAACAGTTTTTCACTGTTTTTCGTTTCGCGATAACTTTTGATCCGGGAACCCGATTGAGGTGTTCCAAGATGCGTTGGAAAGCTTATTCAGAGGCCTAACTGAATATTCTATTTTTAAGGCAAAATGAACTGTTTTTGATATTGAAAATTATGTTGAAAAGTGTCGAGTTAGTATGCGAGAGCGAATGTGGACTTAATGTTTTTATCGAAAAGAAAGCGGACTATGAGTCCTATGTGATATTGTATAAATGACGCGGGATGATTGTTAAATCATCTAAACCGGTCTATGGTACGTTCTATTTATTGAACTATGTAATTGACGCGGGATGTTTATTAAGTATTCATCTAAACCGGTCTATGATTCTTGATATATATATATATATATTATATCTAGTCGAGGTGACGACCTCTATGAAATAGCATACTAGGTGAGGGAAGTCATGAGCCCTTGACCTAGGCCCCTATGTTGTTACTTTTGCCTTTAGACATTGTACACCTATTGGCTATGCGGGGTTCACCTAAGCTTGCGGTAGTTGGTGACGTGCTAAATACTAAAAAGATTATGTTTGTAATTCACATAGAATTACCAGTTTATGTTTGTAATTCATTAATCGAATTACCAATGAATAATAGCAATTCAATAACAGGATTGCCAGGTAAAGGTTTTATAAATGAACCGAGAGCGTGGTTAGGGGTCTCGGTAGAACTCACTGAGATTGTATCTCATTGTTTAAATGTTGTTGTTTTACAGAGAAACAGGGAAAGAGGAGATCCAAGAAGCACGAGTAGGTTGTACTTGGATGGTTGCCGAAGACTTAGCTGTTGTGCTTAGTTTGTGTTTTCCCTTGTATTCTGTGTATCACAATATTATGTATTTTCTTCCGCTATTTTGTATGATACTGAATGATGTAGTTGCTGAATATTTTGGTCTGAGACCATCTTATAGTCTTATGTGTATCAAGACTGTTTTGTTATTATTCAGTTGAACTACGTTGCAATATTCAGTATTTAGGCTGGAATTGTGTATCTCTGATGTGTTCTAATGTGCACTCGGGCATTTTTAGTCAATAAAAATATCGGGGTGTTACAGTTGGTATCAGAGCAGTTCGACCCAGTCGGACTTAGCTTAGGGTTGAGTCGATTCCTTGTTAGTCCTGGTTGTAATTACACTTGTGATGCTAAGAGACATTGAGCCTGATCAACTTAATACTTAGTGCATCATAAGCGGAATTATGGCAGGGTGATCAAGACGTAGTCCTCGACCAAGACCGGAGTCTCCAACCGGTGGATCCTCAGGAAATGCGTTATGACGGTGGAAGCTGTGTTAAAATGGGAACGACTGACATCAGTTGCAGAGATCAGAAGTTCAGTGGGTCTAGCTAGTTGTTATAGAAGATTTATCCAAGGGTCCTCAGAGTTAGTTCTTCCCCTTACTCGGTTAACTCGTAAGAGTCAACCGTTTATGTGGGATGCCTATTGTGAAAAATGTTTTCAAGAGTTGAAGTATCATCCAATAGAAGACCAGGTTGTAGCAGATGCGCTGAGTAGGAAATCCAGTCACATAGCAAGGTTAACAAGGCAAGAGATGGCATTGTTAGAGTCCTTAAATCTAAGTCGGGGTACGTCCATAAGTTTCCACTTTAGTGGCGAAGTGTTAGTTTGTTAACCTCTCCTTTGTGAAGGTTAACAATGAGATTGTAATAAGTGATTCCGTTTGGCAAGTCAAACGTGAATACGAATATGTAAGTGAGGTAACTGCTGACTGTTTTCACGTTGTGAATAACCATCAAAGGATTAATTGATGGATCTGCTTATAAGTGACAGAAATTTCCGAAGTGAAGCTTGGCGTGCTGTGTAATAATTTTGAAAAAAAAAAATCGTTTTTGTGAAAACCCGCATGCTAAAGTTAATTTTGGGAACGAATTAAGAGACTAATAGAATATGATTGAGGAGGAAAATCCTAGGAGGATTACTTAGGTTGAGGGGAAGCTCTCAACGCTATTGACTAATTCGGAAAGGAGCTCTGAGTTCTGTTTGATAGTTGTTTGGAGAACAACTGAGGTGGTTTCATTACGTTCAATTTATTTGATGTCCCCGTGGTTTATTTCTACGTTTAAAATAAACGTTTCCGGTAAATCCTCATTTCATCTCCTTTTGAAAAGTATTATCTCGAAATCTTGGGGGCGAGTCAAGGAGTTTCACAAGTGACTTTTTCGTCACATTGTCGGTACATACGAGAACCGTTAAGGATATTAGAAGATTCGCGGAGAACGTGTTTATTCCCTTCGAAGAAATCGTGTTTGTTTTTACCTCTACCGTGGAGTACCAATTCGTGGATCTCATCTTCGACCTGTATCTCTATCAAGTGTCTTGTATTAAACCCTTTGATTTAGATTAATCAAAGTTGGGGAGCAAGCGAGGATAATAAGAATGAAGCTTCAGAAGTGTTTTCAAATACGGTGCCGAGCTTATGTAGGCGAAAGAAGAGTTTCTCGTGTCGATTCGTAGCAAGAGAGTTCAGACTATAATCTTAAAGGCGTTCTAGAGTAGTGGTCCAACATACTTGAGGATTGATGTGCCAACTTGGGAAGATTTTCTACTCTCATATTGTGAATTCAAGATTGTTTCCAGTAACTTAAGACTTTTTAGAGAATGTGGATTCTCGGTCAGTCAAATGAAAGACTTGACGAAATTTTGAGGACAAAATTCTTTTAAGTTGGGGAGAATGTAACATCCGCAAAATAATCCATAGAATTATTTGGGTGTTAACCCAATTAAACCAATTTAGTACTTGACGGGTAAATTTACTGAGTGCTAAAATTATTTATTGGTTGTTATCGGATCGTTAACCGGATAATACGGATCAAGCAAGTTTCGGAATCGAAATAGGAGAATTAGATCAATATGGTAATTGGACCGCGTTGCTAATTATATACTAAATATATATATATATATATATGTGTATACGTGTGTATGGGTGAGAAAGAATTAGAAAGAATAAAAGAAAGAAAGAAAGGAGAAACAGAGGAAAAAGAAGAATGGAAAGGAGAAGAAAAGAGAGAGATGGCGTGAGGAAGAAGAGAAGAGGGAGGAAGGAGAATTCACCGAAACGACTTCCTTCCAACACGAAAAACGCTCAGCGTTACTTCCTCTTCGATTTGGTACCAACATCAACATCATCAACTCTCTCTCTCTCACTTTCCCATTTTCGAATTTTTAAGGAAATGGAGGTTTGTTGATGGTTCAAGCTCAAGGATGGCTTGGGATGGAGTTTGGCGCGAACCCAAGGATGATGGATCGTTGATTGGAAGCGAGTTGGGTGATTTGGGGATTGAAAATCAAATTGGGGTTTTTGGTGAATAGTGGTTTGAGATTGAAGAAGATGATGAATAGTGTCCATGGAGGATTTCGAGGAATTCGGCATTTCGGTCAAAAGCGGTTTCGTGATCGAGAGGGAAGCTTTGGAAGCGGATTGGGCGTCGCCGGAGCGGGGAGAGTTCGTGTGGCTACTCGGTGATTAGGCGAAGTCTCGGTGATTTTGAAGTCTCGGTGTCGGCACACGCTTCAAGGGTGAGTTCTACTCACGCTTAGGATTTTATGTTTCGAATTAATTAATTAACTGTTTTACTGCTTTCGCTGGACTGGAATATTATTTGGTAATCGAGTTTGAGAAATTTTGGGTTGAAAACCGATAATTGGAAAATATGTCATTTTTGATAAAATCCGTTTTGAATGAGTTTTTGATTGACTTGAATGATTGTGTGATTTTGATTGGAACTGTTTTTATGGTTGTCAAATCTGTTTTTAATCGGAACAAGAATCGGAATTGAGCGGAATCGCGGTTTTCGTGCGAAATCGTCAAAATCTGTCTTAACAGACCCCCGTTCTGCCTGTTCGCGCCTCACCTGCGCTCCAGGCGCGACTTCAGCGCAATTGGGCAGAACTTTCTGCCAGTTCGCGCGTAACTCGCGCTCCAGGCGCGACTTCAGCGCAGTTTGACAGAATTTCAACAGTTTTTCACTGTTTTTCGTTTCGCGATAACTTTTGATCCGGGAACCCGATTGAGGTGTTCCAAGATGCGTTGGAAAGCTTATTCAGAGGCCTAACTGAATATTCTATTTTTAAGGCAAAATGAACTGTTTTTGATATTGAAAATTATGTTGAAAAGTGTCGAGTTAGTATGCGAGAGCGAATGTGGACTTAATGTTTTTATCGAAAAGAAAGCGGACTATGAGTCCTATGTGATATTGTATAAATGACGCGGGATGATTGTTAAATCATCTAAACCGGTCTATGGTACGTTCTATTTATTGAACTATGTAATTGACGCGGGATGTTTATTAAGTATTCATCTAAACCGGTCTATGATTCTTGATATATATATATATATTATATCTAGTCGAGGTGACGACCTCTATGAAATAGCATACTAGGTGAGGGAAGTCATGAGCCCTTGACCTAGGCCCCTATGTTGTTACTTTTGCCTTTAGACATTGTACACCTATTGGCTATGCGGGGTTCACCTAAGCTTGCGGTAGTTGGTGACGTGCTAAATACTAAAAAGATTATGTTTGTAATTCACATAGAATTACCAGTTTATGTTTGTAATTCATTAATCGAATTACCAATGAATAATAGCAATTCAATAACAGGATTGCCAGGTAAAGGTTTTATAAATGAACCGAGAGCGTGGTTAGGGGTCTCGGTAGAACTCACTGAGATTGTATCTCATTGTTTAAATGTTGTTGTTTTACAGAGAAACAGGGAAAGAGGAGATCCAAGAAGCACGAGTAGGTTGTACTTGGATGGTTGCCGAAGACTTAGCTGTTGTGCTTAGTTTGTGTTTTCCCTTGTATTCTGTGTATCACAATATTATGTATTTTCTTCCGCTATTTTGTATGATACTGAATGATGTAGTTGCTGAATATTTTGGTCTGAGACCATCTTATAGTCTTATGTGTATCAAGACTGTTTTGTTATTATTCAGTTGAACTACGTTGCAATATTCAGTATTTAGGCTGGAATTGTGTATCTCTGATGTGTTCTAATGTGCACTCGGGCATTTTTAGTCAATAAAAATATCGGGGTGTTACAGGTAGTAGTCCCATCCTTTGAGATGTATTTTGTACTTTCTCTCTGGTTAATCCTTTCGTCAAATGATCAGCTAAGTTCTGATCAATGCGTACATGATCCACTCTCCCAACGTTTTTTGAGAGACACTCTCTAACAGTGTTGTGCTTACGACGTATTTGTCGTATTTCACCGTTGTAATAACGATTCTCTATTTTTGCAATAGCCATGGTACTATCGCAGTGGATCAACACAGTTGGCATCGGTTTTTCCCATTAAGGAATCTCTGCTAGTAAGCATCTCAGCTAGCTAGCTTCTTCACTAGTTGTTGCCAATGCTATCATTTCAGACTCTATAGTGGACTGTGTAACACCTTAAATTCACAACTAGGTGAACCAAAAGTATTAACATAATCATAAACAATCAGAGTATAACCTGCTCATAATAATGGACCAAATAAAAACTAAAGCGGACTAAAACCACTTACATAACTTTGAGATAAAAATTTCTCAATTACACTTCCAAAATAAGTACTCAAAAAGTACATATTCGATAAGATAAACATGACTATGGTCCATCTACAAGACAAGGTTATTAAATACTACGGAACATTGATATAATTCAAGGATTTAAAAATTAATGATACATCACTACGCCAGAATTGTCGAAATTAGTCGCACACATAAGCAGCGCTTGCCATAAAAGCGCTACTCAATCTGCAAAAAATTTAACAATGGGCAGCGCTTGGTTGGGAGCGCTACTCATTCATGTACGGGCTAAATCAATTGGCAGCGCTTTATGGGGTGAGCGCTGCCCATTGATGAGAGGTGCTGAGTGATGCACAGCGCTTGGGGTGAGCGCTGCCTATTGCTGATTCTCGCTATACGAATAAGCAGCGCTTTTTGGATGGAGCGCTGCCAATTGGAGAAACGCGCTGACTAATGAACAGCGCTTTGGGCTGAGCGCTGCCCATTCCTTAACTCGCTATACGAATAAGCAGCGCTTTTCTGTTGGAGCGCTGCCTATTCCTTTAAGTTTATTTTGTTTAATTTCGCGTCTTCCTCCCTCTCACTCTCACTGTCTCTTCCAGCGCCTATACTCACGTTCTCACTCTCACTCTCACTCTCACTCTCTCACTCACGTCCCTATCCCTCTCACTCTCACACTCCATTTACATTTTTGTTCCCTCTCACTCTCATTTTCGTTCCCTCACACTTTCTTCCCTCTCTCATTTTCGTTGCCCACTACCTCTCACTCTCACCATTTTTTTTGTTGGGTCCGTACGGAGCTTTTCCATTTTCGTTGGGTTCGTGAAGCTTGCATTTTCGTTCCACTTTCACCAAAGGTAATATATATATCATTGCATTTTGTTCTAGTTATTTTAATGGCATATTGGAACCTTAGGTTAGATGATTCATTGTTTATGCTTGTTGAAATGTGTAGGTGTAGTATTTGTTGAAATGTCCAAATGAAATGTAGGTGTAGTATTTGTTGAAATGTCCAAATGAAATGCTTGTTAATTTAATGTTGCTCTAGGTTAAGGGATTCTTGTGTTGTATTTATAAATTTGAAAAATTTAGGATTGATGTTGATGATTTGTTGTATAATGCGAATTTAATGGCATTGCATTTTGTTCTAGTTCTTTTAATGGCAATGGAACCTTAGGTTAGATGATTCAATTTTGATGCTTGTTGATTGGTTCTTTGAAAGTAGGTGTAGGTGTAGTGTTTCTAAACTTAAGGGGAAATGTAGGTGTAGTATTTGTTGAAATGTCCAAATAAATGCTTGTTAATTTAATGTTGCTCTAGGTTAATGGATTCTTTTGTTGTATTTATAAAATTGAAAAATTTAGGATTGATGTTGATGATTTGTTGTTTAATGCGAATTTAATGCGAATTGTTTGTTAGGTTTTGCGAGTTTGGTTTGCCGGAGCTTCGCGTTCATTGTTCGAGTTCGTCCTGGTTCGAGTGTTCGTTCTAGTTCATTCGAGTTCATTGTTGCTTCCACGTGTTCAGGTACTTTTGTTGTTTTCTTATATTTATTATATGAAGAATGACATTATGGAAGACATTAAAGTCATTGATTTTTTTAGCTGAAAATAGTTGAATGTCTTAGCTTCAAAAAAATTGTTCGTTGTGTGTTTTTCACCTGTAATAGGTTTAAGTTCTCTTATCAGGATTTTATTATAAATATTGGGAAATTATGGATAGAAAGTGGATGTCTGCCAATCGTCTGTCCAAGGAATATGTCGCTGGAGTGGATTATTTTGTGAACTGTGCTGTTAAACGTTTAGGGACTTCTAGTGATATCAAATGTCCTTGTTTAAGTTGTTGTTATGTAAAATCGGTTAATGCAGAGGAGTTGGCAGGACATTTAAAGGGTTACGGAATTGATCAAAGTTATACTTGTTGGACAATGCATGGTGAGGAAAGAGGTGAATCTTCAAATATGGGTAATAATACCGAGAGATGTGCGCCGGTTAACACTGAAAGACCTACATTGGATGGGGACGAATTTGAAGAGATGGCAAAGGCTGTTGAAGATGATCTTAATGACTGTCCTCAAATGTTTGAGAAGTTGATAACGGATGCGGAGACACCGTTGTATTCGGGTTGTACTGAATTCACAAAATTATTGGCTGTGATAAAGTTGTATAACTTGAAAACTTGCCACGGATGGACGGATAAGAGCTTTACGGAATTACTCGCACTATTGAAAGAAATGTTGCCGAAGGATAATGTGCTCCCTTCTCGGACGTATGATGCAAAACAAATGTTAGGGTCCATTGGCTTGAACTATGAGAAGATACACGCTTGTCCCAATGATTGCATTTTATTTCGGAATGAACATGCATTGTTAAAGTTGTGTCCTAAATGTAACGCATCGTGGTATAAAAAGAAAGAATCTGCTCCAGAAAAGGTGTTGTGGTATTTTCCCATAATTCCTCGATTTAGGCGCATGTACCGTAGTTCAGAAGATGCAAAACACTTGACATGGCATGAGGATGAAAGGATTAAAGATGGCATGCTACGACACCCGGCAGATTCTCCGCAGTGGAAAAAAATTGATATTGATTTTCCTGATTTCGGGTTGGATTCAAGAAACCTACGACTTGCATTGTCTGCTGATGGATTTAACCCGCACGGTATTCAGAGTAGCTCCCATAGTACTTGGCCCGTGATTTTGGCGATCTATAACTTACCTCCATGGCTTTGCATGAAACGCAAATATATGATGTTGTCATTGTTAATTTCTGGGCCCAACCAACCAGGAAATGATATTGATGTATACTTGGCTCCTTTAATTGAAGACTTGAAGTTAATGTGGGAGACTGGAGTAGAGGTGTATGATGGGTTCAGAGAAGAAAGTTTCACCCTGAAGGCTATGATTTTTGGCACAATTAATGACTTTCCAGCTTATGGAAATCTATCTGGGTATAGTAACAAAGGTCAGTGTGCATGCCCTATATGTGAAGATAACACTGATTGGATGTAGTTGAAACATGGTAAGAAGAATATCTACCCTGGTCATCGTAGATTTTTGCCATCTACTCATCAGTATCGACTGTTGAAAAAGGCATTCAATGGGAATACCGAAACCCGTAAAGCTTCCATGCCTTTGACGGGCGAACAACTATTTGAAAAAGTGAAAGATTTGAACATTAAATTTGGGAAGCCTTTTGCCGGAGAGCTTGCCAAACGGGGGTGGAAGAAAAAGTCGATTTTCTTTGAGTTGCCATACTGGAAGTCATTATATGTAAGGCACTTCATTGATGTGATGCATGTTGAAAAAAATGTTTTTGAAAGTGTCATTGGTACTTTACTCAATATACCAGGAAAGACTAAAGAGACCATCAACTCGAGGTTGGACTTGCTTAGTTTGGGGTTGAGACCAGAATTGGGTCCGATAAAGAAGGGTACACGTACATATCTACCTCCGGCAGCTCATACTCTATCTAAAAAGGAGAAGACCGTGTTTTGTAAGTTTCTTCATGGAGTTAAAGTTCCAGAGGGGTACTCTTCAAATGTTACGAATCTTGTATCGATGAAAGACCTCAAGTTAAAGTCTTTAAAGTCCCATGATTGTCATGTTCTAATGGAGAATTTGCTACCCATTGGTATACGATCCATTTTGCCTAAGAAAGTGCGCCAGACCCTAACCAAACTTTGTTTCTTTTTTAAGGCGATTTGTAGTAGGGTGATTGACCCTGGAAAGCTGCCATCATTGCAAAGAGAAATTACCGTCACTTTGTGTGAGCTTGAGATGTATTTCCCACCTTCGTTTTTTGACATAATGATTCATCTAATAGTTCATCTGATTAGAGAGACACAATTGTGTGGCCCATGTTACATGAGATGGATGTATCCGTTTGAGCGTTACATGAAGATATTAAAAGGATATGTTAAAAACCGATCACGACCCGAGGGGTGTATTGTTGAGCGCTACATAGTTGAAGAAGCTATTGAGTTCTGCACCGGCTATCTATCTAGTCTTGAATATTCCGTGGGACTGCCAAGGTCTCGTCACTTAGGAAGCATTAGTAAAGGGATGTCAGGAACTAAAATAGTTATGGTATCAAGGAAAGAACTAGATCAAGCACACTTATATGTTTTGCACAATGATAGTGAGGTTGATTCATATGTTGCCAAGCACATGGACATACTTAAGAGTGATCACCCATATAAGGGTCAAGTTTGGTTAACAAAAGAACACAATCGGAGTTTCATAGTGTGGCTAAAAGAGCACATTGATTTCGAGTTTGCTATGAATCCTACCTCGATTTCAGAAAGATTGAGATGGTTAGCAAAAGGTCCAAATATATCTGTTTTCTCTTACACCAGCTATCTAATGAACGGGTACACGTTCTATACAAAAAACCATGATGATCAGAGTACAATGCAAAATAGTGGGGTGACTCTTGTAGCTCAAGCTATGCATACATCAAGTGCCAAAGACAGAAATCCCATATACGCGAATATGTCATACTTCGGGGTCATTGAACACATATGGGAGTTGGATTACAACATGTTTCTGGAGCCTGTGTTCCAATGTAAGTGGGTTGACAATAATAATGGTTTACAGATTGATGAGTCGGGGTTCATGCGAGTGAATTTCAACAAGTTAGGATATAAAGATGAGCCTTTTATTTTGGCATCCCAAGCTCAACAAGTGTTTTATATATGTCACGGATCCCGTTGATATCAATTGGTCCATTGTTTTATTGACAAATAAAAAATTGGTGACTGACATTTATGATCAATCAACCGATGATGATGGTATTGAGGACGACCCTTTCTTCGGGACATCACTACCAATAGTAGGGGAAAGAGAGGATGTTGTGTATGTTAGAAAGGATCATAGTGATGGAATTACGATTCGTCAAAAACAAAGTACCAAGAAGCGAATTGCAAATAAAATTATCTCCAAGAAAAGGAAAAGGTAACAATAACAATGATTATTTATTTTTTTACATAGTTTTCTTACATCAATAAATATAACAATAACAATGATTATTCATCTTCTTGACTAGTTATTTACATAGTTTTCATCTTCTTGACTGGTTATTTATTTTTCTTGACTGGTTATTTATTTTATTGCAGGTCAGATGGAAGATTCACTAGTGGAAAAAAGGCATTTTATATCAGTAATTCATATCGGTTAAAAACGAGTCGATGTTAAAAATGACGCGGTGGCAGTTTTGTAATTATTTTTACATTATTTACATCAGTTGCCTGTCAAACCGATATAAAAAATGCTAATTTACATCTTTCATATCGGGTCCATGCTATACCCGTTATTAAAAACGCTTATATTTCCCAAATTCTTTTCGCGTACTCCATTCCCTCTCGCTCTAGAAACAAAAGCAACGCGACAACAACCCTCACCCTGCAACAACCCTTTCGTGAAACCATCATCAAACTCGCTGCAACCCTATCATCAAACTAAACCCTCTCACTGCAACTACCGCGAGACCACCTGCAACCACAAACTCACGCCATCGTCGTCGCTAAGAGCATTCACGCCGCCGCTGTGAATAGCTTGTTTACGTCGTTCGTGAAACCATCATCAAACTCGCTGCAACCCTATCATCAAACTAAACCCTCTCGCTGCAACTACGGCGAGACCACCTGCAACCACAAACTCACGCCATCGTCGTCGCTAAGAGCATTCACGCCGCCGCTGTGAATAGCTTGTTTACGTCGTGGATTTGTGTTTACGCCTATCACTAGGTAGACTCTTGTTCCCTTTTCTGATTTTTCACAACTTTTGAGTTACACAATTCTTATGTTCTTTGCTATTTTACTGGATTTGTTAATTTTAGGTTTACACGATTGGGATTTGTGGATTTTAGGGTTACACGATTGGGATTTCTGGCCTTTTTTGGGGGTTTGTTGTTACTGTATTTGTATTTGTTTTTTATATCATAAATGCGACCTCTTAAATAACAGATCTATTTTAAAATTTCTTTTGCAAGTTTGTAAGATTTGGTTTTTCATAATTTGTGGTTCAAGGCTCGTTGGTTTATCTTTTATATTGACTTCATCGGAGATTTTTTTCTGTTTGTTTATAGGTTTGGTTGAAATTGATCCAGAAGGTGCACTTTCTGGTTTTACTGAGGTACTACATATGGAACAAGATAAGGCAGAATGGTAAGAACTCTTTTCTCTAATGCTACATTATAAAAGAAAAGAAGATATGGATGTTGAAGTTAACGAACTTAAACGGTAATATGATTTTGTGCTTTTGTTGAGGCCTCTTGTTGAGTTCTGTATCATTATTGACTCCACGATCTGTTTTTCTTACGTTTCTTTCCATTATATTTTTTAAAAGACAAAAATATTTCTCTTTCTTTTAAATTTGATGAAACGAAATTTCAGATACAATATTTCTAATATGTTTGTTTACATGCACCCTTCCCTTGTTTCTTATTCTTATTCTTATACATGGTACTGCACAGGGCAATTTATTGTCTTAGAACCTTTCCAAGCTCCTCTAAATTGAATTTGTCTTGAAACCTGAAAGTTACTACTTGCTAATGTGTATAATTATATTAACTGATGAATTTTTATTGTGATCATGATGCAGGGTTGTGATGTATCAGTGTTTCTAGATAGTAGTGGAACCATAATTAGTGAAAGGTGGTCAAATCCTAATCGTAGTTCAGCTAGAGGATTTGAAGCTATTGATGAGATTAAATCTGCACTAGAGAAAGCATGTCTTCAGATAGTGTCTTGTTCTGATATTTTGGCTCTTGCAGCTAGAGATTAACTGTTCTTGTAAATATTTCCTCTTCTTTAGCACTTTATTACACTTCTTTTACTTTTATGACTATCATAACTTACTAATGTGTTACTACTTGCTAATGTGTATAATTATATTAACTGATGAATTTTTATTGTGATCATGATGCAAGGTTGTGATGTATTAGTGTTTCTAGATAGTAGTGGAACCATAATTAGTGAAAAGTGGTCAAATCCTAACCGTAGTTCAGCTAGAGGATTTGAAGCTATTGATGAGATTAAATCTGCACTAGAGAAAGCATGTCCTCAGATAATGTCTTGTGCTGATATTTTGGCTCTTGCAGCTAGAGATTAACTGTTCTTGTAAATATTTTCCTCTTCTTTAGCACTTTATTACACTTCTTTTACTTTTATGACTATCATAACTTATTTATCAGGTCTGATTTTCTTTCTCTGCAGACTGGTGGACCAAGCTGGGATGTACCTTTGGGAAGAAGGGATTCTCTATGTGCAAGCATCAGTGGCTCAAATAACGACATTCCTGTCCCCAACAACACATTCCAGACCATTCTAACTAAATTCAAGCTCAAGTGGCTTAACAAGCTTACTAGAGTTCCTGTGTATGTGAGAATTCAAGCTCAAGGGGCTATCACTGATGCCCCTTGAATTGAAATTTTGTGACTGTTTTTGAGCTTCATCAACACTTTAATACTTGAGGTATATTTCCTTGTATTTACTTAAACTTGATCGTAGTTTCTAGACCTCCAAGAAAGATCTCTAGGTGCATTCCAGTTTACTTGCTGACAGCTATTTTACTCCTCATAACAATTTAAAAGCTTGCTGCTAACATTATTCAACTTCAAAGATGTATCTCTTTAATCTGCAATCTTTATCATTCTTCTATTCTTTATCATTCAATATGAGTATTTGAAACATTTTCATTCTTCTATTCTTTATCATTCAATATTGGAGCAAGATTCTTCAGCAAAGCCTAAACAAACATAGTGCTTCACAACAAACATGTGACTTTGTAGGCCAGGTTACTCTTACTCTACCATGCAATTGGTCTATATGACTATTATTTAAGCATATGGTATATATGATTTTAGATGTCTTCATCTTCAGTTCCGAAATTAGAAGTCTTGGATATTTCACTCTGGAAATAACAATATACATGTACTGATATAAGCGTGGGCGTCAGATGGAAAAGGAGCCATTCTGCATTTCTTTTTAATGAATTGGATTGATTTTACATTGTGCTGCTGTAAATATTGCTGGAATTACTGAAATGATACTATGGTGTTCGATCCTTTGAAGCTAATTGGGAAATGCCTTTTGTTCTTTGTTGTTTTTTGTTTGAAGGATAGTATGATTTTTATTTGGTGGTTAACAATAACTTTTGATTCCTAGTTCCTAATTTTATTGTATTTTGACAGTAACTTTGGCAATCAAGAACCTTTTTTCTGTCATCAAAGTTCAATAACATTCAAGGAAGATTGGAGAGCATGACTTCATATGGTGAATCAGGTGAAGTGGAGCTTCAATTGCATTAGATTGACATTCCTGGTTCAATGGGTCTGTAGGTTATAAAATGAATAGTCCTTCTTAGCATATTGTAAAGCAACTAGCACCTTATGTTTGAATGTGTTTTCGTTTTCAAGATGTTGAAATGTCTATTTTCTACTGGTTTGTTACTGATTGTATTGCAAATTGCAATAACTAGTAGTGAGTGAAAAGAATTGGAATTGTTGTTTCCCTTATCATAATTTAGGCTTTGAATGCATTATTCTTGTTTGTCTAATTAGGTTAGGATAATATTAAGACATAGTTTTTGCTCATGGAAAAATAATAATTGATCATAGAATGTTGCATTATGAAGATTTTCTCCATAAGAGAAAAGGTGACCAAGAATTTTTTTTTATTTAAAAAAGTTAGTTTTGACATCGGTTCCCATCAGGACCTGATGCGAAAAGTACTTTTCGCATCAGGTGGTTCTGAAAATCCGATGCCAAAAAGGTGCTAAAATCTAATTAAAAGGGACTTTTGGCATCGGGTGGTAATACAACCGATGCAAAAAATACTTTTCGCATCAGGTCCGTACCTGATGTAAAAGGTGCGTACTTTTAACATCACCTGAATCTGTAACGGACACGGAACCGATGCGAAAAGTCATTTTTAACCGATGCGAAAAGCCTAAATTGTAGTAGTGATTATAATGATCATGGTAGTGGGCATGATGACAGCGGTCATGAGAGTGATGTTGGAGACTATATCAGGAAGCATGGTCCCCGTGGAATGACTGTCAAAAAAGATATCATCGGTCGGATAAATAAAGGAAAAGGACCCTTATCAGTAAGTTACTAATTAACTTAATTCAATACTTAGTTTTAATTGTTTGATAATTAATTAACTAATGACATAATGCAGGTCGAGTGGAATGTTAAGGGTCAGCCAATTGGAAGAAATGGCACACAGTTGATTACCTTCGTTGGTAGTAAGGTAAAACAAATGATACCAATTACAATCACTAATTGGAATGACAAAAAAAATGCCATTTTGTGGAAACAAAAAGAGGAGTTCTGGTTAACAATACAGGTATATAATTTTATATCTCTTTAGTTATCTTATTTAATAATTTTGTAACCATATATATTTATATCATTTTCATTGAATATGTGTAAGCAGAAATTTTTTGACGTGGACGAGACTCGAAAAATCTGGTTAATGAAGGAAGCGGGAAAGTTACATCGGAATTTCAGGACTAGTCTAACAAATAAATATCTCAGAGATCATAGTGGAAACATCAGATGGGAGCCTCCACCACTATATAGTGGATTTATTACAAAGGAGGATTGGGGTATATTTGTTAGAAAACGCACTGAAGATCCAGAATTCTTGGTTAGTACTATAATCTATTAAGTTATAACTTAAAATATATTTGACAATTATATATTATGCATTAATGTATACTTATCTCTCTAAATAGAAAACAAGCCAACAGAATCGAGGGAGAGCTTCATGTTGCGAGTACCCGTATAGAGGCGGTGCTAGTGGATATCAAATTATTGAAGAAAGATTGGTAAGACACAATAAACTTGATTTCTTTTTGTTTAATGAATCTTTTGATTTATAATGTCTTAACATTTGGTAAATTTAAATATAGTTGGAGGAGAGTGGGAAAGATCGTCATAAAGAAAGTATTGAGCGGCATGTTTTGTGGGTAGAGGCCCGACAAAACAAGGATGGGGAGATTGTGGATCCCAAAACTAAGGAGGTGACCCATAGAATTGTAAGTATTTCAAAAACTTTTAAAATTTTTATGATCTTTGTAATGTATAATAATTTTATTATACTTTTTTTTGTGAATTACGAAACCATATCACAGTCTGTGTCACAGGGAGAGATCACAGATTGCTCTGAAAAGGAAATTCTTTCTCGTGCCTTGGAAAGGGGAGAATACTCGGGCCGTACAAGGGGTTGTGGATTTGGCGTTAATCCAACCCACTACCTTGGACCAAAAAAGCAAACTCATGGTGAGCATGATTGTCAACAAAGTAGAGAGTTGCGAGTATTGTATGAAGGTCTAAGGGCTGAACTTAGTGATTTCAAACTGCAATATGCGAAGGTTTCAGCGCCTGCGGTACCATCATCCCCTGCCACAAATAGCGCACGAGATAGTTGCACAATTCCGTCAACTAAGGTATTAATTGTTTTTTTTACAATAAATAATGAATTAATTTTTAAACTCTCTTTCTTATTACATCAAATAATGTCTTTATTATTTTTTGTTTATAATTGATTTAGGACAACAATGAGTGGGAGTGTGAATTGTATATCTCAAACCCACATCAAATGGTTGCAATAGGCTTCATATGTAACCAATTGGGTCCATTGATGCACAATTTACCCCTACCTCCAGATCATCTTAGAGTCAGAGTTGACTGTGCGATTGTGGGGAATGCACAATTGCCTGTTCCAAATGTCAGTATAGATTTACTGAATGTGGATAATGCAGTTGGTACCTTTGTGGAATGGCCAACACACCTTGTGGTAAGTGACAATATACTTGTAACTAATTATTATTTTTTGTCATATATTGTGTGCTAACTGAGTAATTATTTTTTTTAATATATAGGTACGCAAAAATGCAAAATCTAAAAGCATAAGTGTTGGCAAGGCAAAATCTATTGGCAAGAAAGTGTCTCGGTCCGGCCCTTCTACACAAAATTCTCAGCCCGCCCCTCCTCCAAAAGTGCCAGCCCACCCCTCCTCCAAAAGTGACTCAGCCCTCTCCTTCTCTAATTGTGTCTCAGTCTCAGCCCTCGGCCTCTTCAATTAATGATTACAAGATTATTGGTTATGCTGAAATGCACGCGGAATTCAGGATGGATGAGGCAATCCCGCTTGAATTAGAGATGGATGACCAAATTTTTGGGACTTTAGGTCAAACACTGTCGATCAGACGTGAGGATATCAGTGATGTATGTAAAATGAACTGGGCAACCAGTACTGCTATTAGAGCATATGTCAGGTACGTATGTAATTGATTATTTGACATCATTGAATTTTTTTTATTAAATCGTTAATTTAATTTGTATATATCTCTAATTATAGGTACTTGTACGAGGACATTTTGGTCCCTTCGGAACAGACACTGAGATTTGTGTTCATGTGTCCGGATAATACACACCTGCATGATGTGTCCCAGAAGCTGCGTAATTATGAGATGCTTGTGGAACAAAACAAGACAGAGGTTAAAAATTATATCACTCGACGCTTCTGGGAAGTTCAAAGTAAAAGCGATGATTACATGTTTTTGGCACCGTGTCTCTTTCGGTGAGAGATTTAATCCATTCTTATATAACATGCATTTTTTAAATACTAGTCAATTACTTATTCAAAATCTTATTTTTGTAGGGAACATTGGATTCTGTTAGCAATAAATCCGGGGAGAGATACGGTGTACTTCATTGATCCATTGCATGGTCATTTCAACAACTACCCCGAGTTGATCGAGTTATATAATAGGTGTGTGTATTTCGATCCCTCTACATATTTCTTTGTTTTACTTATATACGTATATATGTATTTCGAATAATATAGTTATATGTCATTGTGTTCAGTTGTTTGAAAACATATTGGGGAGTGGAACAATCAAAGACCAAATGGATACCGATAGTTGTAAGTTTTTAATCAATGTTCTTATATATTTAATTACATTATTTTGTGAAAAAATGTATTAAATTAAATTTAACATCTAACTAATGTTTTGTTTTGTAGTGTCCAAAACAACCCAATAGCAATGATTGTGAGTATTATGTAATGAAATTTTTGAAGGAAATTATTACCCACAACCAAACGATTATTCCCCGACAGGTATCTAGAATTCTTTTTGATTTTGATATAATAATAGTTAATTCCATTTAACCATTTCAATTCTAATTTTATTTATTTATATAATTTCAGTATTTTCCTGATTGTCGGGTGAAGACATACTCTGAGGAACAGCTAGTTGAGCTTAGAGGAGAGTGGTGCCGTTATGTCTCCCGTTTTTTTTTATTTTGGATAGAATATGTAATACTGTAAGTTGTTAGCGTTTGATTTGGATACATACAACTAAGCTAGTTTTGGTTCATATTGAAGTTTAGCTAGTTTTGGGTACATATGAATTGGCTAATAACTTGTTAGCTAGTTTGTTTTGGTTCAAGTGTAGAAATGGAATGAATTGGGAAACTTAAGCACTTGTTAGCTAGTTTTGGTTCATATTGTAAGTTTAGCTAGTTTTGGGTACATATGAATTGGATAATAACTTGTTAGCTAGTTTGTTTTGGTTCAAGTTTAGAAATGGAATGAATTGGGAAACTTAAGCACTTGTTAGCTAGTTTTGGTTCATATTGTAAGTTTAGCTAGTTTTGGGTACATATGAATTGGATAATAACTTGTTAGTTAGTTTGTTTTGGTTCAAGTGTAGAAATGGAATGAATTGGGAATGAATTGCTGAATGTTTGATTTGCCTTTTTGGATACATAATGTTTGATTTTGCTTTTTTGGATACATATAGCTAAGTTAGTTATGATTGGAATGTTTGATTAGCTGGTTTTGATTTTGCTCATAATGTTTGATTTGAATTGGAATGAATTGGGTATGAATTGCTGAATGTTTGATTAGCTGGTTTTGATTTTGCTCATAATGTTTGATTTGCCTTTTTGGATACATATAGCTAAGTTAGTTATGAGTATATATGTCCAGGAAAATTGCAATTGTAAAAAGGAAAATAACAAAAACAGAAAAAAAAATAAAAAAAAAATTACACAATGGGCAGCGCTTTAAGGAGAAAGCGCTGCTCATTGCCTTAGCGCTATTACGAATAGGCAGCGCTTCTAGGAGAAAGATCACCAAATGATCTTCCCTCTAACTAAGTAGCTAAGGCTTCTGCTACTTCTCCTTAATTTGCTTTGCTTTACCCTGCACATCTGAAAACACCACATAAAAACAGTGAGATTACAAATCTCAGTGAGTTCTTTCGCACCCCCTCACAATTCATCTCTCGATGTTTTCCTTGTCTGTTAATTATCCTTGTCTATGAATTGTTCTTCCATTTCTCCCTTCCATGTCTTCAGCTTTGGATGAACTCGGAGTGGGGAAGAAGGGAGAAATATTCTTCCAAGGAAAAGAGAAAGGACTAGCTTGGTTTGATTTAAGTACTCAGATGATTGAGGAGCTCGGTCTTAAAGCAGAAGGATTTTTTAGTCATATAGTAATTTATATGGAAAGTCATCTTCCAATTGGAGGAGTTTCTAATTAATTGTTTCTCTTATTTTCATCCAAGAGTTATCTCATAGTGGTTATTGAAATTTTACCTTTCAATTGTTTTTCTTGTTTTCTTCCAATTGTTTTTCTTGTTTCCAATTAGTCATAGTATTTGGTTTGTCACAATTGTTATCAAGTATTTGGTTTGACAACTTAAGAAACATTTCATTTCTAAATATGAATCATGCTTTATTAGTTGTATTTTGAAGGTTTACTCTTTTTCTTCTGTGCTGTGGGGTGTGGTGCAAAATATAAGTTTTGGGGTGCAAGTATTAAATAAATACAAGTTGGGCTGTTTCCTTTGCTGTTGGGCCTCGGTGTTGTTTGATTTATGGGCTGGGTCTTTAAATCAACCAAATCATAAGCTTTGAAGCTTTGAACAGAACGCACGTCATTCTTCTCCTCCGCAGAACGCTTCCTTGCGCGATTCTCAAAAGGAGCCTTTAGGTGGAAATCGTCTCACCAAAATTAGGGAGTGGGGTGACTGTGAGATGAAATAGGAAGTGTTCCCCCTTCTCTGTAAATCAGTATTTTCCTCTTCAGCGTTAAAGTTTTGTTCATCTCGTATCGCTGAGAAAAGAAACAGAGGATACAGGGAAGAAGAAACAGTTTTCTCTTGTAACCATCATCATCATAGTGGATTGTTTGGCTCGGATTCTGACCCCCAGATGTAGGAGAAATCCGAACTGGGTTAACAAATTCTTGTGTTCTTCCTCCTCTCCCTTTCTCCATTTTTCAGTTCTTCGTTTTTGCGTTTCTTTAAATTCTGTTTTTACAATTCAATTCTGTTTTTTGATTCGTTATTGTGTTTTACGGTTTCTGTCTTGCAATTTATTTCTCTGGAATTGACTGCTGGTTCTTTGTTGATTGTCGTTTCAAAAACAACAATTGGTATCAGAGCTTTGGTTCGTGATCAAGAAACGATGGTTTCAACATAGTACGAAGTCGAGAAGTTCAATTGGAAGATCGACTTTGGGTTATGGTGCGTCAAGATGAAAGCAATGCTAAGCCAACAAGGTCTCGCAGGTGCGCTACTTGGAGAAAGGGGCTTGCCGGTAAAGATATCCGCGGAAGAAAAGGCGGAGGCTTTAGAGAGGGCACACGGTGCGCTAATCTTGAGTCTTGGTGACAAGCCTCTCCGGGAAGTGGTAAAAGAAACCACGACAGCAGCTATTTGGAAGAAATTGGAAGACTTGTATATGGTAAAATCAATTGCCAACCGTTTGTATTTGAAGCAAAGGATTTACACCTTCAAGATGCAACCGGGAAAGTCCGTAGAAGAGCACATTGACGAATTCAACAAAGTCATTCTTGACCTCGAAAATATTGATGTCAAGATTGATGATGAGGATAAGGCTATCTTACTTGTAAATTCTTTACGTAAAACGTATGAACATCTCACCGATGCTCTACTTTATGGTAAGGAAACATTAACCCTTGATGATGTGCAATCCGCACTAATATCAAAGGAACTTAAGAGGAGATCCGAGACTAAAGAAGAACAGAATGAAGGTCTATTTGTGAAAGGGAATTTTGAAAAGAAAGGCAAGAATAAGAAGAACAAGAAATGGGATAAAGAAAAAGGTAAGAAGGACAACAAGTGCTACATTTGTAAGAAAGAGGGTCATTGGAAGAAGGATTGTCCAAAACGGAAATCCAAGAAAAATGGTGATTCCACTGATGATGAAGGAAGCGTCTCAATTGCTTCCGAGTACTATGAAGGAGACGTTTTGATTGCGGAAGAAATCATAGGGTCAAGTTCCACCAATGAGGAAATATGGATTTTTGGACTCAGGTTTTGATCATCATATAACTTCAAGAAGCGAAGTTATAGGGTATTGTGATGGTGATGTGTTGATGGCCTCTTCATCCATCAACAAGGATCACTGGGTGTTGGATACAGGTTGTTCGTTTCATATGACCTCCAATAAGGAGTGGTTGATCGGCTATAGGCAAGTGAATGGCGGACAAGTAGTAATGGGAAACAACACAGTGTGCAAGATTGAAGGGATAGGTTCTGTGAGACTTAGAATGGATGATGGCACTATAAAGATACTTCCGGAGGTGAAGTATGTCCCTGGTGTAAAGAGAAATTTAATCTCTCTTGGTATGCTTGAAGCGGCGGGTTGTTATTTTAAGGGGGAAGATGGTATTATGAAGGTGGTCAAAGGCTCTCTAGTGGTTATGAGAGGATATAGGGATCATGGCATATACATTCTCAAAGGTACAACAATTACCGGTAGTGTAGATGTGGCTACCTCAAGCACGGAATCGGTGAGTTCCGAAAGGGCAAGGTTGTGGCATCAAAGACTCGGGTATGTGAGTTCTAAGGGTATGCAGATATTGGAAAAGCTTGGTGTGTTCGGAAAGGACAAGCTTGGAGGGTTACCTTTCTGTGAACATTGCGTTTGGCAAGATGCACAAGGTGAGGTTCAACACGGGACAACACAATACGGAAGGCTTGCTGGACTATGTGCATAGCGACATTTGGGGACCAGCAAGGATTCCCACTCTTGGGGGAAACAGGTATTTCATTACTTTTCTTGATGATTTTAGTAGGAAGGTGTGGATTTATCTTTTGAAAACTAAGGATGAAGCCTTCAAAACATTTAAGGAATGGAAAAGCTTAGTTGAAAATAAAACCAATAGAAAGGTTAAGGTGCTAAGAACAGATAATGGCTTAGAGTATTGTAATTATGTGTTTACAAATTATTGTAAAGAACATGGAATCACTAGGCATAAAACTGTTAGGCACACACCTCAGCAAAATGGCCTTGCTGAGAGGATGAATAGGACCATATTAGAGAGAATGAGGTGCCTTCTCTCCAATTCTGGGATGCCTATTAAATTTTGGGGCGAGGCCGTCTATACGGCGTGTTATTTGATTAATTTGAGCCCCTCCACCGCTATCAAACTAAAAACACCTCAAGAAATTTGGTTAGATAGGACTCCTAGTTATGATCATTTGAAAGTTTTTGGTTGTGTTGCTTATTATCATGTGAATGAAGGAAAGCTAAGCCCTAGGGCAAGAAAAGGGTATTTTGTTGGTTATCCTGCAGGTGTGAAAGGCTATAGGATTTGGAGCCAAGAAGACAAAAAGTGCATCATTAGTAGAGATGTGAAGTTCCAAGAAGCAGAATTGTTCAAGGGGACTAGAGACAATCAAGAGCTAGTTGAAGACAAGCAAGAGCTAGAGAGTTTTGAGCTTGAGGTGGAGCATGAAGCCACTAACAATGCCCCACCCCAAACTCAAGAGGTAGTAGAGCCGGATCCGGGACATCAAACAGATGGTGAAGACAGTGATCAAGATCTCACGGATTACAACTTAGTCAAAGATAGAAGCAAAAGGGTGGTGAAACCTCCCCAAAGGTTTGGCTATGCAGATATGGTAAGTTGTGCTCTCTACACCGCGGAAGAGGTTATTAATGAAGAACCAAGGAACTACAATGAAGTTATTAATCACAAGTATAGTGACAAATGGGTTGTTGCCATGACCGAAGAAATAAATTCTTTGGATAAGAACAACACATGGGATCTAGTTCCTAAGCCAAAAGGAGCTAGGGTGGTTGGTAGCAAGTGGATATTCAAGAGAAAAGAGGGAATTCCGGGAGTTGAAGAATCAAGGTTCAAGGCAAAGGTTGGTTGCAAAGGGATACATTCAAAAGGAAGGTTTGGATTACAACGAAATTTTTTCACTGGTAGTCAAACATTCCTCTATTAGAATCATCTTGTTTATGGTTGCTCACCATGACATGGAACTGGAGCAAATGGATGTAAAAACCGCATTTCTCCATGGAGACTTGAAGGAAAGTATCTTAATGCAACAACCGGAAGGTTTTGAAGCCAAAGGGAAAGAAGATTGGGTGTGTCATCTAAAGAAGTCTTTATATGGAATCAAACAATCTCCTAGACAATGGTACCTAAGGTTTGATTCTTTCATGACAAAGAATAAGTATGTTAGAAGTAAATTTGATTGTTGCTTTTACTTCAAACATCTATCTCATGATAATGGTATCTACTTGTTATTGTACGTTGATGATATGTTGCTTGCAAGTAAGGGTATGGCTCCTATTGTAGAATTGAAGAATCAACTTAAAAGTGAGTTTGATATGAAGGATCTTGGTCCGGCTAAGAGGATTCTAGGTACGGAGATAACAAGGCACCGGGACAAAAGGAAGCTAGTCATATCTCAAGAGAGTTACTTGAATAAGGTGGTCAAAAGGTTCAACATGTGTGATGCTAAGGCTACCTCTTTGCCCTTAGCACCACACTTCAAGTTGTCTAGCACTCAAGCTCCTACAAATAAGGAGGACAAAGAATACATGAAGGCAATTCCATATGCCAATGCAATTGGTAGCATAATGTATTCTATGATTTGTTGTAGACCGGATGTAGCTCAAGCAATGAGTGTGACAACCAGGTTCATGGGAAATCCAGGCAAGGATCATTGGCAAGCGGTCAAATGGGTTCTAATGTACTTGAAAGGGACAACCAAGGTTGGTTCGGTGTATGGCAAGGGTGAAGAAGATGCAAAGGCGATTCATGGTTTCGTAGACTCCGACTATGCTAACGATCTTGACAAAAGAAGATCGTTGTCCAGATATGTGTTTACCTTGTATGGAAATACTATTAGTTGGAAAGCGAGCCTACAACACATTGTGGCATTATCAACTACCGAAGCGGAGTATGTTGCTCTCACAGAAGCAATCAAGGAGGGATTGTGGATTCAAGGTTTGGTGAGTGAGCTTGGCATAAGTGATAATCTTGTATGTATATCTTGTGATAGCCAAAGTGCTATTCACTTGAGCAAAAACCAAATGTACCATGAGAGGACCAAACACATAGATGTTAGATTCCATTTTGTTAGGGACATTGTGGAGAAAGAGGAAGTCGAAATTGTCATGGTTCACACAAGTGAGAACCCCGCAGATATGCTCACCAAACCGGTTCCTGTGAGTAAGTTTAGGCATTGCCAAAACTTGCTTGGTGTTGACATCAAGTAAGTGATGTCTCGCTCTTTGAATTCGAGTTGAAGTTATTTCTACTATGATGGAGTTTGAACTAAGGTGGAGATTTGTGGGGTGTGGTGCAAAATATAAGTTTTGGGGTGCAAGTATTAAATAAATACAAGTTGGGCTGTTTCCTTTGCTGTTGGGCCTCAGTGTTGTTTGATTTATGGGATGGGTCTTTAAATCAACCAAATCAGAAGCTTTGAAGCTTTGAACAGAACGCGCGTCATTCTTCTCCTCCGCAGAACGCTTCCTTGCGCGATTCTCAAAAGGAGCCTTTAGGTGGAAATCGTCTCACCAAAATTAGGGAGTGGAGTGACTGTGAGATGAAATAGGAAGTGTTCCCCCTTCTCTGTAAATCAGTATTTTCCTCTTCAGCGTTAAAGTTTTGTTCATCTTGTATCACTGAGAAAAGAAACAGAGGATACAGGGAAGAAGAAACAGTTTTCTCTTGTAACCATCATCATCATAGTGGATTGTTTGGCTCGGATTCTGACCCCCAGATGTAGGAGAAATCCTAACTGGGTTAACAAATTCTTGTGTTCTTCCTCCTCTCCCTTTCTCCATTTTTCAATTCTTCGTTTTTGCGTTTCTTTAAATTGTGTTTTTACAATTCAATTCTGTTTTTTGATTCGTTATTGTGTTTTACGGTTTCTGTCTTGCAATTTATTTCTCTGGAATTGGCTGCTGGTTCTTTGTTGATTGTCGTTTCAGGAACAACATGTGCAAACGGATTTGATTTCCATTTCATTTGTAATTATGATTATCCGCCTTTACTGAATGGTCTTTAATTTTGTGTAGAAAACCAACTTACATTAGGGAATTCGATAACTTAATGAGCAAAAATATTCTTTATTTAAAATTTATTAAATAAATTATGCTTGCGATATGTATGCCATTATATTTTAAATTTGTGGTGAGTTGTATTTGTTTCTCAATTCAATTAACTTGGCGCATTTAAAGCTTGATGGTTTAGTTCAAAGAATATACTATTAATATCTATTAATTCGTTAGAGATGACTCACTTTATTTTGAGTTTCACTCTGTTTTTTATCTTGTAAAAGATGAATAATTTACATGCGGTCTTGGACTAGATGACTGATAACCCTGTTTTATATATATAGAGTTATTTATGCTTCTAGACCTAAATTATTGTAAATTTCTCAGTAATAATGTTGTGTAAATATGCAAATACGTAAGAAAATGCAACATCAAGGGTTAAGAGACGTTTTGATAACAACTTGATACTTTTGGATATTTTGTGGTGCTTTTATGCGTTTGTTCAATCCGTAGCATTGGATGCCACAACAATTGATGCTACAACATTTGTTACAACTTGATGCTACAACATTCTTCATAACTTGAAATGCCACAACATTTTCCTGCTGAAGTCATGATGCGCTAAAAAGCAAAAGCAAGTGGTGCAAGTGGATCACTTCAGCACCACTTTATGGAACTTTATGGCTTTCAAATTGCACCTTTTTAAGGACACTTGTCCATACGCCATAGGGCCTCTTCTCTTTAATAAAGAAAGATCAAATCAAACCTTTTTGAGGCAAATGGATACAAGTAACCCTAACTTCAACTCTTAGCAAAATATACAATATTTCACTCACTAAAATCATCTCTCTAAACTTGTTAAAAGGCGAGGAAGAACTTGACACCCTCTACCTCTACTCTACGCAAGTACATGTTGCACAAGGAATGTTGTGAGGCAATGCTACAGCATTACTAGGCCATGCAAAGGAACCTCAACCGTGTAATATTTATTCTGTTCCGTTTTCTTTGTATTATCATTAATATGAACATGATGACCATCTCAGTTTGTATGTCTTTAGTAATGCTCAACATGAGCTAAATTCTTCCTAGTTAGGATGCTTTATTCTTTGATGGTTGTGTAACACCCCAGTTTTCGTGCATTGTGATTCATTTAGTATGTGTTTGTTTTACGAACTATTTTGACTGATAAGATTAAATTATTTGGTGTTTGAGTTATTAAAATTGAGTGAAATAATAGTTAATGTATTTTTATATGCTACTTGTAATATATAGTTGTTATTATATGTTTATTTTATTTTTATAAATAAAATATTAGTATTCTAGATGTTATGTGTTCTAAAAATTATTTTGGGCTATTATTGTTAAAATAATAGTTGTAGTGAAATTGAGCTTTAAAAATGAATTAAAATGGATTTTGGGTCTTTTTAAACACAACCATGTTTTTTAGTTATACAACACCCTGTTTTCTGCTTCCTGCACCCCCTGCCCATTACTCAAACAAGGCCCTGCGAACCAAACCAGTCCAGCGCCCAAGCCCATAATCGCTGCCCAGGTCTAGAAACGCGACCCGACCCGCCCGCACTCCTCTTCTTCTTCCTCACGCATCCAGAAAACTCTACAAGCAGCTTTCTCCTCCACCTTCGCGTTTCTTCCCTAGCCCACGGCCAGACACCAAAACTTGTCCCCCAACTCGAAATCAAATGTTGAATCCATTTCTGGTGTCGTTTTCATCTATCTCAGTCCCCAAACCATGTTCTAGCCATCACCCTCAACGCGAGAAACTCCATGGCTGACGTCGTCGCTGCCTATGTCTCACTGCACCACGCCGTCTCCTCCCCCTGTTAGCATCGTGTTCGCTCCTCATTCATGAGCCATCACCGTTTTCACCTACGAATCGTGATTTCTCTAAAACTCAACCATAGTCACGGTTTCCTCAATCCAGCTCTGTTAGTGTGCTTTAAGAGTCAAAAAATATTGCATTCTCAGGAACCAGTTGAATTGGATGTCATTACCGCCACAACGGCCAGCCACTCATTCACGCGTTAGGGACATGCCTTCGTCTCTTTGTGGTACTTGCCGCCAACTTCATCGTACCTCCCAAGCTGAGTTAGATAATGGACCCTCTGTAATACCCTAATTTTGTCCGATCATAAATGAGGAATTTTATTTATTAAAAAAAATAATAATCTTTTTTTTCATGTCATGTTTTATTTTATTTGCCACAAGTTTTTTAACCATGAAAAAAAAAATATATTAATTAGGAGTAAAGAAACAAAAAATAAGCCAAGGAGGAAATAGGGGGGTCTATTAAAAAATAATAAGGTGCTGTCATGGAAACCCAACCCAGCAAAAATGGCTAGCCCAATTCGCATGACCCAACCCAACAAAAAAAAACCACTAACCCACAACCCACAACCCATAACCCAACTCACACACTCCTCACTCCCTCCTCTCCTAACCCTAATTCGGCCACCCCCCTTACCCTAAAAACCATCCACATTCAATTCCCCCCTTAACCCTAAAATCAAGCCACATTCATCCCACTCCCCCCTCCTCAATATTCGACCCCACCCCCCTTTTTCCTCCTTGAAATTTGCATTCTCTCTTCCACACTCCACCTCTCCTCTTTTCTCTCAATCCCACTTCCCCATTTTTCATTTCCCCATACACACAACCCTTCCCTCCTCTCTCTCCCCATACCTACGGCTCCCTCACTCTCTCTCTCTCACACATCACTTCTTTTTCTCTTTCTCCCACTCACACTCATCCTCCCATTTCCTCTCTCTCCCCATACCTACGCTTCCCTCCTCTCATTTCACACTTCACATCCCTTCTTTCATACATTTCTCATCTCACATGTTTTCATTTTTTATTTTCCCCTTCAACAACTACCCCCAAACCCCCATATCATGTCAGAAAATTACTGTGCAAGTTGATGAAGAAGGAAAACGAAGGAAGCAATTTTTTTTGTATAAATAGGGGTCCTTACCTTAGAAGGGGCTACGGTTTTTGGCTAGGGGAAAACGAAGAGGAAAAATGAAAAAAAACGGCGGGGGAAAATTTCGTAGAACAAGTCATGGAAGTGTGAGAGCTTGAGAGTTTCATTTTTCTTGCTTCCTCTTCGTTTTTGTTTTTTAAAAACCTTCTTTAAGATTTTTTTGTTGTTCATTATGTGAGGATTGGAGGAGGAAGATTCACTCTCCAGAAAAGTCATTGGTATTTTTCCATTATTGTTCAAGCCATTTTATGTGATGTAATTTTTGTAATTTCATATTGTTATTTTTTATTATTTTCGTAATTCTGTTTTTTTTTCATATATATTTATTTGTTTATTTTATATATTTGTTGTTGTTTTTATTTTCATATTTGTTGCTGTTTTTTTATATATTTTTGCTGCTGTTTTTTATATATTTTTATTGCTGTTTTTATTGTTGTTTTTATATATTTTTATTGCTGTTTTTGATATTAATTGTTGCTGTTTTTTAATTAAAATAGTTGCTGTTTTTCTTTCATTTATAAAAAAATTGCTGTTTTTGTACATATTAAAAAATTGTTGTTTTATTTAAATATTGCTTATTTTCGGATTAAATAAAGCCCTTTTTTAAAACACTAAAAAAAATGTTTTTTTTAATACTAATACCACTACCCTTTTCAAAAAATAATAACAATAATAATAACAATCATTTTCCAAGAAAACAAAAGCACCCCTTTTTTAAAAAAAACATAACCATGACAATGCATCAAAAAAAAAAAACATTTCCTTACAAATTTATAAATCTTTTCTCACCAAACGCTTTCTTCTAACGTAGGCGAGAATCAAGTCAATCAAAACCGTTTTTTTAAAATAAACAAACCAATTAGTCAAAGAAAATCAAGCAATCGTTTTTTTTGGCGTCAAAACGCTATTTGCACCCCCAGCACTCGTTTTGGCGTCAAAACGCTATTTGCACCCCCAGCACTCGTTCTAGCGTCAAAACGCTGTTTTCACCCCCACCTTTTAGTAATACAGCTCTCCCCGCTTTCAGCCCAATTTTCGCGCAAAGGCCCAAAAACCCAAACAATGTTATTGTGGGCTGATGTTAAGCACACCCCCATTTTTGATACAACACTCCTCTATTATTTGCACCCCCTTTTATCACCTATTCCGCTTTTATTCACAACGTGATGCTTCCAAACCGTTTTTTTTCTTTCTCTCGAATAATCGAATTCGCGTAAAAAAATAGGTTGTTACTAGTGGTCACTCTGAGCCTTGCTTGTTTGACCGTTAGGACTAACTTTCCTTTTTTTTTCACAGTGGATTAGTAGCGGTGATCACTCTGAGGTTACTCGTTTGATCATCGCAAACATCCGCCTAAACTTCATTTTTTTTTCTTTCAGTTAATAAAATACAAACATAATTCCGACTCCTTTTTTTATCACGCTTCCCGGTAAGCACGTTTTCAAACGAACCAACGCTCAATCACTAACCGGGTATTTACAACAGTCACTCTGGGCTCAGCTCGTTTGACGCTGTGAATACTTTCTTTTTCAAATGAAGCCGTTAGTGGTGACCACTCTGGATTTATCTGTTTGGTCACCGTGAACGGCCTCCCGTTTTCGCAAAGTTTTCAATAATTAAAAAAAAAACACCAACACACAAATATTTTCTACCAAGAACTACGTAGCTTTGATTTCTCCATCGCACCCGGAGATACGTAGGAGCAGGGGCCCACTCCTGTCGAGCGCAAAAAACTAAAATTTTTATTAAGTCTGCCTTTCTTTTTTTTCTTCTTCGCAAACAATCAAAAATGGGTAAACAAAGTATTTTCATTTAAAACTAACTTTTTCTACACATTAAATTAAAAGGTAACCTTTTTAGGATGTTGCGGGGTGCTAGTACCTTCCCCGCACTTAATCGACCCCCGAACCCAAAACAAAGGTTTTTTTCAATGTTTTCCTAAAAATAAATATTGATGGCGGCTCCATTGTTCAAAAACAACGAAGAATCCCTCCTTCGGATTTTTCGGTCGCTACAGCTGGCGACTCCACTGGGGATTATTTAAGAGGGTCAAGCCTAATTTAATTAAATGTGTAGATATTTGTTAGTTTAGTACTTTATTTACCCTTAGCCCTTCTATTCGCATGTCTATTTTTACTTATCTATTTATTTGCTTTATTGAACCTTAGGGTAGAAAACCTTTGCACTATTATCTGTATTTCTTTTGCAGCATGGGTAGTTTAGGTTGTTTATATCACACACATCAATTACACTTGTTTATTGTACACACTCTTGAGCGGGGCCCTATACCCGGGTCTGAACAAAAAAACCTAGGACGAGTGGAGGCGATTAGTGTCAGTCATTCTGGATTTTATCTGTCTGACTCTCATGAAAGCCTCAGCCAGAGTACGCTCTTTCGTGGTATCCCACACCAGGTAGCTCGCTATCGTTGTGGGTCATATCACGAAGGAGATTCCAGCTCTGGAGACCTTTGTGAGGAAGTGAATAGAGCCACCCGAGAGATTGATCACACAAATGACCCTAGACCGTGACCTATGTATAAGACATCACCTGTTTAGGACACAAGGGCAATTCACCTACCCGCTGCATCATCGCAGATTTTTTTTTTAAAAAAAAAAAATCATCAAGCCATAAAAAAAAAATCATCTATCTCCTTTTTACGTGTATATGATGAGATATGTAGTTAACGCTTTCTCAAAGTTGAATCACCAAAAAAAAAAACTTCTTTTTTTTTAAACACGTGTAACATCATTCTTCTTTCATCCATCATACAAAATCATTATTTCAAAAAAAAAATGATAAAAGTCCTTACATGCATTCATTTCATTAAGCATAAAACCCATACACATACATGTTCCCATTCATTCACTTGTCCATGCATCACTCATATTTTCATCCATCCATATACTCATATCATGTATCCCGTCAACAGAGTAAGGGACAAACTGGTGCGTCAACATCGCTATTGGACTCGTTCTCAGGCTAGAAACATGGAAGAAAATCAGGACAATCCGCCTCAAGATAACCCAGATCAAGGCAATCCACATCAGAACCTAGGCAATCAAGAGCTTAGGGCAGAAATAGATGGGATGAAAGAACAGATGGTTGAAATCTTAAAGGTTTTACAAGCTTTGAGGGGCAAAGACACAAGTGAAGATGTCTCCGCTGGGAATACGGAAAATCAAGTTACCAACCCTCCTCCTCCCAATGGACTCGGGATCCCGCATACAGTGCACCATACTGGGCCTAATGACCAGGGTTACATATGGCCTCCTTACGTACTTCCACAAGGTTACACACCTCCGACAGTCGATGCTAATCCAGAAGACGGTCCCTCAGGAGTCGCTGACCAACAACAGCTTACGGGTCACGATGGTAATTCGGGGGCACCACAAGTTCAAAACCCGAACCCCATCGTCGCACCACAAGGCCTCCCACTTGGCTGCCTTCCACCGCCGATAGTTGACGCTCAAGCTCAGGGTTCCAACCTCAGGAATCCCACTCATTCACATACCCCAAATGTGAACCCAGCCATAGTTCCGATAATTCATCCTTACTATGGTATGAGTGAGATCCCTCACAATCACTCTATGGAGAACCCTCAAGCCAAAGACAAACTACAAATGCTTGAGGAAAGGTTGAGAGCAGTTGAAGGATCCAATATTGGGGCAACCGGCGCTTATGACTTGTGTCTCGTCCCTAATGTAGGTCATTCCTCCCAAGTTCAGGGTGCCAGATTTTGATAAATACATGGGTGTAACCTGTCCTGCTAGCCATCTGACCATGTATTGTAGAAAAATGGCTGCCTTTGCACATGATGATAAACTGCTCATTCACTACTTCCAGGACAGTCTAGCTGGGGCAGTCTCAAGATGGTACATGCAGTTGGAACGCAACCACATTCGATGTTGGAAAGATCTAGCCGATGCTTTCCTCAAGCAATATAAATACAACATCGACATAGCTCCCGATAGAGCACAGTTGCAGAATATGGTGAAAAGAAACCATGAATCATTCAGGGAGTACGCCCAACGTTGGAGAGGACTAGCAGCGCAGGTGGCACCACCTTTACTGGAAAAGGAGATGGTATCCATGTTCAGGGACACTTTGCAGTCACCCTTCTATGACAAGGTTGATTGGGAGTGTATCCTCTAACTTCTCAGACATGGTCACCATAGGGGAAAGGTTAGAAAGCGGAATGAGAAACGGGAAAATTACTCACGGTTCAACCGAAAACAATGAAGGAGAAACCAATTCCATAACAGGATCAGGGAAAGCCTCTTACGCTTCCAAAAACCGTCCCCAAGCCCTGCACTTCTCTACCCAAACCAGTAGAATCCATGGGCCACCAAACTATCCAGAAAGGAAACATGTACCGTTTGATCCAATTCCCGTATCCTACTCAGACATATTCAACCACCTCATCAGTCACAACTTAATCTCCCCCCGCCCGATGAGACCTATTGAACCTCCGTTCCCGAGGGGCTACGACCCAAATGCCACATGCGATTTTCACACAGGCGCAATTGGACATTCAGTGGAAAACTGCAAGGCGTTGAGACATGTGATTCAGGATCTGATCGAATCCAAATGGTTGAACTTCAATGAAGGCAATAACCCCTTCTAGGGGCATGAAGAGTCATTTGTCAATGCTATTGAAGGCGTTCGAACTACTAGAGAGGACATCATCATCCTTGTGCGCCGTTATCCTGCATCTGAAGCACTTATGAATTGGGGGACCGTCGAGTTTCTTGTGATTTTTAGTTCAAAGTAATTTTCTTGTAATGCAATCCTATGGCTCTGCCCAAGGCCTTAGGACATTTCAATAAGGGCACACATGTTTCTTTTCAATATCAATATTAATAAAATAGCATTTTGAATTTTGCCATAAACTTCTTCGCTCATTCGCTCGATTCGCTTCTTCCTCCATCCTCTTTCAATTTCTACTAATGCAGATCTAAATAATTTGTCCTTGAAAATAACAACATCGTTGACCCATATCATAACTTCGATCAGCCCAAACTAAGGAAGATGTAGAAGATAACTGGGAAAACTCCTCTAGAGGTAATGAGAATAATGAAGCAGGAAGATGAAGTGGTCCAGCTTCGCGTGGAATCAAGTGAGATGATTAACTTGGGAACGAGAGAAAGCAAAAAGATGTTAGAATGAACATCACACCAAAAGGGCAGTGAATCAAGAAAATTCACTCGCATTACTTTGTCTGACACAAGATACCCACCGGTGTAAGAAAATCAGTGATTGTCAATAAATTTGTCTGTCGTTACAACCTTCCAAGTAAGATCATCGCGAACAGTGGGGAAAGGTTTGTGTGGAGACCCCAAGTCGAGCATCATAACCCCTCCCCGTACCACCCAAAAATGAATGAGGCAGTTGCGGCGACAAACAAAGAATATCAGAGATGATAGTAACCTTCAAATGCTCCTTTTTACCTTACATGGAGATCAGACCTTGTTTCACACTTCAACAGGGGCAACCCCGTGCGATGGAAGTAGCACTTCCATTAAACCTTATCAAACAAAAGGATGGTTGTTTTGTGTCATATCAGAAAAGAGCAAAGAAAGATTAACAGAAAAGGGTTCGTCCCCGACAATTTCAAGGAGACTTGGTGCCCAAGAAAGTCATACTCATCCAAAAGGATCCCCGTGGAAGATGGACCCTGAACTATGAAGGACCTTATGCGGTAAAGAAATCATTCTCTGGAGGGGCCCTAACCCCCATGAAAGTAGAGGGTGAATACTTCCCGCCCCCGATGAATTCTGATGCGGTCAAGTACGATGCCTAAAAAATGCATATAGAGAAAAGAGAAAAAATGAGCCAAGAAAAACGAGCTCGCTAGGCTGAAAACCCGAAAGGGCGACCTAGGCAAAATTAGAGCGACCCGGTGGATTGAAAACCCGAAGGGGCAATCCAGGCAAAAGTTAGGGTCAGGAAGTTGGACTAAATAAATGTTTAGGCAATCAACAAAAGCCGGATAGTGAGTTGATCAAGGTCATGAATATGAGCGGCCGACATTGTTACTTCAAGGACACTAACTACCCAAAGATCTGCTTAGTATTTTTGCCTTTTCATTTCTTTCAAATTCTTAATATGCTCTCAAGCCAGTGTCCCTTTCGCACACTCGGCTCCAGTCTTAATGTCAAACACTTTCCCTTCTTCTTTATTTTCCCTTGTTTTGAAATGACATTTTATGGTAGTTGATATTGAATTGTGAAACATGTGCATGACTACAAGCATTACAGATTATTACGAAATTTCTAAAGGTCACATAAACCAGGCGATCTCTCACAAATAAAATTGCAAAAAAAGATAAATACATGCAAGATCACTTCAAAAAGGCGAATGATAACAATAGGCCGCACTTCAATAGCACTACTTTGAGCAACTCCCGTATCTTACGTCGAAAGTCCTGCGAGTTGATCAACAAGAAGGGGCAAGAAAGAGCAAAAGAGCAAGAGCAAAAGAGCAAGAGCAAAAGAGCAAAAGAGCAAAGCGAAAGAGACAAGAAAGAGCAAAAGAGCAAGAGCAAAAGAGCAAAAATAGTCAAAAAAAAAAAAAGGAAAGAAACAAAAGCAAAAAAAAAAAGGAAAAAAAACAAAAATCATCCATTACATTTCATTCATCATTCCACTCAAAACCAATCATCACACATGCATACATTACATGCATGTCATACGCATAGCATCTGCTGTTTTTCAACTTTAAATGTCGGTCCTTCCAGTTTTTAACGAGCATCGATCCTACATCAAACCAAATCACAATGTTAGCACCAAGTCTAGCAGAGATCCCTCAGACCAACAACGGTCCTTCAATCCAGATCGCATGTCGCGTTATCGAGCAACCGACCGATCAACCGACCCCAGGTCCTTCAGTTCAGTTTGAATCAACACGTCCAAGCAACGACTTCAAACTCTACCTTCAGATCACTACGTCGACACTGAGCACGACTGATCATCCGACCCCAGGTCCTTTAGGTCAATTCGAATTAACTCGTCCAAGCAACGACTTCGAACCATACCACCAGATCACTAAGTCGACACTGAGCGCGACGGATCGCCCGACCCCAGGTCCTTCAGACTAGCTATGTCAGCCTAAGACTCGGTGTACGTCCTTCGCGGCCGCTCGAAAAAAAGGCCACCCCACATATAGACCGTATTACTAGTACCATAAGCTAGTTGCGCTCCTTCGGACCCATCAGTCCCTCAGGCTTAGGCATGCCCTTCAGACCCCGACGGTCCCTCAGTCGAACTCAAGTCGATGCGTCAAGCATTGATTTTGAACTAGACCATCAGAGCCCCAGTGCTCCTTCAGATCCCCAGCGATCCTTATTTACTTTCTTTCTAAGTCAACCCAGTTGTCATAAGTTTCAAAAAAAAAAAAAAAAAAAACCAAAAAAAAAAACCTCAGTCTGGACAAAATTAGCGTCTTTTTATCTTTATTTCTATTTTTCTCGAGAAATTTGGAACCCATCCGATTTCCTAGCAAAATATAAATAAAGAGGGGCAGCTGTAATACCCTAATTTTGTCCGATCATAAATGAGGAATTTTATTTATTAAAAAAAATAATAATCTTTTTTTTCATGTCATGTTTTATTTTATTTGCCACAAGTTTTTTAACCATGAAAAAAAAAATATATTAATTAGGAGTAAAGAAACAAAAAATAAGCCAAGGAGGAAATAGGGGGGTCTATTAAAAAATAATAAGGTGCTGTCATGGAAACCCAACCCAGCAAAAATGGCTAGCCCAATTCGCATGACCCAACCCAACAAAAAAAAACCACTAACCCACAACCCACAACCCATAACCCAACTCACACACTCCTCACTCCCTCCTCTCCTAACCCTAATTCGGCCACCCCCCTTACCCTAAAAACCATCCACATTCAATTCCCCCTTTAACCCTAAAATCAAGCCACATTCATCCCACTCCCCCCTCCTCAATATTCGACCCCACCCCCCTTTTTCCTCCTTGAAATTTGCATTCTCTCTTCCACACTCCACCTCTCCTCTTTTCTCTCAATCCCACTTCCCCATTTTTCATTTCCCCATACACACAACCCTTCCCTCCTCTCTCTCCCCATACCTACGGCTCCCTCACTCTCTCTCTCTCACACATCACTTCTTTTTCTCTTTCTCCCACTCACACTCATCCTCCCATTTCCTCTCTCTCCCCATACCTACGCTTCCCTCCTCTCATTTCACACTTCACATCCCTTCTTTCATACATTTCTCATCTCACATGTTTTCATTTTTTATTTTCCCCTTCAACAACTACCCCCAAACCCCCATATCATGTCAGAAAATTACTGTGCAAGTTGATGAAGAAGGAAAACGAAGGAAGCAATTTTTTTTGTATAAATAGGGGTCCTTACCTTAGAAGGGGCTACGGTTTTTGGCTAGGGGGAAAACGAAGAGGAAAAATGAAAAAAAAACGGCGGGGGAAAATTTCGTAGAACAAGTCATGGAAGTGTGAGAGCTTGAGAGTTTCATTTTTCTTGCTTCCTCTTCGTTTTTGTTTTTTAAAAACCTTCTTTAAGATTTTTTTGTTGTTCATTATGTGAGGATTGGAGGAGGAAGATTCACTCTCCAGAAAAGTCATTGGTATTTTTCCATTATTGTTCAAGTCATTTTATGTGATGTAATTTTTGTAATTTCATATTGTTATTTTTTATTATTTTCGTAATTCTGTTTTTTTTTTCATATATATTTATTTGTTTATTTTATATATTTGTTGTTGTTTTTATTTTCATATTTGTTGCTGTTTTTTTATATATTTTTGCTGCTGTTTTTTATATATTTTTATTGCTGTTTTTATTGTTGCTTTTATATATTGATTTGTTGCTGTTTTTTATATATTTTTATTGCTGTTTTTGATATTAATTGTTGCTGTTTTTTAATTAAAATAGTTGCTGTTTTTCTTTCATTTATAAAAAAATTGCTGTTTTTGTACATATTAAAAAAATGTTGTTTTATTTAAATATTGCTTATTTTCGGATTAAATAAAGCCCTTTTTTAAAACACTAAAAAAAATGTTTTTTTAATACTAATACCACTACCCTTTTCAAAAAATAATAACAATAATAATAACAATCATTTTCCAAGAAAACAAAAGCACCCCTTTTTTAAAAAAAAAACATAACCATGACAATGCATCAAAAAAAAAAAAACATTTCCTTACAAATTTATAAATCTTTTCTCACCAAACGCTTTCTTCTAACGTAGGCGAGAATCAAGTCAATCAAAACCGTTTTTTTAAAATAAACAAACCAATTAGTCAAAGAAAATCAAGCAATCGTTTTTTTTGGCGTCAAAACGCTATTTGCACCCCCAGCACTCGTTTTGGCGTCAAAACGCTATTTGCACCCCCAGCACTCGTTCTAGCGTCAAAACGCTGTTTTCACCCCCACCTTTTAGTAATACAGCTCTCCCCGCTTTCAGCCCAATTTTCGCGCAAAGGCCCAAAAACCCAAACAATGTTATTGTGGGCTGATGTTAAGCACACCCCCATTTTTGATACAACACTCCTCTATTATTTGCACCCCCTTTTATCACCTATTCCGCTTTTATTCACAACGTGATGCTTCCAAACCATTTTTTTTCTTTCTCTCGAATAATCGAATTCGCGTAAAAAAAATAGGTTGTTACTAGTGGTCACTCTGAGCCTTGCTTGTTTGACCGTTAGGACTAACTTTCCTTTTTTTTTCACAGTGGATTAGTAGCGGTGATCACTCTGAGGTTACTCGTTTGATCATCGCAAACATCCGCCTAAACTTCATTTTTTTTTTCTCAGTTAATAAAATACAAACATAATTCCGACTCCTTTTTTATCACGCTTCCCGGTAAGCGCGTTTTCAAACAAATCAACGCTCAATCACTAACCGGGTATTTACAACAGTCACTCTGGGCTCAGCTCGTTTGACGCTGTGAATACTTTCTTTTTCAAATGAAGCCGTTAGTGGTGACCACTCTGGATTTATCTGTTTGGTCACCGTGAACGGCCTCCCGTTTTCGCAAAGTTTTCAATAATTAAAAAAAAAACACCAACACACAAATATTTTCTACCAAGAACTACGTAGCTTTGATTTCTCCATCGCACCCGGAGATACGTAGGAGCAGGGGCCCACTCCTGTCGAGCGCAAAAAACTAAAATTTTTATTAAGTCTGCCTTTCTTTTTTTTCTTCTTCGCAAACAATCAAAAATGGGTAAACAAAGTATTTTCATTTAAAACTAACTTTTTCTACACATTAAATTAAAAGGTAACCTTTTTAGGATGTTGCGGGGTGCTAGTACCTTCCCCGCACTTAATCGACCCCCGAACCCAAAACAAAGGTTTTTTTCAATGTTTTCCTAAAAATAAATATTGATGGCGGCTCCATTGTTCAAAAACAACGAAGAATCCCTCCTTCGGATTTTTCGGTCGCTACACCCTCTAATCTCTGACTTCGAACCATCGTCCCCATCGATAAGTACTCCTTTTGAAACACAATTGATTTATCAAACCGAGCAATTAAGTCATTTCAGTTTTTGGCGATTAACTATGAGAATGTTGTTGTTTCATATCGGTACACGTTCGAGTCAAACATAGTGTCATTGGCACTAGATCACGCTCGAGAGCTCGTGCCCCGTAGTTGTGCCAAAAGAACGATTACGATTGAATATCAGGTACGGGGGGAAAGGGTTTCTATTCTATATGGGGAATAGGGGATAAGACTAAGATAGTTTTGATTATCGCTATCCATACTTTGCTTGTATTTATCTATTATTTGTTTACTTGTTTATTGTTTATATTATTTATTCAATTTGGATGACTGTAATTATTAAGGATGACCGTAATGATTTAAATGGCCTGCAAATTATTTGATTATTTGATTTGGATGAATGTAACCAAATGATCTGGATGACTGTAAGTAAATATTTGGATGATTGTAATTTTATTATTTGGATGGTTGTAATCAATAGGCCGGGTTTATTGGATGATTCTAATATGAGTAGATTGGTAAATCACCTAGTTATAAAAGTGGTAGGATGAGCTAGTGTCTAATGTGTTAATAGACTAGAATGACAGGAAATTCTAAATAATAAGAAGTTATTGTTGTTTGTGACTTAGACAAAAATTTTAGCATAGAGTGATGTAGTCAGGACTAACTTGGAATCGCTAAGGTTATTAATTGAATTGACGTTCGTGTTTGTGGTGACTGTTGGTTGGCTTTATGGGTAATAGGTATGACTAGAGATGATGACTATAGTGACCCCTTAGTTGTATGGTGATACCCGAGATGATGATTAGATGACCCCTAGTTGTTGATGATACCCTCAGACTTAGGAGTTCTTAGGGAAGTTGATGATGATGTTTAAGGAACCTTGTTGCAGTATGGGCAAGGACTCGTCGCAGCATGGGCGTACCGTATCTCAATAGTTGAAATTGTATAGGAGGAACCTTGTCGCAGTATGGGCAAGGACTGGTCGCAGTATGGGCGAGTCGTACCTCAATAGTTGGTGATGATGATAGGTATTGTTGTTGTTGTTGTCATCGTCGTTGTCGTCGTCGTCGTCGTTGTTGTTGTTGTCATCGTCGTTGTCGCCGTTGTCGTCGTTGTCGTCGTTGTCATTGTTGTCGTCGTCGTCGTTGTTGTTGTTAGTAGAGGGCATTATCGAGCAAGGTATCCCGTTCGGGCAAGGTATCCCGGTCCTCATAGTCCTCTTGGGTGTTCTTCAGGGCATTATCGGGCAAGGTATCCTGTTCGGGTTAATCCGGTCCTGTTGTTTTCTTTTAGAGCATTATCGGGCAAGGTATCCCGGTCCTATTGTTATCCGTCGTAGGGCATTATCGGGCAAGGTATCCTGGTCCTATTGTTGTTGTTGTTGTTGTTGTTGTTGTCGTAAGAGGGACCTTGTTGCAGCATGGGCAATGACTCGTCGCAGTATGGGCAAGTCGTACCTCAGTAGTTGAAATTGAATAGGAGGAACCTTGTCGCAGTATGGGCAAGGACTCGTCGCAGTATGGGCGAGCCGTACCTCAAAGGATGGTGATGATGATAGGTATTGTTGTTGTTGTTGTTGATGATGATGGTTAGGCAGTATCGGGCAAGGTATCCCGGTCCTATTATTGTTGTTGATGATGATGGTAAGGCAGTATCTGGCAAGGTATCCTGATCCTGTTGTTGTTGTTGTCGTTGTTGTTGTTGTTGTTGTTGTTGTTGTTGTGGTTGTGGTTGTTGTTGTTGTTGGTGGTGTTGGCGTTGGCATTGTTGTTGTTGTTGTTGTTGTTGTTTGTGTTGGTGTTGCTGGTGTTGGTGTTGTTGCCGTTGTTGTTGCTGTTGCGGTCGTTGCTGTTGCTGTTGCTGTTGCTGCCGGTGTTGTTGCTGTTGGTATTGGTGTTGTTGCTGTTGTTGTTGTCGCTGTTGTTGCTGTTGCTGGGGCCGCTGTTGCTGTTGCTGTTGTTGCTGCTGGTGGTGTTGTTGTTGTTGTTGTTGTTGTTGCTGTCCCTGTTGTTGCTGTTGTTGTTGGGGGTGTTGTTGTTGTTATTGTTGTTGTCGTTGTTGTTGTCGATGATTAACTGAGTATACATGGTGTGTTTGTCGTATATGCTGTAGTGATTTTTACGGCGTGATGGGACCTCATCACTTTTTACGTACGAGCCCTTTGTGGCTTCACTTTGTGACATCTTGCTGTATGAACATGTTGTGTTGGTCACTCTTTTGAGAGTGACTGTCTGATATTGACTTGATGGATTGTGGTTACCTTTGCTGTTTTAGTTTCGTTCTCATGTTCTTTATATGGTTTGGACGCTCTTTCTCACTCGTGCACCATTTTTTTTTAAATTGAGTTCCAGGTGTCGTTGATGTGAGCTTCTACGATTGTGCAGCGGTGGAGATGTGATCCCTACGGATCACCCAACAACTTGCGGAATGATACCATACGTTGAAGTCACTTCCTTTTATTTAATTGATTAAAGGTTATTGCTCTGATCATGTGACATCGGGACTTGGGTTGTACTTGCAATATTATGTTAAAATCAATCTTATTACTGTATTGGAAGAAATGTTTTATCGCCTTAGGCTTTAATGTCCTTATAAATAATTATTATATGATTTAAGGAGTTGATGACATCTTTTACTTGCTGTTATACCCTAATTTTGCCCGGTCTTTTTATCCTAATCGCTTTAGCCCCGTGTCACAAACCCATAGCATTTCAAGCGCTATTTTGTTTAAAGTCGGACCAAATAGTCCAATTGGGCCTATGTCCAACCTTTTGGGTCGTTTGGGCCTACATCTAACTTTTGGACCAAAAAGCCATAAAAAAATTGATAATAAAATCAGATTAAATATATATATATATATATATATATATATATATATATATATATATATATATATATATATATATATATATATATATATATATATTACAAACATCCCAAAATATAATAAAAATCAGAATTAATAAAAATTAATTTACAATAATCCAAAAAATCTTAAAAATGTCAAATTGTACAAAAAGTCCAAAAAAAATACAAAATAATAACCAAAAATGCAAAAAATCAGAAAAACGAAAATCACAAAAATAAAATAAGAACCCATCAGCCCAAACACAGCAGCTGCGTCTCCACTCCCAAACCTTCTTCACCAAGTCTTTGTTCCAACCCTAATCTTGCTGAGAAAGTTTTCTCCTTGAGCTGGCCAAAACCTGAAATAGAAACAAAATCAGGTCAGAATCGTTTTTTTAATGGCCTAAACCGAATTCCTGCCTATATAAACAAGTCTGGACAACAATTCACAGACACACAGAAAAGGGGACCCAAAATTCGGACAGAGAAAAACACACAGAAAATCATATACGAAAATTCAGAAAAAATCAGAGAAAAAATTAGGGTTCCACACCGGAACCCTAATCACAAAGTTCTAAAAACAGAAGCAGTAGTGGTTCAACAGCAGCAGCAGAAATCCAAAGGTAGCAGAGCAGTAATAGGAAGAAGATCAGAAGCTGGAGAACAGGTTAGTTAGCTTCTACTCTTGTATATATCTATATTCTGTTAACTAGATTAGTTTAGAGTTTTAAAAATGTGAATATTAGTGTTGAAAGTAGATTAAGTCCTTTTTAAAAAAAAACCATGAACAAATTAGTTGATCACAAGCAGATTAATGTAATAGACTTAGTGTTTAAATTAGGACAGTAAATAGATTAGTTTTTTAGAAAATCATCAGACTTGTAAGTAAAAAATCAAAAATCAGAAGGCCAAAATCGTACCCCAATTTCGGTTTAGGTCTTAAAATCGGAATTGGAATAGACTAGGAGAACAAAAACGAAGCAGAAATCAAAACAGAGAAAGAAAAAATAAAAAAAAAGAGATAAGAAAATGAGTTAGGACCGTACCAGCTCCGACCACCGTGACGTTGGCCGTATCCCCAAAGAGCGTCGCCGTTGGCCGTGAACCACCCATGGCTGTCGTCGTCATCGCCGTGCTGTTTGTGTAACACCCCCTTTCTAAATAACTATTATTTAATGTATATAATATCAGAGTTTTCAAAAAAAATCATTGAAAGAAAGTGTCACACTTCAACGCTTATAAAAACAACCAACTTATAATCGAGCGACATAGGTCAACAAACAATAGCACGATATATAGCACGATAGTTTAGGGACGGGCCCACAAACACCTGTTTTAGTTTACAGCACATAATGAAATATCATCAACACAGCGGAATGGTATCAGTACATCAATATAACAGTCCAATACATCAAGATGACAATAACAGTACTACTACGCCCTCCCCCTGGTGCTACATATCAGAGCTGACACACTACTAGAAAAGAGGCATAAGAATGCCCTCACTCTCGATTACCTGCAAGTTGCCAACATAAGAAGCAACATAAAGCAGTAGGGTGAGTCTCTTTACACAAATAATAATAATTAAGGTAAGCATTATATTAAGGAAGGGCAGCAAGCAACACTAATTCATAACAACTCACCACATTATCAACAACAATCATCACATTCATAATTCATCCATAAACTCATCAAATGCTTGACTAATGCATGTAAAGCAACATGCATGTGGATCCATCATCACCGCCATTAGCCTGGAGGGCACTCACCGCTTTGGCCGAAGCCACCACACCGCTTTGGCCGAAGCCTACACACCGCTTTATGCAACATGAGTCATGTGACACTATGACTATGCACCACAACACCACACATAAACCATAATAATTGTTAAACTCACCGCTTTTTATTTCTTAACTCAACATCATCAACATATAAGCTTTAGGGCATCACACCGCTTTGGACCGAAGTCCCAAACATCATCAACATATAAGCCTTAAGGGCATCACACCGCTTTGGACCGAAGTCCCACACCGCTCTCACGTCTCCAATTTATTTCAACTCAGTTTGTATCCTTAGGTTAGTAATTTTACTCAACAATTACACCACCCCGCAAATATTGGACCAACCGACACACGCAAAGACTAAGTTGACACTTTAAGGACCAAACTGTCACATAACATATATGGGCGCACAGGGGCTGCCCAATTGGCGCCCATCCAACAACAGCCAACACCCAAATTCAGCGGGGTAGTACCCTTTTTCAAAACGACGCCTTTTTCCAAAAATCCCCGAGAACGATAAGTTTTCCAAAATAGTAGTATTTAAAGACCTGGCCCACAATTAAATAATTTTTCCAGAAAATAATGTTTATTGCTCAAAACTAGAATATTCAGGTGGCCCTCTGAATAAGCTTTCCAAAACATCTCGGGACGTCTCAATCGGACTCCCGAGTCAAAAGTTATGTCAAAAACAGTTTTTCGAAAGAAATTAGGGACGTCTCTGAAACAATTCAGGACGTCTCTGAAACAACACACACTTTCTTTCACAATTCAACAACATAATTTATCCAACGTTTTCAACAATTAATCCACACCACTTCAACACCACTTCAATTGATATTTTATCAAGTTCATCACAACCAACATATATCCATATTCCTTTCATTGAAGTAATTAATCAAACAATTTATATGCACAATTCCTATCATACTCATTTTCACATCAATCAATATACTTCACCACAATGACTCAATACAACAACTTGACATTAACACAACATTCAACAATTCAAACATCAAACAACCTACCCTATACATAGTACATATCTTAAGAACTATTATAGGTATAAAGAAGAGCCCCCTAACCTCAAGGATTGAAGGACTCCAAGCAACACCAAAATCACCCAAAAGCAACGAGCTGTCCTCTCTCTCCTTCACAAACCGTCGGCCTCACTCTTCTAAAGCCAAGATGAAGCAACTTCTCTCCTTCTCTTCTCTAGCTGTTGCCGTCGCATCCCTCTCTTCCCTCTCCTCTTGCTTCGGTTTCTCTCTCCTCTCTCTCACCTCCTCCTACCGTCGCTCTCTCTCTCCCTCTCTCCTTCTTCTCACCCTTGCGCCACCTTCTTCCTTCTTTCCTTTTTTCTCTCTCACGAGCTCACCCTCCTTTCTCTTTTTCTCCTCTTTCTTTCTTTTCTCTTTTTCTTCTCCTTTCTTCTTTCTGTTTCCTCTCTTACCCAGCGCCGTTCCCTTTCTCTTGTTCTAATCCCTTTCTTTGATTCAATTTAACCCTAGGCCCAATAATGCTTGGGCCCTATTTGCACCTCCCATTTCAATTAATTCCACCACTCCCTAATTTCTTAAACACCTCTTAAATAACATAAACCCCAAATTAATTAATTCACTTAAATAATTATTGTAAGCCCTAAATAGCTTAAATAAATAATTAAATTATTTTGGGGCGTTACAGTTTGCGTTCTGTCCGTTACTGTGGTCGTCGCATCGTCAAACACGCGTTCGATTCCCCCCACTGAGCCGCCGTAAACCGTCGCCACCGTCACCAACGTGTTCCTGGCAGTGACCAGTCCGACGCGATCATCGTCGCCGTCAGCACCCCTCGCGTCTTGCTCCTCGCCTTCGCCGGCCATGGATTGGCCCGTCAGCACCATTCTTCGCGATCTGGCCGTCGTATTCCCTCTCCCTCGCAGTCGTTGCTGCCACCATAAGCAGCGGGACGCCGTCGCGGTGCTGCTCTCTCCCCTCGCACCATCGCGAGCTCTTCTTCTCCGGCGATCTCACCGCCATCGACCTCCCCCATTCTCCCACCTTCGCGAAACTCTTCTCTCCCTCCCTCACAGAGTAAATCTCTCTCTCCCTCTCCGCAAATCTCTTCATCTCATCCTCTCTTTCTCTGTTTTCTCATGTGGATTTCTCTCTCTCTCTCTCTCTCTCTCTCTCTCTCTCTCTCTCTCTCTCTCTCTCTCTCGAAGGAGGGTGGATGCGGCGCTGAAATGTGGAGAACAAAATTAGGGTTCCCAAAAACCCTTATGTCACCTGATATAGCTTAGGTTTTTATTTTGTTTTCTTAATTTTTAATCAGATTACCTTTTACACCACCTATTTATAATACACACCCCCCATTGGGAGCCCAAGCCTCGCAGGCCAGTTCACAAAAACGAATTGGGCTGCTGCTTTTCACACCTCCCTCCTTAAAAATACAGACCCCCGCAGCTAATGACAACCCATTTTACCACTACACCCCTTTTTCGTTCCTTTTTCTTTTTTTCTACAAATAAATAATTTCATTCACAAAACCATTTTTTTTCTTATGAGAATAGATAGTCTTTTTTTTTCAAAAAATATAAATAGGGGACTAAGTCGACTGTACAGTCGGGTTAGTCTGCTTTTTAGGTCACCAATGAACCGTTACGGATCATGGCCTAAAATCCCTATTTAAAACAAACAATTTCAAAATCAAAATAAACACAAAGACATTTCTTTCCACAAATCAAATTTTCAAAATAGGGGATTAAGTCGGCCGTACGGCCGGGTTAGTTAGCGTTTTAGGACGAATGAACCGTACGGATCAAGAGTCCTAAAACCCCTATCCAAATAAAATCAAACCACCACACATCGAACTATCTTCCAAACTCCAAAAACCCCATTTTTACAAAGTAGGGGACTAAGCCGACTGTACAGTCGGGTTAGTCATCATTTTAGGACAAATGAACTAATCACTCAGGAGTCCTAAAGTCCCTAAATAAAATACACCAACAAACAAAGTTTTCTACCAAGAACTACGTGTGATTTGATTCTCTACCAAGAGATACGTAGGAGCAGAGGGCGGCCGACCTCTGTCAATGGCACTAATAAAAAACCTTTTTCAGTCTTCTCCTAAATAACCATTTTCTTAAATAAAACATCAATTTTCTTCTTTCTCTTCAATTCACAATAAAAGGGTAAAAATAAACATTTCAAAATTAATATTCTTTCCTACAATTAATTAGCAGGTAACCTTCATTAGGAAGGATGTCGTGGGGTGCTAATACCTTCCCCACGCATAACCGACTCCCGAACCCTTATCTGGTCTCAAGGACCCTTATCCATTCCAAAAGGGATTTTCCAATGTTTGCCCTTAAACTAAACTTTGGTGGCGGCTTCATTTTTGAACCTTCGAGGAATCCTCACCCGGATTTTTCGGTCGCTACACTTGCGAAAGGTATTTCGAAAATGAATTGTGAATATTATTTTGAAAAACAAATTTACTCATTTTTCGTACTTTTCTCTTATTATTATTTTCGGGGTAAAGGGTGTCACAGTTTGCATTTTAGATCTTGTGTTATAGTTCTTTCAAATTCATTTTGGGATTGGTCAACTAAAGTGGGTACACTCATAAATACAGACATGGTTCATGATTAGAGCTCAAGAACTAATATGGGTAAATGTTTAATGAAGGAAACTTTGCTAATCAATGCTAAGGCCATAGGATAGCATAGTCCATAGGATGATACTGTGGGTGCTTCATATACAAGGGTGGATTTATTTAGAGCTTAGACATAAGACTTGTAACGAAACCCTGACGATAGTGACAGAAAGACACGCAACAAATGTTACAGCATCCAATGGTCCAACATCGTATATAACATAATGCTGTTAAAAGTGACTTACTTTGCAAAAAACATTCCAACTAATTTCTCACTTGATTTTCCAACCCAACATACTTAACTTGTTTATTTTCTATTTTTCTCCAATATTGTTCTCAAACTATTTGTTACTTGATTATCTCTCACTAATTTTAACTATAAATTTAAAGTTGGAAATTAATATCAATCTCTGTGGGTACGATCTCAACTTTTTCACTTATTACTTATTACGATTGTGTGTACTGGCACATCACTCTTTTATCCACAACAATGACCTCTATGAATTCCTTAGTCCGCTTCATCAATGTCCCAATGTATAGTTGATTTTCCCCTTGATTAATAAGATATTTTTCTTTATATATGTCTTTATAATTTTGTACCTTTTTCACTCTTAAATCTCTCAATATTTTCCTCTTTTATTTGAGAGTCTAAAAGCCTTTTCAATTTTATGAGCAATATTTAGTACTTTAACAATTGAGATAATATTTTTGTAACTACTAAGACTCATATGGGTTTAATGACTTCGAAGATATATGGAAGCCACTTTGGTAAAAAAAAAAATATAAGAGGGTCGATGTGATCTTGAACATTGTAATTGTATTAGCTACAACTAGTTAATTTGGATAATGCTAAAACTGCCGCAACCTCGTTGGAATTTAATTCAAGTATTGTCCATCTTAATTATATAGCAGTTGTTTTCCCTCACTAAAATGTGTTCTAGTATTTTCAATCTTAATTGTCAATCTTAATTATATAGCAGTTGCATTTGCTGTTTTTCTTATTTCTCTCACGCCACTCATATATGACATCTATCACGTCTCTTTATTTTTCTTTCTCCTAGAGTGTTGTAGCCTTTATTGGGTGTTGAGCGTCACCTATATATTATATTAAATTCAAACAATAATTTACTTTTCTTATTATTCTCTTGTGTTTGTGTTGTAAAATTTGTGGAGTGAGATTCTAACTTTAAAATAATCAATGTGAAAGTGTTTGGCACACAAAATGGAATGAAATAAAACATAACGTGTATTATTTAATAGTATTTAGATGTATGTTAAAAACAAATATACCTCTGTCACCTAAGGTCATATTTTTTTATAAGCAATGGATTTTACTACGGAGAGTACAAGAAATCAAACCCTTACACGTACATGGGCCTCGTTAAAACCTCTATGAGCCAAAACCCAAAGAAAAAAAACCAAGAGGAAAAAGAGTACCCCAATAACAAGTTGCAAGATTAAGTTACAAGCTGTGTTCAGGCATCCCATTATGCAATTCAGCCAATCTACATAACAATAATTAGTCTTCTTACCCCTTCTAGATAAACCATCCCCAAGATAAGCATGTGATATGATTTACAATAGAGCATTGGTTTAGAACCCCACCTTCAAAAATTACCTAGTTCCTTGCATACTAGATTGACCAAATAGTTGCCATCCAAATGATGTGTTTTGGTGCCTTCAACTTCCTCCTTTTCAGCGCTCGTCCGAAGTCTGTGAAATGCGTTATTGCATCCTACACATGGTAACAAGGTATGCTCATCTAATTGAAAATTTGTTCCCAAACACCCTACACTATTGCGCATGCACGAACAGAAAACGTGATTTGCATATTCCTCCTCCCTAAAGTAGATGACACAACAAGTTTCATATTTCGGTGACACCACTCCTCTTAATAGTAACTGATCTCGTGTCAGCAGTTTGTTAATGAGTAGCCTCCATGTTAGCACTGCCACTTTAATTGGGACATTACACGACAAAAACTTCATGCACCATGATACTGTGCCAGTGTCTATCACTGACACTGTGTTTGTACCTGTAGAAAAATCAGCCAGCCAACTGTAGCAAGATTTCACATAAAATTGTTTTTTATAGTCATTTTCCCACACCCATCTATCATCCTTATTTTTATTCAACACAATATCAAGCAACATTGTCTTTAGTTCCACCAATTCCACAACATTTGTAACGTCCAGGCCTGCTGCCCCAGCTCCAATCCCATTCCCAACGACTTTCGGCCCTGCTCCCAAATTGTTGAACGACAACGTCTTTTTCAAGGCATACTTGAAACAAATTTGGATATAGAGAATATTGGTCCACACCAAGGATCTAGCCAAAACTTTAATCTCTCTCCATTTCCCGGTTGCAGCTTTGTTATTTTTTTAAACCATAATGGATCATTTGTGAAATGAGCTTCGAGAGAATTAAGGTCACGTCACCATAGCGATGCCTTTTTAAGACTTTGTTGGCTTACCACACTGTCATGCCACACAGTTAGTTCACCATATCCGCTTTTCAATAATTTATACCCATGGTGTGTTGTTCGCCCCCCTTTTTTGCTGTTTCAACATATGAGCGATTTCTTCTTTGGTCATCAGCTTTTTGTCCTGCCTCCTCTAGAGTGTGTTGTGCTTCAACCAAGCTCCCGACTTTTATGCCTTCCACCTTTTCACCTTCATGATCATTTTGCGCTTCATCTATGCCTTTGCCCTTTCTATCTTCCTCATTTACCTTTTTGTGCTTCTTACTTGTAGGTCGTTGAATGACCTTTTCTATTACAAACCTAGGGAGGTTGACGTGGATTTTTTGCACCTATGATATTATCCAGGTTCGTAGCAAATAGCTCTAGATCCCTATCTTCCTTGAACCTACGAAAACAACCTTTTAATGTCAACCTGCACGAGCTAGTATGTGCATATAGGCGCAAAAGGGTTTAGTGCTTTGATATATATTTGTCTTCCAACTTCCAACGCCTAAGTCTGATTTGGGCTGAAATTTATAGGCCCAAAATTATAATCCCATACATGTTTGAAGTCGGTGCCTTAACCCTTGTTCGAGGGTGGTAATGGCGAGGGGTAGATGAAAGGCAAAACTACAATGGAAAATGAGGTTCTGATCGAAGGTTGGCGTGGGTGGTGCTGTGGCGTAATGGATTTTTGCCAAATTAGGGTTAACTTCACATATAATCTATTTCCAATTATGGCCCCCCCGTTTCGTTCATGGGCCTTACTGGGTGCCTTCTTTTAATTGCTTTTTGTAATTGGTATTTTACTTTTGTATCTCCCACGAAAGTTGGGTCTGTAGCAACTTTGTAGTTGTTTTGGTTTGGGCCTGGCCATCTTCTTCTGATCAAACAACTTTTAGACCAAAAAAAAACCCTGTGGTAATGTTCAGTCAGGTATTGTAAGTCACGCTCCAAATCAGTCTTCTTTTTTCTTGTTTGAAGTCGGTGCCATAAATCAGTCACGCTCAAATCCCAATCTTCTTTCACCCACCACTTCATCGTTGATAGCGGCAATCGCACAGGTATTGTAAGTCGAGTGGCATGAAACTACTGTCTATTGTGCATTGTGTTTAAGTTGACAGGTCAGTTAGGGTTTCAGCTTTCTGTTTAATTCTCAGATGAGAAAAAATTGCCCTACATGCGGCGTGAAGCATTTGATGAGAATCTCCCAAAATTGATAGGAAGTCCCGTATGACACCAAAACAACAACACCGATGGTAAAATCTATTGCTATCGGTCGAGTTCAATCTTTGCAGCGTTGTGCGTGTGATTTTAAACGGGTCTCTGAGGGTTTTTTTGTTCTTTCACACATTGGTTTTATTTGTAGAGGAATCTGGATATTACGAAAGAATTGCTGCAAGAAAGTTCAAGAAGAAAGCTGGTTAGTTATTTTCAGTTTCTATCTCCCCTTGTATGCTGAAAAATAACAATTCTTGCAAGATTCTTTAATAACAAATAACATTGATCTAATTTTTAATTACTTGTTTTTAAACATTGGGTCTGATGCCACATCGCTGATAGCTATATGAGCAGTGACCAGTGATGCTATGATTGGACCAAAATCGAGAATGACATTCATTTGTTTCGCATCTTGATTGGAATCTGCAGATTTCATACCCTATAATCTGCAGAGCTGTTTTATGCGATTACAAGATATCTCTTTTATCAAAATTTCTTCTGTTGCCTTTATTGTTTTTATTTTGTGGCGTGTTGGTTCAGTAGTGGAGTTGGTATCAACGAAGCCAATGAGGATTAAATTGCATTGGAATTACCGTCTGAGTAAATTACTCTTGATGAGAATTTCTGGCTGACTGAGGCTTTTATTATGGTTTTTGTACTCATATTTTTATTAGATTAGCCCCTTTTAGATGATTATCATCATTTAAATATTATAATGACGATGTAATCATTGTAATTTGGGTGATATACGATTGGCAGAAATATTGTTGTGTCCCGTGATGCTATAACATTATAATTTGTTGGTTTGGGAAACACCGATAAAATCAATATGATCTTTGATGAAAAATTGCAATGTGGAAGTTAGTCCCTTCAAGCTTGATCATTTGTGAGGTCCCATATAAAAGTTGCAAAGTCAGAGGTCCCATTGGAAAAATAAAGTTGTATCCTGTGATACTATGGCACTATGGCATTCCAATTTTTGGCATGTGTGAGGAAATGACCATATAAGAGGGACATGATATTCGATACAAATTGCAATGAGGCGATTAGTCCCTTTAAGCAAGATTTGCTAGCTCCCAATTCAAGTTGGGAGGCCTATCAGATGATATTCATTATGGTATTTGATATGGTCCTATCAAAACTGCAGTGACGGAGGTCCCAATACTCGATTGGAAACTTATTAAGTCGGGTCCCGTGATAATATGGCATTCCAATATTTGGTATGTGTGAGGAAATGAACATAAAAGTAATATGGTTTTCGATACAAAATTTCAATGAGGCAATTAGTCCCTTGAACACAACAATTTGTGATCCCAATTCAAAGTTGCTATGGCAAGTCCCAATATGCGATTGGAAACTGATAATATTCCATTTTTTGATTTTGGTGATGACATGACTAGTTACATCATTATGGTCTATGATACAAAAATTGCAATGAGGCAGTTAGTCCCATTCAAGCAAAATAATTTGCGATGTCCCAAAACAAAGTTTCAATGACAGAGGTTACAAAACACGATTGGAAAGTTGGGTCATCTGATGCTAAACCATTCCAATTTTTTTGGTTTGGGTGATGAAATGATCATAAAATCAACATGGTCTTTGATACAAAATTTCAATGAGGCCAATAGAGTTGCATTTGAGCAAAGTTCGTTTATGAGGTCCCATTCCAAAGTCGCAGTGGCAAGTTTTTTTTTAATTCATCAATGCCAAAAATAATGTGATTGAATGTAGTTTTTGTACGTATAATTGAATGTAGCATAAGCTGATGATGTTTGTGATTGATGAAAGTATTGGTGATTTAAAATTGGCCCAGAGAAGTTATATTTGTAGTTTAATAGAGTTTAAATTTTTCTGCTTTCATGAAATTTATGGTGCATGCTACAAACTGATTAATGTTCCATTTTGAATGGGTCATTTTCACATGTTCACACATCACAGTAATGTTCCATTTTGAATGGGCTATTTTCTTGATATATTTCCGCGTGCCTATGCTATATGTATGTGTCTCAGTCCAGTATAATTATTTTTGAACTTATTAATAATGCTTAGGTGATCCTTTACGTGGTCCAACCCTTCCTTCAGCTCCCAAGAATAAAGCTTAGAATCATTTGTTTGAGTTACTTATCTGGCAAATTCTATTTGGAGTTATTTCGTTTCTCTTCTTTTTTATTGCTCCGTTGTATGCCAACAGTTCAAGCATCTGTCATAAACGTTGGAAACTCAAATTGCATCAAGAATGAGATTCATTCGTTTTGCATCTTGATAGGAATCTGCAGAGTTGAACCCCTATAATCTGCGGAGCTGTTTTATGCACTTACATTTCTCTTTTATCAAAGCTTCATCTGTGACCTTTATTGTATTTATTTTTTGCCGTGTTGGTGCATTGGTGGAGTTGGTGTCAACAAAGCCGGTGAGGATTAAATTTCATTAGAATTACTGTCTGAGTAAATTACTATTGATGATAATTTTTTGGCTGTCTAAGGCTTCTATTATGGTTTTGGTACTCATTTTTTATCAGAATATTTTGGCAGATTAGCCCCTTCTACATTATTATCATCATTTAAATATTATAATGATGATGTAATCATTGTAATTTGAGTGATATACGATTGACAGAAATATTGTCGGGTCCGTGATGCTATTACATTATAATTTGTTGGTTTCTCAATATGATCTTTAATGCAAAATTGCAATGAGCAAATTAATCCTTTCAAGCTAGATAATTTGTGAGGTCCCATCTTAAAGTGGCAAAGACAGAGGTCCCAATATTGGAAACTTATAAAGTTGTGTCCCGTAATACTATGGCAGTATGGCAGTCCAACTTTTTGTATGTGTGCGGAAATGACCATAAAAGTAATATGGTATGCAATACAAATTGCAATGAGGCAATTAGTCCCTTGGAGCAAGATTTACTATCCCACAATTCAAAGTTGCTATGACAGAGGTTCCAAAACACTACTGAAAAGTGGGTCCCCTGATGCTAAACCATTCCAATTTTTTGGTTTGGGTGGATGATATCTCCATAAAATCAGTTTGGTCTTTGATTCAAAATTACAATGAAGTAAATAGAGATGCATTTAAGAAAGATCTATTACGATGTTCCATTTTAAATCCCAATGACAGTTTTTTTTTAATTCAACAATGCCAAAAAAGGTAGCTCTTTATCATAATTTCTTCTCCTGTTTTGCCATGTTTCATGTGATTCAGGTTTTAAAGTTAATTGCTACTGATAATTAGATTTGTTGGTGCTTGCTGCTTCTCGGAAAAACGCGATTGGAATGTCGAGTCCCATGATACTAAACCATTTCAAGTTTTTGGTTTGGGTGATGAAATGACCATAAAATCAGTATGGTCTTTGATGCAGAATCGCAATGAGGTAAATAGATTTGAATTAAGCAAGTTCGATTATTAGGCCGAAATTCAAAGTCCCATTTAATATAGTTCCAAAAAAGACATGTTTGAGGATGGTCTGTCTTTTTTTTGTAATTTCTTATCCGGTTTTCCACGTTTATGTGCTACTATACAGGTTTTAAAGCTAATTGCTGCTGATAATTAGATTTATAGGTGCTTGTTGCTTCTTGTATATCTCTAGAGGTTATGTGCTGCTAACCTAAATAAGAGAGGTTCCAAAACACGATATGAATTACGCAAGAACGATTATCAGGTCCCAATGTAAAGTCCCAATATCGTTTTTTTAATTAACAATTTTTAAAAAGACAGGTTTGAGGATGGCCTTTCTTTTTTCATAACTTTTTGTCCCAGTTTTGCCACGTTTCATGTGCTACTATACAGGTTTAAAAGCCAATTGCTGCTGACAATTAGATTTGTTGGTGCTTGCTTCTTATATACTTCTACACTTTATGTGCTGCAAATCTAAATGACAGACGTTCCTAAACATGATATGAGGTCCCAATTCAAAGTCCCAATGATATTTTTATTTTAATTCACAATTCCAAAAAAGATAGGTCTGAGGATGGCCTGCTCTTTTTTCATAATTTCTTGCCTGTCTTGCCATGTTTCATGTGCTGCTATATAGGTTTTGGAGCTAATTGCGGCTGATAGTTATATTTGTTTGTGCTTGCTTCTTCTTGTATATATCTAGACTTTATCTGCTGCTGCTAACCTAAATGATCTTTATGTGCTTGTTCCTCATTGGTTGGAGTTTGATTAAAGAGTAATGTCTGCATGTTATATAAGTCTGTTTCCTGAATCATCAGTGTCTAGTTATATAGCTCCTTCTTGCACTTGTATACTCCAATTTGGAGATGAGAGGGTTATGCATCAAGATCATGAAACTAAAAAAGTACTCACTGAATTATTCTATTAATGGTTCTTGTTGGAATTGCTTCCTTAATGCAAGCGATGTGTTCCTCATTGGTTGGAGTTTGATTAAAGGGTAATGGCTGCATGTTATATAAGTCTGTTTCCTGAATCATCAGTATCTAGTGATATAGCTCCTTCTTGCACTTGTATACTCCAATTTGGATATGTGAGAGGGCTATGCACCAAGATCATGAAACTAAAAAAGTACTCGCTGAATTTTTCTATTAATGGTTCTTGTTGGAATTGCTTTTTTAATTCAAGCGATGTGTTCCTCATTGGTTGGAGTTTGGTTAAAGAGTAATGGCTGCATGTTATATAAGTATGTTTCATGAATCATTAGTGTCTAGTGATATAGCTCCTTCTTGCACCTTCATACTCCAATTTGAAGATGAGAGGGCTATGCACCAAAATCATGAAACTAAAAAAGTACTCGCTGAATATTTCTATTAATGGTTCTTGTTGGAATTGCTTCCTTAATTCAAGCGATGTTTTCCTCATTGGTTGGAGTTTGATTAAACAGTAATGCCTGTCTGTTATATAAGTCTGTTTCCTGAATCATCAGTGTCTAGTTATATAGCTCCTTCTTGCACTTTTATGCTCCAATTTGGAGATGAGAGGGACTATGCATCAAGATCATGAAACTAAAAATCCGGATGTATCAAATGTGTTTATAGGGAATGGACAGAATTGTAGTGCATATTACTTGAAATGAATATACATATGTGAGAATTACATCGGCACTTTTTTAGTAGGAATGTTGGTAGACATATCACTTAGTTTCTCTATTTTGTGGCAACATGGAGGTTCTTGATCTGAGTTACTATTGAGTATATAGTGTTTGGGCAACTATATCTGAGAGTATCCTCAAAAGTGAGGAATGGACAAAAGAATTAGATTTTCTATGATATGTTATTTTGGTAGCTATTATGACTGCATGTGTGCTAATGCCTAATCATGTGTCAATAATTGTGTGAGAAATATTTGTTAGGCTGAATTCAAGGGTGTAGTGGATTGAAGCTAATGCATATTTCAAGTATTTTGCTGCTAAATGATCATCCTTTTTGTTGCTAAACGTTGAGATCGAATTCATGACCAGTATGTTCATTATGGTCTCTGATACAAAAATTGCAATGAGGTAATTAGTCCCATTCAAGCAAAATTATTTGCGAAGTCCCAAATCAAACTTTTTTTTTAGATAAGCAATGTTAGTGGGGGTGGGGGAATGTTAGTTTCCAGGAGTTGAACCCGGGACCTCCTTCTTGCACTCATTTGGTGCACTCCTTCGGTATCCCTTAGCTCGCCAACTAAACCATTCCAATTTTTTTGGTTTGGGTGATGAAATGATCATAAAATCAACCTGGTCTTTGATACAAAATTTTAATGAGGCAAATTGAGCGCATTTGGCAAAGATCATTTACAAGGTCCCATTTCAAAGTTGCAGTGGCAGGTGTTTTTTTTAAATCAACAATGTCAAAAATAATGTGATTGAATGTAGGCTTTGTACGTATAATAGAAAATGTAGCAGTTGTGGGGACTATGAGGATGAGGAATAATGTGATTGAATGTCGAATAAGCTGATGATGTTTTTTGATTCATGACAGTATTGGTGGTTTAAAATTGGTCCAAAAGGAGTAAATTTTAGAATCTGCTAATGAAGGAAGAAGGATGCTATTTACAAGGGAGATACAGCAAAACGTGAGTAATCCTCTTTGACAAAAGAAGCTTTAGTCTTCATGTATAGGAATCCTGGAATTATGTGAGAATTCATGGCCAAAGTTTCAGGTTTATATAGGCGAATCTATCCACTGGTTAGTGAAACAACAGAAAATGATAGAATCTCGAAACAGGGGAAGTAAACGGAAGTAATTCCTTGTATTTCAATTCAATTCATAGACCCGTGAGGATAAATAAAGGATCCGCTTGGATCTATAGAATACCCAAGGGGATAGATGATAAGATTGATTACAAGGAAACTGAAATGAAACGAAAGAAACGGTAAAATGGCAACAGAGAATTGCCAAGTCCCAGGCCCAAGCCAATCCCAATATCAGCCTGCTTCTCTACTACTATCCAGCTCTATTTATTCTTTAACTTGACCTCTTGCTATTCCATAACTCTGAACATTCAATTCCCCCCACTACTACTTAATTAATAAAGACCAATCTTATTCCCCACTATTACTTAATTATTAAGAAGACTATTCTCATTCCTCAGCTAGGCAGAATCAGTTACGATTGTTCCCTCCCTTCCCTTTCTTCTTACGTGCGTACCATTTACCAAATCTTTTGGGTCCCACAGCATCAAGGGGCCTATCAACGTGAAATATCTGTGGAGCTGCTGAACCTTAATGATGAAAAACACGGTAGCTACTGTGAGGCCCAATTCCTTTTAGATGGAACAATCGTGGCATATTCTAAGAGAAGTTATATTTGTTATTTAGTAGCAGGGGTGTAAATTTTTCTGCTGTCATGAAATTTATGGTGTGATAAATAGCATGCAACAAACTGACTAGCGAGAGCTCTACTTTTGTTTATATCTCATTATCTCAATTGATAGACAATCATAGGTACTCTTAATTTGAAGGGAACTTAGAGTGGCAATGTTTTGAAGAAGTCGCCAAAATAAAGATTTATTCATTGTATAAAGTTATGCCATACCAAATTTATCTCTATGGGAAATGTATCTGTGTTTGACCAAACCAAATTTTTCCATTAATGATTCCTAATTTATGTCACAGTTCTTTCCTTCTACTCCCTTGGATAGGATTTTGGTGATGAATTCTTCACTAGTGGAGAATGTATTTCGTCACTTTGATTGGGATTTTAATACTGAGTAATGATTGCATGCCCTAAATGATGTCAGTTTCTAGAATCTCCATAGTGTCTAGTAATGGCTCCTGATTGCATGAAGTTCATGAAACTTTAAATTCGGAGGTATTAGATGTGTTTAAAGGGAATAGACAGAATTGTGGTGCATGTAATGTATTTATTACAGATAAAAGTTAGAATTACCGAGGCACTTTTCTTTTATCAAGAGCAAGCAAGTTGGTAGACATGTATACATATTCAGTTTGTTTCTTTGTTTTGTGGCAACATAAGGGTTCTTTAGCTAAAGTCGGTATTGAGTATTATGACAAAATTATGGTGCATGCAATGTAATTGTCATTACTAAAGATTAATATATATAGAAGTGAGAATTGCCGAGGCACTTTCTTTTATCAAGAATGATGTTCAATATTAAGTATTGAGTATTATCTGGTTGTTTTTCTATAAAATTGACATGTTTTTTGTGCTTGACATGAACAAAAAGAATTAGATTTTCTGCTACATGTTATTTTGGTTGCTGTTATGATAGCAGTTGCCTAAGCTAGTGTCAAATGGGTTTGAAGGGTGTAGAGGATCAAAGCTAATACTTATTCCAAGTCTCTACCAAATGATCATCTTTTTTGCTGCTAAACGAATGTGAGTCCATGTTCTGTTTAATGTTGTCCAGCTCCAATCCAATTCATTTGCGTGTTTAAGAAAATAATTTGGTTCTTGTTTTGTGGAGCTTGTATTATGTTAGTTAAGGTTATGTTTTTGAGCTTAAATTGGTTATCCTTGATGTGAATTTCTTGCTAACTGAGGCTTCTATTATGATTTTGGCTCTGTAAGATTTTGGCATATTAGCTTCATTTACATGATTATGACCATTTAATTATAATAATGTTGTCATTGTCATTTGTGAGATAGACGAATGGAAAAAATACTACGTTTGGTCCCCCCTGATGCCAGAACATCATAATTCAAATCAATACGGGCTTTGATACAAAATTGTAGTGAGCCAATTATCACATTAAGCAAAATCACGTGACTTGCAAGGTCCCAATTTAAAGTTGTAATGACAGGTCCCGATACACGATTGGAAACTTGTTAGTCGGTAATTTTTCGGTTTGGGTGATATAGTGACCAATAAATTCATTATGGTCTTTGATACAGAATTGCAATTGCAATTAGGCAATTGTTTGCATTCAAGCTATATCCATTGAGTAAGAAATTATTTGTCACAACAGTAAATTCATTATGGTCATCGAAAGAAGGATATATCCACTGAGTACAAAGTTATGTGCTACAGTTGGTGATTTTTGAATATCTCATTAGGAGTGATGTTGTGTATCTGATTTTGACAACAGCAAACTAGTAGCTGGGAAATGTTACATTTGTACACTTTAATAGGGAGGCCAATTCATTGGCAGATGAATTGGCAAAGGCAGGGGATTGCATGGATGGAACTTGTGTCAGCTGGAAGGTTGTCGAGTGATAGGCCAATGAATTGGCAAAGGCAGGGGATTGCATGGATGGAACTTGTGTCAGCTGGAAGGTTGTCGAGTGATAGTTGTTGCTGCTAGCATTTATTCTCGCCTTTTGGTTGTAATTTCTGCTAATTCCATTTTGTCCCGTTTTTCCATGTTTCATGTGCTGCTATACAGATTTTAAAGCTAGTTTCTGCTGGTAATTAGATTTGTTGGTGCTTGAAGCTTCTTGGACATTTCTAGATGTTGTGTTGCTGCTAACTTAATTGATTAGGCCTCCTGCAGTGGTTTCTTCATGGTGTTGCCTCCTTCCTTTCCAAGTGAAGCCCAGGTGCGGCAACAACCTAATTTTCAGAATCCAGTTCTGTCAGAAGGAACACTTGTGTGTTTGAGTTATCAAGAGGAGGCATCTGGTTTTCCTACAAGTCACAACATTCCGTGCAGTTGATTATTATGCCAACTAAACTATTGTATGCTCTCATCTCTACTGTGATTCATATATGAATCATGATTTTGCCAGCTATATTTGGTTTTTATATATGTTTGCCAACTAGAATTAGGCACTTATTGTTCTGTTTTTTATTGCTTTAATGGAATGTTTTTGCTTCTTGGTATGTGGACTAGGAGTGTCTTAAAAACTTAGATGGCAGTAAAAAGGTACTTTGATCGATAGATGAGAAATTGTAATGGGCTCTCAGCTGGCCAGTTTAACAAAAACTAACATTCAATAAAGATCTGTTAGAATAGCAGAACCTGAAAGGAAGAGAAAGGGATTGATTTCTCTATTGGATGGCTAATTCAAAAACTTGAGATAATTGCAACTAACGTATCATATTGACATATATAGGTAGGTTCATTCGTTGTACTTATAGCCACAATGCAGCGTTGTGTGTGTGATTTTAAACTGGTCTCTGAGGGTTTTTCTGTTCTTTCACACATTGGTTTTATTTGTAGAGGAATCTGGATATTACGAAAGAATTGCTGCAAGAAAGTTCAAGAAGAAAGCTGGTTAGTTATTTTCAGTTTCTATCTCCCCTTGTATGCTGAAAAATAACAATCCTTGCAAGATTCTTTAATAACAAATAACATTGATCTAATTTTTAATTACTTGTTTTTAAACATTGGATCTGATGCCACATCGCTGATAGCTATATGAGCAGTGATCAGTGATGCTATGATTGGACCAAAATCGAGAATGACACGTGTGCTAATGCCTAATCAAGTGTCAATTGTGTGAGAAGTATTTGTTAGGCTGAATTCAAGGGTGTAGTGGATTGAAGCTAATGCATATTTCAAGTATTTTGCTGCTAAATGATCATCCTTTTTGTTGCTAAATGATTAGGCCTCCTGCAGTGGTTTCTTCATGATGTTGCCTCCTTCCTTTCCAAGTAAAGCCTAGGTGCGGCACCAACCTAATTTTCAGAATCCAGTTCTGTCAAAAGAAGAAAGTTGGTTAGTTATTTTCAGGTTCTATCTCCCCTTGTATGCTGAAAAATAACAATTCTTGCAAGATTCTTTAATAACAAATAACATTGATCTAATTTTTAATTACTTGTTTTTAAACATTGGGTCTGATGCCACATCGCTGATAGCTATATGAGCAGTGATCAGTGATGCTATGATTGGACCAAAATCGAGAATGACATGTGTGAGAAATATTTGTTAGGCTGAATTCAAGGGTGTAGTGGATTGAAGCTAATGCATATTTCAAGTATTTTGCAGCTAAATGATCATCATTTTTGTTGCTAAATGATTAGGCCTCCTGCAGTGGTTTCTTCATGGTGTTGCCCCCTTCCTTTCCAAGTGAAGCCCAGGTGCGGCACCAACCTAATTTTCAGAATGCAGTTCTGTCAGAAGAAGAAAGTTGGTTAGTTATTTTCAGTTGCTATCTCCCCTTGTATGCTGAAAAATAGTAATTCTTGCAAGATTCTTTAATAACAAATAACATTGATCTAATATTTAATTACTTGTATTTAAACATTGGGTCTGATGCCACATCGCTGATAGCTATATGAGCAGTGATCAGTGATGCTATGATTGGACCAAAATCGAGAATGACATGTGTGCTAATGCCTAATCAAGTGTCAATTGTGTGAGAAATATTTGTTAGGCTGAATTCAAGGGTGTAGTGGATTGAAGCTAATGCATATTTCAAGTATTTTGCTGCTAAATGATCATCCTTTTTGTTGCTAAATGATTAGGCCTCCTGCAGTGGATTCTTCATGGTGTTGCCTCCTTCCTTTCCAAGTGAAGCCCAGGTGCGGCACCAACCTAATTTTCAGAATCCAGTTCTGTCAGAAGAAGAAAGTTGGTTAGTTATTTTCAGTTTCTATCTCCCCTTGTATGCTGAAAAATAACAATTCTTGCAAGATTCTTTAATAACAAATAACATTGATCTAATTTTTAATTACTTGTTTTTAAACATTGGGTCTGATGCCACATCGCTGATAGCTATATGAGCAGTGACCAGTGATGCTATGATTGGACCAAAATCGAGAATGACATTCATTTGTTTCGCATCTTGATTGGAATCTGCAGATTTCATACCCTATAATCTGCAGAGCTGTTTTATGCGATTACAAGATATCTCTTTTATCAAAATTTCTTCTGTTGCCTTTATTGTTTTTATTTTGTGGCGTGTTGGTTCAGTAGTGGAGTTGGTATCAACGAAGCCAATGAGGATTAAATTGCATTGGAATTACCGTCTGAGTAAATTACTCTTGATGAGAATTTCTGGCTGACTGAGGCTTTTATTATGGTTTTTGTACTCATATTTTTATCATATTAGCCCCTTTTACATGATTATCATCATTTAAATATTATAATGACGATGTAATCATTGTAATTTGGGTGATATACGATTGGCAGAAATATTGTTGTGTCCCGTGATGCTATAACATTATAATTTGTTGGTTTGGGAAACACCGATAAAATCAATATGATCTTTGATGAAAAATTGCAATGTGGAAGTTAGTCCCTTCAAGCTTGATCATTTGTGAGGTCCCATATTAAAGTTGCAAAGTCAGAGGTCCCATTGGAAAAATAAAGTTGTATCCTGTGATACTATGGCACTATGGCATTCCAATTTTTGGCATGTGTGAGGAAATGACCATATAAGAGGGACATGATATTCGATACAAATTGCAATGAGACGATTAGTCCCTTTAAGCAAGATTTGCTAGCTCCCAATTCAAGTTGGGAGGCCTATCAGATGATATTCATTATGGTATTTGCTAGCTCCCAATCGTAATGAGCCAATTATCACATTAAGCACAATCACGTGTGACTTGCGAGGTCCCAATTTAAAGTTGTAATGACAGGTCCCGATACACGATTGGAAACTTGTAAGTCGGTAATTTTTCGGTTTGGGTGATATAGTGACCAATAAATTCATTATGGTCTTTGATACAGAATTGCAATTGCAATTAGGCAATTGTTTGCATTCAAGCTATATCCATTGAGTAAGAAATTATTTGTCACAACGGTAAATTCATTATGGTCATCAAAAGGATATATCCACTGAGTACAAAGTTATGTGCTACACTTGGTGATTTTTGAATATCTCATTAGGAGTGATGTTGTGTATCTGAGTTTGACAATAGCAAACTAGTAGCTGGGAAATGTTACATTTGTACATTTTAATTGGCAGATGAATTGGCAAAGGCAGGGGATTGCATGGACGGAACTTGTGTCAGCTGGAAGGTTGTCGAGTGACAGTTGTTGCTACTAGCATTTATTCTTGCCTTTTGGTTGTAAATTCTGCTAATTCCATTTTGTCCCGTTTTTCCATGTTTCATGTGCTGCTATACAGATTTTAAAGCTAGTTTTTGCTGGTAATTAGATTTGTTGGTGCTTGAAGCTTCTTGGACATCTCTAGATGTTGTGTTGCTGCTAACTTAATTGATTAGGCCTCCTGCAGGGGTTTCTTCATGGTGTTGCCGCCTTCCTTTCCAAGAGAAGCCTAGGTGCCGCACCAACCTAATTTTCAGAATCCAGTTCTGTCAGAAGAGAAAGTTGGTTAGTTATTTTCAGTTTCTATCTCCCCTTGTATGCTGAAAAATAACAATTCTTGCAAGATTCTTTAATAACAAATAACAGTGATCTAATTTTTAATTACTTGTTTTTAAACATTGGGTCTGATGCCACATCGCTGATAGCTATATGAGCAGTGACCAGTGATGCTATGATTGGACCAAAATCGAGAATGACATTCATTTGTTTCGCATCTTGATAGGAATCTCCAGATTTCATACCCTATAATCTGCAGAGCTGTTTTATGCGATTACATGATATCTCTTTTATCAAAATTTCTTCTGTCGCCTTTATTGTTTTTATTTTCTGGCGTGTTGGTTCAGTAGTGGATTGGTATCAACAAAGCCAATGAGGATTAAATTGCATTGGAATTACCGACTGAGTAAATTACTCTTGATGAGAATTTCTGGCTGACTGAGGCTTTTATTATTGTTTTGGTATTCATATTTTTATCAGATTAGCCCCTTTTACATGATTATCATCATTTAAATATTATAATGACGATGTAATCATTGTAATTTGGGTGATATACGATTGGCAGAAATATTGTTGTGTCCCGTGATGCTATAACATTATAATTTGTTGGTTTGGAAAACACCGATAAAATCAATATGATCTTTGATGAAAAATTGCAATGTGGAAATTAGTCCCTTCAAGTTAGATCATTTGTGAGGTCCCATATTAAAGTTGCAAAGTCAGAGGTCCCTTTGGAAAAATAAAGTTGTATCCTGTGTGATACTATGGCACTATGGCATTCCAATTTTTGGCATGTGTGAGGAAATGACCATATAAGAGGGACATGATATTCCATACAAATTGCAATGAGGCGATTAGTCCCTTTAAGCAAGATTTGCTAGCTCCCAATTCAAGTTGGGAGTTCCCAATACAATAAAGGCCTATCAGATGATATTCCTTATGGTATTTGATATGGTCCTATCAAAATTGCAGTGACGGAGGTCCCAATACTCGATTGGAAACTTATTAAGTCGGGTCCCGTGATAATATGGCATTCCAATGTTTGGTATGTGTGAGGAAATGACCATAAAGGTAATATGGTTTTCGATACAAAATTTCAATGAGGCAATTAGTCCTTTGAACACGACAATTTGTGAGCCCAATTCAAAGTTGCTATGGCAAGTCCCAATATGCGAATGGAAACTGATAATATTCCATTTTTCGATTTTGGTGATGACATGACTAGTTACATCATTATGGTCTATGATACAAAAATTGCGATGAGGCAATTAGTCCCATTCAAGCAAAATAATTTGCGATGTCCCAAATCAAAGTTTCAATGACAGAGGTTACAAAACTCGATTGGAAAGTTGGGTCATCTGATGCTAAACCATTCCAATTTTTTGGTTTGGGTGATGAAATGATCATAAAATCAACATGGTCTTTGATACAAAATTTCAATGAGGCCAATAGAGTTGCATTTGAACAAAGTTATGAGGTCCCGTTTCAAAGTCGCAGTGGCAGGTTTTTTTTTTTAAATCATCAATGCCAAAAATAATGTGATTGAATGTAGTTTTTGTACGTATAATTGAAAGTATCATAATCTGATGATGTTTGTGATTGATGAAAGTATTGGTGATTTAAAATTGGCCCAGAAGTTATATTTGTAATTTAATAGAGTTTAAATTTTTCTGCTTTCATGAAATTTATGGTGTATGCTACAAACTGATTAATGTTCCATTTTGAATGGGTCATTTTCACGTGTTCACATAGCATTGTTTTGTAGCTCTTCAATTGTATTATCACGTGTTCACACAACATAGTAATGTTCCATTTTGAATGGGCTATTTTCTTGATATATTTCCGCGTGCCTATGCTATATGTATGTGTCTCAGTCCAGTATAATTATTTTCGAACTTATTAATAAAGCTTAGGTGATCCTTTACGTGGTCCAACCCTTCCTTCAGCTCCCAAGAATAAAGCTTAGAATCATGTGTTTTGAGTTACTTATCTGGCAAATTCTATTTGGAGTTATTTCGTTTCTCTTCTTTTTTGCCGTGTTGGTGCATTGGTGGAGTTGGTGTCAACGAAGCCGGTGAGGATTAAATTGCATTGGAATTACCGTCTGAGTAAATTACTATTGATGATAATTTTTGGCTGTCTAAGGCTTCTATTATGGTTTTGGTACTCATTTTTTATCAGAATATTTTGGTGATGTAAATATTGTAATGGTGATGTAATCTTTTTTGTAATTTGAATGATATACGATCGGCAGAAATATTGCCGGGTCCGTGATGCTATTACATTATAATTTGTTGGTTTGGAGCCAACACCGATGAACTCAATATGATCTTTAATGTAAAATTGCAATGAGGAAATTAGTCCCTTCAAGCTAGACCATTTGTGAGGTCCCATCTTAAAGTGGCAAAGACAGAGGTCCCAATATTGGAAACTTATAAAGTTGTGTCCCGTAATATTATGGCAGTATGGCAGTCCAACTTTTGGTATGTGTGTGGAAATGACCATAAAAGTAATATGGTATGCAATAGAAATTGCAATGAGGCAATTAGTCCCTTGGAGCAAGATTTACTAGCCCACATTTCACTGTTGCTATGACACAGGTTCCAAAACACTACTGAAATTCGGTCCCGTGATGATAAACCATTCCAATTTTTGGTTTGGGTGGATGATATTTCCATAAACTCAGTTTGGTCTTTGATTCAAAATTGCAATGAAGGAAATAGAGATGCATTTAAGAAAGATCTATTACGACGTCCCATTTTAAGTCCCAATGACAGTTTTCTTATTTCAACAATGCCAAAAAAGATAGCTTTTTATCATTATTTCTTATCCTGTTTTGCCATGTTTCATGTGATTCAGGTTTTAGAGGTTTTAAAGCTAATTGCTGCTGATAATTAGATTTGTTGGTGCTTGCTGCTTCTTGGATTGGAATGTCGGGTGATACTAAACCATTTCAAGTTTTTGGTTTGGGTGATGAAATAACCATAAAATCAGTATGGTCTTTGATGCAGAATCGCAATGAGGTAAATAGATTTGAATTAAGCAAGATCGATTATGATGCCCCAATTCAAAGGCCCAATTAATAAAGTTCCAAAAAAGACACGTTTGAGGATGGTCTGTCGTTTTTTTTTGTAATTTCTTGTCCCGCTTGCCACGTTTATGTGCTGCTATACCGGTTTTAAAACTAGTTGCTGCTGATAATTAGATTATTAGGTGCTTGTTGCTTCTTGTATACCTCTTGAGGTTATGTGCTGCTAACCTAAATGACAGAGGTTCCAAAACACGATATGAATTATGCAAGAACGATTATCAGGTCCGAATGTAAAGTCCCAATACCGTTTTTTTAATTAACAATTTTAAAAAGACAGGTTTGAGGATGACCTGTCTTTTTTCATAATTTCTTGTCCCAGATTTGCCACGTTTCATGTGCTACTATACAGGTTTTAAAGCCAGTTGCTGCTGATAATTAGATTTGTTGGTGCTTGCTTCTTGTATATTTCTAGACTTTATGTGCTGCTAACCTAAATGACAGAGGTTCCTAAACATGATATGAGGACCCAATTCAAAGTCCCAATGATAGTTTTTTTTTAAATTCACAATTCCAAAAGATATAGGTTTGAGATGGCCTGCTCTTTTTTCATAATTTCTTTCCTGTCTTGCCATGTTTCATGTGCTGCTATATAGGTTTTGGAGCTAATTGCTGCTGATAATTATATTTGTTTGTGCTTGCTTCTTCTTGTATATCTCTAGACTTTATGTGCTGCTGCTAACCTAAATGATCTTTATGTGCTTGTTCCTCATTGGTTGGAATTTGATTAAAGAGTAATGGCTGCATGTTATATAAGTCTGTTTCCTGATTCATCAGTGTCTAATTATATAGCTCCTTCTTGCACTTGTATACTCCAATTTGGAGATGAGAGGGCTATGCATCAAGATCATGAAACTAAAAAAGTACTCACTGAATTATTCTATTAATGGTTCTTGTTGGAATTGCTTCCTTAATGCAAGCGATGTGTTCCTCATTGGTTGGAGTTTGATTAAAGGGTAATGGCTGCATGTTATATAAGTCTGTTTCCTGAATCATCAGTGTCTTGTTATATAGCTCCTTTTTGCACTTGTATACTCCAATTTGGAAATGAGAGGGCTATGCACAAAGATCATGAAACTAAAAAAGTAGTTGCTGAATTTTTCTGCTAATGGTTTTTGTTGGAATTGCTTCCTTAATTCAAGCGATGTATTCCTCATTGGTTGGAGTTTGATTAAAGAGTACGGCTGCATGTTATATAAGTCTGTTTCCCGAGTCATCAGTGTCTAGTTATATAGCTCATTCTTGCACTTGCATACTCCAATTTGGAGATGAGAGGGCTATGCACCAAGATCATGAAACTAAAAATACTCAATGAATATTTCTATTAATGGTTCTTGTTGGAATTGCTTCCTTAATTCAAGCGATGTGTTCCTCATTGGTTGGAGTTTGATTAAAGAGTAATGGCTGCATGTTATATAAGTCTGTTTCCTGAATCATTTGTGTCTTGTTATATAGCTCCTTCTTGGACTTGTATGGTCCAGTTTGGAGATGAGAGGACTATGCATCAAGATCGTGAAACTAAAAATCCGGAGGTATCAAATGTGTTTATAGGGAATGGACAGAATTGTAGTGCATATTACTTGAAATTAATACACATATGTGAGAATTACAGCGGCGCTTTTTTAGTAGGAATGTTGGTAGACATGCATATCACTTAGTTTCTCTATATTGTGGCAACATGGAGGTTCTTGATCTGAGTTACTATTGAGTATATAGTGTTTGGGCAACTATATCTGAAAGTATCCTCAAATGTGAGACATGGACAAAAGAATTAGATTTTCTGTGATATGTTATTTTGGTAGCTATTATGACTGCATGTGTGCTAATGACTAATCAAGTGTCAATTGTGTGAGGAATATTTGTTAGGCTGAATTCAAGGGTATAGTGGATTGAAGCTAATGCATATTTCAAGTATTTTGCCGCTAAATGATCATCCTTTTTGTTGCTAAATGATTAGGACTCCTGCAGTGGTTTCTTCATGGTGTTGCCTCCTTCCTTTCCAAGTGAAGCCCAGGTGCGGCACCAACCTAATTTTCAGAATCCAGTTCTGTTAGAAGAAGAAAGTTGGTTAGTTATTTTCAGTTTCTATCTCCCCTTGTATGCTGAAAAAATAACAATTCTTGCCAGATTCTTTAATAACAAATAACATTGATCTAATTTTTAATTACTTGATTTTAAACATTGGGTCTGATGCCACATTGCTGATAGCTATATGAGCAGTGACCAGCGATGCTATGATTGGACCAAAATCGAGAATGACATTCATTTGTTTCGCATCTTGATAAGAATCTGCAGATTTGATACCCTATAATCTGCAGAGCTGTTTTATGCGATTAACTGATATCTCTTTTATCAAAATTTCTTCTGCCGCCTTTATTGTTTTTATTTTGTGGCGTGTTGGTTCAGTAGTGGAGTTGGTATCAACGAAGCCAATGAGGATTAAATTGCATTGGAATTACCGTCTGAGTAAATTACTCTTAGAGAATTTCTGGCTGACTAAGGCTTTTATTATTGTTTTGGTACTCATATTTTTATCAGATTAGCCCCTTTTACATGATTATCATCATTTAAATATTATAATGACGATGTAATCATTGTAATTTTGGTGATATACGATTGGCAGAAATATTGTTGTGTCCCGTGATGGTATAACATTATAATTTGTTGGTTTGGGAAACACCGATAAAATCAATATGATCTTTGATGAAAAATTTCAATGTGGAAATTAGTCCCTTCAAGCTAGATCATTTGTGAGGTCCCATATTAAAGTTGCAAAGTCAGAGGTCCCATTGGAAAAATAAAGTTGTATCCTGTGATACTATGGCACTATGGCATTTCAATTTTTGGCATGTGTGAGGAAATGACAATATAAGAGGGACATGATATTCGATACAAATTGCAATGAGGCGATTAGTCCCTTTAAGCAAGATTTGCTAGCTCCCAATTGAAGTTGGGAGGTCCCAATACAATAAAGGCCTATCAGATGATATTCATTATGGTATTTGATATGGTCCTATCAAAATTGCAGTGACGGAGGTCCCAATACTCGATTGGAGACTTATTAAGTCGGGTCCCGTGATAATATGGCATTCCAATATTTGGTATGTGTTAGGAAATGACCAGAAAAGTAATATAGTTTTCGATACAAAATTTCAATGAGGCAATTAGTCCCTTGAACACGACAATTTGTGAGCCCAATTCAAAGTTGCTATGGCAAGTCCCAATATGCGATTGGAAACTGATAATATTCCATTTTTCGATTTTTGGTGATGACATGACTAGTTACATCATTATGGTCTATGATACAAAAATTGCAATGGGGCAATTAGTCCCATTCAGGCAAAATAATTTGTGATGTCCCAAAACAAAGTTTCAATGACAGACGTTACAAAACATGATTGGAAAGTTGGGTCATCTGATGCTAAACCATTCCAATTTTTTGGTTTGGGTGATGAAATGATCATAAAATCAACATGGTCTTTGATACAAAATTTCAATGAGGCCAATAGAGTTGCATTTGAGCAAAGTTCGTTTATGAGGTCCCATTTCAAAGTCGCAGTGGCAAGTTTTTTTTTTTTTTAAATCATCATTGCCAAAAATAATGTGATTGAATGTAATTTTTGTACGTATAATTGAAAGTAACATAATCTGATGATGTTTGTGATTGATGAAAGTATTGGTGATTTAAAATTGGCCCAGAGAAGTTATATTTTTAATTTAATAGAGTTTAAATTTTTCTGCTTTCATGAAATTTATGGTGAATGCTACAAACTGATTAATGTTCCATTTTGAATGGCTCATTTTCACGCGTTCACACATCATTGTTTTGTAGCTCTTCAGTTGTATTATCACGTGTTCACACAGCATAGCAATGTTCCATTTTGAATGGGCTATTTTCTTGATATATTTCCGCGTGCCTATGCTATATGTGTCTCAGTCCAGTATAATTATTTTTGAACTTATTAATAAAGCTTAGGTGATCCTTTACGTGGTCCAACCCTTCCTTTGTATATCTCTAGAGGTTATGTGCTGCTAACCTAAAAAATAACAATTCTTGCTAGATTCTTTAATAACAAATAACATTGATCTAATTTTTAATTAGTTGTTTTTATACATTGGGTCTGATGCCACATCGCTGATAGCTATATGAGCAGTGACCAGTGATGCTATGATTGGACCAAAATCGAGAATGACATTCATTTGTTTCGCATCTTGATAGGAATCTCCAGATTTCATACCCTATAATCTGCAGAGCTGTTTTATGCGATTACATGATATCTCTTTTATCAAAATATCTTCTGTCGCCTTTATTGTTTTTATTTTGTGGCGAGTTGGTTCAGTAGTGGAGTTGGTATCAACGAAGCCAATGAGGATTAAATTGCATTGGAATTACCGACTGAGTAAATTATTCTTGATGAGAATTTCTGGCTGACTGAGGCTTTTATTATTGTTTTGGTACTCATATTTTTATCAGATTAGCCCCTTTTACATGATTATCATCATTTAAATATTATAATGACGATGTAATCATTGTAATTTGGGTGATATACGATTGGCAGAGATATTGTTGTGTACCGTGATGCTATAACATTATAATTTGTTGGTTTGGGAAACACCGATAAAATCAATATGATCTTTGATGAAAAATTGCAATGTGGAAATTAGTCCCTTCAAGCTAGATCATTTGTGAGGTCCCATATTAAAGTTGCAAAGTCAGAGGTCCCATTGGAAAAATAAAGTTGTATCCTGTGATACTATGGCACTATGGCATTCCAATTTTTGGCATGTGTGAGGAAATGACCATATAAGAGGGACATGATATTCGATACAAATTGCAATGAGGCGATTAGTCCCTTTAAGCAAGATTTGCTAGCTCCCAATTCAAGTTGGGAGGTCCCAATACAATAAAGACCTATCAGATGATATTCATTATGGTATTTGATATGGTCCTATCAAAATTGCAGTGACGGATGTCCCAATACTAGATTGGAAACTTATTAAGTCGGGTCCCGTGATAATATGGCATTCCAATATTTGGTATGTGTGAGGAAATGACCATAAAGTAATATGGTTTTCGATACAAAATTTCAATGAGGCAATTAGTCCCTTGAACACGACAATTTGTGAGCCCAATTCAAAGTTGCTATGGCAAGTCCCAATATGCGATTGGAAACTGATAGTATTCCATTTTTCGATTTTGGTGATTACATGACTAGTTACATCATTATGGTCTATGATACAAAAATTGCAATGAGGCAATTAGTCCCATTCAAGAAAAATAATTTGCGATGTCCCAAATCAAAGTTTCAATGACAGAGGTTACAAAACACGATTGGAAAGTTGGGTCATCTGATGCTAAACCATTCCAATTTTTTGGTTTGGGTAATGAAATGATCATAAAATCAACATGGTCTTTGATACAAAATTTCAATGAGGCCAATAGAGTTGCATTTGAGCAAAGTTCTTTTATGAGGTCCCAATTCAAAATCGCAGTGGCAGTTTTTTTTTTTTTAATTCATCAATGCCAAAAATAATGTGATTGAATGTAGTTTTTCAGCGTATAATTGAAAGTAGCATAATCTGATGATGTTTGTGATTGATGAAAGTATTGGTGATTTAAAATCGTCCCAGAGAAGTTATATTTGTAATTTAATAGATTTTAAATTTTTCTGCTTTCATGAAATTTATGGTGCATGCTACAAACTGATTAATGTTCCATTTTGAATGGGTCATTTTCACGCGTTCACACAGCATTGTTTTCTAGCTCTTCAGTTGTATTATCACGTATTCACACAGCATAGTAATGTTCCATTTTGAATGGGCTATTTTCTTGATATATTTCTGCGTGCCTATGCTATATGTATGTGTCTCAGTCCAGTATAATTATTTTCGAACTTATTAATAAAGCTTAGGTGATCCTTTACGTGGTCCAACCCTTCCTTCAGCTCCCAAGAATAAAGCTTAGAATCATTTGTTTGAGTTACTTATCTGGCAAATTCTATTTGGAGTTATTTCGTTTCTCTTCTTTTTTATTGCTCCATTGTATGGCAACAGTTCAAGCATCTGTCATAAACGTTGGAAACTCAAATTGCATCAAGAATGAGATTCATTCGTTTTGCATCTTGATATGAATCTGCAGAGTTGAACCCCTATAATCTGCGGAGCTGTTTTATGCGCTTACATTTCTCTTTTATCAAAGCTTCATTTGTGACCTTTATTGTATTTATTTTTTTCCGTGTTGGTGCATTGGTGGAGTTGGTGTCAACAAAGCCGGTGGGGATTAAATTTCATTAGAATTACTGTCTGAGTAAATTACTATTGATGATAATTTTTGGCTGTCTAAGGCTTCTATTATGGTTTTGGTACTCATTTTTTATCAGAATATTTTGGCAGATTAGCCCCTTCTACATTATTATCATCATTTAAATATTATAATGATGATGTAATCATTATAATTTGAGTGATATACGATTGACTGAAATATTGTCGGGTCTGTGATGCTATTACATTATAATTTGTTGGTTTCTCAATATGATCTTTAATGCAAAATTGCAATGAGCAAATTAGTCCCTTCAAGCTAGATAATTTGTGAGGTCCCATCTTAAAGTGGCAAAGACAGAGGTCCCAATATTGGAAACTTATAAAGTTGTGTCCCGTAATACTATGGCAGTATGGCAGTCCAACTTTTTGTATGTGTGCGGAAATGACAATAAAAGTAATATGGTATGCAAGACAAATTTACTATCCCACAATTCAAAGTTGCTATGACAGAGGTTCCAAAACACTACTGAAAAGTCGGTCCCGTGATGCTAAACCATTCCAATTTTTTGGTTTGGGTGGATGATATCTCCATAAAATCAGTTTGGTATTTGATTCAAAATTACAATGATGTAAATAGAGATGCATTTAAGAAAGATCTATTACGATGTTCCATTTTAAATCCCAATGACAGTTTTTTTAATCCAACAATGCCAAAAAAGGTAGCTTTTTTCATAATTTCTTGTCCTGTTTTGCCATGTTTCATGTGATTCAGGTTTTAGAGGTTTTAAAGTTAATTGCTACTGATAATTAGATTTGTTGGTGCTTGCTGCTTCTTGGAAAAGCACGATTGGAATATCGAGTCCCATGATACTAAACCATTTCAAGTTTTTGGTTTGGGTGATGAAATGACCATAAAATCAGTATGGTCTTTGATGCAGAATCACAATGAGGTAAATAGATTTGAATTAAGCAACTTCGATTATGAGGCCATAATTCAAAGTCCCAATTAATATAGTTCCAAAAAAGACATGTTTGAGGATGGTCTGTCTTTTTTCATAACTTCTTGTCCCAGTTTTGCCACGTTTCATGTGCTACTATACAGGTTTAAAAGCCAATTTCTGCTGATAATTAGATTTGTTGGTGCTTGCTTCTTGTATATTTCTAGACTTTATGTGCTGCAAACCTAAATGACAGACGTTCCTAAACATGATATGAGGTCCCAATTCAAAGTCCCAATGATAGTTTTTTTTTAATTCACAATTCCAAAAAAGATAGGTCTGAGGATAGCCTGCTCTTTTTTCATAATTTCTTCCCTGACTTGCCATGTTTCAAGTGCTGCTATATAGGTTTTGGAGCTAATTGCGGCTGATAATTATATTTGTTTGTGCTTGCTTCTTCTTGTATATATCTAGACTTTATCTGCTGCTGCTAACCTAAATGATCTTTATATGCTTGTTCCTAATTGGTTGGAGTTTGATTAAAGAGTAATGTCTGCATGTTATATAAGTATGTTTCCTGAATCATTAGAGTCTAGTTATATAGGTCCTTCTTGCACTTGCTTACTCAAATTTGGAGATGAGAGGGCTATGCACCAAGATCGTGAAACTAAAAAAGTACTCGCTGAATATTTCGATTAATGGTTCTTGTTGGAATTGCTTCCTTAATTCAAGCGATGTGTTCCTCATTGGTTGGAGTTTGATTAAAGAGTAATGGCTGTCTGTTATATAAGTCTGTTTCCTGAATCATCAGTGTCTAGTTATATAGTTCCTTCTTGCACTTGTATGCTCCAATTTGAGTTTCCAACAATATTTCTTGCACTTATAAAGACTTATAAAGACTTATAAAGTCAGAGGTCCTTCTTGCACTTATAAAGATTAATTTTGGTGATATACGATTGGCAGAAATATTGTTGTGTCCCGTGATGCTATAACATTATAATTTGTTGGTTTGGGAAACACCGATAAAATCAATATGATCTTTGGTGAAAAATTGCAATGTGGAAATTAGTCCCTTCAAGCTAGATCATTTGTGAGGTCCCATATTAAAGTTGCAAAGTCAGAGGTCCCATTGGAAAAATAAAGTTGTATCCTGTGATTCTATGGCACTATGGCATCTTTCATAAACGTTGGAAACTCAAATTGCATCAAAAATGAGATTCGTTCGTTTCACATCTTGATAGGAATCTACAGAGTTCAATCTTTATAATCTGCGGAGCTGTTTTATGTGCTTACATTTCTCTTTTGTCAAAGCTTCATATGTGGCCTTTATTGTTTTTATTTTTTGCCGTGTTGGTGCATTAGTGGTGTTGGTGTCAACGAAGCCGGTGAGGATTAAATTGCATTGGAATTACTGTTTGAGTAAATTACTATTGATGATAATTTTTGGCTGTCAGAGGCTTCTATTATGGTTTTGGTACTCATTTTTTATCACAATATTTTGGCAGATTAGCCCCTTCTACATGATTATGATCTCTTAAATCATTTAAATATTATAACGATGATGTAATCATTGTAATTTGGGTGATATACGATTGGCAGAAATATTGTCGGGTCCCATGATGCTATAACATTATAATTGGTTGGTTTGGGAAACACAGATAAAATCAATATGATCTTTGATGCAAAATTGCAATGTGGAAATTAGTCCCTTCCCATATTAAAGTTGCAGAGGTCCCATTGGAAACATAAACTTGTATCCTGCGATACTATGGCACTATGGCATTCCAATTTTTGGTATGTGTGAGGAAATGACCATATAAGATGGACATGATATTCGATACAAATTCCAATGAGGCGATTAGTCCCTTCAAGCAAGATTTGCTGGCTCCAAATTCAAGTTGTGAGGAAATGACCATATAAGAGGGACATACTGATTTTACCTCATTGGTTTGGGTGATGAAATGACCATAAAATCAGTATGGTCTTTGATGCAGAATCGCAATGAGGTAAATAGATTTGAATTAAGCAAGATCGATTATGACGCCCCAATTCAAAGTCCCAATTAATAAAGTTCCAAAAAAGACACGTTTGAGGATGGTCTGTCTTTTTTTGTAATTTCTTGTCCCGCTTGCCCCGTTTATGTGCTGCTATACCGGTTTTAAAACTTTTTTTTTTTAAACAATAAAGACATTTATTAATAAACTAAAAAACAGGTCATAATGCACAAGGGGGGATTAGACCAAAACCCTTGGAAAGAGATACAATAATAGAAAGCCCAATAAAGGTTTCTAAAATAAACAGCCATGGACCGGAATCGAAGCAACACCCCCAGACAACCGACGACGGGACCCCAACCCGCAACGCAGAGTCGTGCTACCGGCCAACACCGAGACAGCACCTAGCTTGATCATGGAGATTGAGCCACCAACCACCACCGCGGTTTTAAAACTAATTGCTGTTGATAATTAGATTATTAGGTGCTTGTTGCTTCTTGTATACATCTAGAGGTTATGTGCTGCTAACCTAAATGAAAGACGTTCCAAATGTAAAGTCCCAATATCGTTTTTTTAATTAACAATTTTAAAAAGACAGGTTTGAGGATGACCTGTCTTTTTTCATAATTTCTTGTCCCAGATATGCCACGTTTCATGTGCTACTATACAGGTTTTAAAGCCAATTGCTGCTGATAATTAGATTTATTGGTGCTGGCTTCTTGTATATTTCTAGACTTTATGTGCTGCTAACCTAAATGACAGAGGTTCCTATACATAATATGAGATCCCAATTCAAAGTCCCAATGATAGTTTTTTTTTTTAAATTCACAATTCCAAAAGAGATAGGTTTGAGGATGGCCTACTCTTTTTTCATAATTTCTTTCCTGTCTTGCCATTTTTAATGTGCTGCTATATAGGCTTTGGAGCTAATTGCTGCTGATAATTATATTTGTTTGTGCTTGCTTCTTCTTGTATATTTCAAGACTTTATGTGCTGCTGCTAACCTAAATGATCTTTATGTGCTTGTTCCTCATTGGTTGGAATTTGATTAAAGAGTAATGGCTGCATGTTATATAAGTCTGTTTCTTGATTCATCAGTGTCTAGTTATATAGCTCCTTCTTGCACTTGTATACTCCAATTTGGAGATGAGAGGGCCATGCATCAAGATCATGAAACTAAAAAAGTACTCACTGAATTTTTCTATTAATGGTTCTTGTTGGAATTGCTTCCTTAATTCAAGCGATGTGTTCCTCATTGGTTGGAGTTTGATTAAAGGGGAATGGCTGCATGTTATATAAGTCTTTTTCCTGAATCATCAGTGTCTAGTTATATAGCTCATTCTTGCACTTGCATACTCCAATTTGGAGATGAAAGGGCTATGCACCAAGATCATGAAACTAAAAAAGTACTCACTGAATATTTCTATTAATGGTTCTTGTTGGAATTGCTTCCTTAATTCAAGCGATGTGTTCCTCATTGGTTGAGTAATGGCTGCATGTTATATAAGTCTGTTTCCTGAATCATTTGTGTCTTGTTATATAGCTCCTTCTTGGACTTGTATGGTCCAATTTGGAGATGAGAGGACTATGCATCAAGATCGTGAAACTAAAAATCCGGAGGTATCAAATGTGTTTATAGGGAATGGACAGAATTGTAGTGCATATTACTTGAAATTAATATACATATGTGAGAATTACAGAGGCACTTTTTTAGTAGGAATGTTGGTAGACATATGCATATCACTTAGTTTCTCTATATTGTGGCAACATGGAGGTTCTTGATATGAGTTACTATTAAGTATATAGTGTTTGGGCAACTATATCTGAAAGTATCCTCAAATGTGAGACATGGACAAAAGAATTAAATTTTCTGTGATATGTTATTTTGGTAGCTATTATGATTGCATGTGTGCTAATGCCTAATCAAGTGTCAATTGTGTGAGAAATATTTGTTAGGCTGAATTCAAGGGTGTAGTGGATTGAAGCTAATGCATATTTCAAGTATTTTGCTGCTAAACGATCATCCTTTTTGTTGCTAAACGTTGAGATGGAATTCATGACCAGTATGTTCATTATGGTCTTTGATACAAAAATTGCAATGAGGTAATTAGTCTCATTCAAGAAAAAATCATTTGCGAAGTCCCAAATCAAAGTTTCGAAGGTCACAAAACAAGATTGGAAAGTTGGGTCCTGTGATACTAAACCATTCCAATTTTTTTGGTTTGGGTGATGAAATGATCATTAAATCAACCTGGTCTTTGATACAAAATTTCAATGAGGCCAATTGAGTGCATTTGAGAAAAGATCGTTTACAAGGTCCCATTTCAAAGTCGCAGTGGCGGGTGTTTTTTTTAATTCAACAATGTCAAAAATAATGTGAGTGAATGTAGTCTTTGTACGTACAATAGAAAAGGTAGCAGCTGTGGGGACTATGAGGATGAGAAAATAATGTGATTGAATGTAGAATAAGCTGATGATGTTTTTTAATTGATGACAGTATTGGTGGTTTTTTTTTAATTCAACAATGTCATAAAAAATGTGATTGAATGTAGTCTTTGTACGTATAAAAGAAAATGTAGCAGCTGTGGGGACTATGAGGATGAGGAAATAATGTGATTGAATGTCGAATAAGCTGATGATGTTTTTTGACTGATGATAGTATTGGTGGTTTAAAATAGGACCAGAGGAGTAAATCTTAGAATCTGCTAATGAAGGAAGAAGGATGCTATTTACAAGGGAGATATAGCAAAACGTGAGTGGTCTTTGACAAAAGAAGCTTTAGTCTTCATGTATAGGAATCTTGGAATTATGTGAGAATTCATGGCCAAAGTTTCAGGTGTATATAGGCGTGAAATATCTATGGAGCTGCTGAACCTTAATGATGAAAAACATGGTAGCTACTATGAGGCCCAATTCCTTTTAGATGGAACAACCGGTCGTGGCATATTCTAAGAGAAGTTATATTTGTTATTTAGTTGCAGGGGTGTAAATTTTTCTGCTGTCATGAAATTTATGGTGTGATAAATAGCATGCAACAAACTGACTAGCGAGAGCTGCTCTACTTTTGTTTATATCTCATTATCTCAATTGATAGACAATCCTAGGTACTCTTAATTTGAAGGGAACTTAGAGTGGCAATGTTTTGGAAGAAGTCATCAAAATAAAAATTTATTCATTGTATAGAGTTATGTCACACACTTAGCGATTGCTTCATTAATGATTCCTAATTCCTATCGCAGTTCTTTCCTTTTGCTACCTTGAATAGGATTTTGGTGATGTATTCCTCATTGGTGGAGAATGTATTTCATCACTTTGATTGGGGCTTTAATAATGAGTAATGATTGCATGCCCTAATTGATGTCAGTTTCTAGAATCTCCATAGTTTCTAGTAATGGCTCCTGATTGCATGAAGTTCATGAAACTTTAAATTCGGAGGTATTAGATGTGTTTAAAGGGAATAGACAGAATTGTGGTGCATGTAATGTAGTTGTCATTATTGTAGTTTATTACAAATAAAAGTTAGAATTACCGAGGAACTTTTTTTATCAAGAACAAGCATGTTGGTAGACATGTATACATATTCACTTTGTTTCTCTGTTTTGTGGCTAAGTCAGTATTGAGTATTATGACAAAATTATGGTGCATGCAATGTAATTGTCATTACTAAAGATTAATATACATAGAAGTGAGAATTACTGAGGCACTTTCTTTTATCAAGAATGATGTTCAATATTAAGTATTGAGTATTATCTGGTGAATAATGATCTTGTGATAGTATGATACTATCACCTTCCCTAATGATTCTAACTCCTAATATTACATTTGCCTCACTCATATCTTTCATATCAAAGCTTGATGAAAGAAATGATTTTGTTTTAGTAACAGTGTCAAGACCAAAAATAAGTATGTCATCTACATATAAACATATAACACATATTCTCCACACAGTTTTAGTGTAAACACATTTATCAACATCAGTTGTGTAGAAACCATCTTTAACTAAAGTTTTGTCAAACTTTTCATGCCATTGTTTTGGTGCTTGTTTTAAGCCATATAAGGACTTAAGGAGTTTGCATACTTTGTTCTCTTGACCTGAAACTATACATCCTTCGGGTTGAGTCATGTAAATTTCTTCTTCTAAGTCACCGTTCAAAAAAACGGTTTTATATAACATCCATTTGGAATACAAGTTTATGGGTAGAAGCCAAAGCTATTAAAACTCTAATAGAAGAAATTCTTGTTACTGGAGCAAAAGTATCAAAGTAATCAATGTTTTATTTTTGTGAAAAACCTTTTGCTACTAGTCTAGCTTTGTATTTATCAATAGACCAATCGGGGTTATATTTTCTTTTGAAAATCCACTTGCATCCTATTGATTTTGCTCTAGGAGGTAAATCAATTAAGGTCCAAGTGTTACATTTGGAAATTGAATCTATTTCAGTTTTAATGGCTTCTTTCCAAAATTTCGACTCAGAAGAAGAAGTTGCTTCAGAAAAGGTTTCTGGATCCTTTTCGACAAGATAAGTATAAAAATCATTTCCGAATGGTGTTTCTTTTCTTGGTCTTTTACTTCTCCTTAATTCTTCATACGGTTCCTCATGAGTTTCATCATTAGTAGTTACTAATGGTTGTCTAGATATACTATCATGCTTCAAAGGAAAAAGGTTTTCAAAGAACTCAGCATTTTTAGTTTCCACGCTAGTGTTTATATCTAAAACATCACTTTTCACAACAAGAAACCTATAAGCAGCGCTATGTTCTGCATATCCAATAAGAACACAACCAGAGGTTTTGCAAACAATTTTTCTTTTCTTAGGATCAGGCAACATAACTTTAGCTAAGCACCCTCACACTTTTAAATATTTCAAGTTAGGTTGATAACCTTTCCACAGTTCATAGGGGGTCTTTCCGGTTTTCCTATGAGGAGTTTTATTTTGTATAAAACATGCAGTTAATATAGCCTCACCCCACAAGTTGTTTGGCGCACTAGAACTAATTAACATAACATTCATCATTTCTTTCAAGGTCCTATTTTTCCTTTCGGCTATGCCATTAGATTCAGGTGAATAGGGGGGAGTTGTTTCATGTATTATACCTTCCTTTTCACAAAAATCATTAAAAGATATGTATTCTCCTCCACGATCGGATCCAACTCTTTTAATCTTTCTATCTAATTGATTTTCGACTTCAGCTTTATATGAAAGAAAAGCTTCAAATGCTTCATCTTTTTGTCTTAATAAAAATACCTTAGTGTTTCGCGAAAAGGTATTTATAAACGTCACATAATAATTTTTCCCGCCCCTAGTTGGAGTTTGTTTTTAAATCTCCTAGGTCTGTATGAATTAAACTAAGCAATTCAGATTCACGTTGTACCGGGGGACATGATTTCTTTGTTATCTTGGATTCGACACACACATCGCATTTACTATGTTTTTTATCACTAATAGAAATCATGCCAAGACGTTGCAATTTAATAACATACGGAAAATTAATATGTCCTAGTAGCATGCCACATATTATAAGAGTCAATCAAGTAAGCAGAAGTCGAAACATTGTTATTGAAATCAACGGTGTTGAGTACAAAAAGTCAATGATCATAATATCCCTTTCCAACAAAAGTGTTGTTCTTATATTAGGCTTCAGCAGAACACCGACAGAAATCAGGTTTGCCCTTATATTAGGCACATGAAGCACATTTGTGAGAGCCAGAGTTTTTCCTGATGTGAGTTTGAGAAGAACTGTTCCTTTCCCCACAACTGGGGCTGGATGTGAGTCACCCAGATAGATGTTTTCGTCTCCTTCCCCTATAGCAGTGTAGGAGGTAAAAACTTCTCTATTAGCACAGATGTGCTTGGTGGCTCCAGAATCTACCACCCACTTACTCACATCAGTTGCCATGTTGACCAGAGAAACGACAGCAGCAATGACATTGTCATTCTCATTATCATCTCCACCAGCATCAGCCAAGTTGACATTAGCCTTAGGAGGATTGTTGTTTCTCGCCCTATGCCTGCATTTAGGTGCATAGTGTCCTGGCTTTCCACAAACAAAACAATAGCCTCTTTTCTTGAATTCAGAGCTAGGGACACCAGGATAATGATCATTGTTCTTTTTGTGGTTCTTTTGATTAGTTGTATTTTTGGAATCATACCTTTTGTTTGAAGAGTCAGGTTTGCCTTTATCGTACCTTGAAGGGTTGTTCATCACCATGTTTGCACGTGCAACCATTGATTTCGCTTTTGTTTTGTTACTCTCCTTTCGGTTGGTATCTTCAATGATGATGTGAGTCAGCAGCTCGTTCAGAGACAGCTGCTTGTTTTTGTGCTTCAGTTGTTACTTGTAGTCCTTCCGTGATTCTGGCTGCTTCTCAATCGGGATACCTGCAATGAACTCGTCTGGAAGAACAATTTTTTCAGCCTTCATTTCCTCTAGTAACTTGCGATACTGATTGATTTGAGTTTTGATTTCGTCAGTTTCACTCATGACCCAGTTGTAGTAATTGCTGATGACAAATTTCTGCTTGCTAGCATCTTCAGCAGTGTATTTGAGAATCATTGATTCCCAAATCTGATTAGCTTCCTTGTAGGTGCAGTAGATATCGAACAGTTCGTTGGAGAGAGTGCTGAGAATTGTGTGACGGCACACCTTGTTGGCATGGATCCAAATTTCGACCTGTTTGGGAGTTGCAGGCTCGAAAGGTTTGGTGTCAGTAAGAGCTGCTGCAACTCCGTGCATGTCAAGAAGGGAACTCACGCGCTCCTGCCATCTGCGAAAATTTTGGCCTGTGAAGACCCCAATTTTGGAGATGTCAGGCAAAGGTTTCGCATAAGTTACTGGGACAGCAGCAGGAACAACAACAGTGCTGTTGTTGTCGATGGTAGCACTCGTATCATTGTTGATGGTTGCGTCAGCCATAGGATAAATTCTTCAGATTGTTGTCGATATGTGGACAGATGAGGTCGAATACAGTTGTAGTCGAATGTAACAACTGTAGTCGAATTGCTGGTGTAGTAGAAATTCTGACGCAGTCGAATGGCAAGGACTGCTATGGTCAAAATGCAAGTGTCGCCTGTCGAACTTGTAGAGACAGTTGCTGTCGAACTAAACCTGTGAACAAAAGAAACGTTAGTAAACAACCGGAGGCGTCTTTCGACTGCCCTGAAGAATTTATCCGCCTCTACAGCGCAAATTCCCCGAGGTACAACCGGCCCTTCTCTCTCGCAGTAGCAAAAGAGGTATCCGAACTAGCAAGAGTATCAGTATTCGCAACAGGAGAGCAACCCAGAACTCTTTCTCTAGAAAAGTGAAAAAAGTGTTTTTTGTATATATCTTTAAGTGCAGCTCGAGGCTATTTATATAGGCTTAAGAAATAGCCGTTTTAAGCATAGGCTCCAGTAATCAATAGCCAGTCAAAATCCGTGTCAAAATTAAATTGTAATCATGTTGGTTCAATTCTGCAGTTACGGAATAATTCATTTTAAATGAAAAGGAGCTATTGTAAGAAAATTACGGTTACAAAATAAAGGAAATTAATTTTCAAATTTCGACATAAATTATCGTTACAAAATAACGTCAGTTTTCGACCAAAACTGGGAAGGACGTCTGCAACCCATTTCGACCACAACTGAGAAGGATATTCTGTGTCGAAATGTTTGTTTATGTCGAAATATATTTCTTTTGAAATTCACTTAGAGGTTTTGAAATATCACAAAATTTACAACACCTAGCACCAACAGGGTGGCTGGACAACATGGTTACTACTAAGACCCAATCTGAGTTGTGCTTTTGTTTGGTGTTCCAATATTTGTTATGAAGTTGTATTTTATCTGCAAAATTTGTTTTCAGGTGCTCCTTTTTGCTTTGCCATTGATGATGGAAGAATAAACTGAAACAACTAGTGTTCTAACAATTTTTTATTTAATTCATTCTTTGCTGTGAGGAAATCTAAAACTCGGTGTTATTCAAGCATTTGCATTTAAAAAACATTTGGTTAATATAGTTGTCATGACGATACTGATTTTATAAAGTAGGGGAAAGTGGTTTATGAATTACCATCATTCCAAAAAGGGACCCAAAAAAATTGGAGTTTCGGAGATTTTTTTGAATATATGAAATTGACGATACATCCCATTGATGTGTTAAGGTCCTGCAATTGGGTAAGTGCGTTTTTGGAGTTTACAGATTTTTGTTGCACATATTTGTTTTATGAATATTACCTAATTAATTTATATACATGGTTTAGATTTTTGCACCAGCCTTATTTCATCAGCATTGGGTGTGCTACGTGCTAGTTAAGCACTAAAGGAAGATGTATGTGTGTTGGACTCGTTGGCACACGAAAAGAATGAGGATGGGTTGTTGCTTGATTTTTCAATGGTAGTGTGTTATTGTAACACTTTCTTATTTGTCTTTGTAATTCTTTTTTTTTTCAATTTTTTCATTTAAATTCTGCCACTTGTTTTTCTACCTAAATTTTTGTCTGTTTGAAGGCCTTCTAATTAATTTTGACAACGTTTCTAATTGTGATTGTTTAGCGCACCTGTTTTGAAGAGTTGTTGACTTTCGTTGTTGGATGGAACGATATTAGTAATTCTCTGTTGACCATTTATGAAAACAACATAACAAGTAGGTCATTTTACATGCTCTCTTGTATAAATGTTTTGTTGATACTAGTGTTTCATTCTCTTTAATTATGTTCATGTTGTGAAATGCATATTCTCTGTCAATACAGCCATGATTGAGGAATGTATGTGTTGAAGTACATGGAATTGTGGAACGGTGAAAATACAATATTGCCTTACTTCTTTGAGGTAAATGATAATTTGTTTTATTTTTTGTTTTTTAAATAAAATGTTAGAGGAACAGTGCATATATATTAACACAAATCCCTTTGTTTAGGGTGATGTACTTAAATTTCATCAAAAGTTTGTCTGGAAATGGGTACTTCATCCAAGAAAGTTAAAAGGTGGTAGTGCAGCAATCGTACACCTTATGAGACTTATGCCGGAAAAAGAAGGAGAAGAATAAGAGGAAATGGCATAGTTTTGAGCACCCTTAAATGTGTTTTGAGCACCCTATGGCAATGTTGGTTGATTCAAAAAGAATGCCTCGATATCTTTATACTACCTCCGTCACAAAATATAAGTCCCCTTTTGAGAATTTCATTTGTCGCAAAATATAAGTCTCATTTCTAAGTTGTCTACTGCATTTATTACTTTTGGACTAAAATACCCCTAATTAATCATTTATGACTACAACTCTTGGAATACCAAAGTAATTAACTAGAGGAGGGAGGAGTGACATATAAAGAGTAAATTAGGAAAAGTAGTATAAATAGTAGACATAATTAATGAGTTTAACTAACTAAACTAATTTTCTTAATTCTTGTGGTTAAAGGAGACTTATATTTTGGGACGGGGGGAGTATTAAGATTGCTGATTAGGAAGTTGGAAATGGATTTCAATGTTTTGAGCACCTTTAAATATGTTTTTTTTTTACTTATTTCAGCTAGCATATTTCTGTAATCGATAATAATTTGTCAATGGCAATGTTGGTTGATTCAAAAAGAATGCCTCGATATCTTTATATTAAGATTGCTGATTAGGAAGTTGGAAATGGATTTCAATGTTTAGGACATGGATAGTTTATTGTCATCGTGATTAGTGATAATTATAAGACTAATGTTGCATGATTTATTTTTATCGGAGATGGCAGTGCATTTCTATCATGATAAATTTTTCATAAAACAGAAGATCCTAGTCCTAAATTGGTTCTAATATTTTTTATTTATTTAATTGCCTGTGGGACGGCATGCATTTGGAACAGTCCCACACTATTTTTGTCCAAATGCATGTGCGTTCTATACAGATTCATTGTGTGGTCCTTTTGGTTTATTGGTAAAAAAAACTGTCAAATGGTATGAAATTTGACAACCCTATCCCATTGAAGTTTCATATAGTGGCTTTGAGGACCTCTAACAGTGTTCTCAAGTAATTTCATAATGAATTGGCAAAGAACAAACGAATTAAAACAGATTGGTTAAATAAAAAAAAACATGGTTAATTGGTGGAAACTCTAAAATGGTTGAAAATTTAATTACCCAATCCCATGGAAGTTTCATATAGTCATCTTGAGGGCCTCAAATTGTGGTCCACAATTAATTTTATACTGAATTTCATACATATTACATACGAAAATAAAACTGACTTCGTGAGGGTATCAACCATAACTCCCTGAATTGAGACTTATTATTCACCAGAGATAATGTTGCAATTCCATTTGGTTTGGAATGGTTCGTGTCGAATCATGTCATCTTCGTGATGCAGCGTGTACAAGTTAATTTGAATTTGCATCTTCATGATTTCTTGTATTTATAGATGCATCCCTTTCTTTTTTCTCTTTATGTTTGTTTGGGTTTTGAATGGTGGGATCTCGATTCTGTATATTTCTCTTACCCGTTCAACCAGAAGAAGAATATGAGTCTCTCTTGAAGAGAGCTTCATGGAGATGAAAAGGGAAGACGGGGCATCGGATAGGGAAAAAGATGAGATGGTCAGTTCCAACATGGTGGTGGTACAGTGGTTCCCGAAGAAGGGTCATCGGAGCTAAGGGTGGTGGTACGACATGCAAAAAAAACATTTAAAATAGATAGAGAGCTGAATATTAATGACATAGGAATTCTATTAATAAACTCAACTTTTTTTTGAAAACCGTGCATTAATTGAAGGGTCTAAATGAAAACATGTGATTTTGCGGGGAGTGTTTTTTTTTAAAAAAATTGTAAAGACTAAAACCGATTGAACTTATATTTATAGGGACTAAAAACATATTAAAGCCACTTTCTTTTACATTTTTGGTCACAATGCAACTCGTAATTCACTAACTACAGAAATATATACATAATACACAGTTTTGGTACCTATCACACACCTTAGTTGTTTTAAAACACAACCACAATTCACATAGGTGACATAATAATGACTAAATAGAGTAAACCCTCAATTTGGTTTCTAAACTATCACACTCCCTTCTATTTGGTCCCTAAACTATAAAAACATAATAAATGGTCCTTAAAATATTTTATATCCATCAATTTAATCCCTCAGCTACTTCATAAATAGGACAGGGAGTGAATCGTTTAGAAACTAAATTGATGAATTTAGAAAAATTTAAGAATTATTTATTACTTATTAGAAATAATAGGCAGTTAGGGGTAGTTACAGAATTGCAATTCTGTTAGGAATTAATTAGTGTTTTAGTTAGTTTGTTAAGCTCTATATAAAAAGCATCTTATACTGATTTTTCATTTTCTTTTTTCAATCAAACATGATTCCTTTTGAGAAATTTTCTCATTCTAGCTCTCTAGCATATTTTAGATATGAGAAAGATCTTCATCTATATGATCTTGTGGTTTCTAACATGGTATCAGAGTGATACCGTTGCGCAATTTAAAGTGATCCTGAAGATGAAGAAGACGAAACGGAGTTTGCTTATGAATCGGACGAACAAGAAATTTTGGATCCTAAGAAGATGGAAGAAGATTCATTTTCTGCAATCGAGGAAATCAGCAACAACGATTTCAACTTTGGCAGTTTCCATCAAGATTCATATCTCGAAACAGTTTGTGTGATTCCAACGATTGCAATCAAACCAGAAATCGAAGGTTGCACTGTGAAGATCGGTGAGATAAACTATTTTCTTGGACCATCGTTCTTGAATCCAGAAGTGAAAGATGAACAGAAATTGCAGAAGATCGGTACAGATGAGAGTAAGTTCTTCGATTCCAAATCTGAAATCGATATTGTTTTTCAAGAAGATTCTTCCTTCTTCACCGGATTCAGTCCGCATTTCACACATTGTCTTCCTCGCATCAGACCTATTTCATCGTTTATGCTTGGAGTTAGGAAATCTTCGACCGCCAACTACAGTGTCGTCACTGACGACGACTGTTTTTGCAAAGCCTTCAGGACTCTCAATCTTCACCTTCAATTCAGGCGGAGTTTCGAAAGACATTGTGTACGCCGCCAGTGACTTCATCGCAGTCTTCCATCGCCAACTAGCATCTCATCTGCCTTACGCCGTCGCACGACACCGTAATTTCATCTTCGATCGCGGCAAGCCGCCGCTTGTTACAGATCGTATTCGATCATTCTCGTATTCATCAAGCACCGATCTGATTGAGAAGTGCATCGATCTGCTATTTGCAAAGCCTATTCTCGTTTTCGATCCCGGTGGAAATCTGTCATCGACATCTCCGCCGTCTTAGTGTTCACGTTCTATTGTGGCGTTCGTATTCCTCTCTGTTTTGGTTTGCTACCATGTAACACCCCGATAAATTCTATCATGTAGAATCACCGAAATGCACTAGATGGCATACATCAGAGTAACTTCCTGTTAATGAAATATTGAACACATCTAAAACTGAAGATAATATATATCAAATGGTTCTCTGAACCTCATTAATATCCTGAAAATGCTTAAGTTCCAAAAACTTAAGACTTATACATGATCCTGGTGTTCAATACTCAACAACATAAAGTAGCGGAAACGATTTATAACTTATACATGATAGTTATACAACCGATAACAAAAGTACTACAAAAGGGCAAGGGCCCAAAACAAGAAACATAGACTTCCGGACTCCTCGAGTCCCACCAGCTAACCGTGCTTCATCGCCTTTGCCTTCCCCTGTTTCTCTGTATAAAAACCACAAATATGAAGGGTGAGATAAACATTATCTCAGTGAGTCCTATCGAGACCCCTGACCAACTCTAACGGTTTATTATACTTGAATCTGAACTCGTGGCCCTAATAAGCGACCACGTGAATACATGATGTTTACTCGTAACTTGTAGTCCTAATAAGCGACCACTTGTTACATTTCTGATCATATTTTAACATAAACTTAGCATAACCCGAGATATAATGCTAGACAATCTTGATTGCCCAATATCTACGGAAACCCCAATCCGAAATTCTATCCGAATAATACTAGGGTCCTAGCTTTGGATTCATGACTCCCCTCCACTAGGTATGCTAATAACTGGAGGATCGTCATCCTCGATATACACAAGGTATACCATCTACCTTTCCCCGAGGGAAAGTAACTTGATTTGTGTTTACATGAATTGAGAGCTTTTATGTCTTTATAGACTTACAATCAATTAGCTTACATGACATGACGATCTTGAAGTTCATTATAGTAACATGATTGGACTCAAGGTCCGTTAATATTTCTTGACTTGCATTCTCACACGTTCTCTAAGTACGGTTTTCCGTTACGTTCATAACACACAAGTTTTCTATAAAACATGTTCGATACCATGATATCAATATCTCTACATTGTTGGGGAACCATGAGGAACGGATTAGAAGAGGATTAGAATCATTTGGAATGGATAAAAAGGTACTTTGAATTTGGGAATCAGAAGGTTCCACACGACCCGTGCGGCTAGGCGCACGACCCGTGCGCGGTTGAGCAATTTGCAGAAAGTTTTCCAGAAGGATACGCACGACCCGTGCGACTATGCGCACGATCCGGGCGTTATCGTTCAAAATTGTAGGAAGTTCCAGAAACATACGCACGACCCGTGCGACTAGGCGCACGATCCGTGCGAGTTTTAAAAATCCAATCCTTGTAGCCTCAGATAGGGGCGCACGACCCGTGCTCAGAGGCACACGATCCGTGCGTCTCTATCAGTTTCTAGAAAACAGGTTTTTCATGAGTTTTTCCCATTCCGTTCCGATTCCAATATCCCTTCCGATCGATACCCAAACATAAACACACATTATGGCGGTATAATACAGCAGGCATATTCAATCCAATCCAGCACATTTCAACAATTTAGCACATCACTTATCGTTTAAAATCACTGTTTTATAAAACGGTTTTCGAAAAGATAGATACTCAGAAAAACACACACATTCCCTAAGCGAGTTATAGAACTCACCCGAAGTGATGAAAATCACTCAAATTCTGAAACACTTGGAGTTCAACGACACCGAATTTACACAAACTCGCTCCGTAATTGTCCTTCTCGTTCTCACAAACTCCACGCCCTCTCCAATTCGAATCCCAGCAATATGAGCTACTGACCCTCTTCCCTCATTACTTCAAACAGCAAGGTGATGTCTCCCAAGGTTCTATTCTAGCTCTAAGATGACATGCAAGCCACTAGAAGCACTACAACTCCATTTTTGCTCTATGGAGCTTTGTGGGTCGAAAATGGTGAATGAGTGAGGAGGAGGATGATGATTATGAAGGTTATATCAGTTGGAAGAGGAGGGTGTAGGGATCAAGATGGTGAAATCATCTCAAACATGCATCCAGAATTTCTCTTCCCCTCTTCTCTTCTCTCCCTCTCGACAGCTCTTTCTCTCCACCTCTCAATATCTGTTTTTTTCTGAAAAACTGGAAAATGAGATGGTTTTGTGTGTGTGGGGTGTGGGTTCAGCTGGCCATCACTTAAAGAGGGTACAAGGACCAAAGTACCCTTCAGCCACTCATTCCTCTAATCTTACCAAGACATGGCTTAATCTAAGGATTTTAGTCAAACTCTATTAACTTAACACAATTAATTTAGCTAAGCATTACTATAGAATTTATTTATTTCTACCTCACATAATAGGATAACCTCTTGTGTTAAATTTAAATAAACCTAATTAGCTAATTAGCGGATGTTACATACCATCCCATCTTCCAGAACGTTCACATTTCTCTTGCATTTCTGAAATTTCATTGAGAGAACGAAGAAAGAGATGAAGTGAAGTGAACAGCCACTAGGATTCGTTTGGAATCCAGAGGTTGAGACGGAAGATAGAGGGAGAATTTTGATTCCTGTGTCATTTTGGTGTTGTGATGGTATAACTGTTAGCAGAGGTGGAGATGTTTTGGTGGTATTACTGTTAGCAGAGGTGGAGACGGAAGCAATATTGTGCGGCGATGGAGATGATTGCGTAGAAGGCTTTTCAGTTTTGTGCTTTGAGATCTTCCATTTCATCATTAATTGGCTACTGCTTGCAAAAGAAGGGCAAAAAGGGAAAGATAAGAAAAGAAGAAAAACCCTAGACCTAATGGGCCAAGTCTGACCAGCGAAAATGTTAGTGGGCCAATCATTTGAGCTGGGTAGTTACAGAATTGCAATTCTGTTTGGAATTCATTAGTGTTTTAGTTAGTATGTTAAGCTCTATATAAAGAGCATCTTGTACTCATTTTTCATTATCTTTTATCAATCAAACATGATTCCTTTTGAGAAATTTCCTCATTCTAGCTCTCTAGCATATTTCAGATATCAGAAAGATCTTCATCTATATGATCCTGTGATTTCTAACATGGAATCAGAGCGATACTGTTGCGCAATTTAAAGTGATCTTGAAGATGAAGAAGACGAAACAGAGTTTGCTAGAGTTTGCTTATAAATCGGATGAAAAGGAAACTTTGGATCCTAAGAAGATGGAAGAAGATTCAGTTTCTGCAATCGAGGAAATCAGCAACAGCGATTTCATCTCTGGCAGTTTCCATCAAGATTCATATCTTAAAACAGTTTGTGTGATTCCAACGATTTCAATCAAACCAGAAGTCGAAGGTTGCACTGTGAAGATCGGTGAGATAAACTATTTTCTTGGACTATCGTTATTGAATCCAGAAGTGAAAGATGAACAGAAATTGCAGAAGATCGGTACAGATGAGAGTAAGTTCTTCGATTCCAAATCTGAAATCGATATTCTGTTTTTAAAGAAGATTCTTCCTTCTTCACCGAATTCAGTCCGCATTTCACACATTGTCTTCCTCGCATCAGACCTATTTCATCGTTTATGCTTGGAGTCAGGAAATCTTCAACCGCCAACTACAGTGTCGTCACCAGTGACGAATGCTTTTGCAAAGCCTTCAGGACTCTCAATCTTCACCTTCGATCCAGGCGGAGTTTCGAAAGACATTGTGTACGCCGTCAGTGACTTCATCGCAGTCTTCCATCGCCAACTAGCAACTCATCTGCCTTACGCCGTCGCACGACACCATAATTTGATCTTCGATCACGGCAAGCCGCCGCTTGTTACAGATCGTATTCGATCATTCTCGTATCCATCAAGCACCGATCTAATTGAGAAGTGCATCGATCTGCTATTTGCAAAGCCTATTCTCATTTTCGATCCCGGTAGAAATCTGTCGTCGACATCTCCGCCGTCTTGGTGTTCGCGTTTTGTTGTGGCGTTCGTATTCCCCTCTGTTTTGGTCTGCTACCATCCCATCTTCCAGAACGTTCTCATTTCTCTTGCGTTTCTGAAATTTCATTGAGAGAACGAAGAAAGAGACGAAGTGAAGTGAACAGCCACTTGGCTTCGTTTGGAATCCAGAGGTGGAGACGGAAGATAGAGGGAGCTTTTTGATTCCTGTGTCGTTTTGGTGTTGTAATGGTATTACTGTTAGCAGAGGTGGAGATGTTTTAGTGGTATTACTGTTAGCAGAGGTGGAGACGGAAGGAATATCGTGTGGCGATGGAGATGATTGCATAGAAGGCTTTTCAGTTTTGTACTTTGAGATCTTCCGTTTCATCATTAATTGGCTACTGATTGCAAAAGAAGGGCAAAAAGGGAAAGAGAAGAAAAGAAGAAACACCCTAGGCCTAATGGGCCAAGTCTGACCAGCGAAAATGTTAGTGGGCCAATCATTTGAGCCGGGTAGTTACAGAATTGCAATTCTGTTAGGAATTAACTAGTGTTTTAGTTAGTTTGTTAAGCTCTATATAAAGAGCATCTTGTATTCATTTTTCATTATCTTTTTTCAATCAAACATGATTCCTTTTGAGAAATTTTCTCATTCTAACTCTCTAGCATATTTCAGATATGAAAAAGATCTTAATCTATATGATCCTGTAATTTCTAACATTACTCCCTCCTTTCCTTTTCTTTTGATGTTTTAGCATATGCATAAGAAATAAGAAAACAATAAGTAGATAAACCATAGACTAAAATGCCCTTATTTATCATCTTTGTTTTTCTCAATTTTACTTAGATAAATACATACTCAACATTTAATGTAAGTGGAGTCATTAATAAAATAATTAAAAAAAAGTGGAGCCATCAATATACTTTCCCATGGTAATGATACATTTTCCAAAATGGAAGTTGAGCCATCAATTTACTTTCGTAAGGCTTTCTTAAAATTGCCCGTTATATTTCCCACCATAATATGCAATGCTAAAATTTCCCACCTTAACTAAGCTTTTAAATTTTTAAAATCCCCCCAAAATTGTTTATGAAAGGTGACCTTTAGTGTCTTTGTAAATCAAAGATGGCAACAAGGAGAGATGAAATGCATGGAATAGACTTGAATGTGGATGCTTCAGAATTTTCAAACTTGACACTTCAACCCTTTTCTCCCATTTCTCATTCTTAAAACTGAATGTTTGTTTTGGTTAATATAAGTGCATAGGCTTTGTTTTTACGATAACATAACTCCTACGATAATTGCAACATTGAGAATAATGTAATTCCTCTAGGAAACTTAACATAACATAAATATTTAGGAGAGATAAATAGTATTGGTATATGTGTTTATTAAAAAGTTAATTGTAATTGTTTATTTTATTAAGGGTATTGTTGGAAAAAATGGTTATAATAGCATTGGGGTTATAAAACATCAAAAGTTTTGGAACAAAGTTTAGAGACTAAAACATTAAAAGAAAAGAAACAGAGGGAGTATATTTTATAAGTTTAGGGACTAAATTGAAGAGAGTAATAGTTGAGGAAACTATTTAAGAGCTTACTCTTTAAAATAAAATAAACTAATGATGGGATGAAGTGCCACAATGCGGTCTTCTTTTTCTCACGTTGAGGCAAAACAGAAAATCACAATCAAACAAAATTCATATGCATAATTTACCAGAAAAACACAATTGTGCTATGTTATGATATCAAAGTTGCATTACATTACATTGCATATGATATGAAAATATCTATTCAATAACAAGAATAAACATTCTAATAACTTAATTGATGACAGAACGGGAACATGAACAAAAAGATAATTTGCATTGTTCAAAGAAATAGGTTCAGATAGTGAAATATATATCTTCCAATTATCTACTTTTTTGCTATCAATAGCAAGTTGAAAAGCAAATATTATTAGAGCTTGACCTCAACATCAACACCAGCAGGAAGATCAAGCTGCATAAGAGAATCTATTGTTTGAGCTGTAGGATATAGAATATCGATGAGACGCTGATGGGTTCTGATCTCGAAATGAAACCGAGCATCCTTGTGTACATGTGGGGATTTAAGAACACAGTAAATTCGCTTCTTGGTTGGTAAAGGTACAGGACCCATCGTTTTTGCGTTGGTAGTTCTTGCAGCATCCAGTATCTGCTTGCAGGAATCCTCTATCAAGGGTGCCCAGTAAGATCTCAGCTTGATTCTAATTTTCTGCTTTGGTGCCATCTAAGAATAGGAAGAAGTAAATTTATCAAATGATATGATATTATGAGGATCCCCAGAAAATGATATATCTCCTGCATTTTTATTCTAATTTCTTTTTACATACAAGAAAATCAAACCAATGCATAAAATAATCAATACTGAAGGTTTCAATGCCTAAAATCAAAGCAGATATTTTACTCCATGAAATATAATTCCAGAACAAAATGGTTTATGAACTATGGAATATTGCAAACTCAACCTTTCAAACAGTGATTCGAAGAGTGATTTTATAATGCATTGAACATCCAAATTCAATAAAAAGAACCAACTATCAAAGTTTTTTTCAATTATTTAGGGTCCGCTACATGAATTTAACGACATCTAAATGTCCCATCATAAAACTAAATTTCATAAGCTCAACTAAAGATATATTATCATACTGAAGAACAACAAAGAAGACTCACATAAACAATTTACAGTGTTAAATTACTGTATATCTTTCTATTACAAATGTTAGATATGTTGAGTGCTCCATTTTTTCTTTTAATCATGGAATCATAATACCTAACCTTGACAGCTAAAAGAGTCCAAAATAGATAATTGTTGGATTGAGTCTAGGGCTGCATTTAGTTTTCTCAACAACTACATATCTTGCAAATCAAACTACAAGAAATATCTGGAGCGCATTTGGTATTTAAAAACCAAGATACACGATATCATGTTTGCCCCCGCTCTTCAGAAAGGAACCATTTGTGATAAATGGAGCACATACGACTATGGTTTTTGGAAGTTACGAGTTCCCCCCTTCGAACTGAATTTCCAGTTTACAAGGTAGTGTTGCTCGGGGTTCCATCTTACAAGGTGGTGTTGTTCGAGGTTGCATACCATAATACCATCATCAGGAAAAAACTATCAGTGAACTCATAAGTTTTAATACCATCCTAAGTTCACTATCCTACATTTTTTGGGGACATTGGGCGATAAGCCAATGTCCTATATTTGATGTGTGTAATCTTATCCAGAACAGTACAATGTGTTCATTCATTTTATGTAACATCCTTTTTCCCTTCTTTTCACAGCCTTAGAAGCCACATTAAGTGTCTGCATGAAGGCTGTGTTTCAGAAAGAAGGAAATGATGATATAGTCAAACCAAATAAGGTTCTTATAGGGTGGGTGAACGTGTGAAGCCTTAGAGGAGTGAAAGCAAACACAATGGAGCAACCACATAAGCGAATGACTACGTAAAGCCCTTGTTTCAGAAGAATTATAACAAATCACTGGAACGATAAAATAAGGTGTCTTAGATATAGCTCCTTTTCATTAAGGATTTAAACTTCTCAGATGAAAACCGATGAAAGAAAAGCAAGAGGGAAAAAATCAGCAATCACAAAATCATGTAAATCATAAAAGTGAAACAGTCATAGCAATTCATGCATATGTCGCATGATTCAAAGCCAGTTATTATTCATCCCATGATATGATTGACTAGATTGCCAAATCCTATTGAATCATGTGATTCAAATCATTGGCTTGCTCAATCATATCAAATCATGTAACTTGAATCGCAACTATACCAACACCGATTTCAACAAATTTTGCACAAAATAATGACAACAAAACTAGCAAATACAAGAATCGCTGATAATTTATAGGCTAAATTATACTTTTAGTCCCACTATTTTTTAAAAATTCGGACATTTAGTCCCCCTATTTTAAAACTCAGACATTTATTCCCCCTATTTTAAAATATTCAGACATTTATTCCCTCTAGGAAATTTGGCTCTTAAATTTGCCGATGTGGTAGTCATTAATTGGCATGGCATTTGATGTAGGCATAACACATGGTTGCCACGTCAACTAATGATGCCACGTCATTTATTACAATAATAAACATTTAAAAATTTTTAAAAAAACAAAAAATTTCTTTTGGAAACCTAAATCCAAGTTTTCTTCCTCACACTATCTAGAAGTCACAACATGCTGGTTGACACTAAGGCTGACCAGTCCTGGGCTTGAGTGTGGGAAAACTGGTAAATTTATTGGGTGACTAACATCAACTAGACCATTGCTATTTCTGATAATCGGGAACCCTGTAGTGGTATGCAAATTGTCAGGTAGTTGTACTGCATTACATGATTATTGAAGCCAGATGAACCCTAGCAGAATGTTTCGCAGTCAGCGTGTTTCCAGTACTGCCTAATACACCCTTGGACATGACATGAGGACGAAGGAACTGAGGTCCTAAACTGCTTGCATCTCTTCTCTGTTCTCTTTGGATGGCATGACGGCGTACACCCAGAAACTGCCTTGGTACAGAGTAAGGCCAGTTTCTATCTCCCGCCAAAGTAGATCCTGATTCCAAACATCTACCATGGTTTGCACCGATTGGGATTGTTAAGTTGGTGGCTGTGTGATAAGCGGGGATTTTAATGGGTCTAGAGACCTGATTCTACACACCAGAAATCAGTGAAGGGGAGCGGGCAGCATACATTGTTGTTGGCCGCAGGGCCTGATTTTGAGATATAGAGTTGAGTGAGGTGCGAGTGTGAGGAAGAAGAAAGGAATCTGGATTTAGTGTTCCAAAAGGAATTTTTGGTTTTTTTTAATTAAATATTATTTTAAATATTATTATAATAAGTGACGCAGCATCTGACTTGGCATCATTAATTGATGTAGGCATGTAGCAACCGTGTGTTATGCCTACATCAAATGCCATGTGAATAAATGACTGCCACATCTGCTAATGTAAGGGCCAAATCCCCTAGAGGGACTAAATGTCTGAATAATTTAAAATTGGGGGGCTAAATGTTTGAATTTTAAAATAGGGGGACTAAATGTCTGAAGTTTTGAAATAGGGGGACCAAAAATATAATTTAGCCTAATTTATAATATTGACACCAACTTCGTTTTGCGAAGAAACTATGTCATACTTTTGATGTGTGGACATATATTTCACTGCTGAGTACCTGGCTATCATCAATAATAACCTATTACCTGACTTACCAAACGCAATTTACATACTGAAATGTCCAATAGTTTCCTTATCATAGTTTACTCAAAAACTCTGACTGGGCAAAATGCACATTTGAAATTTGAGCATCACATATAAAAGATAAGGTTACCCCAAATGGAGACAAATATCAAACAACAAATCGAAATAGCGAATCGATGAATCAACATACCATGTCTGCATCAGCCCCAATGCTAATTGATGAAGTGCTTGGAGTCTCCAATTCACCAAGCTAAAACACCAAGACATTTCATCACCAAAAACACTAATTGAATTAAGTTCAAAACATTTAAAAAAACAACCAAAACCAAGCCAAGCCATAACAATGTTGAGCCCAATGTAATTCATATTTACTAAGCCTCATTACAAAGAAAATATTAAACTGCAACAACAAATAACAGAACATTTCCCTCATTTTCATTTCCCCCTTCACTTTCTCTCCATAATAAGCTTAAACTATGTAACTCCAGTGACAATTCTTTTGTATAAAATAACATATATGCTAAATTACTACATCTAAGAAACATAATTAATAACACAATGAGAAAATTCCTAATCATTCATAACTCAACATTGCAATTGAAGATGAAGGGAAATAAAGAAAGGTAAAACAAAACACAAACCTCAAAGGTTCTGTTTTCAGACCCAACATCTGAGGTTTCCTGAGGAGCGTCTAAGGATTCAGTGGAACCTAAAACTTCTGGAGCAGCATAAACCACAGTTGATGAGTGGAGAGATTTGGGGCTTGTACGTTTCAAGGTTTTATCGGTGAGAGAGGATAAAGATAAGAATTTCGGCTTCGAAGAGAGTGAAGGAGAAGAATTGGAGAGAGAAAGAGAAGGAACAAATGTTGCTGAGAGAGAAGAAACCGCCATTGAAGTTCGTTCTTCACTGATTTCCCTCCTCACCCCGAACCGAAAAGATTGTGTTGTGAAATGCGAAATGCGAAATGCGAATTGCGATACTTAAGAATTATCCGTTGTTTATTTTTATTTATTTTCTGTTTTTCTTTCTTCCCTTTTATTTCATTTTTATTTTTTAGGCTTGGAGCCTATAAGGGCTCAGATCCAAAAAGAAATTCAGTTCTGGGATTTCTTTTTGCACCGCTTTAAATAACGCAACTTTAAATAAAATCAATTAGGCTAAATTTTATCTTAAATTTGTTTTTGAAAGGCTAAATTTTAAGGGAATCAAGGTGAAACCCAAGGAGATAGAAATAATGTATTTTTCAAAGGCTTCAATCAATTATTAATTATCAATATAGTAAAATCAACACCACTAATCAATATAAGTGGGTTCGGAGGGAACATATAGATAGCAAGCACATTGGTCTTTTTTTGGGGTAATCAGCTTTTCGATTGGTCCTTGGTTCCCTCTCGGGGGTTGTCAGGACGTATCTTGTCTTCTTGGTTGTTAGATTCTCGTTTAAAGGAACTGGCTTTGTGGGGGGTTTGTGCTGAATATTGTAGTACTCTCATCTATGTGGTTAATGTTTATGCTCCGTGTTCGTTGGTTGATAAACGGAAAAGGTGGGAGGAGTTGAAGGGGATGAAGAGAAGGTTCGATATGGGAGAATGGTGTGTGGTTGGAGACTTCAACTCTGTTTCTAGTGTTGAGGAGAGAAAATGTAGGAGGGATGAGGGTAATTTGCAGGAGATCGCAGAGTTTAACAATTTTATTGTGGATATGGATGTTGTTGATGTCACTGTTACTAGGAAGAAATTTTCTTATTTTCTTTCGGATGGTGTCTCTATGAGCCGACTGGACCGGTTTCTTTTATCAGATGGTCTTATTCCATTATGGAACGTTTCGGGGCAATGGATTGGTGATCGCGACATATCGGATCATTGTCCTATATGGTTAGTCCATTCTATAAAGGATTGGGGGCCTAAACCTTTTCGCTTTATTAATAGCTGGTTTGATCATTCTGAGTTCTGAACCTTTGTGCGATCTTGCTGGGCTAGTTTGGATGTGCGAGGTGATAAGGCTTATGTGTTGAAGGAAAAATTGAAGTTGCTTAAAACGAGTTTGAGAAAGTGGAATAAGGAGGTCTTTGGGGTGCTTGATTTCAATATTTATGATGATGTAAAGGAACTTAATGAGATAGATTCTCGTTTTGTTAACTCCATGTAGAGGCGGTGTGCCGGAGGAAGGAGGTGTCGACAAAGTTTTGGAGAGATATTAGATTGAAAGAGAGTCTGTTCTGCCAAAAATCTAGAGATAGATGGATTAGAGAAGGGGACTCCAACACTAAATATTTTCATTCTCTTTTGAAATTTAGAAGGAGGAGGAGTAATTTGTTACTTATGGATGAGAGTGGGGCGTTGATAGAAGATGTGGAGGAAGTAAAGTTGAGAGTTAAAACTCATTTTGAAAAATGTTTGAGGAGCCCCACCAAGATCGACCAATTCTTGGGGGGGGTTAGAATTCAAGCAAATTTCTATTCGAAGGCTTCTCTCCCTAAAGCTTTCTCGGTCTCTTTTATTGCTTTAATTCCTAAGAAGCCTATTTGTTTGATTGGTTGTTTGTATAAGATTTTGGCCAAAGTCTTAGCTAGTCGTTTGAAGTGCGTTCTTCCCAAGGTTATCTCCAAGTGTCAATTTGCTTTCTTGGGAGGGCGCAATATTTTAGATGGTGTGTTGGTGGTGAATGAAGTCTTAGATTTGGCAAAGAGAAGTAAGGAGAATTGTTTGATGTTCAAAGTGGTTTTAGAAAAGGCGTACGACTCTATCTCTTGGAGTTTCTTGGAGTACATGATGGATAGATTGGTTTTAGAAAAGGAGAATTGTTTGATGTTCCGGAATTCAAAAATAAGAAATTAAACATTTATTTTATTAATAAAAACCATCGTCTAACTGAAAATAACAGATTACAACAAACAAAACAAAAACAAGGTCTAAAACTACTGATCCATAGTTTGGTTCAATTATAGATTGGTTAAAAGACTATAAAATAAGTGATCTATAGATTGGTTAAAACCATGTGAATAAGTGTCAATTTCAGTTATAGATTGGTTAAAACACTCTGACATAAGTGATCCATAGATTGGTTAAAACCATGTGAATAAATGTCGATTTCAGTTATAGATTGGTTAAAATACTATAAAATAAGTGATCCATAGATTGGTTAAAACCATGTGAATAATGTAGTGAAACATGATACTTCCGGAATTATGCCAAAACACATAATTCCGAAAGCCAATTTTTTGACTTCCGAAATTATGTGTTTTGACATAATTCCGGAAATCTTTTATACCTTATTTTCCGGAATTACCTCGAAAGAGGCTATTAGCTTTCGGAAATACCACTTTTGAGATGATTTCGAAAAAAGAGGATAATTTCGTAAAATTTTAAAGAAATCAATTTTTTTAAATTTGTTGAGGGGTATTTTGGGGATTTAGACAATTATGGAGTATGGGTATAGGTTCCAAATTAATTCTGTCCTGGAAATAGCTTTTTTGTTGATATTCTAAAATCAATTCCGAGTGTTAAAAGTCCCAACAAGCTTGATACCAGTAACAACAGATTCGATGGAACAATACCAAATGAAATCTACGATATTTCTCGGTTGCAGTAATTGCTTTTGAATCAGAATTCCATAAGAGGAGACATTCCTCATGAAATTGGAAATTGTGTAAAACTTCTTGAATTACAGTAAGGCAGTAATTATTTGACTGGAAATTGTGACTTTGAAGCAACCAAGATCGCCGCATCCAATTCGCCGTCGTCGCCGCTAAACAAGGTGATCTCATTCGAAGGTTTTGTAGGAGAGCAAGGAAGAAGCGTTTGGGTACTGTGCGCAGTAAAATGTGTGGAAGAAGATGAACAGATCCCAGTAACTTTCACAGTAACTTTCACTTACTAACTTCTTTTAACCTATCAAGCCTGGATACCGGATACGATACGAGATACGACACGATACGTGGATACGGGAAAATTTTGAAAATCAAGATGCTAAGATACTTTAATAAAAAATTAAATTAAATTTAAATATATAAAAACATAGCAAAAAATAAAATAGAATAGAAACACAAATAAAAAAAACAAAGATGAAAAACTGAAATATTGTATTTTATAGATATGAAAAAAAACTGCCCAAATAGATAAAAAAATCACACAAAATATATGGATGAAAGGTAGATGACAACCGACACACCTATGTATGAGTGACTAGTCATAAAAAGTAATGGTGGACAAGTAACTGAGACCACCCGAAATCGTATAATACGAATAGTTAGTGGCAGAAATAGATGACTTTTTATAGACTAAGATATTCATATTAGTACGTAATTGGTCAATAAAACATAAACATATCATTAGTCAATATATATTCATCACATTGTAGAAATAAATACTTGTGATCTTATCAAGTAGAAATAGCTACGTATATTTATCTCACTCATATCACAATGTATTATTTCTTCTATTATTGTATTACGAAAAAACATATAATTTTGTCTTTTAGTTATTGAGGTATTAAAATGTATCATATATGAGTGACAATCATGTGCTTAGTTGGTAAGAGGTATCGAAAAAGTATCTGAGAAGTATCCTTAGTTGGTAAGAAGTATCAAAGATGTATCTGAAAAGTATCGAGTCAAATATTTTTTAAAAAGAATTAAAAAATTATTAGATACTCTTAAGGTACGTATCGGGAAGTATCGGGTGCGTATCGGTATCAGATACGTATCCGACACGGGTACGTCTCCATTTTTGAAGTATCCGGGCTTCATAGCTTTTAACCTAAAAAATAACCCTAAAAATTTAAAATGAAAACGGGTCAACGGGTCATCTCTTAACCTGTAGTTTCCTAAATGGACAGCGGACCCTAGTTGCAGAAAAACGCGAAAATGGCTGCTGGAAGTGAGCCAGAAAATCGCAAAAAACGCCCTATATTCTACGATTTTTGGCCACGATTCCAGGCGTTTTTACCAATTCACGATTCTGTTCATCATCATAATCACTCAGGGGTTGCGTAATCGTGAACAGATATAGAGGAAGGAGAGGGAAGGCGCTAGTGAGGGGTGTGGTGGAGAGAGAGAGAGAGAGAGAGAGAGAGAGAGAGAGAGAGAGAGAGAGAGAGAGAGAGAGAAAGAGAGAGAGAGAGAGAGAGAGAGAGAGAGAGAGAGAGAGAGAGAGAGAGAGAGAGAGCAGATGAGAGAGATTGAAGATTCTGAATTTCTGGGTTTGATTTGGAACTCAAAGTCTCGCATGTTGTTGGTGATGAAGGGAAGGACAGGGGATTTAGGGTTTTTTTTTTTAAAAAATCTTATGTGGCATGCCAAACCAGAACATAAAAAAATTAAAAATGAAAAAGAAATAACAACTCAGCACTCTATTAGACACGTTAGATTTTTTGTAATATTTATTAAATGTAAATATAAAAACTTAACACATAATTTTATCAAAACCATACTCCTTCAGCATCTATCACACTCGACTCTTCTTCATTGGGAACTTCGACCCAATCATTAGATTTTTAAACATACTAATGTTCATTAGATTTTTAAACAAATCATAAAAGAGAAGTGACAAATTTTTTATTGTTCATATGTCCTGGTAAGACGGGATTTAAGTTAAACCATAGAATTTCAACAAATAGAAACAAAAGAAACCAATATTTGACATATTCTGTATATTCATTAAATACTATTTACAATCAAATATTAAAAAGTGAGACTAAAATAAAAATATAAACACCTAATTAACTATTCTTCTAATACAAGTTGATGCCAAATGATCAAAATAAGGGTCATAAAAAAAGGGGTGGGGGTCGGCGAGAGTACTCTATAAAGAAAGAAAATTAATTTATAAAAATTAATTAATTTTTTAAAGATTAGTGAAAAATATGGTTCTTAAAAATATAAAGAGAAGAAGCATAAAAATAAATTGATTTTTTAAAGTATTGAAGTTAGTAAAAGGCTGAGTTGCATCAGTTAGAGTAAATTAGATTTTTAAACAAATTATGATAGAAAAGCCACAAAATTTTTATTATTAATGTGTGCTGGTAAAACTGGATTTAAGAATGTTTGTGATCTTCTATATATTCATTAAATACTATTTAGAATCAAATACTTAAGTAAGACTAAAATAAAAATATAAACACCTATTTAAGTATGCTTGTAATACATGGTGTGAAATGACCAAAATAAGTAAATGGGTTAGTTGTTTAAAGGGATGAAACTAGTAAATAGGTTAGTTGTTTGGGCTAGAGTCGCTTAGATTTTTAAACAAATTAGGCTTAAATATGTTTTAGGCCCCTGCAAATATAGGGTGTTTTGGTCTAAGCCCTGCAATTTTTTTTTTTTAGTTTTAAGCCCTTGCAAAATGACGTGTTTTGTTTTAAGCCCTTTTGTTAGTGAAGTGTTAGTGTGACGTTAAATAATGGACAGCCTGTCTTCTTCTTTCTCAAATCCCCTTCAAACCTAGAACATCAAATCCCCTTCAAACCGAGAAAATCAAACCCAGGAAATATGATTCTCTTCTTTGCCCTAAACATCAAATCCCCTTCAAACCCACGAATATCCTTTCTTCTTCTTTCTCAAATTCTTTCGTCTTCTTTCTCAAATCCTGTAAATCGCTCTTATGGGTTTCAACGATTTCAACCCCAACGATTTCAAATCCGGGTTTCTCGCTTGTAATATGGGTTTCTCACTTTTTCTTTGATGTCTGATTGAGATCTGGAACCGCCATGAAATCAAAAGCTTGTTTTCGATTTTTGGAATTTTGGGAACCAAATTCAAGCTCAAGAACCAATTTTTTCTTACTTTTTATAAATCTTAGAAGAAATAAATAACCCAATAATATAATCTACTGTTATGGTGACTCAGAAATTTCACCCACACCACAACCACCCTTCTGATTTCTGTGAACCTTGCGAGAACCCCAAATCAAACCCATAACCCTAAAACACAAACTCATAAACAGAAAGAAAACATGAACCAGAGAAGAGGGTGATGTGAAAAGGAAGTCGTGTGGTGGTGGTCGATTTGAGAACAGGACGAAGAAGGAGATAGAGCCATGGTTGTGGTAGTTCCAGTAGAGAGGAAGAAGAAGCCATGGGTGAAGACGGTGAAGATGAATGAAGGGGCTTTTAGCAAAACACTTCATTTTGCAAGGGCTTTTAACAAAACACTCAGCATTTACAGTCAGCATTTTTAAGACACATTGGCAGACACGTAGGTTTTTTTAACGTCACACTAACACTTCACTAACAGAAGGGCTTAAAACAAAACACGTCATTTTGCAAGGGCTTAAAACTAAAAAAAAAAATTGCAGGGGCTTAAACCAAAACACCCTATATTTACAGGGGCCTAAAACATATTTAAGCCAACAAATTATAAAAGAGAAACCTTAAAATTTCTTTTGTTCTTGTAGGATGGTAAGAATGGATTTAACCGGTGAAATTAGTAAAAGGGTTAGTTATATGAGTTAGCATCAATTAGATTTTTAAACAAGTAATGAAAGATAAACCTTAAAATTTCTACTGTTCTTGTGGGCTGGTAAGAATGGACTTAAGAGTGTGTGTCATCTTCTATATATTCATTAAATACAATTTACAGTTAAATACAAAAAGCCAGACTAAAATAAAGATATAAACACAAATTTAAGTATGCTTCTAATACTTATCTGTGTGAAATGACCAAAATAAGGGTCATAAAAAAGGGTCGTCGGTGGGAGTACTCATTAAAGAAACAAACCAGAGAAGTGGGTGCAAGTACTCGCAAAAAATAAATATAAGAAGAACTGCAAATATAAGAAAAAGAAGTATAATAATAAATTAATTTTTTTTAAGTGGTGGTTGCACTTTACATATTTTGATATGCAATTATGTTTTTTTTCACGAAGTCGGTTATTTAGAAGCAAACTCTGTGTATTGGATCTATTAAAATTCTTCATGAGCGCTATAGTACCTCAAAACACATTGCTTAGCATCGCACCTTATGTATTTTGTCAGAAAATTAATATTTTTCTCATCAAACCGGTTATTGAGAAACGAACTTCACGTATTTGAACATCTAAAATTTTTTCCCGACTCTAAAGCACCTCAAAGCATACTGTTTATCATCACACTTTACGTATTCTGTCAAGAAATTGTTTTTGTTTTCACCAAATCGGTTATTGAGTAACAAACTTCACTTATTTGAACAGTTAAAATTTTTGCTGAACCCTAAGGTACCCCAAAACACACTGCTTAGCGTCGCATACGTATTTTGTCACAAAATTAATTTTTTTCATCAAAATATTTATTGAAGAACGAACTTTGCATAGTCAGGAAAAGCACTATTCCATCAGTGTTACATGTACACATTTATTGAAGAACAAACTTTGAGTATTTGAACAATTAACCCTTAAGTACCCTACAAACGCACTATTCCAGCATTGTAGTAGGCGCAGTCGAAGCTGATGAGATCAGATGATCAGTGGAAGGAAGTGGATGAGAAAGGGTGAGTTGGTACACGAGATCTTTGTGGAGGAGTTTGAGGAGATTTTTGTGGGCGTAGCTTCTATGTTGTAACAAACAGAACAAACATGTAACTTATTTCATATGTAAATTGAACAGTAACGTCGTTCGGGATACTCTTTTTCCTCCCTGGGTCTTTTTCCCCAAGGGTTTTGGCCCTTCGAGGTTTGAATGAGGCCCCCTTCTCACTCAGTTGTAACGACATGGGTGGAGTATTTCTTGTGCTCCCCCTCTCTTATCAATAAATTTCATTTGCATATAAAAAAAACCCTAAGTACCCCAAAACACACTACTTACAATATGAAAAAGGAAAAAAGTGCGCAAGCTTTGGCCGAAGGACGACGGTTGTTGTAAAGATAAGATTAGGCTACAATACTTAATTGAAATAGGTGCTTCTCCTTCTAATCATTTAGGTATTATATCTTAAGCGATTAATTATCTTGTTTTCAGCCAATCAAACTTTTTTATATAGTAAGAGCAAAATTTCTTGGAGGCCAAAATGGACTATTCCCCTATCTATACTTCGAGAAACATTTTCCAATCAGCTTGGATTATGTCCTGGATCGGCCAAATACCAGGCCCAATTAAGCAAATCCAGCAATCCATGGTAAATCAACGGCTCGTATACATCCGCACCATCTAGCGGTCAGGGGCGCTCATGCAAGAGCACCAATCCCCGCTTGCCACTTATAGAACCAATCCCTATAAAAGCACTATTCCATCACTGTTACATGTACACATTTATTACCTTACATCACTTATTCCCAATGCTGACTTAGGCATCGGAGTGTGTGCAGGTACCACTCCCCTCGCCGGACCAACGCGAGTCGGATCATCTCAGATATCATTCGAGCCCCCATTACAACATCATCTCGGAAGTAACTCGGAGTGACCCAACTTTTCAGCTTGGTGAGCACTTCGGTCCTTAGCTCGGCCGAAGCTTACAGCCATAACATATCATTGGTGACCACCGTGGGAGCTCAACGTCGCTATCATTTCTCAACCTAAGTTACACTCGAAAGCTCCCATTAACCGTAATGACGAGGACTTCGTAAACCAGCTCCACCTCAGTCGTGACTGAGGTAAAAACCACTAATGACCGACCACCGGTAGCCTTCAGCGACGAGGACATGATCGGGGGAGAGCCCAATATCATCTATCCCGTTATTCTTCAAGCTACGATAGCCAACAGTTCGGTCCGCAAAGTTTTAATAGACTACGGAAGCTCGTGCGACGTCATTTCTCTCAACTCACTCACGAAGTTGGGAATCTCGGAAAGAGATCTCGAATCCTGTCCCAGGGAATGCTTACTTGGCCTCAACGGAGCCTGAGCAACTCCATTGGGACGCATCTGCTTACCAGTAACTCGGGAAAAGCCCACTAGATCGAATAATCAGCATCCCTTTCGTGGTTGTACCGACCCTGCCGGCTTGTGACTGCCTGGTCGGAAGAGCAATGATAGGGACGCTAGAGGCCATCACCTCTATGGTCCATCAGAAAATGAAGTTCTATTCCAACAAAGGTGAAGTTGTGACCCTCGAAGTGGACAGACAGATAACACAATCCTAGCATTCCAAAATTTGCTCTGTCGAGAAAATCACCTCTAATACCAAAGTCAGCTTAGCCGACTTGGATTCACGATACGAAGCACACAGTTCAGATGACGAAGAGGAAGACATACTAGCCAGGGAATTGAAAAAGAAGATCGCAAGGCCTGAGCCAGATGGGCAGTTTCTACCCATATAGGTCGGAGACGAGCCTCAGAAGGTCATCATGATCAGATCCGATGTTTCCAAAGAAGTAAAAACAGCCCTCGTCGAATGCCTCAGGAGTTACGCTGATCACTTTGCATGGGGCGCCGCCGACATGCCCGGGATCTCCCCCGATATAGCATGTCACCATCTTTCCGTTCACCCAAAGGCAAAGTGGGTAGCACAACATAGAAGATCTCAGTCTGACGAGAAGGCCAAAGCAACCGCGAAAGCAGTGGAAGACCTTATTCAGGCCGAGTTCGTTAAGGTGGTCAAATATACAACCTAGTTATCCAATGTGGTATTGGTCAAGAAGGCCAGTGGAAAATGGAGGATGTGTGTGGACTACACAGACCTCAACAAAGGTTTCCCAAAAGACGCATTTTCGCTACCAAGTGTGGACAAGCTGGTCGATAACTCGTCTGGATTTCGAATCCTCTCCTTTATGGAAGCCTACTGATCAGGGTATAACCAAATTCCCATGCACCTCCCCGACTAGGAGAAAATCGCGTTCATGACTCCAAGGGGAAATTACTGTTGCCGAGTAATGCCTTTCGGTTTAAAGAACGCGGGCACCACTTACCAGAGGATGATGAACAAAGTTTTCAAAGCACAGATCAGAAGAATGTTAGAGGTCTATATGTTCGAACTGGCAGAAGTATTCGAGGAAGTACAAAGCACAACATGAGGCTCAACCCCGAGAAATGCACGTTCGGGATCAGATCAGGGAAGTTCCTTGGATTTTACCTCACCGAATGAGGAATCGAGGCCAACCCCGATAAATGCATGGCCATTACAGAGATGAGGCCCCCAACTATGAAGAAAGACGTCCAGAAGCTCACGGGAATGATAACAGCTTTATCCAGGTTTGTTTCTCAAGCAGTAAGGTAATCCCTACCCTTTTTCAAACTTCTAAAGAAAGGGATTGAGTTCGGACTGAATGAAGAATGCGAGCAAGCACTCATAGAGCTCAAAGAAACACTCTCCGAATCGCCGATACTAACCCGACCATTAGAAGGAGAAACCATATACTTGTACTTGACTGTTTCTAAAGAAGCTCTTAGTGGCGTTCTAGTTCGGGAAGTTCAAGAGGGACAGCGTCTGATATACTTCGTAAGCAAAGCTCTGCAAGGTGCTGAGATATGTTACCAGAAAGTAGAAAAACTCGCTCTGACTCTAGTAATAGCGGCACGTCGGTTAAGACCTTACTTCGTGTCCCATCAGATCGTCGTTAGAACAAATCAACCTATTCGCCAGATACTTCATAGGCCCAACCTCGCTAGGAGAATGATCAAAAGGGCAATCAAACTGTTAGAATTCGACATCAGATATGAAACCAGAACGACACTGAACGCACAATCACTTGCGGATTTTATAGCAGAAATGACACCGCCAGCAATTACTGAAATCAGAGATACACTGTGGACTATTCACGTTGATGGTTCATCCAACAGTAAAGGTAGTGGCGCCGGTGTAATGGTGAAAAACCAAGGAGTCATAGTCGAAGTCTCATTGACTTTCTCATTTCAAACATCAAACAAGGCCGAGTATGAAGCATGCATAGCAGGGTTGACATTAGCCAACAACTTCAATACTAAGAGAATTGAGATTCTCACTGACTCACTCTTAGTTGTCTCACAAACCAGCAAGGAATATGTTACCAAAGACATCATCCTACAGAGATACCTTGTGAAGGTTTAGGAATTAATGACTCATTTCTGTGAAGTCAACGGTAAACACGTACCCCGAGGCAAGAATGCACGAGCCGACGCCTTGGTAAAGTTGGCAAGTGGTGTGCTGAAAAAGTATGCAAGTATACACAGTCACAAACAAGTAGTATAAAATTAAGATCGAACCCACAGGGATTGGATTAACTCTTGTAGCTTAAAAGTGTATAAATTAGTGTGAACTATACTACTCACAAGTTGGGATGATGGTGATAAGTAAACAGAATGCAAATAAGTAATAGAATGTAGAGGAAATCAGTTGAGAATGAGAGTTGATATGTCTTTACCAAATAAGTCACTTTCAACAGTTTTGTGCATTTAAGTGGTGCAGGTGCACTGGATGCAGCTGCATCAGTATGTGCTTTTCAGTCACTTTCTTCAGAGTTTCATTACAAGCTTCCTATGTCTAGGCATGCTAAATAAGTTCACTCCTGCCTCTTAAGTACCCACTGAATCACCCTAAGGACTATGTTATCCTATGTCTAGGACTTAACATGGAATTAACAAAGGTTTCTTTATTAAAACAAGTTAACAAAAACTTTATTAAAACACTCACCCTTATTAGTTCTTGAGTTCTTAATTGTAAACCATGTCTGCTTTTACAAATCTACTTATTTCAAGCGATCAACCTTAAAACAAGTGTTGAAAGAAGTGTTACACAAGAACTAAAATGCATACATCATATAAAAGCACCACAACTTACTCAAAAGATCATTATAAAGTTAGAACATCTCAACTAAAGAAATTTAGCTCATATTAGACATTGCAAGACATATATAAACTGAATAGAACATGTTTATATACTTGAAATCATAAAAGAAAGCAACAAGGTAAAAGTTACACAAGTTGGAGTTCCTTTGCATGAATTCCCAAGCAATGCAGGTGCACTGATTCCCTGCACTTAGCTAGCACTTCGTGGAAATGAAGAAAGAAGTTGTCGATTCCTTCCCTACCTTCCTGAAACTTAAAAACTATCTAAAACTAATTCTAAGGATATCTTGTTGATATCTTGAGGTGTGTTTACAAATGAGAAGTGAGGGTCCTTTATAGCCTTCAAAAAGTGAGACTTCCTTGGAGATTAAGTTAACTTGAGAAGTTAACTATGGTTAAGTTTCTAAACTTCAGACAGTAGATTGAATCGCACACTCAAACACAAATGGAGGTCCACTAGTGGATGGCCAAGTGTCCCTAAGTGAGTGACTCTTCAAAACTAACTTCTATGGTAGGCGCCGAAATTTGCAAGTTGCATGTGCCCCATATGATCCTTGACTAAGCATGATGTCATCAATGAAGTGCTGGTGCATTGGTATGATTTTATGGTGCTTCTTGCATTTGAAATCTGTTTTCAGTGTAGGAGCATTAAGTGCAGGTGCACTGTCTTAATCTGGTGCAGGTGCACTGTTGTTTGCTCGTGCAGGTGCCTCAACTGTAGGTGCACTTAAGAGGTACCAATATATATACAAAATGCTTAAATCATTACATAACCCTCTTTGAAACTTAGAATGTTGTTATTTTATTTATAGACTTATATTTAACACTTAAGTTACTTGAATTTGAGCAATTTATTTAGGTTTAGATGTATAAATAACTCTATATAAAATAGAGTTATCAGCAAGCACTAGGATGACTAGGCATCTGAGGACGGTCATTCAAGAAACCCTAGATCGGCCAAGTGTCTAGTTAAGTGATGTCGTGACCACGGCGGTGTATGCCATCAAAGAAGTGGACACTTGGATGAACCCCATTGCCGAGTACATTCAGACATGCAATCTACCCCCGACACCACTGAGGCAACCCGAATCCGAAGGAAGGATTCTTCCTACTCCATCAATGAAGGGAAGCTGTACTAAAGAGGATTTTCGTCACCCCTTCTCAAGTGCGTAGCAGGAAGTGAATGTCTATACATTTTAACTGAGATTCGCGAAGGAATTTGCGGGCAACACCTTGGAGGTAGAGCCCTAGCTAAAAAGGCTTTACGAGTGGGCTACTACTGGCGTACCATGAATGAAGACACCATAAGTTTCGTGAAGAAATGCCATAACTGTCAACAAAATGCAGACGTTCACATGGCACTTCCGACTGAGATGACATCGTTAACATCCTCTTGGCCCTTTTCATGGTGGGGAATGGGTCTTTTGGGACCATTTTCGGTCGCTCCCAGCCAGATGAAATACCTAGTTGTAGTCGTCGATTACTTCACAAAGTGGATTGAAGCTGAGTCGTTATCTACAATTCCACATAGAAACGTCATCATATTCTTAGATAAATCTGTGATGATCCGATTCGAGATTCTAGAGGTAATAGTGACCGACAATAGAACACAGTTCACAGACAAGAACTTCAGAGAGATTATGGCCGACCTCTCCATCAAACACCACTTCACCTCGGTAGAGCACCTGCAAACCAATGGACAATCCGAATTCGCCAACAGAGTCATCCTGAGAGGACTCAAATGGAGGCTTGACGAAGCTAAATGAAACTGGGTGGAAGATTTACCCCATCTCTTATGGGCGTACAGAACTACCCCACATTCAACCACAGGCGAGTCTCCCTTCCGACTCACCTATGGAACCGATGTTGGACTATATGATAACCTTAGAGGGGGGGGGGGGGGTGAATAAGGTTATACGCTAAAATTGAAATCTTTTTAATTTTCAAAAAATTAACGATGCACGTTTAATTCGAATGCAGAAAATAGGATTTAAACTATATGCAATACCTAAGCAAGCTATAACTATGACAGAACTAGTTACAGTGATATTGAAAGCTAACCACACTATTATCAAATATAACGATAAACAAAGAGTGATATTGAACGCAGCGCAATGATATCAAATATAAAAGAAAAACAAAGTAAAGAGAAGGGAAAGAGATACACCGTAATTTTTACGAGGTTCGGGATAAAAGCCCTACGTCCTCGGCCTCCGGCTTTGCAACTTTTGGACTTGATAACAACCACTATATGAGAAGAACTTCTTCAACGTCTTACAAGCAAGCAACTTCCCTATAGCTACCACACCAATCTCAATTTTCCCCAAATTGAGAACCCAAGCTCCCCGCTAAGGATTTCGCTAACAACTCAATCTCCCTGATTGAATTACCCAAGAACACTTCCCAGGATTTCACAACAACCAAGTAATAGATGAATACAACTGAAAAACTATGATCCAATCACTCAAGCAGTATAACAGTATAGTAGTTGAGAGAGATGAGTGATTTGGATTTAACGATGAAGCACTTGAAGAAACAATATGATGGTGAGAGTTCTTTTCTTTGATTTTTGAGTTGTGCGTCGTATTCTCTCTCACGTGAAAAACCCTAAGTGCCTCTTTATAGGGTTTGTAGAAATATGACCGTTGGAACAATTTTTCACGTAAAAAAGGTGAGTAGTGAATCGATTCCTAGCTTGAAATAAATGGAATGTAAATCGATTAATTTAGTCAAAATGTGACCATTGAAATAAGAAGGGAATCGATTATTTGCTTAAAAAGGAGTGTATGGAAATCGATTCATTTCTTGAGAAATAGGAAGTTGAAAATCGATTATTGGCTTGTTAAAATAAGGAGGAAATTGATTTTTGTGCTTCACAATAGCAAGAGGAGAATCGATTTCTTGCCTGTGGGAAACAGGTGAGGAATCGATTTTCCTTTTTAAGAAAAGAGTGAGGAATCGATTATAGTTTTACACAAGGAAGTGAGAAATCGATTCCTAGCTGTTGCGCCCGAAAAAGTCCTCGAGGGAGAACCTTCCTCGTTCACAACTTTTCCTAAGACAATGAAGCCGCCACCAATATTTATTAAGGAAAATATTAGGAAAACCTTTTTTGGAAAGCGATTGGTCTTGCGAAACTAGAGAATAGGGTTCGGGGGTCGGTTACGCGTAGGGAAGGTGTTAGCACCCCACACGTCCTCTCTACTGAGAGGGAACCTTTAATTAAATGTGTGGTTTTAGTGTGTTGACTTGAAAATACTTAATTTTTCCTCTCTACTTCTTATTGAAAAATTTTTAATGAAAACCTTTGTTTATTATGAAAAAGGGGGAAAGATGGGTTTTTAGAAAAAATCGCTTGACGGGACATGGCCCGCTCCTACGTATCTCCCGGTGCGATGGAGAACTCAAAGCTATGTAGTTCTTCTTTGTCTTTTTGAAAAGTTTTTGTTTTTTATCTTTTTTAGTGAGTTTTCGAAATAGGACGAGCATTTAGTGAATGATTAAACTAACCAAGGTCATGGGTAATCACCGCTAAGTACTCTTGAAAATGAGAGTCACTACCGCCAGTCAGAATGAACCAAAAGTCAAATACGCACTGATGGGGAGAATATGCACTTTATGGGTGGACGGGGCGGGGATAGACTTGGACGGGAAACTGTGGTAAGGGAGGAAAACCAACGGACTCAAACAAGAGAATGTACTCATAACATGCACGCTCATTAGAAGAATGCTTCACAGAGAGTTAACATCAGTTAAAAATTTGTTTTTTCTTTGATACACTATTTCAGTCTTTTGTCATAGAATGGATGGGATGCAGTGCTTTTGAAAGAAATGCAAATGAGCTATTGATTTGAAAAACTGAGTGTCTTGGAACACCTTGAGTTTGCAACCAAGTAAGGATAAACTTTTTCAAAAAGGATGATTGTTTCGCAAGAACGCCTCGCTTCTCATCACAACTCTTATTTTATGCAATGAATGAATGAACAAATTATAATATGCAAGTATGATGCAAATGCGTGGAGAATGACCACTCGAAGAGTGTGGCTTATTCTAAATAATTTTGTTATTTTTAATGCAAGACAAAATATGGAATGCCAATGCGAATGATGCAAGAATGATGCCCCCTTTTTTTTTTCAAAATGATTTTTGATTTTGATTTTTTTTTTTTGCTTTTTAGAGGCGAGACAAGGTACGAAATACCAATGCCCCCTTTTTCTTTTGAATGATGAAAGATGCAGGAATGATGCTTTTCTCTAAATGATGATTTTTTTTAGAGGCAAGGCAAAGTATGAAATGCCAATGCCCCTTCCTTTTTGAAAGATGCATGTATGGAGGAATGATGTACTAAAGTGATGAGGTTAATGAAATGGTGCATGAATGCTACATTTTGAATAAACTTGATGATGATTTTTATTCATGATTATGAATGAGATGCTTTTTTGTTTTCATTTTTTTGTGCAATGAAATGCATGATACCCACAATGATTTTCTTTTTTGTTTTTTAGTTTTGGAACATGATTTTGAAAATTATTTGGAGATATAAATGATTTATTGGAAAAAGGGTTTTAGAAAAATGTGCTTGACGGGGTATGACCCGCTCCTACGTATCCTCATTGTAATGAGGAATCAAAGCTTGCGTAGTTCTACTGTGTCTTTTTTGAAATAATGCTTATGCATGAATGTCTCATCTTGGATGAACTTGACGAGGATTTTTTTTTTGAATGATTATAAATAAAATGCTTATGCTATGCAGATGATAATTGTTTTTTGTCTTATCTTTATGTAATGCAAGATGAATGGTTTTTTTTTCTTTTTTTTTTGTCAAACTTTTGTTAGATGCAAATGCAATGGTGCGAAACGATGTGAATGCGAAATGATGTGGATGCGAAATGATGTGGATGCGAAATGATGTGTCATTTACATAAAAAGAGGGTAAGAAAATAAGGATATTATTTTCTACGATTTTTTTGAAATAGAGTCTAAGAAAAAGGAATGCAACAAACAAAGGCGTGCCCCCGTGTCCTACAAAGGGTGGGAATCCTAGGGTCTAAAGTCGACGAAAGGGGTAATCCTCCCATGTAGGTTCTAATCACTTCCTTACAATGGCAACCAAGAGCTAAAGTCTCTCTCATGATGGCACCCACAATCGTAGAAAGCTACCGAGTGTGAGGCATCATGACAAAGCGCACTCTTGGGCGGAACTTTCATGAGAGCCATACAGACAAAGGTCTACGAATGGCAGTCACTAATCGTTCCCACTCTCCTAGGTTTTTGTTCAGACCTTGGGTTTTAGGCCCCACTCAATGCTCACAAGTATAGGATGTGAAGTGTGTGTCGAGGGCACAACACCTAGGAATAACTACCCTTCCCCACCTGCAAATGAAAATCCAGAGCAGTCCAGACAAATAGCATGTTGTTTATCCTAGGGTTCAATATCGATCCAATATAAACTAATCTAGGGTGCCAATAACAATGCACTACTTACCTCAAGAAAGGGAGCAAAGAAGAAGGGGACATGATAAGAAAGGGGAAGTATGCATGTGCTTACCATAGGAAAGGGAGCAGAGAAGAAGGGGACATGATAAGAAAGGGGAAGAAATGCATGAGGGAACTAAGCAAAGAAGTAACTATCTATTGCAAAAGCAAACATAGAATAAGAATGCACATGGATGTAACATGCTTATGAAAAAGGAAGAAGAAGAGAGGCAAAGCAAGACATTCAAATCAATCATATAAACCACACATTTAATTAATTAAGCTTGACCCACTTTTGAAAAAAATGTTTTTTAGTTTCCCCAGTGGAGTCGCCAGTTGTTGCGCCCGAAAAAGTCCCCGAGGGAGAACCTTCCTCGTTCACAACTTTTCCTAAGACAATGAAGCCGCCACCAATATTTATTAAGGAAAATATTAGGAAAACCTTTTTTGGAAAGCGATTGGTCTTGCGAAACTAGAGAATAGGGTTCGGGGGTCGGTTACGCGTAGGGAAGGTGTTAGCACCCCACACGTCCTCTCTACTGAGAGGGAACCTTTAATTAAATGTGTGGTTTTAGTGTGTTGACTTGAAAATACTTAATTTTGCCTCTCTACTTCTTATTGAAAAATTCTTAATGAAAACCTTTGTTTATTATGAAAAAGGGGGAAAGATGGGTTTTTAGAAAAAATCGCTTGACGGGACATGGCCCGCTCCTACGTATCTCCCGGTGCGATGGAGAACTCAAAGCTACGTAGTTCTTCTTTGTCTTTTTGAAAAGTTTTTGTTTTTTATCTTTTTTAGTGAGTTTTCGAAATAGGACGAGCATTTAGTGAATGATTAAACTAACCAAGGTCATGGGTAATCACCGCTAAGTACTCTTGAAAATGAGAGTCACTACCGCCAGTCAGACGAACAAAGGTTCCGATTGACTATTAGTAGCGACTCGTTTTTATTTGTTCTTTTGAAAGGGGTTTTCGAAAGAGATTGATTGGCACGAATGATCAAACTAACAAAGGTTATGAGTGATCATCGCTTGTTGTTCTTTGGGGAAAAAGACATCGCCACCAATGGCTAGACGAACAAAGGTTCTGATTAACCACTAGCGACGATGGGTTGAAAATGATTTTAGACAGGAAAAGGTTTGCGAAAGTGATTCTTTTTGTTAGGAAAATTACTCTTTTCTTTTTGTTATGCAAATGCTAAACTTTTTATTATTGCGCTTGACGAGAATGTGACTCGCTCCTACGTATCCCAAATGGGAATCAAAGCGACGTAGTTCTAACGAGCCTTAAGAATGAAAATCTTTTTGATAAGGTTTTAGAAAATGAAAGCTTTCATGATGATCAAACTAACAAAGGTTATGATAGACCACCGCTAATAACTTGCTTTTGATTCTTTGATACCTAGACAAATGCTTTTTGAAATTGGGCGCGTTCATGATAATCAAACCAACAAAGGTTGTGATGGATTATCACTAGTAGCTTGCTTTATGCTTAGGAAAATTATTTTGAAATTGAGGCTTTCATGGCAATCAAACCAATCAAAGGTTGTGATGGATTGCCACTAGTAACCGTTTTTGTGCCAGGTCGTTTAGAAATGAAAACAATGAATGCGAGAAAGAATTGGTGGACTCAAGCATAACACAATCAGTGGAATCAAATCATTAAGCAACAATATTTGAATTCGCCAACAGAAATCAAGTCTAAACTACACATAGTAGATCACAACGCATAGATAGGCAAGGAGGGAACTTGAATTGGGCATTAAGCAAAAATACAAGAGTAGGCAAGATTGAACCTAAATGCACATCTAGTGGAAGATGCTAGGCGAGAACCATACTCAAATATTTCTACAAAACGCAAGGGAATCTAAATGCACATCTAGTGGAAGATGCAATGTAAGGAATGGACCTATCTAAGTATTGATGATATTCTATATGAGAGTAGACGATGACACTGTAAGCTTAAGCAAGAGAGTTGCCTCAATCATGATCATTGGCCAGCATAGGCAAGCAAATTATTTAGCGACCAACGTATCAAAGAATGTTGAATCACTTTGGTCAATCCTCACACTTAAGATTAAGTGCACAAGTGCACAAGTGTGAATCACATTACCAATCATCAACTTAAACAACTAAAGCTAAATAGAATCACATAGGGCAGTTTTGGCACGGATCACAATAATTAAATAATGACAAATGTAAAGACAGAAATACCTCTAATGAAGGCGGATCTTTCAACTTGAAGAATGCAACCCCAACTAACTCTTAGCGAAAGGTCAGCTGTGACGGACCAACGGAACGAAGAGAGCACAAATAAAATATAGAAGAGTTTTTCTGAAAAGATGAGATCTGCGAAAATTGGTGTCTCTGATCTCGTGAAAAATGTGTGTTTTTCTCTGATCTTCTGAAAATCTGTCCGTGTTCGTGTGTGCTCTTGTGAAATCCGTGTCCGTCAAAATGTGATTTGAGGCTGCCTATTTATAGGCTTTAGGAAAGCGTAGATCTGAAAAAACATTTTAATGAAATGAAAGAATCGATTGTTGATTGTAGTTAAAATATAGATGAATCGATTCTTATCATTTTAGAAGCCTCAAGAGTCGATTCTTTGGATAGTTGAAATAGTGAGGAATCGATTCTTTACTCTTTGGAAAACATGGGAATCGATTCTTTGCTCTTTGAAAACAAGTAGGAATCGGTTTTCAGGACATCTATCATAGGTGAAAATCGATTCTTCACTTAGTTAAAACAATTAGGAATCGATTCATGGCCTATGGGATGGCTTGACAATCGATTTCAAGGCCTATGTAAAAAGGAGGAAATCGATTTTAGCTTTGCCTTGAGTATATGTAGAAATCGATTTCAAGCTTTAAACATATGATTGAGAAATCGATTCTTGGCCTTTAGGATTGCTTGAAAATCGATTTCATGGCCTTTAGAATATACTATAAATCGATTCTTGGCCTTTGGTATATAATAGAAATTGATTCTTGCTTTCCACAAAATTGTTTTTGAGGTTTTTGCCATGCATGCATAAAATATTTTCCAAAGCTTGCCATGCATGCATAACATATTTTCGTGCAAAAATCATTTTTATGAAATCTTTTGTGAGTGATGACCAAAATGCCCTTTTTGACCCTAAAAACCCTAATTTCCTCAAAAAGTGCATTCTAACCCTAAAAATGATTTCAAAAACTTTGGAGCGGTTTCTAGGACCCAAAATGCATTTTTCGTGTGGAAAATTAGGGTTTTGACCTAAGCCGGACAAAATTGGGGTATGACAGCTGCCCCTCTTTATTTAGATTTTGACAAAAAATATGAATTGCGCGAGACATATTTCGAGGCAAAATCGAAATAAAGAATTCAGAAATTATACCAATTTTGTCTACTTGGAGAAACCCGAATGTTCTTTTTTTTTTTGGAAAGATAGACACTTTCGCGTTGATGCGAAGACAGTAAATGAACACTGACGTGTAGACTGAAAGGTAAAATGGGCACTTGGCGTGCAGACAGAAAAGTAAAATGGGCACTTGGCGTGCAAACAGAAAAGTAAAATGAGCACTTGGCCTGCAGACAGAAAAGTAAATGGGCACTTGGCGTGCAAATAGAAAAGTAAAATGGGCACTTGGCGTGCAAACAGAAAAGTAAAATGGGCACTTGGCGTGCAAACAGAAAAGTAAATGGGCACTTGGCGTGCAAACAGAAAAGTAAATGGGCACTTGGCATGCAGACAGAAAAGTAAATGGGCACTTGGCGTGCAGACAGAAAAGTAAATGGGCACTTGGCGTGCAAAAAGCTGTAAATTGCCCAGGCTGCCTAAAACCTGTAATCCTTAAACGAACTCTTGACGAATCCGAGTTTGTACGTGGCTTTGCGGAGCACGCTCTTCCTGTTGGCCTTTTCGAGCGACCGGGGGGATCGTTATCAGCTCAGGAACTGATATACTGATCAATGCACGGCGTCCACTGTATCTTAGGCTGATACAACTATTCCGTTGAACCTCACATGGGGCTGCGGTCCATCGCGTTGCTCGTACGCGATGTGAGACCTGGGCAGAAGGGAGCGATGATCTCTGTGCTCCGATCCGCAATGCGCGCTTGAGCGCTCTCTTTTCTTTTCTCCCTTTCTTTTCTATTTCTCTCTTTTCTTTTTTCTTTCTGAACTCCCGACTTGGGGGAACATTTTCTGGAATCTGGGGGCGAGGGCTAACACCGAAGTGCTCATCCTCTCTTTGTACCTGTAGCTAAAAATGAACAAATGCATGCAACGCAAATGCCATGATTGCTGTTTTCTTTTTTCTCATGATGAATGATGAGTTTCTTATTTCCTTTGTCTATGTCGGATGAATGCATGATCTTCTACTGTTCCTATATGCTCGATGAATGCAATGCATGATTTTCTTTTTCTTTTGCTTATGTCTGATGAATGCATGATTTTCTCCTGTTCTTATATGTCTTTTTCTCTTTCTCTAGCTTTTCTTCTTTCTTTTTCTTTCTTTTCTTTTCTTTTTGTTGCTCTCTTGGCTCTTCTCTTTTCTCTCTTTTGGCTTCTCTTTTTGCTCTTTTAAGAATCATGGGTATGCGAATGCAAAGCTTTGGTGTTTGATGACATGGAATGCTCATGTATTTTAATGGAATGACATGCAAAGGAAAACTTTCTCTTCCGTTTTTTTTTATGAAATGGGGACATTGCTGTAAAATGATGAATGACATGAAATGATGAATGACATGGGATGTTCTAGCTTTCTTTTCTTCTATGAGATGCCAGTATTGATGTGATGCAACTGTATTGCTTTGATGTTTGAATGCAAATGTATGCGGTGATTGATGCTTTGATGAATGAAATGCTCCTGTTCTAACTTCTGTTTGTTTCTTTTTGCTTCTTCTATGAAATGCAAACATTAATATGATGCAATGCTCTGATGTTTGATGCAATGATTCTTGTTCTTTTTCTTTTATGGAAATGCTAACGTTAATATGATGCATATGCACTGCTTTAATGTTTGATGATTGAATGACAAAGGAATGCTTTGTGAAATGATGAATGACATGGAATGCCTTTGTGTTGCTTTTGTGGTTTCTTTTCTTTGTTTTCTTTTTGCTTTCTTTGCTTTTTCTGTGAAATATCTGATGCAAAATGTAATGCTCTAGTGATGAACGACATGCAATGATTTTGTTCTTTTCTTTTTATGAAGTGCGAACATTAATATGATGCCAATGCAATGAAAAGATTTCTGCTTTTTCTGTGCAACTGACGTGGAACGTTTTTTTCTTTTGCTATGTGATGAATGCACAAAATGTGAAGATGCAAATGTAATGCTTTGATGCATATGCTATAATGCCCAGATGCATGAGGTAAACATTTTTGTGATGATGAGATGCGAGACTTTGAATGCAAGGACTTGAGATGATTATTGACCATTCTGTTGAAAAATTGAATTTGATTCAAACTCTGGTGTTCTCAAGGCTTTTATTTACAAACAACCTCACTTGTTTTCTCCTTCTTTCCATGATGACTGAATTTTAGATATCACGTAAACAACTTGTGCTCTCTCTTTTGAAGCATTGTCTAGTAAGCATGCATAGGAGTGCAAATGTGAATGAATGAGTCAGTTAACTTGGAATTGGTTTAGGGCATGGACATTTATGGCAAGTGAAGGAATGACAGACATGGTTATTGCCGAAGCTTATGAGGGACCGAGAGATACAAGATTGCCCCAATTCAGGTCTTTGACGAGTGAATAACTTGCCCCTGTCTAGTGGTGACAACAACTAGGGGTGTAGAAGATGACGAATTGGGAACGCTTCGGCTCTTGGGATGAAAGCTGGAATGAAAGGGGTTTTGCTTCAACCCACAGAATTTGATGTTGCCCCAGTCATAACAAGGACAAAGCTGTCCCAATCAGAATGACAAGGTCTTGTTTAGGATAGTGAGTTGAGAGATTGCCCCGGTGAGGTTTTTATGGGAATGAATGAGGTGAAGGAATGGGAATGCACTTGCCCCACTTTGGAATGACATTGACAACTGGAGTGACATGGGATGGGCATTGAACAGACTTTCCCAAGACTAGGGTGTGTGGGTGGTGAAGAGAATGCCCCAACTTTTGGGTCTGAGTGGTATTCTCAGTGCAAATCTTTGGTTCTCTACTGATGTCTTGACTTTTGGTGCGAAAGAATCCTTACCTGGTGATCACTAAACCTTGTTTTAATGCATCTTGAATGTGTTTTGGAGTGCAAGTCCCTCTTTTTTATTTTGTCAGCTTTCTTTTTCTGACTGTCCGTTTTTGTCTCCTCAGTTCTCTTTTTTCTGAGGGTTTATTCTTTCTTGACCAGCTTTCTTTTTTCTGATCTTTTGTTTTTCTTTTGAGCAAACACATTGTACATAGATAAGCTTGTTCGTCCTAAGATTAGAATTTGAGAGAACAAAAGCAACCGGTCATTGATCGGAATGGACTTTTCGGGATTGTGGTGTTTTGTGGAGGAAGGAGGGTTAGGCTTAATGAAGTGTTTGAGGCTAATGGGAGGATGAGTTTTGTTCGGCGTTGATTGACGGTTAATGGTCTATGAGGAAGATGGTTATTGGGCTTGTTTGGGCTCTGTTAAAGCAAATTCGTGTCTCATGGTAGAATGACTAAGGGGTTTGATGTTGAGGCCAAAGGAAGTGTTTGAAGGTTTATGGAACCAGGTGTTGGAATGATGAAGTGTTTGAAGGTTTATTTAGACAAGGATCTCTTGTATTTTGTGGTAACATGTACCAGCTCTCACCACTTACATTTCTTTTGTATTTTCTTTTGTTTTGGGATTTTCATTTTTGAATCCCCTTTTTTTTTATTTTCTCTTTTTCCCTTTTTTTTATGATTCTTTTCCTTCTTTGACTCGGGTGAGCTGATAAAAAGTGATGCACTGTTTTTTTTATTTGGGGTGATCCTTGCCTAGGGTGATCTTTGGATTTTGGTTTTTCTTGGCTCAAGGTGGATAGGAAAGGGACTTTCTGGGATTTTGGGGTTTTTGAGGAGATGACCAAACTTCATTTCAAATCCCGATTGCTTATTTCTATAAGACTTAACTTTAGAACGATAATTTATCTATCTTCATGTGTTTGCTCTTTTTTCCTTTTTTGTGCCCTAATTTTTGCCTGGACCGCTCTTTGCGAGTTTTCAGTCCACCGGGCGCTCCTTTTTGCCTAGGCCGCCCTTTGCGGGTTTTCAACCTAGCGAGCTTGTTTTCTTGTTTATTATATTATTATTATTATTTTTTTTTTGAGAGACTTGCACTGAAGGAATGTGATATTAATCAAGGGGAATTAATGATCACAGATTTGCCCCAGCATGGAGGACTTAAAGCATTAGAATGAACCAAAAGTCAAATACGCACTGATGGGGAGAATATGCACTTTATGGGTGGACGGGGCGGGGATAGACTTGGACGGGAAACTGTGGTAAGGGAGGAAAACCAACGGACTCAAACAAGAGAATGTACTCATAACATGCACGCTCATTAGAAGAATGCTTCACAGAGAGTTAACATCAGTTAAAAATTTGTTTTTTCTTTGATACACTATTTCAGTCTTTTGTCATAGAATGGATGGGATGCAGTGCTTTTGAAAGAAATGCAAATGAGCTATTGATTTGAAAAACTGAGTGTCTTGGAACACCTTGAGTTTGCAACCAAGTAAGGATAAACTTTTTCAAAAAGGATGATTGTTTCGCAAGAACGCCTCACTTCTCATCACAACTCTTATTTTATGCAATGAATGAATGAACAAATTATAATATGCAAGTATGATGCAAATGCGTGGAGAATGACCACTCGAAGAGTGTGGCTTATTCTAAATAATTTTGTTATTTTTAATGCAAGACAAAATATGGAATGCCAATGCGAATGATGCAAGAATGATGCCCCCTTTTTTTTTTCAAAATGATTTTTGATTTTGATTTTTTTTTTTTGCTTTTTAGAGGCGAGACAAGGTACGAAATACCAATGCCCCCTTTTTCTTTTGAATGATGAAAGATGCAGGAATGATGCTTTTCTCTAAATGATGATTTTTTTTAGAGGCAAGGCAAAGTATGAAATGCCAATGCCCCTTCCTTTTTGAAAGATGCATGTATGGAGGAATGATGTACTAAAGTGATGAGGTTAATGAAATGGTGCATGAATGCTACATTTTGAATAAACTTGATGATGATTTTTATTCATGATTATGAATGAGATGCTTTTTTGTTTTCATTTTTTTGTGCAATGAAATGCATGATACTCACAATTATTTGCTTTTTTGTTTTTTAGTTTTGGAACATGATTTTGAAAATTATTTGGAGATACAAATGATTTATTGGAAAAAGGGTTTTAGAAAAATGTGCTTGACGGGGTATGACCCGCTCGTACGTATCCTCATTGTAATGAGGAATCAAAGCTTGGGTAGTTCTACTGTGTCTTTTTTGAAATAATGCTTATGCATGAATGTCTCATCTTGGATGAACTTGACGAGGATTTTTTTTTTGAATGATTATAAATAAAATGCTTATGCTATGCAGATGATAATTGTTTTTTGTCTTATCTTTATGTAATGCAAGATGAATGGTTTTTTTTTTCTTTTTTTTTTGTCAAACTTTTGTTAGATGCAAATGCAATGGTGCGAAACGATGTGAATGCGAAATGATGTGGATGCGAAATGATGTGGATGCGAAATGATGTGGATGCGAAATGATGTGTCATTTACATAAAAAGAGGGTAAGAAAATAAGGATATTATTTTCTACGATTTTTTTGAAATAGAGTCTAAGAAAAAGGAATGCCACAAACAAAGGCGTGCCCCCGTGTCCTACAAAGGGTGGGAATCCTAGGGTCTAAAATCGACGAAAGGGGAAATCCTCCCATGTAGGTTCTAATCACTTCCTTAGAATGGCAACCAAGAGCTAAAGTCTCTCTCATGATGGCACCCACAATCGTAGAAAGCTACCGAGTGTGAGGCATCATGACAAAGCGCACTTTTGGGCGGAACTTTCATGAGAGCCATACAGACAAAGGTCTACGAATGGCAGTCACTAATCGTTCCCACTCTCCTAGGTTTTTGTTCAGACCTTGGGTTTTAGGCCCCACTCAATGCTCACAAGTATAGGATGTGAAGTGTGTGTCGAGGGCACAACACCTAGGAATAACTACCCTTCCCCACTTGCAAATGAAAATCCAGAGCAGTCCAGACAAATAGCATGTTGTTTATCCTAGGGTTCAATATCGATCCAATATAAACTAATCTAGGGTGCCAATAACAATGCACTACTTACCTCAAGAAAGGGAGCAAAGAAGAAGGGGACATGATAAGAAAGGGGAAGTATGCATGTGCTTACCATAGGAAAGGGAGCAGAGAAGAAGGGGACATGATAAGAAAGGGGAAGAAATGCATGAGGGAACTAAGCAAAGAAGTAACTATCTATTGCAAAAGCAAACATAGAATAAGAATGCACATGGATGTAACATGCTTATGAAAAAGGAAGAAGAAGAGAGGCAAAGCAAGACATTCAAATCAATCATATAAACCACACATTTAATTAATTAAGCTTGACCCACTTTTGAAAAAAATGTTTTTTAGTTTCCCCAGTGGAGTCGCCAGTTGTTGCGCCCGAAAAAGTCCCCGAGGGAGAACCTTCCTCGTTCACAACTTTTCCTAAGACAATGAAGCCGCCACCAATATTTATTAAGGAAAATATTAGGAAAACCTTTTTTGGAAAGCGATTGGTCTTGCGAAACTAGAGAATAGGGTTCGGGGGTCGGTTACGCGTAGGGAAGGTGTTAGCACCCCACACGTCCTCTCTACTGAGAGGGAACCTTTAATTAAATGTGTGGTTTTAGTGTGTTGACTTGAAAATACTTAATTTTGCCTCTCTACTTCTTATTGAAAAATTCTTAATGAAATCCTTTGTTTATTATGTAAAAGGGGGAAAGATGGGTTTTTAGAAAAAATCGCTTGACGGGACATGGCCCGCTCCTACGTATCTCCCGATGCGATGGAGAACTCAAAGCTACGTAGTTCTTCTTTGTCTTTTTGAAAAGTTTTTGTTTTTTATCTTTTTTAGTGAGTTTTCGAAATAAGACGAGCATTTAGTGAATGATTAAACTAACCAAGGTCATGGGTAATCACCGCTAAGTACTCTTGAAAATGAGAGTCACTACCGCCAGTCAGACGAACAAAGGTTCCGATTGACTATTAGTAGCGACTCGTTTTTATTTGTTCTTTTGAAAGGGGTTTTCGAAAGAGATTGATTGGCACGAATGATCAAACTAACAAAGGTTATGAGTGATCATCGCTTGTTGTTCTTTGGGGAAAAAGACATCGCCACCAATGGCTAGACGAACAAAGGTTCTGATTAACCACTAGCGACGATGGGTTGAAAATGATTTTAGACAGGAAAAGGTTTGCGAAAGTGATTCTTTTTGTTAGGAAAATTACCCTTTTCTTTTTGTTATGCAAATGCTAAACTTTTTATGATTGCGCTTGACGAGAATGTGACTCGCTCCTACGTATCCCAAATGGGAATCAAAGCGACGTAGTTCTAACGAGCCTTAAGAATGAAAATCTTTTTGATGAGGTTTTAGAAAATGAAAGCTTTCATGATGATCAAACTAACAAAGGTTATGATAGACCACCGCTAATAACTTGCTTTTGATTCTTTGATACCTAGACAAATGCTTTTTGAAATTGGGCGCGTTCATGATAATCAAACCAACAAAGGTTGTGATGGATTATCACTAGTAGCTTGCTTTATGCTTAGGAAAATTCTTTTGAAATTGAGGCTTTCATGGCAATCAAACCAATCAAAGGTTGTGATGGATTGCCACTAGTAACCGTTTTTGTGCCAGGTCGTTTAGAAATGAAAACAATGAATGCGAGAAAGAATTGGTGGACTCAAGCATAACACAATCAGTGGAATCAAATCATTAAGCAACAATATTTGAATTCGCCAACAGAAATCAAGTCTAAACTACACATAGTAGATCACAACGCATAGATAGGCAAGGAGGGAACTTGAATTGGGCATCAAGCAAAAATACAAGAGTAGGCAAGATTGAACCTAAATGCACATCTAGTGGAAGATGCTAGGCGAGAACCATACTCAAATATTTCTACAAAACGCAAGGGAATCTAAATGCACATCTAGTGGAAGATGCAATGTAAGGAATGGACCTATCTAAGTATTGATGATATTCTATATGAGAGTAGACGATGACACTGGAAGCTTAAGCAAGAGAGTTGCCTTAATCATGATCATTGGCCAGCATAGGCAAGCAAATTATTTAGCGACCAACGTATCAAAGAATGTTGAATCACTTTGGTCAATCCTCACACTTAAGATTAAGTGCACAAGTGCACAAGTGTGAATCACATTGCCAATCATCAACTTAAACAACTAAAGCTAAATAGAATCACATAGGGCAGTTTTGGCACGGATCACAATAATTAAATAATGACAAATGTAAAGACAGAAATACCTCTAATGAAGGCGGATCTTTCAACTTGAAGAATGCAACCCCAACTAACTCTTAGCGAAAGGTCAGCTGTGACGGACCAACGGAACGTAGAGAGCACAAATAAAATATAGAAGAGTTTTTCTGAAAAGATGAGATCTGCGAAAATTGGTGTCTCTGATCTCGTGAAAAATGTGTGTTTTTCTCTGATCTTCTGAAAATCTGTCCGTGTTCGTGTGTGCTCTTGTGAAATCCGTGTCCGTCAAAATGTGATTTGAGGCTGCCTATTTATAGGCTTTAGGAAAGCGTAGATCTGAAAAAACATTTTAATGAAATGAAAGAATCGATTGTTGATTGTAGTTAAAATATAGATGAATCGATTCTTATCATTTTAGAAGCCTCAAGAGTCGATTCTTTGGATAGTTGAAATAGTGAGGAATCGATTCTTTACTCTTTGGAAAACATGGGAATCGATTCTTTGCTCTTTGAAAACAAGTAGGAATCGGTTTTCAGGACATCTATCATAGGTGAAAATCGATTCTTCACTTAGTTAAAACAATTAGGAATCGATTCATGGCCTATGGGATGGCTTGACAATCGATTTCAAGGCCTATGTAAAAAGGAGGAAATCGATTTTAGCTTTGCCTTGAGTATATGTAGAAATCGATTTCAAGCTTTAAACATATGATTGAGAAATCGATTCTTGGCCTTTAGGATTGCTTGAAAATCGATTTCATGGCCTTTAGAATATACTATAAATCGATTCTTGGCCTTTGGTATATAATAGAAATTGATTCTTGCTTTCCACAAAATTGTTTTTGAGGTTTTTGCCATGCATGCATAAAATATTTTCCAAAGCTTGCCATGCATGCATAACATATTTTCGTGCAAAAATCATTTTTATGAAATCCTTTGTGACTGATGACCAAAATGCCCTTTTTGACCCTAAAAACCCTAATTTCCTCAAAAAGTGCATTCTAACCCTAAAAATGATTTCAAAAACTTTGGAGCGGTTTCTAGAACCCAAAATGCATTTTTCGTGTGGAAAATTAGGGTTTTGACCTAAGCCGGACAAAATTGGGGTATGACACTAGCCTTAAAAGAAGGAGGGAAATCGATTTCTTACTTTAAACAAGGAACTAGAAATCAATTTCTAGCTTTATAAAAGGACCTTAAAATCGATTTTCTTCTTAACTTTGCAAAAACCATTTTCTCATGCTACGTGCCTACCTATTAGGCTTTTATATAAAAGATTTTTTTTCAAGCTTTTAACACAACAATTATATTTTAAAAAATCATCTCTCAACTACAAAAGTTATAGAACGGAAGTGATAGGATCTTACACGGTGTCCTATCAAAAGCAAATTAACACATAGGTCTTGAATGCCAGGGTAGCTTCTCCTCCAAGCCGCTATACTTTAAGATATCCTGCTTTTTGATTCATGAAGATATCTTGCTCTTTGATTCATGTCCTGTACTCTTGTTCAACTGTAACCATTAGTAGCCCGATTGTAATTTGTTATCATACAAAACAAGAGTGTTTGACATTGGTTCAACAAACTCCCCCTTTTTGATGATAACAAATTACCTTATGCATAGGGAGGCGATAAACAAGAAACAATAGCAAAAACTCCCCCTAAGCATAAGCAAAATAATAATAAACTAAACCAGTAACATAGCAATAGCCGTAAATAGCAGCAAGTATTTCTCCCCCTTTGTTTTCATCAAAAAGGAGGGAAAACACACAAGACACATAATCACATTATAAACTGGCAAAACCAAGCACACCGAGCTCTCTCTGGATCTTACAAAATTGAGCTTCGGCGAGGGGTTTGGTGAAGATATCCGCTAGTTGGTCATCGGTGCCTACAAACTATAATGCTATGCTCCCTTAACAGCATCACAGAAACCGACCAAAGAAAATTGACTCGATTTTGGGCACCACAATCCAAAATCTATGGTCCCCTTAACATATCGAAGAATCCGTTTTACAGCTTTTAAATGTGATTCTTTGGGACATGATTGAAATAGAGCACATAAGCATACAACAAACATAATTTCAGGTCAAGAAGCAGTTAAATACAAGAGATCGACTACCGATCATACCTCGATACATCGTTTCATTGACTGGTTTACCTTGCTCGTCCTTATCCAACTTTGTTGCAGTCGCCATGGGAGTACCAATTTCCTTTGCATCACTCATGTCATACTTCTTTAGTAGCTCCTTTGAGAACTTGTTTTGACATATGAAGATTCCTTCTTTCATTTGCTTTACTTGAAGTCCCAAAAAGAAATTCAGCTCCCCCATCATGCTCATCTCAAACTCGCTAGTCATCATTTCAGAAAACTCCTTGCACAGATCATCATTAGTAGACCCAAAAATAATATCATCAACATAAATTTGAACTACAATGATATGTTTGCCCTTGGTTTTAAGGAATAAGGTAGAATCAATCTTACCCTTTTTGAAACCATTTGCAATTAAATGTTTGCTTAGTCTCTCATACCAAGCTCTAGGAGCTTGTTTTAATCCATAAAGTGCTTTGTCAAGTTTGAAAACATGATTTGGGTTTTTAAAATCATTAAAACTAGGGGGTTGTTTTACATATACTTTTTCTTCTAAAAAACCGTTTAGGAAGGCACTCTTGACGTTCATTTGGTGTAGTTTGAAGTCCATGTAACTAGCAAATGCCAATATTATACGAATAGACTCCAACCTAGCCACCGAAGCAAAAGTTTCTTCAAAATCCACCCCTTAGATTTGGTTAAAACCTTGAAAAACTAAACGACTTTTATTTAATAAAACAACACCATTTTCATCAAGTTTGTTGCGAAAAACCCATTTAGTACCAATGACGGTTCTATCAACGGGTTTTTCAACTAAATGCCAAACTTTGTTCCATTCAAATTGTTCAAGTTCTTTTTGCATTGACACAACCCATTCTGGATCGTTTAAAGCTTCCTTAATATTATTAGGAACTATTTGAGAGACAAAAGCACTATGAAAGAATAAATGATTTAGAGAAGAACGAGTTGTTACCCCCTTTGATGGACTACCAATAATTTTCTCCATGGGATGATCTCGAACTGATTTCCATGTTTTGGGCAAATCATCATGTTTTCTTCCCTGGATATGGTCATCGATGTCTTGGGGGCTCTCGTTCCACTTCAGCTTCTTCTTGAGGTTCCACTTTTACCCCGGCTTCTTCCACACTTTCACTGTTTGATACAGGTATTCTGTTTTTGATCACTTCAACCACTTCATCCTCATCATCAACTTTCTTAGCAAAAGGGTTAGTCTCATCAAAAGAAACATGTATTGATTCTTTCATACATTTATCAATTTTATTGTAAACAATATATGCTCTACTATGACTTGAATAACCCATAAAAATACCTTTAGTTGATTTTGCATCAGACTTACCCAACTTATCTTTTGTGTTGAAAATGAAGCACTTACTTCCAAAAACCTTGAAGTATGAAATATTTGGAGCTCTACCATTCCACAACTCGTATGGCGTCTTGTTAAGAGATGGCCTCAGGTATACCCGGTTGAGCACGTGACATGTTCACTACAACATTTTGACCCTACGGCAACGCCTAAAATTGCAATGCCAAAAAAACCGTTGCCTTAGAGAACAATGGCAACGGTTTTTGGAACCCGTTGCTGATTCATTTTTTTTTAATTTTTTTTAACGGCAACGGCTCAAAACCGTTGCCAAAATGGCTACATCAACGGTTTTTTGGTTTAGCTTTAGCCAACGCTTTAAAAACGTTGCCATAAGGTCCACAAATCAGAAACAAAAAACTCAAATATTAAACAAAAAAACGGTGAGCCCTAAATCACTTCTCACAAATCAGAAACGCAAAATCAGAGAACTTCTCACACTTGCGTGAACCCTAAATGGATTCTCTCAGAAATCAGAACTCACCCTTACTTCCCTTCTTTTCTTCCTCCACCGACTACTTCCCCTTCTCCCTCCCTCCCTTCTTCCATTTGCTTCATTCCTTCTTTTTCTTAATTCTCATCCAATCCAATCAAACCCTTTGGTTTTTGTGTTTGATGGGGTCATAGCTCTCCTCTTCAAAATGCATGCTTTCAAAGACAAAGTTACACAGAAAATTTCCTATCTCTTTGCCAATTCCCGCAACTCTTCCTCGCCCCAGGTACATTTTTTCATTTTATTTTCCCCCAAAAAATTCTCTTTTTTAACTCTTATTCTTGTTTTTCATGATCTGCATCTGGTTATTTTTTTGTTGTGTATCATGCAAGAAGAAAAATAGGAGCTTGATGGATACTTTTAATGTTAGATTAGATCTGATCCGTGCAATAATCTGAATCTAGGGTTGAGTGGTTTCATTAATTTTCAACTTGGGTCTGAGTTGTTTAATCAAATGCACCGATCAAAACTAGGCAAAAGAAAAACCTATTGTGTTATTTGATTTCTTCAGCGGTTCAATGGGTAAATAGTAATTTGGTTTTATGACTTTTGATGTTCCTTTTGACTGGCTGCTAGTGCTGGGGGATATTTGACAGAACATAATTTGGTTGGTTTCTGAGCTATACACCCATTTTATTTCGTTGGGTTTGGTTATGGATGATAATGGAACCAAGCCAAGTATTTCAACTTCATTGTACCTATCAGAATATCAGCCATTGTATAATTTATTTAGTATAATTTATTTAATCTGTACCCAAATTCAGAATATCAGCCATTGTCAACATCTCGATTTAAATCTTTAAATCTTATAATTTTTCGATCTTATGAGGCCCTAGCGAGTAGATCGCCGCAAAATCTTACTTCGGTGAGATAGTTACGATCTCACAAGCTCTCTTCCGTAATTTTACTGATGTTGAAATCTGGGTTGATTTTGCGCGACCCGGTTGTTTAAACCGCAATTTTACCCAATTTTTTCCTAAAAACACATCTCGCCACTATTCCTACCCAAAATCCTCTCTTGCAAGTTCTCAGTCTCACTCTCATGTTTTCTGCCCTGTGTTGCTTTGTTTGCAGCCTATTTGTTGTGATTTCCTGCTCTGTTCTTTTCTCTTCTGAAGTTTTGCTCTGTTCTGCGATTTGTTTTGCCACCTCTGTTTGGGACTGTGTTGTGAACTTTTGGCTGTTTCTATGTTTTCACTTTAGCAAAATTTCTTTATGTTTGAACTTTATGCCTAAGCCTCATGTTTTGTGTGTGACTTTTCAGCAATTAAGACATGTTTTGGATGGTATGGACTTGGTTGCTCTTTTTTTTAAACTTGCGAAATTATTATGTTTTGTATGTTCTTTTTGATTAAGACTTGTGAACTTATGCACGGTATGATATATATATATATATATATGCCACCCCATTACCCATCCTAGGTAAAGGTAATTACTTGGGTAGGATCTTACTATCCTAATTGCGATTTTACATGTCATGGTGTGTTTAGTGTTTCCTGGCAGTTTATGTCCAAATCAGCATAGCTGTGTTGGGATCGTGATTCTTATGTTTATACTTATATTTCTTTTAAATGTCTTGCTTGGTCAAATTAACAATATATTTAATCACCAGCTTGCTTAGCCATTTCTCCTGGTTCAAAATATTCAATTAAGGCATTGAAAATGAACTTCATATTATTCTCCCTTTTCTGTTCCCAAACAATAGATTGTAGTTGATATAATTTCAGCATAGCAAAACTAAGCATAAATGGCATCTTATTGATGTTGTTTAGGTGTGATATGTCACATGCTCATGTTTATTTAAACATTGAATTGCTTTGGGTGGCTTGTTTGCTAATTGACAAATTTTGGGATGCTTTCTTTGTATTATTGTAAGCTTTTTTTCTTCATGACTCCTAGTTGTAATAAGTAGTTACCGTTTTCATTTATTTTGGTTTTAGAAAGCACACTCTGGGTGATAAATCTTTTGGTGCCAATCAATTTGGTGCTTCAGTGACGTATTCAAACTTCTACAATGGGAGTGTGTTTGGCTTACCAAGGGCATCTGGAGTTGTGACACAGGCTTTTAGAGTGGGTTTTGGAGATATACTGAATCACACCCAATCAATAACTAGAAGTTCTGACGAGGTACATATGGATTTCCCTCTTGAAATTCATGGTAATAGTAATAATACAGCTGTTAGAATACAATCTCGGAGTCCAAAGGAGATATTTTTGCAGGCTCTTAGAGATTTTATATCTGAAAGGTGTGGTGTACTAGAGGAAGGTTGGCAAGTGGAATTTAGACAATTAGAGAGCAGCTCTGAACTGTATGCAGTTTACTGTGCTCCAGATGGAAAGATATTTGATTCTGTGTATGAAGTAGCTTGTTATCTGGGGCTAACGTCTGGCTACAATTCTATGGAATATGAAATAAAAAGGGAAAGGTCTCTTCCTTCTTTAGGTGGGCCTCACCTACCGAGAAAAAGAAAGCCTGCAAGAGCTCTGGTGGCCAATGGTTTTGTGGGAAAGCGGGGAGCCTTGATCAATAGTAATTGTAAGGATTATTCTTCTGATGGTTTAAGTGTGGAATGTGCTAGTGCTCAGGGGACTGTCCCCTTTGAGATTGGAAGAAACGAGTATAGTCAGTCTGGCCCTCATCAACCTACTGTAAGTGAATTATATTCATATTTTCTCTTGTTTTGTTGTGGAACCTGTATTGTGACTTTCAATTTTTCCCACACTAATACATAATTTAGGGGATTTATTATAGTTAATGTAACATTAGCTGTTGCTGCCTGATTTTTCTGTGTTTTATATTTTTCAGGATGGACTTCCTCTGCAGTTTAAGGACTTCTATATTCTTTCTTTGGGAAAAGTTGATTGGAGACCTTCATATTATGATGTTAACCGTATATTCCCCATGGGTTATAGATCTTGTTGTTTATTCTTGCACATTGTAAGTAACTTATCCAAATCATTCCCTATCATGATTTCTTTAAAATATTATTCCCTTGAAGTTAAATATTTTCCCTTCTCCAATTTATATTTCATCATAATGAATGATAGAATTCAAAGATGATTATTAGATGCAGTTTAAGGCTTGGAGACAGGGCAGATGATTATTTGTTGTCTGTAGCAGCCTTTTAGAAAGACAATAAAAAGGACTGTCGATTTCTGATGCTAATAAGCATGCTGCTGCTATGACAACTCTTATTGCTCCCAACTTAAAAAAGATAGCACTCTTCAATACTTGTTTTGGTAGGGAGGGACACATAATCTTTTAAAAATTTCTCAGTTTTTGCAAATACATAATGAAATTCCCAATTTTTGCCAATATAAACTGCTCCCTTGGTTTTGTATTGTTTCTTTTATGTATATTTTCTTGCTTTGGTTTTGTTTTAGCATTTGATTGTTTTAATTAATAGAGTGTTGTATATTGCATTAATGGGGTTTTCGTTACTTTTGTAGGAAAATAATAAAGGTATAGATGAAGGTGTTGATGGCTTGGATGAAGAAGAGTGTGAAAGACATGTGTTGAAGACTTGTGAAGTTTAATTTTGGAAATCAAACAATGTTTTTTGCATTATGAGCACAAACTTCTTTTTTTACTTAATTATGTCGTTTAAAATACATTAAATACTTGAACCGTATCTTGAATTTAGTTTATAATGACAATTTTTTTGGTAAAGAATTGCTAGAGATGTGATTGAGATGCGATTGATATATAATATGCTAGTTATTTGCGGTTGTTCGTAGCAACAGTTTTATAGTGTTGTTGTTCACATGGACTGTTAAAATACATAGGGGATGGTTTTTTCGTGTAGCTAATTGCAGCAACGGTTTTACTTTATCAATGAAAACAGTTTTAGAATGTTGCCAATCTGGCACCGGTTTTTATTTGAATATATAAGGCAACGGTTTTATAGTGTTGCCATATTTGGCAACGGTTTTGAAGTGTTGCCATATTTGGCAACGGTTTTGAAGTGTTGCCATATTTGGCAACGGTTTTGACGTGTTGCCATCTTTGGCAACGGTTCCTCAAAGTTGCCATAACTAGAAACGCTTTGCAACCGTTGCCATAGCGTGGAAACCAAAACCGTTGCGTTTCAGCTGTCAATGGCAACGGTTTTGCGTTTGCGTTGCCTTAGGGAACAAAAAACCGTTGCCTTTAGTTTAGGCAACGGCCGCAACAACAACGATTTCAAAATCGTTGCCAAAGGTTTTGGCAACGGTTTTTTGGCTTTAGGAAACGGTTTTCGACCGTTGCAATAGGGTCTAAATGTTGTAGTGGTTGTATCAACTGCATGACCCCAAAAATATTTGGGTAAGTTGTGCTCGTTCAACATTGTTCTGCTCATCTCTTGTATGGTTCTATTCTTCCTTTCCACCACACCGTTTTGTTGAGGAGTCCTTGGAGCTGAAAAGTTATGATGAACACCATACTTTTCACACCAAGTCCTGAATGATGAATTTTCGTACTCTCCTCCATGATCACTTCTAATTTCCTTGATGGCTAAGCTTTTCTCATTCTGTAACTTTTTGCACAACTTAGCAAACTCATTAAAAGCATCACTTTTATTTGCAAGTAGAATGACCCAAGTATACCTAGAATAATCATCTACAATCACGAAGACATACTTGGAACCTCCTAGACTTACAACATCAATTTCTCCAAATAAATCAAGATGGAGCAATTCAAGCACATTGTTAGTGGAAATAACCGGTTTTGGATTGAAAGAAGATCTATGCAACTTACCTAGCTGACAAGCATCACACAATTGACCCTTTTCATATTTCAACTTGGGTAGACCTCTAACATGCTCATTCTTACTCAAATTAGATAAATGTTCTATACTAGCATGTCCTAGACGTCTATGCCACAGATCCACATCATCAATCAAGGAAGGCATGCATACAATATCATTACTCACATTATCAAAATCAACATAATATACATTATTTTCTCAAAAGCCAGTAATATAAAGTTTAGAAGTTCTATGAGTAATAACACATTTATCAACAGAAACATGCACATCAAAATCACTATCACATACTTGGCTAACACTTAGCAAGTTAAATTTCACACCATCAACTAGTAAAGAATTTTTAATTTTGATTGTATTTTCCTTACCCACAAAACCTTTACCTATTACCTGAGCAGATTCATTGTTGGCAAACTTTACAGATCCACTAGCTTTGTTGCTCAACTTCAAGAATAGTGAAGCATCACCAGTCATATGCCTTGAGCATCCACTATCAACCATCCACACATTTTTCTTCTTGGATGACTGACCAACCTGCAAAAGGAACATTAACAACTAATACGAGGTACCCAAATTTTGTTGGGTCCTTGGGGGTTAGTCATCAAGGGGTTTGTTTTCACAATCCACCTTGGTTTCTTACAAGCAGGTATAAGGGTACCAAGCTCACACAATCTACGAATAGGGCATCTATGAGAGCTATGGTTCCCTTTTTGACAATAAGTGCAAGAGAAAACAGTAGGTGTCTTACTTGAAGTGGCAGCTACACAAATCACTTTCTTTTTCAAAACAGAGGAGGTGGAATTACCTTCATACCCAATACCTCTCCTATCAACATATTCATGTTGGGAGTGAAGTATCTTGGTTAAGGTCTTTTCACCTACCTCAAACTTTTTTAAAGATTCTTTCAAAATTTCATTTTCAACCTTGACTTTTTCAAAATTTTGTTTAAGCTCAAGAAGCTCAAGGTTGAAAGGTTTAGTTTTATGTAGCTCATTCTTCAACTTAGCTACCTCATTCTCAAGAGTCTCAATTTGAGTGAGCATGCTTTTGTTGCTCTTTGTCAAATTCTTAGATTTTACCAAAAGAGTTTCATGTTCATTATAAAGAGCTTCAAAAGCCTCACTCAAATCTTGACTACCACACACATCATCAAATAAATCATCATGCTCAAGTGAATCAGAAAGACTATGATTAGTAAGGATTACCTTAAGGGTGTCATTTGCCATAAGACAAACAGCATTGGCAGCCTTCTCTTCTTCATCTGTTTCACTATCAGTGTCAAGATTGTCCCATGTAGCCTCAGGTGTGTCATTTTCCATAAGACAAACAACATTTGCAACCTCCTCTTCTTCATCTGTATCACCATCAGTATCTGTGTTGTCCCATGTAGCCTTCATGGCTTTCTTTTGTTGGTACTTGGATTTTAGCTTAGGACAATTTACTTTGAGATGACCCGGTTTGTTGCATTCAAAACATTTTGGTTGATCATCTCTTCTCTCATAACTGTCTTCTTTGTTGTACCCAGATGTCTTTGAATAGTCACCCTTTCCAAGCTTTTTGAGTCTCGTGAATTTTTTGAATTTCTTGGCAAACATAGCCATGTCTTCATCATCAGATTCTTCATCAGACTCAACCTCTTTCCTTGCCATCTTAGGAGTCTTAGCAGCAAGAGCAAGAGACTTCCTTTCTTTGACCGCTTCTTTTTCTTGAGCCTTTTTAGCGGCCAACACCACCTCAAATGCAAGAAGTGACTCAATCAAGTCTTCTTGAGGTAAAGTGCCAATATCTTTGGCTTTAGTGATAGAAAAAGTCTTAGGAAAGAACTCACTAGTCAAGGATGCAAGAATCTTCCCATTCAAATCCTTTGTTGAATACTTCTTCCCAAGTGCTCTCAAGTTATTCACTATCAGATTTAATCTTTGGTGCATAGCTGCAACAGATTCACCTTCCTTCATTTTGAAAGCTTCATACTCAGAAGTGAGAACTCTAATTTTTGTATCTTTCACTTGACTTGTGCCAACAGGTGTTGCTTCCAAACAGTCCTAAATTTCTTTTGCTGTCTGACAACCTTTTACCCTTCCATACTCTTCTTCACATAGAGATAAGTGAAGAATGTTCATTGCTTTGGCATTTAGAGATATTTTATCTAACTCAGACTTTCTCAGCTCACTCAAGTCAATGGCATAGATATCTTCAATAGGTACTTCCTCAGCTTTACCAGTAGCTTGAGATTTAGTAGTATCTCCATCAACAGCAACACCAGGACTAACAATGATCCTCCATAAAGTGAAATCTATAGTGTGCACATGACATTTCATTCGACTACTCCAATAGTCATAGTTAGTCCCATCGAACAGGGGTGGCCTATTGAAGGACATCCCCTCTTTCATAAATGAACCCATGATCAAAAATAAATAAATAAAATAAAATTGCGAGATTTTAAGCACTATGTGCAATTTCTAGCTACTGATACCAATTGTTGGACTATATGATAACCTTAGACGGGGTGAATAAGGCTATATGCTAAAATTGAAATCTTTTTAATTTTCAATAAATTAACGATGCACGTTTAATTCGAATGCAGAAATATGATTTAAACTATATGCAATACCTAAGCAAGCTATAACTATGATAGAACCAGTTACAGTGATATTGAAAGCTAACCACACTATTATCAAATATAACGATAAACAAATAGTGATATTGAACGCATCGCAATGATACCAAATATAACAATAAACAAATATAAACGAAAAACAAAGTAAAGAGAAGGGAAAGAGATACACCGTAATTTTTACGAGGTTCGGGATAAAAGCCCTACGTCCTCGGCCTCCGACTTTGCAACTTTTGGACTTGATAACAACCACTATATGAGAAGAACTTCTTCAATGTCTTACAAGCAAGCAACTTCCCTATAGCTACCACACCAATCTCAATTTTTCCCAAATTGAGAACTCAAGCTCCCCGCTAAGGATTTCGCTAACAACTCAATCTCCCCGAATTTAATTACCCAAGAACACTTCCCAGGATTTCACAACAACCAAGTAATAGATGAATACAACTGAAAAACTATGATCCAATCACTCAAGCAGTGTAGTAGTTGAGAGAGATGAGTGATTTGGATTTAACGATCAAGAACTTGAAGAAACAATATGACGGTGAGAGTTCTTTTCTTTGATTTTTGAGTTGTGCGTCGTATTCTCTCTCACGTGAAAAACCCTATGTTCCTATTTACAGGGTTTGTAGAAATATTGCCGTTGGAACAATTTTTCACGTAAAAAAGTGAGTAGTGAATCGATTCCTTGCTTGAAACAAATGGAATGTAAATCGATTTATTTAGTCAAAATGTGACCGTTGAAATAAGAAGGGAATCAATTATTTGCTTAAAAAGGAGTGTATGGAAATCGATTCATTTCTTGAGAAATAGGAAGTTGAAAATCGATTATTGGCTTGTTAAAATAAGGAGGAAATCGATTTTTGTGCTTCACAATAGCAAGAGGAGAATCGATTTCTTGCCTGTGGGAAACAGGTGAGGAATCGATTTTCCTTTTTAAGAAAGGAGTGAGGAATCGATTATAGTTTTACACAAGGAAGTGAGAAATCGATTCCTAGCCTTAAAAGAAGGAGTGAAATCGATTTCTTACTTAAAACAAGGAAGCAAGAAATCGATTTCTAGCTTTATAAAAGGACCTTAAAATCGATTTTCTTCTTAACTTTGCAAAAACCATTTTCTCATGCTACGTGCCTACCTATTAGGATTTTATATAAAAGATATTTTTTCAAGCTTTTAACACAACAGTTATATTTTAAAAAATCATCTCTCAACTACAAAAGTTATAGAACAGAAGTGATAGGATCTTACACGATGTCCTATCAAAAGCAAATTAACACATAGGTCTTGAATGCCAGAGTAGCTTCTCCTCCAAGCCCCTATACTTTAACATATCCTGATTTTTGATTCATGAAGATATCCTGCTCTTTGATTCATGTCCTGTACTCTTGTTCAACTGTAACCATTAGTAGACAGATTATAATTTGTTATCATACAAAACAAAGAGTGTTTGACCTTGGTTCGACAACCGAGACAGTCATTCCGATAGAAGTGGGAGAACTTATTTGGAGAACAGCTCACCCAGTCACACCCACCGAGAACAAACAATCGGTCTGAGAAGAGTTGGACCTAGTGGAAGAAGTCCGAAGTCAAGCTTCCTTGAGAGAGGTTGTGATTAGGCAAAGAATATCAACCAATTTTAACAAGAAAGTGATCCCCAGGGAGTTCGAGATTGGTGACCTCGTCGTAAGAAGGGAGGACGTCGGACAAAAGAACACCAGACAAGGGAAACTTGTCCCAAACTAGGAAGGACCTTACAGGGTAGTCGTTAAGACAGGCACATGAGCTTACTCACTCGAAACTCTAGAAAAGAGCCCATCCCAAGAACATGGAATGCCACCAAGCTCAAAAAATATTACTGTTGAAAGGATCGACTCACGTGTAGGCAAAATCCATGACTGAAATTTCAACCTTTTGAAAAATCATTTATTAACTAGTCAATACTCAAAGAGACCAGCAAAGGCCTGCCCGATCCCTCGGTCCAAAATAGACCCGAGTCGGCTCTCAGAAGTCGGATCAAAGGGGTCGGAATAGCCTATAACCTCTAAAGGTTCAAAATATAAGGCCTACTCGGTCCCTCGGTCCAAAATCGACCCGAGCCGGCTCTCGGAAGTCAGATCAAAGGGATCGGATTGGCCAGTAGCCTCCAAAGGCTCAAAAATTAATTGAGGCCTACTCAGTCCCCGGGTCCAAAATCGACCTGAGCCGGCTCTCGGAAGTCGAATCAAAGGCATCGAATTAGCCAGTAGCCTCCGAAGGCTCGAAAAATAATTGAGGCCTACTCGGTCCCTTGGTCCAAAGTAGACTCGAGCTACCTCTCGGAAGTCGAATCATTGGAATCGGCATCGCTATAGTCTTCATCAGCTCGATGCGATGTAGGGCCACTTGGTCCATTAGTTCAGAAACCAACTCAAGCAATCTCTAAAAGTTAAACCAAAGAGATCGAGTCAATCCACAACCTGCCTACCCGGGTATACAAACCGGAAAAAGGCTAATTATTAAATTGGAGAACGAAAAGTTGTCTTAATGGACGAAGAAGTTCAAGTAATGTTACATCAATGTTACAAAACGAGATAATCAAGCGGCGGGAGATTTCTCAACCTCGGGGACGTCAACTTCGGTAATAAGCCGAACTTTCATGCTGGGAACAGTCAGCATTGTACTCCACCAACACACCACCAAGGGCATTCCAATTGATATTGTCTCCCTGAGTCTGTAGAATAACCCTGAGACTCAACACCGCCACTTGCTCCAAAGCATTATGAAAAGCTTCATCACCAAACGTCAAAGCAGTTTCGGCAATCTTTTGACGGGCTAAAATGGCCTCATCCCACTTACTGAAAGCCTCGTCTCGTTCAGCTAAAACCTTCTTCACTTCCTCCTCCAACTCGGTAATCTTCGATTCAAGACCTTCCATCTTCTTCAATGCCTCAGTGGCAGCATCAAAATTCCTCTCTGCATCCTCCATCTTTTTGGTCAAGACACAAATTTGTTCAACGACAGTATCTTTTTCTGCCTCGGCCGCCTCCTGAGCTGCCACCTCTTCCTTCTGCATCCTCATCGTAACTCTTAAGGCACGTTTGGCAGATTCACAACGTGCCACAGCCTCATCATGCTCTTTCAAGAGCTAAGCTCTCCCTACCAAGAAAATGTCAAGCCCAATATCACAATAGATGCAGTAGAATAAACAGAAATCAATTAAGCAATACCTCATTCAGCAAACCTGCGGTCGGCTTCGAGCAACTTAGTCCCAAAGGAAGCTATGCGAAGAACCACCTCGGAAGGGTTCCGCTGAAGATCCTCCAGGCTAAAGTCCTCAAAATCAGAGAATTCCTCCGACACATAAGAATCAACATGAGGATCTTCGAGTCTCGGCTTTTCGAAGAAGTGGGGGAGGTCGACTTCTCGATTTGGTCCTCCGCTTCAAGCTTGGTCTTTTTCAAAACAGCAGAAGACTCTGGGACTGAATCTTTGATAACCTTGGGTTCAAGCACTTTCTTTCCCTTCTCAGATCCCCCCTCATAGCCAACCAGTGGATTGAAATCTCGGATCAGGGGGCAAAGGGTGTCAGGAATTGCTGATTGGGCAGCAGCCTCCGCAATTCATAAAGGACTGAAAGAGACGTCATTCCCGCTGCACAACAAGAACAAAATGAGTTACTAAACCTGGGAAAGGTCAAAGGTAGGAATAAGCAATTGAAATCCATATATCGAGCACATTAAGAGATTCCCTCGGGGAGCCAAAGCTACAGCTCAGACGTTTATTAAAGGGTCCCCCTGAACATAGACGACCATGACCGAAGAAGATTAAGGGTTGCTATGTCTAAACTGTGTAACTGAGCTCGGGTTCAAGTATAAAAGGAGAGAGGCCTCTTGAAGTGATCATATGACCAGCTAAATCGAAAAGTAGGTGCAATCACTTCGCCAAAATCATCAACAGAGCCAATTTTCCGAAGAGCCACCAAATTCTGAGGTCTCACCAATACAAACCGACTTGCAAAACCCTCAACAAGATAAGGGGCGAAAAGGTTCTCTGAAGAACTAGGGATGAGATCAATAAAGCCATGCCGGAATTTCCTCAAATCCCTACTTGGATTACAAACAACATCAAATAAATACAAAAACAAATCTACCGACACGAGACGCTGATTCCTCATCACCAAATCGAAGGCTCTCATGGAACCCCAGCTAGCAGGACTAATTTGCGAAGGAGAAACACGCAAAAATTGGAGCATCCTTTTTTCAAAGGGAGTGAAAGGAGGACGGACTCCGACTTCGGTAAGCATGGCCGAATGAACAAAGAAACCCGGACCATCAATAGGGCTGCACATCGGCAGAGGGAATCCCAAATAGATTCCATTCCTCATCATGAGTAAGACCCACCAATCGATGGAGGTCGGTTAATGGGGGAAGCATCGTGTTCTCGAAAGACACTACTCCAAGAAAGGATATCTAAAGAAACCCAAGAGGTTGGATCCGTGTTGGTAAGAACCATTGGGGACTTTCGGTTACTAGCCGACAGCCGTCTGTCCCTACTAGAAGTAGAAGAGACAGAGGTTGGAGGAGAACCCCGCCCCCTTTGAGCCAACATGCTATCGAACACCTATATCCTACAAAGACACCGACATCAATGGAAGTCATGAGAAACTCCACAACTTAACAGCAAAGAAAACTTTGCCATCTCCGTCACCAATGATTCCTGACCGACGAGTAAGAAAATAAAAGACGAGAGAAGCAAAGGAAGGTTAAAAAACATACCTTATATTCAGAAGAACAAACAAGGTAGAACAGAGTAATCCCGGATATTCTCGGAGGAAGTTGAACAAGTTGACTCAGAGACTCCCAAAGCACAAACACTGCAAAGTACAAAATCTCCCTCATATTTATAGAAGACAAGTCTAGAATGACAAGTGTCTCACTGCCTTCAAGGTCAAACTGACACGTGCACAAAACTCCAGAAAAACGCACATGCTTCCTAGGGAAAGGCACCTACAAAATAGCTCACCCCACTCTAAAGACCAAAACAGCAACACCTCGTTCTAACCAAGATAAAATGCATATCTTGACGTCGGCTGATACCTGAGTTACTCATCTCAGCTCCGCATGGATGAGAAGTCCGCCATTCCAAAGAAATGAAGTCAATCCATGTCAAAATACTATTCTCAAGCCGAGGTATCTCTATCTAGGAACCTCGACTTGGGGGGAAACTATTCCGGATCAGCCAAATACCAGGCCCAATTAAGCAAAGCCCGCGATCCATGGTAAATCAACGGCTCGTATACATTCGCACCATCTAGCGGTCAGGGGTGCTCTTGCAAGAGCACCAAACGTATAGGAACCAATCCCTATAAAAGCACCATTTCATCACTATTACAGGTACGAATTTATTACCACACATCACCTATTCCCAATTGACATAGGCATCAGAGTGTGTGCATGTACCACCCCTTCGCTGGACCAACGCGAGTCGGATCACCTCGGATATCATCCAAGCCCCTATTACATCATCTCAGAAGTAACCCGGAGTGACCCAGCTTCTCAGTTTGGTGAGCACTTCGGTCTTTAGCTCGACCGAAGTTTGCAGCCAAAACAGATAAGATTCTAAAAAATATGAGGTTATGGAGAATTGAAAATAGCCTGAGCATTAACATTTGGGAGGATAACCAGTTACCCTTGTAAAATGGATACAAGTCTAGATCCCTAAACCTACTGATGCAGATCTTTCATGTGGGTATGACAACGAATGGTAATTACTTAGGAAAGTTTGGTTACTATAATTTACCAAATTTGGAAAACCATCTTGCTAAGACTCTTGGCTCAAGCAATAACACCAATGGAGTGTGGGATACAATTTGGAAGCTAAAATCCTCCCAAAATCAGTGATCTTCCTTTGGAAAATAGTTAATAAATTAAGCTTTCTCCATACGCACTAGTCTTAGGGCTAGATGTTGTGGATCCTAGGCTCAAACCACTGAGATTGAAGACTCTGATCTAGAGGCTTCTGATTCCAACTCGCATGAAAGAGAACATGGATGATACACCCACCTCCGACGAAAGATGGGGTTTCAATGTCGTTATCATAAATGATTCAGGTGACGTACTGGTGGCGACAATGTGGTGCTCGGTGCGGATGGTAGACACAACAATGGTGGAAGCGTAAGAGTGACTTTGCTTTTCTCTAGTTGCTGCTTAAAGGTTTTCATTGTGGAAACTGACTAGTTGAGAGTTATTGAAGGGTTTGGGCGGAATAGCTCTATGGAGTGTTCGTATTTGGGCCAAATTGTTTCCCAATGTAAAAGCCTTGCTGATCCTCTGTGTGATGTTCATTCTTGTTTACATATCAGATTTTGAATTGAGAGCTTTAAAATAGGTGGAGTTTTGCCATTCTCTTAATGGTTTTGCTTGCTTTTCCTATAATAGGCAGCAGGTCTTTTTTGTTTCAATCAAGATGGGTAACATGAGTGCTCAATTGTGGATCAATTTGGTGGAATATGGTGGCAGCTGTGGCATTTTGCTATGATGAGAAAGTGGATCAATTTGTTATGGCCAATTTCTTTTGTAGCTGGAAGTGAAGCTATGCTTGTAATGTGATATGGGTAAGTCACTTAATTGTATTTCTAGTGACTTGATACTACAGGATGTGTGAGAATTAATACGGCATCACTCTGTGGGGTTTTCGGTTCTAGACCATCCCATGGGGCCATATCTACCATTGGAGTTCTTCCAAGTGCACAAAGCTTAGACACTATTGTTAAGATGCATAATTGTGCACAAAGCTTCGTCATAAGTTGTATGTTTCAAATCTTGATATCCAGCATAATATTTTTCTTTTGGCTTGCTTTAAGAATAGAGTAATTAGATATATGTGTTAAAAAAATTGGCATGAATCCTATGATATAATATATGGTTTGGACAGCTTTTGTACATATGCACTAGGTTTTGATATGCCATCCAGTTGAAAAAATGGCTTTGACCATAAGCAAACAATGGCTTTGACCATACCCAATAAAAAATTAAATCGAAACCTTAAATGAAAGTGAACCATCTGGGGCTTGTTATCACTGATTCTTTGTCCTGACTTTTAGGTATTGCTAAGGAAAGTGAACAATATTGATCAGAGAAGTTATCTCTAAGGAAGCAAATAAAGCTAAAATGCTAATGGCAGAATCTCAATTCTGGCTGAAATCAAGTTATGGTTAGGCATCAACAGATCCAAGTTATGAACAGAGCCGAATGACACAAGTCTGAATAGAGTAGTCGTATGAATTAGGTTCTTAGTTGAACTTTTGGTAATACTCTGAATTAGTGAGGCTTGTATGAAATGGCGTATTTTGAATTGGCATTCATCTGTATAAGATATATTTTTTATATAATGTTCTTGTAATTATCAATGACATGCTATTATTGACATATTTAGTTATGTATTTTTCTTAATTAGTCTTTTTTCTTAATTATAGTCTTTACTATGAAGCTAGTATATATAGATATAACTATTAAATAGTATTTTGGATGTATAATTTAAATTTTTTTTTAAATTTCCAACGAATTTGCGACGAATTTGCGACGAAAAGGTGTCGGAGTTTGCAACGACTTTGCCACGGATATTTGCGACGAACTTCCGACGACACTGTGACAGAGACATTTGGGACGAAAATATCCGCTGGAAACGATTTGCGACGAGCGATTTTTCGACGGATTTTTGTCCGTTGGAAAGTTCGTTGAAAACGTCAATTTGCGACGAAAATCGCTGCATTTGCGACGAAAATCGCCGTCGGAAATCGTTGATTTTCTTGTAGTGCCCAAAATCAGCGATCATCCTTTGGAAAATAGTTAATAAAGCTTTCTCCATATGCACAAGTCTCAGGGCTAGATGTTGTGGATCCCAGGCTCAAACCACTGAGATTGAAGACTCTGATCTAGGGGCTTCTGATTCCAACTCGCATGAAAGTGAACATGGATGATACGCCCACCTCCGACGAAAGATGGGGTTTCAATGTCGTTATCATAAATGATTCAGGTGACGTACTGGTGGCGACAATGTGGTGCTCGGTGCAGATATGGCAGACACAACAGTGGTGGAAGTGTAAGGGTGACTTTGTTTTTCTCTAGTTGCTGCTTAAAGGTTTTCATTGTGGAAACTAACTAGTTGAGAGTTATTGATGGGTTTGGGCGGAATAGCTCTATGGAGTGTTCGTATTTGGGCCAAATTGTTTCCCAATGTAAAAGCCTTGTTGATCCTCTGTGTGATGTTTATGATATGAATATATATTGATGGGGAAGAAAATAAGGAAGCTCATATTTTAGCTCATTTTGTTATTGACAAAACCAAATTTGATATGACTTGAGAAGACTCTTAATATTTAGCCGAATCATTAAATTTATAAGATTCAAAAGCTAAACTTTAGCATAAAGGTGTCCAAAATCAGTATATTAAGAAAGAAATTATATAGTGAGAAGGAGGTAGCTCAGTTGGCGAGCTAAGAGATATCGAAGGAGTACACCAGATGAGTGCGAGAAGGAGGTCCCGGGTTCAACTCTCGGAAACTAACATTCCCCCACCCCACTAACATTGCTTATCGAAAAAAAGAAAGAAATTATATAGTGAGAAAACTCATAAAAGATTTAAAACAAACAAGGACAAGAATAAAAAAAATCTGGCGCAAAAAGAGCTTCGTTAAAATCTTCTGATGTAAAATCCTCCTTAGGGATAAAAACATCTTGAAGGAAAAAGAGTACTCCTACCAGTTCATACATAAAATGGTGGTAAATAATACATAGAGAAACCAAAGGGTGACTAGACCAATAATCTTAAAAAGGAAAAAAAATTATCAACTTATACACTTAACTAAAACTGAAACATAACATAATGGTAGAAACAGCCTAACTATGGCAAGGATTGGCTAATGTTGATACTCTCTTTAGACTGTTGGACCCTCTTCTTCAAAAACCACATCCAAGTTATCACCTCAAGCATCAAAGCAGTTACACCCAAAGACACAATTATGCCAACGTAGATCTTTTTCCAGATGATATAAGCGTCCAAGATGTCGAAACCTTTGAAGACATTCCATATGGCTAAGGCAATAGTTGTATAGCCAATTATGTAATGAAAAATGTTCCAGAAAATTCTATACTTATGATCCTTCTTAGGTCTGAGACTAAGGTTTACATAAACAGGTCTAATCAGTCTAAAAAATTGTAGGCTTGAGTGTGACCTATGATATGTTATAGACTTTTTAAGCTTGGTCAAACGTTTTTTATAGTCCACCATGACTTGTTAACTTACATAAATGCCAATTTCATATAAACATCTTTAAATAAATAAGGATTCTAACCGATCCTTAAGCTAATAAGCCAATGCAGTTAAGTTCTATTTGTAATAAAAAATAAAATTGATTTATTAAAAAGAGATTTTTTAGGTAAGAAAAATGAGGCAATTATAAATTTACTTATAACCTTAAAGAAAATTTTAATTTTGAAAAATAGGTGAAACAATTTTATTTTCAAATTTTCAATATTTTAGTTGTTAAGTTTACCTATTAAATGAGTCAAAAACATTTTACCTATCAGTTATAAAATGTAAAGTCAATTTATTAATTTCTCAAGATAATAATAAAAGTTTAAAATTCAAATTTGTTTAAATAAAAATTATTCAAACACTTTACAATATTTAAAAAAACTTGACGGAAGATCTTGAATTGGCGGCCTCCCTTATGGTTCTCAAAATCATTCACTATTCTCTTATGCTGTGTTTAAAATTTAGTTTGATTTCTATATAATTTTTTTAACAATTTGATATTTTTTATATCAAATGGGTGCTTAAAAAGAGGAGGAAAAAAAAGACATCTTGTAATCCATCCAAAACACAATAAATAAGACACTAATTATAAAATTTTCCAATTAATTATTTTAGGGAGAAAATCCATTGATGTTGAGACCACATAAATCAAAACCACCAAAAGGCCTAATTGGCTAACACAAAATTTAAGGAATGTAATCATTCTCTCAATCATTGGTCTTGTACGAGTCCCCAATTGCCAATATACTTTTGTGTCACCGATAGATGCAATCTGTAAAGTTTCATTTCCATCACCTTCTGATTCCAAATTCTCTATCTTTATCCCTTGTTTGGCTTTTCTTACTATACCAATCAACACAACCAATATGATCAACAAAAGAACCCCACCAACCAAACATGGAATCACTATTCTCAACTTAGATTTCTTATTCTCACGCACACTAGCATCACTAGGAGTTGGAGATGGGGAAATTGATTTTGATTCCACAACTATTGAGATGTGCCCTTGTTTAAATGATGAACACACATTTCCAGGTAATATAATCTTCAGTACTATTGAACCATTCAAATCAAAATACACATACTTGGCTAATGATCGAGAGAGTGGTAATTTCACGTCATTGAAATTAATATAGTCTTTACTATGAAGCTAGTATGTATAGATATAACTATTAAATAGTATTTTGGATGTATAATTTAATATTTTTTTAATTGTTTTTAAATTTCCAACGGATTTCCGACGAAAAGGTGTCGGAGTTTGCGACGACTTTACCACGGATATTTGTGACGAATTTCCGACGACACTGTGACGGAGACATTTGCGACGAAAAAATCCGGAGGAAACGATTTGCGATGAGCGATTTCGCGACGGATTTTTGTCCGTCGGAAAGTTTCTTTGGAAACGTCAATTTGCGACGAAAATCGCTGCATTTGCGACGAAAATCGCCGTCGGAAATCGTTGATTTTCTTGTAGTGCCCAAAATCAGCGATCATCCTTTGGAAAATAGTTAATAAAGCTTTCTCCATATGCACAAGTCTCCGGGCTAGATGTTGTGGATCCCAGGCTCCAACCACTGAGATTGAAGACTCTGATCTAGAGGCTTTTGATTCCAACTCGCATGAAAGTGAACATGGATGATACGCCCACCTCCGACGAAAGATGGGGTTTCAATGTCGTTATCATAAATGATTCAGGTGACGTACTGGTGGCGACAATGTGGTGCTCGGTGCGGATGGCAGATACAACAATGGTGGAAGTGTAAGGGTGGCTTTGTTTTTCTCTAATTGCTGCTTAAATGTTTTCATTGTGGAAACTGACTAGTTGAGAGTTATTGAAGGGTTTGGGCGGAATAGCTCTATGGAGTGTTCGTATTTGGGCCAAATTGTTTCCCAATGTAAAAGCCTTGTTGATCCTGTGTGATGTTCATGATATGAATATATATTGATGGGGAAGAAAATAAGGAAGCTCATATTTTAGCTCATTTTGTTATTGACAAAAACCAAATTTGATATGACTTGAAGAGACTCTTAATATTTAGCCGAATCATTAAATTTATAAGATTCAAAAGCTAAACTTTAGCATAAAGGTGTCCAAAATCAGTATATTAAGAAATAAGTTATATAGTGAGAAAACTCATAAAAAATTTAAAACAAACAAGGACAAGAATAAAAAAAATCTGGCGCAAAAGGAACTTCGTTAAAACCTTCTGATGTAAAATCCTCCTTAGGGATAAAAACATCTAGAAGGAAAAAGAGTACTCCTACCGGTTCATACATAAAATGGTGGTAAATAGTACATAGAGAAACCAAATGGGGACTAGACCAATAATCTTGAAAAGGAAAAGAATTATCAACTTATACACTTAACTATAACTGAAACATAACATAATGGTAGAAACAGCCTAGCTATGGCAAGGATTGGCTAATGTTGATACTCTCTTTAGACTGTTGGACCCTCTTCTTCAAAAACCACATCCAAGTTATCACCTCAAGCATCAAAGCAGTTACACCCAAAGACACAATTATGCCAACGTAGATCTTTTTCCAGATGATATAAGCGTCCAAGATGTCGAAACCTTTGAAGACATTCCATATGGCTAAGGCAATAGTTGTATAGCCAATTATGTAATGAAAAATGTTCCAGAAAATTCTATACTTATGATCCTTCTTAGGTCTGAGACAATAAGCAATACAAACTTGAGTAATTGCCAAAGATATGAGAGTGATTCCAATGCATCTGTGGGGAGTGTGGTGAACCCCATAATGATTTCCCATATAGAAACCCGTGGCAAAACCAATAATGCCAATCAATAATGCTAAAGATTGACATGCTCTATGCATGTGAAACCAAATTGGTCCTAAGCCATCAAATGCCTTCAAGTAGCGAGCCAATATTACTCCAATTGGCATTAGTATTCCCCAGCTTATAGCATTCAAAAATCCATGCACCTGTAATGACAAAGTGTTAGTACATAAACTAAACTCAAAACTTCCAACGAATAATAAACAACGACAGAGAGATATTTGGTGATATTAATTTTAACAATTATATAAAAGTTAAAATCTGAACATGAATAACTTAATGACAACCTAATTAAAATCCTAATAATGTGGTTTCCTGCAACAACCAGATGGGAAAGGGTTTCTATCACACAAATTAAAACTTTTCAGCTTATAAGTTTTCTGATACTTAGCATCTACAACAAACAAAATAACAAGATGCAAAAATATAGGACCTTTTATCTTCTCTTTTCAGTTTTGGATTGAAAAACAACATAATATTTTTTCCATACTAAAAAAGCAAAAAATAAAAAAACTAAAAATTAATGAAAGAAATATAGTTCTTACGATTCTCAATGTGGTTCTTGAACTCATCACTCTTGTTTCCCTTGCGTCAGATTCTGAAACGATCCCAAACGCAAAATCTAAAGTTCCAAAGCTTTGAACATTAGGTCCCGAAAAAGCATGCGGTCTAAGAGATCCATCATCGGAAACCAAACCTTCTTGCCAAACGTGATTAACCAAAGTGGCGTTTCCAGGAAGTCCCAAACTCGCAAAGATGATCATGCTACCGTTAACGTACATACCCGAAACGCTATAAACTGGAAAGCTGAGATCTCCCTCTTGCAACGTAGTGGCATAACTTGTTATCGGTGATGTATAGGCTTTGAAACTTCCATCAGATCTTCTAAAAGCAACGAGTGCTTGGGAACCAACCATACCCTTTGATGTTGGGTTGATGCCCCATGCGATCCAACTTGAGTCCTTCGCGTTTTCCTTTATGAAAGCAATATCAATTGTGCCTATGTTTGGGTCGTAGTTCCAATGCAATGATGTTTCTAACGTTGGTAAATCCTTGCATGATGTGTAGTGATTATTGGTGAATGTGTATGAGTTGCATGGTTGTTGGATTGTTGGCATGATGATTGTTGTGAAGATGAACAGTGCTGTGAGAAACATGAGAAGGTATTTCTTATTTGAAGTCATGATGATGAATGTGTAGATCGATCAAAGGAAGAAAAATAGAGAGGAATGGCTGCTGAATTGGTTAGGTTAGGAAGATATTTATAATGTGGGATGTGATTTTGATGAATATTCTAGAATTACAGGAGCGTTTTATAACGTTATTATAGTGAAAATATCTGAGTAAATCCTACATAGTAGGAAAACGGTGCAACAACCTCTATCTAGGGGAACGGATCCACTGACGTTAACGCGGGAACGTGAGGGTGCAGTTTCCTTCCTACTGTATCCCAACGTTGGGATAATGTGAAACCAGTGGAATTAAGTGGAATGGGTCCCACTGTAGCAGTATTGTCATCATTAAGTGGAATTATTTTATAATAAATTTCACGCCATACTGTATCCCAACGTTGGGATAATGTGGAACTGCACCCTCACGTTCCCGCGTTAACGTCAGTGGATCCGTTTCCCTCTATCTAGGCGTGTCAAGTTCGGTGGAATCCTTACTAGGATTGTTTATATAGTTACTTTCGTGAGAAGCTTCCCTTCTTTTTGATTAATTAATTGTTTTCCTCTCTTTGAATTCAATCATTATCTACTTTTTTTTACTAATATCATTATATCTCTTTTATTTCATGTACTTGATATATATATATATATATATATATATATATATATATATATATATATATATATATATATATATATATATATAGACACACACACACACACACACACACACACACACACACTAGTCTTATGACCCGTGCGATGCACGGGGGTGCGCTAGGATCGACAAATGAAAAAACCGTAAAATTATAGTATTTACTGTAAACTGTTTTAAATAGGGATTAGCTAAAATATTGGAAAATAATGATGCGTGGAATTTTCTCCAAAACTCGTCCACATTCCTGAAGCGTGTGCAGATGTTTTCCCTAATCTTTGAATTTTTTTGGAAACCCTTATCTCTTAAAACGCTTGTGCGCGCTGGAAATCTTTCCTTTAAGCGGTTATTTCATCACTTCCTAAATGAATGTAGCGTTGCAAATAGCCATAAAATAGAAAATTCAAAATATACAAAAATCAACAATCAAAACCATAAAATAGAACACACAACCGCAACAAAAAATGACATTTACAAAAAAAAAAATTAAAAAGTAAAAATATTGAAAAACCAAACAGATAACAAAAAGCTTAATGATGGATCTTCCTTACCTTGCTTTGATTTTCGAATTTGAAACCCCTAGGTTAGGGTACTTGGTCAAAATCTCAAATCTCATGAGGGACTTGCTTCCTAAAGCCTCTAAGACCATGAATCACCGAAATCAAGCAAGAAAATTTGTCTTCCAACCTTAGATCCGTGGAAATCAGAAAATAAAAGGTATAAAAATGGTAGAAGAAAAGGGGTTTAGATAAGTATATAAGAAAAAGAATCTTGGAGAAAAGGGGACGAAGTGACAAAATGGAATGAGGGCGAATAAGTAGTGAAAAAATTGAGGCAGAGGAAAGAGAGGGAGTGTGTGTGTGTGAGAGAGAGAGAGAGAGAGGGAGACAGAGGAGGAAAATAGAGAGAGAGAGAGAGAGAGAGAATGGGAAAGATAAAAGAGTAGGGTAGAGAGAGGGTGAAAACAAAGGTGAGGGTAGAGAAGACAAAACTTTCTAATTGGAAAAAGAACTTTGTTAAATTTGACCCTCGAGATGCTTTTATTTGGCTGGTAGTTTTTTGCTTTTCCTCCGGAAAATTTATTTAACTGTACTTAAAGCTGACATTTTATATTCTAGTGGGTGTTTTACAATTTTACCCAAAAAATATGATAGGAGACAAAATTTGTAGGTGTCTAATATAGTCATTTCATTAGCACATTGTTAGATTATCCTGATGATGAAGACAATCTTCTCAATAGAAGCAACTAAAATGAAGGATGACATGTGTACAACTTTTCCTAAGTATAATTCAAATTATATTGTGATAGATGTTGGAGCCCAATCAAACAACTTATTACTAGGGGTGATTATAGGCCAAGCCAAACTAAGGTTTACATAAATAGGTCTAATCAGTCTAAAAAATTGTAGGCTTGAGTGTGACCTATTATATGTTATTGACTTTTTAAGCTTGGTCTAAAGCTTTTTATATAAACATCTTAATTTAAGCTATTTCATATAAACATCTTTAAATAAATAAGGATTCTAACCGATCCTTAAGCTAATAAGCCAATGCAGTTAAGTTCTATTTGTAATAAAAAATAAAATTGATTTATTAAATAGAAAGTTTTTAGGTAAGAAAAATGAGGCAATTATAAATTTACTTATAACCTTAATTAAAAAGTTTTGAAAAAGAGTTGAAACTATTTTATTTTCAAATTTTCCATATTTTAGTTGTTAAGTTTACCTATCAGTTGAGTAAGAAAAAATTACCTATCAGTTACTAAAATGTTAAAGTCAATTTATTAATTGATCAAGATAATAATAAAAGTTTAAAAATCAAATTTGTTTAAAGAAAAATTATTCAAACAATTTACAGTATTTAAAAAAACTTAACGGAAGATCTGAATTGGCGGCCTCCCTTATGGTTCTCAAAATCATTCACTATTTTCTTATGCTGTGTTTAAAATTTAGTTTGATTTCTATATAAGTTTTTTAACAATTTGATATTTTTTATATCAAACGGGTGCTTAAAAAGAGGAGGAATAAAAAGACATCTTGTAATCTGTTCTGTACCTAGCAGTATTTTGGTCGGCTGCTGTTGGTAGGTCTTTTGCTGCCCTGGCAGGAGGTCCGTGAGCGCCCGGGAGGGTACCTGCAAGCCACTCCGACGGTATATATGAGAGAAGGTACTAAGGATTAGAGATTCAACCTTTTTTTGGGCAAAGTTTGCCTGTATTTATAGGAAATCGTGCCCTCTCGTAGATCGTTTGATGGGTAGAGTCGACCTTGACCGTCCAAACATGTTGGGCTCGCATGAGGTGGATATGAGCTGAATCGGTTGGGCTGATCCACATTATTTGCTAAGCGCACATCCTGGTTTTGCTAATGGGATCCCTTGGTCCACTCCAAAACAGTTGTCCCCCAAGCTGAGATTATTCCGGAGGATGGTCTTGGCTTGAAGGATTTTCGCTGGTCTACCAGATGTGTGAAGTCGTTCGGGACACTGCCTTTGTCACGACCGTGTTTTATCATTCTCACTCTCTAGAGTAAAAGAAGAGAACTTTTTTCTTTGCCGTAATGCGTTACTCTGTCTGTTTTGTCGGGTCGCACAAGATCACTTTGCTGCGACCGTGACTCACACCTATCTTGGTGTAATCCTTGTGCCAGGCACCAAGCTAGGGTGACATGTCCTGATATTGGCGCCCTCCTGGGCGTCTTGTGCCATGGTGTTGAGACAACCTGATGTTGGCGCCCTCGTGGGCGCCTTGTTAGCCGCTTGTTCATTCCTGAGAGTTGGTGCCCTCCCGGGCGCCTCTGGTGTTGTTCCCTGCGTGCGTGTTGTGGATGGTTCCCTCGTGGGCACCTTGTCATGTTGTCTGGGCTGCCGCCTCTTGGAGCAGGATCTGGCGCCCTCATGGGCGCCTTGTCATGTTGTCTTGGCTGCCGCCTCTTGGTGCAGGATCTGGCGCCCTCATGGGCGCCATGGGCGCCTTGTCTCGTTGATCTGGCTGCTTCCTCTTGGCGCAGGAGTTGGCACCCTCATGGGCTTGTCTCGTTGATCTGGCTGCTGCCTCTTGGCGCAGGATCTGGCGCCCTCATGGGCGCCATGGGCACCTTGTTGCGTTTGGGGGAGGATCTGGCGCCGTCATGGGCGCCATGGGCGCCTTGTTGCGTTTGGAGTAGGATCTGGCACCCTCATGGGCGCCATGGGCGCCTTGTTGTGTTGTCTTGTTGCTTCCTCTTGGCACAGGATCTGACACCCTCATGGGCGCCATGGGCGCCTTGTGCCAGGACTCCTGATGTTGGCGCCCTCCTACGAAATATGATTTGGCGCCCTCTAGGGCGCCTTGGTGCCTTCCTGGATGTGCTTGGCGCCATCCTGCGAAACATGTTTTGGCGCCCTCTAGAGCGCCTTGGTGCCTTCCTGGATGTGCTTGGTGTCATCCTGCGAAACATGTTTTGGCGCCCTCTAGGGCGCCTTGGTGCCTCCCTGGATGCACTTGGTGCCCTCCTGAAGAACATGTTTTGGCGCCCTCTAGGGCGCCTTGGTGCCAGCCTGGATGTGCTTGGCGCCATCCTGCAGAACATGTTTTGGCGCCCTCTAGGGCGCCTTGGTGCCTATACGCTGGGTGTCTCCTCGTGGAGCATATTTTGCGAGACAAGGTTTTGTGCCCTCATGGGTACCTATACGTCGGGTGTCTCCTCGTGGAGCAGATTTTGCGAGACAAGGTTCGGTGCCCTCACGGGTGCCTTGTGCGTCTTGTTACACAGTGCTGTCTGCCCCCTTGCGAAGGACTTGCTTCCTGACCACCTTCTGTCTGGCGCCCTCCCGCCAGGCACCCTCATGGGCATTGCCTGCTTCTTTATTGGCGCCCTGCCAGGCGCCCTCATGGGCACTGGATGCCTCCTTGCCAAGCGCCCTCATGAGCGCTGCTTCCTTCCTTGCCAAGCTCCCTCATGGGCGCTGGTTCCCTCCTTGCCAGGCGCCCTCATGGGCGCTGGATTGTGTGGACATGTTCTTGGCACTCTGCTTTTTTGTTGCTCATCCTGTCTCCTAGTTTACTTTTCTTCTTGACGAAATTTCAGGGCTTACTTGGTGCCGAGGGGAATTGCTTCTTCCGTCCTCGCCATTATCTGTTTGACATCTCCATGATCTTTTAATTTGATCAAGAGGTTCTGGCCGGGAGGCTTGTCACATACCGACCCAATGGGGTTGACTTCGATGTCATTGCCCCCTGATTTTTTTTTAAAACATCCATGCTTACTTTTTGTCAGGCTTGTTTCTCATACTTATAACTGGCACGCGTAAGATGGCCTTGGGCGCTAGTCATCGCCTTGCGCATTTGAACGTATGATCTCATATCGCCTCGTGGCAATGGGCTGTGTTTTGAAGTTGGCGCCTTCGTGGCCGCCTTGTGCCATGCTTCCTGATATGGGCGCCCTCCTGGGCATCTTGTGTCAAGGTGCAAAGTCCTGATGTTGATGCCCTCTTAGGCGCCTTCCTGGACTCAGGCGCAGGTCATTGCCTTGCACATCTGTATGTATGATCTCATACCCGCTTCTTTGTTCACGTGCTTGTGCACTATTTTATTTTCTTTCATGCTCATGCATTCACATGCTCCTGCATCTTTTAATTTTGCGAGATTGGGTTTGGTGCCCCCACGGGTGCCTTATGCGCCTTGTCGCACAGTGCTGTCTGCCCCTTCGCGAAGGACTTGCTTCCAGACCATCTTTTGCCAGGCACCCTCATGGGCACTGGCTGAAGACTTGGCGCCCTGCCAGGCGCCCTCATGGGCGCTGGTTGTTCACTTGGTCTGGAGGCAGTTTTTCAGAGGGTTCTGAGCCTAACTTGCCCTTTTAGGAGTCGCGACACGTTTTAAGTCGCTTCGCACCATGTGGCAATGTACGCTCCGAGGGCAGCTTATCAGAATTCGGTCTGAATTTAACTCGCCCATCGGAGGTTGTGACACGCTTAAAGTCACTTCGCACCTCGTGGGAATCTGGGGCAATTTAACAGAATCGTTCTGAGTTTAACTCGCATCCCGTCAGAGGTTGTGACACGTTTAAAGTCACTTCGCACCTCGTGGGACTCTGGGGCAGTTTTTCAGAATCGTTCTGAATTTAACTCACAACCCGTCAGACGTTGGGACACGTTTATAGTCACTTTGGGCCTCGTGGCAATGTACATTCTGGGGGCAGTTTATCAGAACTCAGTCTGATTTTAACTCGCCCATCAGATGTTGTGACACGTTTGAAGTCACTTTGTGAAACTAGCCGGTCGACTCGTGTCTCGGTTTTTGGGGAGGCGCAAATGATCGTCGGATTGATGCTTTTACTTGGCGCCCTGCCAGGCACCCTCATGGGTGCTGGCTACTTTCACTTGGGGCCCTGCCAGGCGCCCTCATGGGAGTTGGCTGTTCACATGGCGCCCTGCCAGGCGCCCTCACGGGCGCTGGCTTCCTTCACTGAGCGCCCTGCCAGGCGCCCTCTTGGGCGCTGGCTGCTTCTACTTGGCGCCCTGCCAGGCGCCCTCATGGGCGCTGGTTCATTTCACTTGGCGCCTTGCCAGGTGTCCCCGTGGGCGCTGGCTGCTCTCTTATGGTGCCATTCGCCAAGCTTGCTTCGCCTAAGGGAGATGAGCGCGCCATGACCCCTTGACTTCCATACCTAGGGAGATGATCTTTGTTGTGGGATAACATTCAGGTTGTCTCTGCGACCCTATCAGTCCCTCCCTGTTTGGGATGTAGGGTTTCAAAGTTGTCTGCTCTAATCCGGACTATGGAGTTGGATCATTTTTCTTTCTTGATCTTAAGGAATTTTCGTTGGAGTCAAAACTGTAATTGTAACATGATGTCTTTTGAATTACAAGAGTACAATTTCGTTTGTTAACATCCCAAGTTATTACATCGGTTTAACATTTTTGTCTTTGTTCATACAATAAAGTTTCTTAGCTTATCTGCGTTCCAAGTTCTCGGTATTCGCTCCTTGCCCAGGGTTTCGAACTCGAAAGCTCTGTTTCCGGTTTTCGCAACTATTCTGTATGGGCCTTCCCAGTTTGGAGCTAACTTCCCTTGGGACCTATTTTTCAAACCTATGTCTGCCCTTCGTAGGACTAGGTCGCCGACTTCTAAGTTTCTGGGAACCACCTTCTCGTTAAATCATGCAGCCATCTTTTGTTTGATCACCAAATCCTTTAGTGCTGCTTGGTTTCTTACTTCCTCGACGAAGTCCAGCTCCTCGCGGAGTCTTTGATCATTGGTCTCTAGGGGGTTTGGGTTCTTGGTTCTCCAAATTAGCTCTCCGATCTCGACGGGTATGACCGCTTCTGTCCCGTATGCCATCCGGAAGGGTGACTCACCTGTCGACGAGTGAGGGGTGGTTCTGTAGGCCCAAATGACATAAGGTAGCTCTTCCGGCCAGCAGCCTTTCGCTTCGTCGAGCCTCCTCTGTAAACCTCTTAAAATTACTCTATTGGCTGCTTCGGCTTGTTTGTTCGTTTGGGGGTGTTCTACTGATGGGAAACGGTGCTTGATGCCCAGGTCGGCCATCAGTTGTCTGAAACCTTTGTCCGCAAATTGCGTGCCGTTGTCGGTGATGACCACCTCCGGTATGCCGAATTTGGTCATGATATTTTTCTTGAAGAATTTCATACAATTTTTAGCCGTGATAGTGGTCAAGGGCTCGGCTTCAATCCATTTGGTGAAGTAATCGACCGCGGCTATTAAGTACTTTACCTGCCCTGGGCCGAGCGGAAAGGGACCTAAAAGGTCGATTCCCCACCAAGCAAAAGGCCAGGGAGAGCTTAGGTATGTCAGTTCAGAAGAGGGGTCGACATGGACGTCAGCGTACCTTTGGCATTTTTCGCATTTCTTTACATGATTTTGCGAATCTTCATTCATGGTAGGCCAGTAATAACCTGCCCTGAGTGCTTTCACCGCGTGGGCTCGTCCTCCCAGGTGGTGTCCATAGATCCCCTCGTGGATTTCAGTGAGCACGTAATCTGCTTCTAGCCCTTCTACACATTTTAATAGAGGAATCGAGAAGCCTCTACGAAAAAGTTGTCCTTCGATGACCGAGTATGATGCTACACGCCTCCTCACGGAAGCTGCTTCTTTGGCGTCAGCAGGCTCTTGCCCTTCGAGAATATACCGACGGATCAGGGTTATCCAGCTCTAGCTCGCCTCGACGGTGAGAACAGAGGTGGGTGATTCATTGCTTAGGAGGATGCTGGGACTAGACAGAGTTTCTTGGATGACGCTCCAAAGGTTCACTGGTGTTCTGGTGCTGGCCAGCTTGGAGAGTATATCAGCCCTGGTATTCTCTCCCATGGGCACATGTTTTACCTCCGCCTTATTAAACCCTCCAAGGAGTTCACGAACCTTGGCAAGATATTTCAGTAGCACCGGGGCGTAGGCTCCGAATGCTGCGTTAATCTGCGAGACGACCAACAGTGAGTCTGTGCGGAGCTCAAGTTGTGTGGTGCTGAAATCTTTGGCCAGCTGTAGGCCGGCTATGCAAGCCTCGTACTCCGCTTGATTGTTGGATGTGGAGAACAAAAAGGTCAGGGAGACCTCTACCATGAGTCCTTCTGAGTTTTCAAGTATCATTCCAGTTCCACTTCCTTTGCTGTTTGAGGACCCATCCACGTGGAGGGTCCATACCGTTTCTACTTTGTCTCCATGTGGTGCCGCTGTCATTTCAGCTACGAAGTCTGCTAAAATTTGAGCCTTCATGGCCGGTCTTGTTTCGTACTTGATCCGAAATTCTGAGAGCTCGATCGCCCACTTGATCATCCTTCCCGCCAGGTCGGGACGGTGCAATATTTGTCTGATTGGCTGATTGGTTCGAACCACTACTTGATGCGCCACAAAATATGGTCTAAGGCGCCTGGCTGCGATCACAACTGCGAGGGCGACCTTCTCCACTTTTTGGTATCTCAACTCCGGTCCCTGTAACGCCTTACAGACATAGTATACCGGCCTCTGGCCCGTGCTGGTTTCCCTGACGAGTACTGCGCTTAATGCTTCATCGGCCACTGCGAGGTATAAGTATAGTGTTTCTCCTTCCTCGGGACGTGTCAAAATGGGTGGCTCGGAGAGGGTCTCTTTCAAAAGGGTCAGCGCCTCCTCTTGCTCGGCGGTCCAATCAAAACCCGTCTCCTTCTTCAGAAGCTTGAACAAAGGTAGGGATTTTTGGGCTGCCTTCGAAATGAATCGGGACAGCGCTGCTATCATCCCGGTGAGCTTCTGAATTTCTTTCTTTGTGGTGGGGGATGCCATCTCAGTCACTGCCCTGCATTTGTCTGGGTTGGCCTCGATGCCTCTCTTAGTGAGATAGAAACCGAGGAACTTCCCTGCACGGACTCCAAAAGTGCACTTCTCTGGGTTCAATCTCATATTGTTCTTCCGGACTTCAGAAAACACTTCTGTCAGGTCCTTGAGGTGATCTGGGTCGCTTTTGCTTTTCACTATCATGTCGTCTAGGTATACTTCGATTGTTCGGCCGATTTGACTTTTGAAGATTTTATTCATCATTCTTTGATAGGTCGCCCCGGCGTTCTTGGGTCCTAACGGCATCACGCGATAACAATAATTCCCCTGCTCTGTCATGAATGCTGTTTTCTCCTGATCGGGCGGGAACATCGGAATTTGGTTGTATCCCGAGTATGCGTCCATGAAAGATAACAAACGGAATCCTGAGGCGCTATCGACTAACTTGTCCACGCTAGGGACGAGGAAGGCGTCTTTGGGACATGCCTTGTTGAGATCAATGTAGTCGACACACATTCTCCATTTTCCGTTAGATTTCTTCACAAGGACTACGTTTGACAGCCAGGTGGTGTACTTAATTTCTTTTACGAAATTTGCCTCCACGAGGTCCTTCACAGCCTTCACAGCGGCTTTGGCTTTCTCTCCCTTCTGGACTCTTCTTCTCTGGGCGACCCACTTAGTGTCGGGATTAACAGCCAGGTGGTGACAGGCTACCTCGGGTGGTATCCCTGGCATGTCAGCTGCGGACCATGCAAACAGGTCCGCATTCTCCCTTAGGCAGATGGTAAGTTTCTCTTTGACCTCATCGGGGAGGTCGGAGCCTATTCTGATAGTCTTAGTGTGGTCTTCTCCTAACTGGATGGAGATGAAGGCGCCATCTGGCTCGGGCCTCTTCATGCGCTTTTTGAGTTCCTTAGCGAGGGTGGAATCTTCCTCCTCTTCCTCACTGTCCGGATCGTATCTGGCATCTAAGTCTGCCAAATTTATTTCAGTTTCTCTCCTGGATTCCCCGCCTGGGTTTCTTACTTCTGTAATCTCTTTTTCATCCTTGAGGCTCATGTAGTAACACCTGCGCGCTGCGTCCAGGTCTGCCTTGAGGGTCACAATCTTATTTCCTAAAACGTGGAATTTCATCTTCAGGTGAACTGTGGAGGTTACTGCCCCTAGCTTGCCCAACGTCGGCCTCCCGATAATGCACTGGTAGACAGATTTGCATGGGAGGATTAGGAAAGCTGTTTTGACAGTTCTGCACAAAGGTAGTTCACCATTGGGGTCTCCATAGGTGACCATCAGCTCCAAGGCCTCGAGGCCTAGTTCTCGATCCGTTGAACCCGGTCAAATCTTCTCCTTGATACGGAGTCAGGTCGGCGGGGGAGATGCTCAAAACTTGCAACAGGTCTTCGAAAATGATGTCTACTGAGCTTCCCTGGTCGACCAAGATTCTTCTTACTTTAATATTAGCCATAATGGCAGTAATGAGCAGTGGAACGTGTTTGTTTGGTTTTCCATCAAGCAAATCCCTATCGTCAAAGGATAAGGGCGGCCGGACTGGTCCTTTCCTAGGGGCTGAGGTTGATGCAACGCTTAAGATTTCTTTCCACTTCTTTTTCATTGATTTGTTCGATCCCCAACCGTCGAGGGGGTTGCTTCCCTGAATCACCATGGCCGCTGGCCACCGTGCCCTTAGGATCTGGCCTTCTTGCCAGGTGCTTTCTTGCCAGGTGCCCTCTTGGGCGCCCTCATGCCTGTGTTATCTTGCCAGGCGCCCTCTTGGGTGCTCTCCTGCCAGATGTCACCTTGCCAGACGCCCTCTTGGGCGCCTTCCTGCCAGATGGCGTGACTGGCCAGGGAATCTGAAGGTTGGCTTGCCTTCAATGGTGGGGCAGGTTGGCTAGTACCTTCGTCAGGTGGGCGGGCGACGTTGTCTTCCGGAGGATCCTCTGGTCGGGTTGCAGGTATGGCAACGCTCTGAACCCGGGGTTTGCCTCTGGGAGCCATGGAGTAGAAAGAGAAAAGTTCGAGTAGTGATGATGTGAAAGATAGATATTGTAACGCCCAAATATTTAATTAAATATTTAGGTATTCAATTATTTATTTATTTAATTTAGTTGGTATAAATATATTAGCATTGACTAAGAGGTGTATAATTGAATAATAGGAGATGGTGTTAGTAATCGGGCTTAAGCTGGAGGAAAGCCCGTGATCCATGTCCAAGGCTTAGGCGCAAGTAGTGAGGGTTAGTGAGGGTTTGGGAACATTTCGCATTTGGAGAGGAAAAGAAAGAAAAGTTGCGAAATAGAGAGAGGAGAAGAGAGAAAGGAATTTGGCGCACAAGGAGAAGAAGAGGAGGGTTCTCAAGTTCAAGGAGGAGAAGGAAGCCGTGTTGCTGAGGTTCTGTTGGTGACTCGATCAAGAGAATTGGTGCTCTCCTACTATAAGGTAAGGGCGGGGTTCTTCCTTATAATGGGGTTTTATGATGTGGTTATGTGGGAATAGATCCTATGATGCCTAGGGTTTGGTTTTGATGTGTAGTTTGGTGTTAGTTGAATTGTATATAGGTTGAATTGAAATTTGACATCGTTGGTGATTGTTGTGACTCAAAGAAATTGGTGATTCGTTGTTGTTAGTCCTAATTGCATTTTAGGTGTTCGATAAAATGTTTGTTTGGTGTTGTGATTAGCGAATTATGATGATTGGCATTGGTGATTATGAATTGATGAGCTAAATTGGTGATATGATGTGCATATGTGGTGTTTTGGTGAATTTGGTGTGTTGCTGATTTTGGGTCCCTGGTGCTGGGCGCCATATCCTGCTGTGTTGCCTGCTGGGCGCCTCCCTGGGCGCCAGTTTCTGCATTGTGTTGCCTGTGGGCGCCATGGGCGCCAAATCCCGTGTCTTGTTGCGTTTTTGTGTTGCCTGGGCGCCAAGGGCGCCAGTTTCTGTTGTTGGCCAGTTTCCAGCATGTTCCCTGCTAAGCGCCCAGTGACTGGGCGCCATTTTCAGGATGTTCCTCAAATTTTTCCCGGTTTTGTTTTTGACATATCTTTTGACTCGGGAGTCCGATTTAGACGCTTCAAAATGTTTTGGAAAGCTTATTCAGAGGCCTAGCTGAATATTCTAATTTGTGGCAAAGTGGTCCATTATTCTGGAAAAATTGTTAACCGTTGGTGTAGTCGTTAAATGGTGATGTTTTAAAAAGAAAAAGAAAGTTGTCATGTCTCAAATACTTTGGAAAAAAATTGTCGTGGTCCCAAATGTTTTAGAAAAATCCTCGCGTCTTAAATGTTTAGGAAAATTGTTGTCATCTTGGTGTATTGGTGCTGTTTTGGAAAATGTTGTTATCTCGGTGTCTTGGTGCTATTTTGGAAATTGTTGTCCATCTTGGTGTCTTGGAGCGGTTTGAGCTAGTTGTGAAGGCTCAAAACTTGGTGTTGTTGGAACTAGGTGTGAAGGTTCCAAGTCTTGGTGTTCCGTTGTGTCGGGTGGTTGTGTTTTCGGTGTCGTTGTGGCTAGGTGTGAAAGCCTAACTTTGGTGATATTTGGTGATTGTTGTTGGTGTGTCATATTGTGACTAATTTGGTGATTGTCTGTGTGCATTCATGGTGTCGCATCTAGCATATGCATTTATTTTGGTGAAGGCCTTTGGTCTTGGATCTAGGTGTGAAAGCTCAAATTTTCTAAAACTAGTGAGCCTGGTGTGAAAGCTCAATTTTTGGTGAATTGGTGAGCCTGGTGTGAAAGCTCTCAATTTTTGGTGACGCCTCTATTTACAGGAAAAATTTTGGTGATTTGGTACCACATGCATATGCCCGTTGGTGTGGGTTGCATTCATGCATTGTCATGACATTTGGTGACTGATTCTGGTGTTACAATTTGGTTTGTGTTTATGATTATATGTGTGTAGTGGAATGGTAGCTATAGTTGTCGTATTCTAACATATTGCCTATCATTTTACGCTATTATATTGGAGATATCTCACCCCTTCTGTTTGAATGTTACCCCTATGCGGTAACGTGCAGGTGATTGCGAGTGAAGGCTTAGGTACCTTCGCTATTCTTAGTCGGTGTCGTCGGTGTCCTTGCTTTGATGTGTAACACTCAAGGGGGGGATAAACGCTAAACTTTGGTTGTTATATTTTATTTGTTTGGAGTCCATTCAGGACGTTATTACTTTATGTTTTAGAACTTATTTCTTCCGCTGCGTGGTGATGTATTTTTGACGATGCTGTTATTTAAACTGGTGTTATGGGCTTCGACCCTTCTTGACAGGTGTTATATATCGTATGCGGTGTTTTGAACTATCAATGAAATGTGTGACATCTCTTTTCGAAATATGAAATAAATTTTTGTAACTCTGATTTTTATCAAATAATTACCGGGTAGAAAAGGGGTGTTACAGATATCTCCCACTGTGGTCACCAATGTTCTGTACCTAGCAGTATCTTGGTCGGCTGCTGTTGGTAGGTCTCTTGCTGCCCTGGCAGGAGGTCAGTGAGCGCCCCCGGGGGGGGGGGGGGGGGGAGTACCTGCAAGTCACTCTGACGCTCAAGTCAGTATATCGAATATATGAGTGAAGGTGCTAAAGATTAGAGATTCAACCTTTTTTTGGGCAAAGTTTGCATGTATTTATAGGAAATCGTGCCCTCTCGTGGATCGTTTGATGGGTAGAGTCGATCTTGACCGTCCAAACATGTTGGGCTCGCATGAGATGGATATGGGCTGAATCGGTTGGGCTGATCCACATTATTTGCTAAGCGCAGCTCCTGGTTTTGCAAATGGGATCCCTTGGTCCACTCCAAAACATAATCCATCCAAAACACAATAAATAAGAGACACTAATTATAAAATTTTCCAATTAATTATTTTAGGGATCAAATCCATTGATGTTGAGACCACATAAATCAAAACCACCAAAAGGCATAATTGGCTAACACAAAAGTTAAGGAATGTAATCATCCTCAATCATTGGTCTTGTACGAGTCCCCAATTGCCAATGGTACTTTGGTGTCACCGATATCATTCTCAATCACTGGTCTTGTACGAGTCCCCAATTGCCAATGGTACTTTGGTGTCACCGATAGATGCAATCTGCAAAGTTTCATTTCCATCACCTTCTGATTCCAAATTCTCTATCTTTATCCCTTGTTTGGCTTTTCTCACTCTACCAATCAACACAACCAATATGATCAACAAAAGAACCCCACCAACCAAACATGGAATCACTATTCTCAACTTAGATTTCTTATTCTCACCCACACTAGCATCACTAGGAGTTGGAGATGGGGAAATTGATTTTGATTCCACAACTATTGATATGTGACCTTGTTTAAATGATGAACACACATTTCCAGGTAATACAATATTCAGTACAATTGAACCATTCAAATCAAAATACACATACTTAGCTAATGATTCAGAGAGTGGTAATTTCACATCATTGAAATTGACCAAAATTTGATTTTTTGAAGCTGTCAAGTCCAATTTAGGTAACTTTGACGTAGATAATTTGACACCATTATAGGCTAAGAGTCCCTAAACAGGAGCTAAATATGAATAACCAGGTAAAGGTAAAAAATTTCTGACCAATTACCTAAAACTGAAGTTTGTACAGAGATAACAAAAAGGCTAATCTTTAATTTGTAGTTCGCTATTAAATTGAGCAGGTTAAAGGTAACAAAAAACCAGAAGATAAAAATAGATAGAGAAAAGGTAACAAATTTGTGAAAAGAATAATGAAGATGAGTTTGGCAATATAATGTAATGCAATGGACATTGGTTTGTGCTCCTCCCCTCTCTTATATATAACTTGGGCTATCTGCTAGTCAACATAAGTATAACTTGACTTGCCATGAGTTGTATTCTATTTTAGTCAAAATTATCTGATTTGGTCAACTCTTATTTACACACTAAGGCATTCAGTTAGAGTATTATATTAAATAAATTCAACATTCATTTATGCTTACTCATTTATTCAGTCAAACAAAATCTTTTCTCTCAATAATTTTTACTTTTTTTGAGAGCATTAATTTTTACTTTTTGAGAGCATTAAATAATAAAGATAATAAGAACCAACAAGGGTTGACCCGAACGCTAACTGGGTTCAGATCCTATCTCAAAGTCTCAAGTTTCGAGTCTTGGGTGTTACAAAAACTCTATTGAATGGGGAGATCTATAGGGAGAGCCTATATATATATCTTAATCTTAATCTTAATCTTAATCTTAATAATACTAAACCATGAATCATCCACCTAAGCGGTCCACGTCACCCGACCAAAATAATTACGTCATTGATGACGTAATTACAGCTGGCAATTATAGTCCAAAACAACTTCCAACTCAGCAAGGCGTTATACACAGCTGAAATAAAAAAACACAGCATTCACAATATCAGCTATCGAAATAATGACAAAATCAATAACGCTTTAAATTATTATTTATTTTTTAGTAACTTCGCTTGCGTGATTAGCTGTATTATTTTTAAAACAAATTTGCTGTCATACAATGAAAAAATCATTATATGCTACAAACGTATTCAATGTGAAAAAAGCATTAAATGCTACAATTAAATCTGTACTACCAGGCCTAAATTAATTTCTGCCTTTTTGATGCTTCAAGTCAAAACTTATAAAATAAGGAAATGTTTATTCCAGATTCCTGATACTATAAATACCGTGAAACAACAATTAATATTCAGCTGAAAGATAATATTCTGAAAACAAAACGGTATATTCCTAACGTTTATTATGCCCGCCATTTAATTTTACCAAAGTTTAAGGGATATGACTTATCCAGCAAGTTTTTTGCATATACAAAACATTGATGTTTTGCAAAAGTTAAGGGATGTATTTTCAGACCCAAAATTAAACAGGTCAGTCCCATTGGTCAACAGCAGTAAAAAACATGCCATTCAGGGAAAACGACATTACAGGCCCAATATTATGGCTATTGGGCTATTGGCTGTCTCATATTGCTAAAAATATAAAAAACCCTTTAGTTCTGTTTTCCTGATAAATCCATAGAGCAAAGCTAAGCAGAGAGTAGCATCCGTACCTGAAAGTTCTACACTGAAAAATATGGCCTCCTCATGCAAATCCGTAGTAGTTCTTCCCAAAAAGGTTGTTACTTTAGCGTCTATTGATCCAGACAACGACACAGCCTCCATACTGGTCAAAGTACTCCGCAAGTGGCAAGTTTTCTCCAGAAATGGTGGCAACTCACCATTGGCAACCGAGTTGGTTTTAGCCGACTCAGAGGTATTTTTGAACCCTATTATTAAACAAAAGTTATTAGCATGTTGGAAATAATGTCCTAAATTTATCCATGACAATGAATTTAAGGCATACAACATATTGGCAGTTATTTGGTTATGTGAAGTTTATATACTAATATGTTGTTGAAATCCATACACAGTTGTATACATATTTGATCTAATTACATAGTATACTCAAAGCTAATACATTTTCTATGTATACCAGAATGCAAAAAATACATCTTAAAACTTGAAACCTGCCATTATATTGCTCTTACCTTCGTGTACAAGTGGATGACAAGTAACAGAAAATTTGTGGCCACTGTTGATATACCAGTATGGAGCTACTAACTTTTTGCCAAACCATGTTTAGATCTATTTTCATATCTGATATTTTCATTACACGTAAGCATAATATTGCTTCTTATTATTTAAAAAACCTGCAAATAAAATGAGACAGTTGTTATATTGATCTTACAAAAACACATGAAAAATTGAATCCGGCTATAATATTGATCTTAAATCCGTGTTCAAGTGGACGACAAGTACCAGAATATTTGTGGACACTGTTGTTATACCAGTAATCACCTACTATCAGAATTGTACCAAATGGTTTCATCAATATATTATACATATATGTATAATATTATATCTTTTTTGTACAGTATGTATTACCCCACCCACTCTAACCATTAGCACGCAGAGCAAGGGTGGGGGACCTAAAGATGAATTCCTTTTAGTTGTTGCAAAACATACTATATCGTATGTCAAAGAAATGGTTGAGGTAAAATAATATATAATACTAATTAGTCAACATTCTTAGATATCACTATACCAAGTAAACACTTTTCCGTCTTTAAGCATGTCCATTGTTTAATCGTTTGGTTTTTTAGGAGCACACTTTGTTATTTTGGCTTCCATTGACTCCATCATCAACGATGATGATTGGTGGTATTGGGCTTGCCGTTGCCAGAAGAAGGTTGAGGAAGACTCGAATCGTGTACTTACCAGTCACGTGTTCTATAATGTCTCCATCGTGTAGGTACTGATATAATATCACTCTCTTTGGTGCTCTTGTGGGTGAGCTTACCTCCTTTCTTATTGCTGACACTGCGCAAAATGCTGTCATAGTTGCCAGGTTTGCAAAGCTGAAAGACTTTCAAGGTATTACTTATCAAAGATTCAATGTTGTAACTTTTAATAAATATGCATATAATAATTATTTACCTTAATATTTTCACTTTACAGGTCAACTAACTCTGCAAAGCTCTATGCATGCCTCGAAGTTGAAGATAAATACTGATCTTCCTGAGGTTGTTAATCTCAAAAACAAGTACACCATTTAGGGACCAATTATGTAACATTGTTTATTCTCAATGTCACCCTGACCTGATAATAATTTTTAACACTATGATTCTGTATTAGACATCATTAGCTTGCTATTTTCATTTAAGAGCCATAAACTCTATTAAGTATCGTATTTTTTATTGAAATCTTTAAAATGAGTATATTTCCGCAAATTCGTCCATAGGAAAAAACCATGAAATTATCTGCATGTAACATGCAAATACTGCTCTATTAAAGTATTAATATATACAATGGGATCTCTTATAAATATTTCAAAAAATATATTATATCAAATATTTTAATAATTCTGTAATTTTTGAAAGGATATTGTATACCCGTGCGTCGCACGGGTCATACACACTAGTATATATATATATATATATATATATATATATATATATATATATATATATATATATATTGCGCACGAATAACACGATAACAAAAAAACATAATGGGATATTTATAATTAATTTGTAAAATATTAATTTCTTTCAGAGTGTTTTTATTACTAATGAATCAAATTTTATCAACTATGTTAATATTTTTGAAAATATATTTTACTTTTTTATATCACAAAAACGTCACACATAATACTTACTAATGTAATATTTAAAAAAACTTAATATTTAATTTTTTTTGGTATAAGTCAAGACCATATATATAAATATAAAGAAATTGAAATAGCAAAAAAGAGAGGGAAGATGACAGCAATAATTGCTTCTTAGTTGGAGAATAGGAGAAAAAGGTTGTTAAGAAATTGATCTAACATTAGTTAAATTGTTAGGTGATTTTTAGGGATAAGTAATTACATAAAATTAACCAAGCCAGATTAATATATATATATATATATATATATATTTATATATGTGCATCTGCTATTGATAAAAGATGGATGTTTTTGGTTGCAAGACAAGGTCCCTACTTACACATAATTACTTTTTACTCATGTACTTCGTTAGGATCCACTAACATTCTTATAACAACTTTATGCAGTGTGAGATAAATAGGCCAGAGTGGCATCAGACAATTTGAAAATGTAACATTTTTTTAAAAGCGTACTTCACATGGTAAAAATATAAGAAAAGAATAAAACACATTTTTGAATCATGCATCAAGATGGTACGATACAGCCATCCTAAGCTCGCTTACAACAAATTTTTAAACCAAAGCTCGCTTATATTCAGTATTGGAAACAAAACATGTATTCTGCAACAACCAAATTGCACAACCAATGAACACAATTTTATAACAGATCAACTTATTTCGATGAATATGGCAAGGAGGCAATAGAATGTAGACTGTAATACGCCAGTCCTTTATACACCCCTAACTTCTATTCCCAATTACGAACAGCTGCATAGATGCATTATTTCTCCGTATTTATGGTCCATCGAGACTTCTTTCTTACCCCTTTATGTTTCTCCAATTGTTTCCCTTTATGTTTCTCAAATTGTTGATTGGGGGTGATTGTTTTTTTACTTCCTTCCCATTTTTGTCTCTTACTAGTATGTATGACCCGTGCGCTGCACGGGTATACATGTTCTTTTTTTAATTTAATTTTAAAGTATTTAATTAATAAATTTGTATGTATATAAATATATATGTGTGTTTAAAGTATTGTGTTTATTTATTTTGGATGTTTATAATTATGTAATAATAATTAATATAAAAAAAGTTATATATGTATATTGAGTTATTCGAATTTAAAACATAAATACGATATTGGAATTCTGTTAAGTAGTGGTACGAAAAGAGCTGATGCTTAGTTATAACCTAGTGTTAATTATGAATTAAAAACATGTGATATTACTTTTTTTTTTGAGATTTACATGTGATATTACTGGTTGTAATGGTTTGTTCCTCTCTTACACCCATGGAATAAAACATTATATAAAAACACAAAATATACGTAGTTATTATTAAGATATCCTAATTGATTATTATATTTGACTTATTTAATAACTTAATTTTCAATGGTATCCAAATTAATATGTTCTTTGGTATTTAATTTTTTATATACAATTTGTATGTATGATTATTATATTTAAGATGATTATTATATGATATCCTTGAATCTTGTTGGGTATCGAGACCTCTAGGCAAAATTGACTTAAGATTTAAATTTATTTTAAACTAATAAATTATAAAAAAAATGTTATGTTATTAAGTGATTGGATGTTGAACACATACCCAACAAAACTGTTGAGTATCAAAGTGTTCTATTTAAATTTGTATCTAAAATAAGTAGTGACATAATCTTCCTAAGGAAACTTTTTTTTGTCCCTCACTGGTATACTATTAAAATTGACCGTAAGATATTGTGTAAAATACCATGAACAGTAAAGATTGATTCGGTCAGTATTAAATGTCAACCATTTATGAAATATTAGAGTTTATCATATTGTCAATTTTAGTGGTTCACCAATTAGATACTTAATTGGTGTAATACCTAATCTTATTTAAAGCATCCTTTTTAAATAAGATGAAAAAATATTAAAGACACTTACATATTAAAGAAACTTACGCATAGTATTTATTTTTGTATATATAAAAAGCACATAGTATTTACATAATATATAATATATGTAATTTATCAAATATTTGTATACCATAGTGCGAAACCCATGCTACTCCCTCCATTCCTAATCTTTGGTACTTTTGGTTTGTTACAAACATATTAATGTACTATTAATTTGCCTTGGCTAAATACTAAAATACCCCATTTATATATAGTTGTCTTGGGATAATTTAAATCAAAATAAAAGAGTCTTGAGACAATTAATTCATACTTTGGGACTCTAGAAAACTCAAAAATATAAATGGTATATTTGGAAAAATTGGGAGAATTGTACATTGGGTTTTTAAAAGTACCTTTGTTTTAGAGAGTAAACAAATAATAGCACACTCCTTAGACTGGAGCATATATTAATAACTTTAATAACTTTCTGATAAATGTATTTCAATTCGAGATTTTTAATGGTGTGTTTGGTAGGCCATGCAAACCAAGAGAAAAGAAAGGAAAGAAAAGAAAAGTAAGGGAATATGCCATTTTTCTTTGTTTGGTTGCCTTATAAAATAGGAAGGAGAGAAAAGTTTTAGTGGGTCCTATTTTGAGAAGAAAAGTAAGGGAAAACACAATTTTTTATGTAAATGACATATTTAACCTTGCACTAAAATTAATGTAGTGCAATAAAAAATATTTTACTTTTTTTTAAATGTTAGTTTTGTCATTTTATACATACACTTTTCTTTCCTATTGCTTTATCTCCTATCAAACAAAAGAAGAGAAACATCTCATTTTGTACTCTCTTTCTTTCCTCGATCTCACTTTCTTTTTTGAACCAAACATAGGCTAAGTCTTATTTTGTTGTCTTTGATAATGACTAATATGTGTTATACCACACTGAGGTATTAGTATATGATTATACTTTTAACACCCCGGTATTTCTATTTATTAAAAATACCCAAGTGCACATTAATAGCACATCAGAGATATTATTTCCTGCTCAGACACTGAATACCACTATGAATTTTTCGCTGATTAAAAACAAAACAGTCTTATTTACAAACAAGACCATACGGTACTCAGACCATACAGTGTCAGCTGCTAAAGTATTCAGCATCATACAAGAAAGCGGAAGAAAACATAATACTAAAGTCATGGTGTTGCGATACATAGACAGCAAAGGAAATAACGAATAACTTAAGCATAAATGCTAAGTCATCAATAGTCGCCCGAGCCCAACCTACTCGTGCCTCTTGGATTTCCGCTGCCCATGTGTCTCTGTAAAACAACAACATTTAAATAGTGAGATACAATCTCAGCGAGTTCTACCGAGACCCCTACTAACTCTCTCGGCTCAATTAATAATCCTTTTTAAATTAACACGACAGCGACTGCAATAAAGTGCTAGCTCCGGTGAACGTGAACAAACAAAGTGCGGCACCGGCTGCAATAAAGTGCTAACCCCGGAGTATTGCACAGTACGACACCGACTGCAATAAAGTGCTAACCCCGGTGTAGGTACAACAAACTCATGACATAACACCGACTGCAATCCAGTGCTAATCCCGGTGAACCCCCTTACCAATAGTACATTCTCCTATTGGCACGGAGCTTAGGGTGCGGGATCATGACTTCCCCGCCTAGTATGTCGAACAATGGGTCGTCACCCAACTCGATATATAAACATATATCTACAATCATATGAATTCAAGGTCCGTTTACATTCATACCAATACTCGAACATTCAGTTTCGATTAAGAAAAGATTAAGTTCTCTCTCAGGTACTAATTTACCGCTTTTCGAACACAATTTACAACTCCAAAACAGTTCAGTTTTACCTTAAAAATAGAATATTCAGTTAGGTCCCTGAATAAGCTTTCCAACGCATCTTAGAACACCTCAATCGGGTTCCCGGATCAAAAGATATCGTGAAAACAAAATCAGTGAAAAACTGTTGAAAATCTGCAAACCGTCGCGACGCGATACGAAACCGTCGCGACGCGAAAACAGTCAGAAACATTTTTGTTGCAAATTGAAGCATGGTCCCGACGCGAAGGAGGGAGGTCGCGACGCGATGGAGACCTGATGCTGCAGAATTTTGGCGGTTTAGCGCGAAAACCGCTATTCCGCTCAATTCCGATTCTCGTTCCGATCGAAAACAGATTTGACAACCAATACAATAGACCCAATACAAACCACACAATTGTGGATACCTTGTATTGCAAGTAAACTAATATTGCAGAATATGTTTTGATGATGAAAAAGACAAAGGGAAAGCTGATGGCCAAAGTTAATAAAAGTGACTAAATATCAAAGTCACAATCCAAGACAAACAAGCTCAAGAATTGAAGATTCAAGTTTAAGGGTAGTCCTTAAATATAAGGGTAGTCCTTTGGGTTTGGGTGTGTCTTAGGAAAAAGTGTAAGCTCTTTCAAAGGTCAGCTCGTATGTTAAAATCTCACACACTCACAAGTTTCTCAAAGATGCATGCATACTTACGTAAACATACTTATCAGCTTTAAAACATAAAAATCAATTTCATCTTGCATATACACTCATCAAAATCGATTTTCAGGCCAATCAGAAAAGGAAGAATCGATTTTCACTTCATGTATTTTTCAGTACATAAATCGATTTCTGAGCCAAACATTTTTAAAAGGAAGAATCGATTCCCACTCTTTTGCACTTAACTGAGAATCGATTCCTACATGTCTCAGGCAAGCTGAGAATCGATTCATACAAATTTTCACTAAGTACAGAATCGATTCCTAGCTCTCCATGGTTCTCAAGAATCGATTGTCCCTATTTTTCAAACAAATCAAAATCGATTCCTCACTTAAATGAATCGATTCCTAGATCAAATGCTTTCAACAAAGAATCGATTCCTACACTATTTTTAACGTAAACTTGATTTTTTCATAGCCTATAAATAGGCACTGCATCACGTTCATTTTCACACAACCCATTTTCACGAATCAGAAAACTTTTGAGAAAACTCTTCACGCTTTTACTTTTGCTCTTCACGCACCGTTGGTCCGTCTGAGCTGATCTGCTGCTAAGAGTTAGTTGGGGACGTATTCTTCAAGTTGTAATATCCGCCTTCATTAGAGGTATTTCTGTCTTTACAATTGTTTATTGTTTAATTGTTTGTGGTTTGTACTAGGGAGTGGGGTATCTCTCCAGGGTAGCTGTTGGTACTAGGAAGTGGGGTATCTTTCTGGGGCAGCTGATTGTAACAGGGGTGGGGTATCTCTTGTTATTGTTATATTAGATTTGAGGGCTCTCCATAGGTGGGGTATCCTAGGAGGAGAGTGCCTGAGTCTGTAAAGGTTTCCCAAGGCACCTGTAAGCCTTGTTGTTTTGGTTAGTGGAAAATCTCACAAGGGTGTGAGGACTGGACGTAGGTCACTAGGAGGTGACCGAACCAGGATAAATCTCTGCGTGCTTTACTGCTTTCCTGCTTTACTGTTTGCAGGGCAAGAGGTAAACAAACTAATAAAAAGGTATGGGTTCCCAAAAGGACCATACCAAACACTAACCCACAAGGACCCAAAGAGATTTGGGTACCTAAAACCTTGTTTTAAATCAATGCGGGTATGCTTCAAGGTACGGGGGTCAGATTGGTACCGTGACAGCGGATGCTCAAAGCACATGACTGGAGATATCACAAAGTTCCTAACTCTTACCCCCAGATCAAGCGGTCATGTGACTTATGGCGACAATAACAGAGGAAGAATCCTTGGTGAAGGTAAAGTTGGTAAACATTTATCTACTGCTATTGATAATGTGCTCTATGTTGAAGGTGTTAAACATAATCTATTAAGCATTAGCCAACTTTGTGATAAAGGAAACAGGGTAATATTTGACTCAGGTTCATGCATCATTGAGGATAAACAAAGTAAACAAGTTAGAATGATAGGAAATAGAGTAGAAAACATATACATGATGAGTTTAGATAGTGTTTCATCTCATAATGCATGTTGTCTCATTAGTAAGGAAGAAAACTCTTGGTTATGGCACCGTAGGACAGCTCATATTCATATGGATCATCTTAACAAGCTAGTGTCTAAAGATCTAGTTAATGGTTTGCCTGATATTAAGTTTGAAAAGGATAAGTTGTGTGATGCATGCCAAAAGGGTAAACAGGTAAAAGTGTCCTTTAAATCAAAGAATATTGTGTCTACTAACAAACCTCTGCAGCTGTTACACATGGATCTATTTGGTCCCTCAAGAACAAAAAGTTATGGTGGAAATTACTATGCTCTAGTTATAGTAGATGATTATTCAAGGTATACCTGGACCCTCTTTCTGGCAAATAAGAGCGAAGCTTTTGGAGCATTCAAAAAAACTTGCTCGCAGCATTCAAAATGAGAAAGAATTGAAGATCATCTCAATTAGGTCTGATCACGGTGGAGAATTTGAAAATGAAAAATTTGAAATTCTATGTGAAGAACTTGGTATAAATCACAACTTCTCAGCACCTAGAACTCCTCAACAAAATGGAGTTGTTGAAAGGAAAAATCGGTCATTGGAGGAACTTGCCAGAACAATGCTTAATGATCACGACATCCCAAAATACTTTTGGGCGGATGCTGTAAGTACTGCTTGTTATGTTATGAATAGAGTTTTGATTAGGCCTATTTTAAAGAAAACCCCCTATGAACTTTACAAGGGGAGAAAACCAAATATTTCACACCCTCACACTTTTGGTTGCAAATGTTTTGTATTAAATAATGGAAAGGATAACCTAGATAAATTCGATGCTAAAGCTGATTGTAGCGACCGAAAAATCCGGGTGAGGATTCCTCGAAGGTTCAAAAATGAAGCCGCCACCAAAATTTAGTTTAAGGGCAAATATTGGAAAATCCCTTTTGGATTGGATAAGGGTCATTGAGACCAGATTTGGGTTCGGGAGTCGGTTATGCCTGGGGAAGGTATTAGCACCCCACGACATCCTTCCTAAGGAAGGTTACCTGCTAATTAGTTGTAGAAGCGGAAGTTAATTTTGAAAACATTTATTTTTACCCTTTTATTGTGAACTAAAAAGAAAGAAGAAAATTGATATTTTATTTAGGAAAATGATTATTTTGGAAAAGACTAAAAAAGGTTTTTTATTAGTGCAATTGACAGATGTGGGCCCCCATCTGCTCCTACGTATCTCTTGGTAGAGAATCAAATCACACGTAGTTCTTGGTAGGAAACTTTGTTTGTTGGTGTATTTTATTTAGGGATTTTAGGACTCCTGAGTGATCAGTTCATTTGTCCTAAAATGATGACTAATCCGACTGTACAGTTGGCTTAGTCCCCTAATTTGTGAAAATGGAGTTTTTTGAAGTTTGGAAGATAGTTTGATGTATGGTGGTTTGATTTTATTTGAATAGGGGTTTTAGGACTCTTGATCCGTACGGTCCATTCGTCCTAGAACGCTGACTAACCCGGCCGTACGGCCGACTTAATCCCCTATTTTGAAAATTTGATTTGTGGGAAGAAATGTGTTTGTGTTTATTTTAATTTAGAAATTTGTTTGTTTTAAATAGGGATTTTAGGTCATGATCCGTAACGGTTCATTAGTGACCTAAAAAGCAGACTAACCCGACTGTACAGTCGACTTAGTCCCCTATTTATATATTTTTTAAAAATGAAATATTTATCCATTTATTTTTATAGGTTTTTTGGAAAGAAATTATATTTGAAAAGAAACGAATAAAAACGAAAAAGGGGTGAAATAGTAAAATGGGGTGCAGTTTGCAGGAAGGGAATTGTATTGTTAAAACTGGGTGCGGAAAGCAGCAGCCCAGTTAGTATTTTATAGACTGGCCTGTGTGAGCTGGTTGGTCTGCGAATGGGCCTATCAAAAGGGGTGTTGCGTTTATTAAACATGGGGTGTAGGTATCAATCCAAACTATTAATTACCAGTTCAGTAAAAATAATAAAAGGAGTATAAAAGGAAACATCTAATTTTGCTGGAACCCTAATTTCCTTAATCCTTCAGCGCCGCACGACCAAATTTTAGTGAGAGGGAGGATTTCACGGAGAGAGGGAGGAGCGGACGGAGGGAGGAACGGACGGAGAGGAGTGAGAGTAAGTGACAGAGGAAGGAGCAAGAACGACAATGAGGGAGAGAGAGGACGGTGACTCCGGTGAGGGTTTCTCATGTGACCGACCGTTCCTTGGCCGGTGAGGATGGCGATGACGACGGTGTTTGCGACAACGGCAGCGTGGCTGCGGAGCGGCGACGGTGGGGCGTGATTCCGACGAAGACAAACACGGCAACGAAAACGAATGGGTTTTGATGGTGGTGACGGCGTTTTCATGGTGGTTCTTGCGTTTCGACGGCCGGGAGAGGGACGCGGTGGTGCGAAGGGGAAGGGACGGTTTACAGTGGTGGTCCACGGCCAACGACCACCGTCCACGGTGGCCGGAGTTTATGAGGTCGGTTCTACTACAGTTTTGTTTTTTACGGTTCTATCTCCTTCTTCTTTCTGGTTCTGATCTTATTTTTTTTTATGTTTGTTGATTTTGTTTCTCTAGGAGTTCACGATATTGTTTACGGTGACAAAGTGGGGATCGAATGCTTGGTTCGTGTTTGACGGTGCTGGTTACGACGGCGAAGGGGACGGTGTTCGTGGCGAACGGTTGCAACAACGTGAATATGGGGAAGACGACCACCGTCCACGGTGGTCGGAGTTGATGGCGACGGGCTGTGGAGACGAACCACCGTCGCGTCAGTCACCGGCCACGGCCAGGTGCGAATCAGAACTCTTTCTGGTTCATTTTTTCCCTTTTTCTTACCTCTACTTCTCTATTTCTAAATTTATGTTTTTCACCTTTGCTGATAACTTCAAAACAACCTCCTAAGCCCTAATCTTGTTTCTAAAGAAAAAAACCTAATCGGTTCCTAATTAATTTTTGACGTTAATCTGTTCCTACATTTTTTAAAGACTAATATGTTCTAAATCTCAATTTATTTATTGTATCAAATTGTAAATATAAACAGTTTTGAAAAACTAATCTGCTATAAAAACTCAATGCCTATTAATCTTGATTTGATTTTTCTTTATACATATATACAACTCAGGCACTGGTTTCAGATTAGTAACTAATACTGTTGTTTGCAAAATAAATTATTATGTACAAAACTTGGTAAAGTCTAAAGAAAATAAAACAGTGGTAACTAACCTCTTGTCCAGCTTCTGATAGTCTCCTGCTTGCTTATTTGCTACTGGTGCTGCTGTTCCTATGCTTTGACTGCTTCTGTTTCTGAACTTCTATATTTTTATTGTTTTATGATTAGGGTTTCAGTGTGAAAACCCTAGTCTTTTGGTTCTGACTTTCTGTGTAATTTCTGTCTCTCGTCTCCGTTCTTGTGTGTCTGAATTATTTTGTTTATATAGGCCAATTGTTGGGGTTTTGGCAATTAATTTCTGATTCTCCTTGATTTTGTTTTCCTATTTCAGGTTTGGGCCTAGAGTTGAAAACTTGCTCACCAAGTTGCTGAATTAGAGTTGAGAAGGCTTGTTCACCAAGGAGAGCAAGAAAGAAGAGAGGCGCAGCTGCTTTATTTTTCTCATTTTTTTTTGTAATTTTCGTTTTTTCCTATTTTTTTGTATTTTTTGTTATTATTTTGTATCTTTTAGATTTTTGGATTATTGTAAATATTATTTTTAATTCTGATTTTATTTAATATTTTTTGGGATATTTGTAAACTGCTATTTGGACAGATTTATTGTTTTTGGTCAGAATGGAAGAGAATGATTAAATTGGGCCAAGCCCAATCAAAACTAAACATAGGCCCAATCAAAACTAAACATAGGCCCAATTAGGCAAATGACTAAAACATTAGACATAAGCCCATTTAAAAACTGGTTCAAAACGCTAAGCGTAAGCCCAATTAGGCAAGCTAACAAAATCAGGCCCAATTGGACAAACCGGTTCGAAATTAGAAGCAAAACAGTGTTTGAAATGCCATGGGCTTGTGACACGGGGTTAAAGCGATTATGATAAAAGACCGGGAAAAATTAGGGTATAACAGCTGCCACTCTTTATTTATATTTTACTAGAAAAGGTGAACGGTTTTCAGATTTTCGTAGTAGAAATACAGATAAAGATAGATTAGACGCTAATTTTGTCCGCTTAGGGGGAAGATGAGTTAGGGAAAAGAGGGACGATTAACCCTTGGCGTGTAAACCGAGAACAATAAAGAAATGATCGCTGGGGGATCTGGTGGAGCACTGGGGCTCTAAAAGAGCATTTGGGCTCTAAGGGAGCACTGGGGCTCCCAGGGGTTGCCTAAACCCTAAAGGACCAATTGGGGTCCGAAAGTGCATTGGGGCTTTGAAGGACCACTGGGGGTCCAAAAGAGCACAAACTAGCAATGGTACTAGTAAAATGATATGCTCGGGGGTGGCCTTTTTCGAGCGGCCGGAGGGGAAAGATCAGGTCGTTGACCTAATTTGCTCACCTCCAAGGACGTCCACCATGTCTTAGGCTGACACAGCTAGTCTGAAGGACCTGGGGTCGGATGATCCGTCGCGCTCAGTGGCGACATAGTGATCTTGAGGGTAGAGTTCGAAGTCGTTACTTTGACATACTGGGTCGAACTGAACTGATGGACCTGGGGTCGGATGATCCGTCGGTTGCTCGATAACGCGACGTGCGATCTAGAATGAATGACCATTGGAGGTCTAAATTAAGACAGCGCTGGGGCTGCGAGGGACTGCTGGGGGTCCGAGACTCTGAATTGTGATATGAGACCAGTGCTTGGAGCAATGACTTTGAGGGGACCAATTATGGCGTACTTGCCTAGAACCTAACTAATGAATGCATTTACCTGAGAAGGGAAAAGCTATCTATATTTGGCATATCTAAAAATGCGATGAATGATGCATGCGTGTAATATAGGTGTGTGAAATGGTAGGTGTCCGATGGGATGAATGAAACGTATATTAATGCATGATGGAATGATTTATGCTATGTGGATGATTTTTCTTTTGGCTTTTCTTCTTTTTTTTTTGTCTCTTTTTTTTGGCTTTTCTTTTTGGGCTTCTCTTTTTGCTGGTCCTTCAACTCGCAGGACTCCCGGCATGGGGTTACGAGGCTAGCAAGTGTATTCGTACTGCTAAGTCAATTGCACATTACTGGGACTTATCATTTGAGATGATCGCGCATTTATTGTTCTATTCACGCAGTTCCTTTCTTCTTTATAAGTGTTTTAATGAAAGACTATATCTCTTCTGTGATTCTCGGAAATTTCGTAATGGTTGTAATGCTTTTGATTATGCCACATGTTTCTCGATCCAGTATCAATTATCACAAAACATCATTTCAAAAATAGATGGAAGTGAAAAGAAGGGAAAGTGTTTGATATTGACATGGAGGCCAAATGTGCAGAAGGCACACCGACTTAAGATTACGTCAAGAATTTCATTGAAAGAAGAGAAAAGCTGAAATACTAAGCAGACTTCTCGGTAGTTAGTGTCCTTGAAGTAACGGTGCCGGCCATCCATGTTCACGACCTTGATCACTCATCATCCGACTTTTGGAAGTGTAGATTGCCTCAATGTTATTTAGTCCAACTTCCTAACCCTAATTTTTGCCTGGATTGTCCTTTTCGGATTTTCAACCCACCGGGTCGCTCTAACTTTTGCCTAGGCCGCCCTTCCGGGTTTTCAACCTAGCGAGCTTATTTTTGCTTGGCTCATCTTTCTCATTTTTCTATACTCCCCTTTTTAAGGCAGCGTTCACCGGGAGTGGGAGGTCTTCCTGTAACATCCGCAAAATAATTAACCGAATTATTTGGGTGTTAACCCAATTAAATTAATTTAGTACTTGACTGGTAAATTTACCGAGTGCAAAAATTATTTATTGGTTGTCATCGGATCGTTAACCGGATAATACGGGTCAAGGAAGTTTTGAAATCGAAATAAGAGATTTCGATCAATATGGTGATTGGACCACGTTACCAACTATATATTAAATAAATATATATATATGTGTACGTGTGTGTGTGTTAAAAAGGAAAGAAAAAAAAATTAAGAAAGGAAAAGAAAGAGAGAATGCGAGAGAGAGTTACAGAGAAGAAGAGAAGAGAGAAAAGAAGAGAATGGCGTGAGGGAGAAGAGAAGAGGGAGAGAGAAGACTTCGCCGAAACGACTTCCTTCCAACACGAAAAATGTTCGGCGTTCCTTCCTCTTCGTTTTGGTACCAATTTCATGACGATCAACTCACTCTCTCTCACTTGGCCATTTTTGTGTTTTGGAGGTTTTGTGGGAAATCCGATTTTGGGTTGGTTTTGAAGGTTTAAGTTCGGTTAGGAACGAACCCAAGGTGGATTGCTCGAGTATTAGAGTTCGATTGGATGATTGGGAGCTAGTTGGGTGAGTTAGGTTGAAAAATCAAAATTATTGGGGTTATGTGTGAATAGTGTCATGGAGGTTAGAGGAGGAAGATGATGAATAGTATCCGTGGAGAATTTCGGGGAATTCGGTATTTCGGTCAAAAAGATGTTTTGCGATCGAGGGGAAAGCTTTGAAAGCGGATTTGAGCGTCGTCGGAACGGAAAGTTTATGCGGGGAATGTTCGTGTGGTAGGGTGAGTTCTACTCACGTTTAGGATTTTTGTTTTTCGAATTAATTGATTGATCGCTTTATCGCTTTCGCTGGACTGGAATATTGTTTGGTGATTGAGTTTGAGAGATTTTGAGTCTAAAACCAATATTTGGAAAATACGTCGCGTTTTAATAAACTTCGATTTGATGATGAACATTGTTATTTGTATATGTTTTGGACTGTTTTTATGTTGGGACTGGACTGGAACAGGTATCGGAATTGGTCGGAACGATGAAAAATGCGAAAACGGGATAAAATACAATGCTGTCAAAAGCGCACGACCCGTGCGTCTCAGGCGCACGGACCGTGCGGGTTTTTCAGTGTCTGTTTTTAAAAAATACATTACAGGGCGCACGACCCGTGCGTGTGGGAGCACGAACCGTGCGCTGTGTTCTGCCCAAATTTTCCAAATTTGCTCGAAACGATCCCGATCAATTCCAATCCTCTTCTAATCCTTTCCCGACCCTTCTATAATGATATTAGGCTTATAATGCTATGATTTTGGATATATTTCAAAAGGGTTTTATAAAATACTTTGAAGTTGAAATTCTTTCGAAAAGCCGAACAATAGTACACGTGTGCGAATATGTTTTACTAATAATAAAGCGGACAATGAGTCCTACGTGGTATGGTATAACTGACGCGGGATGATTATTATTTATTCATCTAAACCGGTCTACGATTCACGATATATATATATATATATATATATATATATATTATATCGACTATAGGAAACGACCCAATGCGGGGATTATGTTCGATTAACGGTCAAAGGTAGATGGACTAAATGTTCATTGAGTATAGGTGAACTAACAGGTCATCGAGTGTAGATATATTTATTTATATATCTGGTTTGGGTGACGACCCATGTTGACATACTAGGAGGGGCAGTCATGATCCCCCACCCTAGGCTCTGAGGCCAATAGCGGAACTGTTATTGGATAGGGGTTCGCCGGGATTTAGTCTTGGGGCAGTCGGCGGTGTGTCAAAGAGTATTGAGTAACGTCCACCGGGATTTAGTCTTGGGGCAGTCGGTGGTACGTTACTGTTGTTGTGCAGTGTGTTCGCCGGGATTTAGTCTTGGGGCAGTCGGTGACGCACTGAGTTATAGCAGATTCGCCGGGATTTAGTCTTGGGGCAGTCGGTGAAATGCTATGTGTAAAATAATGCGGTTCATCGGGAGTTAGCGTTCGCGCAGTCGATGCCGTGTTGAGTTAACAATATTTTAAAAACTGGACCGAGAGCGCTAGTAGGGGTCTCGGTAGAACTCACTGAGATTGTATCTCATTGTTTATATGTTGTTGTTTTACAGAGAAACAGGGACAGCGGAAATCCAAGAGGCACGAGTAGATGGTACTCGGATGGTGGCTGAAGACTTAGCGTTATGCCTAAGTTCATATTTCCTTTTGTTGTCTATGTATTACAACTCTATGTATTGGTATTATAATTTTTTTATTTCCGCTTTCTTGTAAGATATTGAACACTGTGTTTCACTGATTGTTTATGGTCTTATTTATGTTTAAGAATGTTCTGTTGTTATTCAGTGAAAATTTTATAGTGGTGTTCAGTATTTAAACAGGAAATATATCTCTGATGTTCTAGGAATGGTGCACTTGGGTATTTTTACTCGATAAAAATACCGGGGTGTTACAGTTGGTATCAGAGCAGTTCGACCTAGTCGGACTTAGTTTAGGGTTGAGTCGATTCCTTGTTAGTCCTTGTTGTAATTACACTTGTGATGCTAAGAGACATTGAGCCTGATCAACTTAATACTTAGTGCATCATAAGCGGAATTATGACAGGATGATCAAGACGCAGTCCTCGACCAAGACCGGAGTCTCCAACCGGTGCATCCTCAGGAAAGGTGACATGACGGTGGAAGGATACACCGCTAAGTTTGAATAGTTGTCTCAAGTTTTACCAAGTGGTAAAGTAAGCTTCAAATGACGAATGGAGAATGCAGAAGTATAAGAGGGGCCTTAGTGCTTTTATGACTTAGGGTCTCAGTTCTTATACTATTACGAATTATGTTGCCTTAGTGCAATCAGCCTATGTCACCGAGGATGATCTCATGGGGAATACTGGAAAGGTCAGAAGATGTTCTAACGGTGGAAAGCATCACAGTGGTGATTGTAAGCAAAGATCTAATCGGTGCGATTATTGTAATGAAGAGGGTCACTATGGTAAAGAGTGCCCTGCAAGGAAAAGTTCCAAGGAGTCACAAGCAGCTCTAAGGCAATGACAAGTCAACACTCTGAATGCTTAGACGGTTACAAACGCTGACGGTATACTTAGAAGGATGGGAGTCCTATTCAATAACTCAATCAGTATATTATATGGTTCGGGTGCAACCTATTGTTGTATATCCCGATCGCGTGTGAACCGGTTGGGATTAACCTTATCTCCGCTATCCGAGCTGATAACCATCTTAACTGCGGCTAAGGGTCGTGTCCAGACCCAATCTTTGTGCCAGAATGGTCTACGTGATATAGGAGACGGAAATTTCGTAGAAGCATGATTTGTTTGCCTATGAGAAGTGAGGACACCATTTCGGGTATGAATTGGATGACTTCAAATCATGTTGCAATCGACTGTATTAATCAACTATCAGCTTCGCTTCAGAATCAGTTGAATTGTCTAGGACAAATTCTGAAGCGGTCACCTAGTTCACCTTAGATGGTCAATCTTCATTTCAAGGTGCGGAAGCACGTGTTAGTATGTTATCTGCATCCACTGAGACTAGTTTTGATTTGGCGAACATTCAGGTTGTGAATGACTTTCCGGATGTTTTCACGATGAAGTTTCTTCTGAACCTCCAGAGCGAGAGATAGAGTTTACGGTAGAATTGGTTCCTGGCACGGGATCAATATCTATTGTTTCTTATTGAATGTTTCTTTAGAATTAAAAGAAATGGAGTCTCAACTTGAAGAGTCGATGTTAAAGAAATTCATTCGACCAAGTGCTTCTCCGAGGAGTGCTCTGGTGTGGTTAGTCGAAAGGAAAAATGGTAGCATGAGATTGTGCATTAATTATCTACAACTCAACAAAGTGACGATCAAGAACAAATATCCTTTTCTAAGGATACACGAATTGCTGGATCAACTTAGAGGTGCAGTGGTGTTTTCAAAGATTGATCTGAGGTCAGGATATCATCAATTAAAAGTTAGAGCCTTAGATATTCCGAAGACAGCTTTTGATACTAAATGTAGACATTACGAGTTCGTAGTAATGCCCTTCGGTTTGACTAATGCTCCAGCCGTATTCGTGGATTATCGGAACCGAGTTTTTCCTCGAATACCTAGATCAATTTGTAGTCGTTTTCATTGATGGTATCTCGATGTGCTCGAAGACCATTGAGGAGCATGTCCAACATCTCCGCATTGTTCTGAAAGTACTCTGAGAAAATAAGTTGTACTTGGAACCTTCGAAGTGTGATTTTGGGTGTCGGAGGTAAAGTCTTTGAGACATGTGATTTCCCAAGTCGGGAGTTTCTGTAGATCCCAGTAAGAAAGAAGCGGTGTTGAATGGGAGTGACCGACATCAGCCGCAGAGATCAAAAGTTTCTGGGACTAGCCGGTTACTATAAGAGATTTGTTAAAGGGTTCTCACAGTTAGTTTTCCACTTACTCGGTTAACTCATAAGGGTCATCCGATTACGTGGGATGCCGATTGTGAAGAATGTTTTCAAGAGTTGAAGATTTTGACTTCTGCTCCAATCCTGATTCTTCCGATCCGTCATTGGAATTTCAAATTTTCGATGACGCTTCAGGGAAGGGTTTAGGATGTGTTCTAATGCAAAATCAACAAGTGGTAGCTTATGCGTCCAGGCAATTAAAGTCTCATGAGAAGAGTTATCCGACTCACGATTATGAGTTGGCAGCTATTGTCTATGCACTGAAGATTGGGAGACGTTACCTGTATGGGTCTCGTTTCGACGTCTTTAGTGATCACAATAGTTTAAGGTATCTGTTTGATCGGAAGGAACCGAATAGCAGGCAGAGAAGTGTGTTGAGTTTCTGGAGGATTATAAATTAGCGTTGATGTAGCATTCAAGAGAGGCCAGTGTTGTAACTGATGCACTGAGTAGGAAGTTCATCCACATGGCTGAGTTTATTGATGCATGACATAGAATTGTTGGAGTCCTTTAGAGACTTAAAACTGAATTCAAGATCAAGGAGGAACCGGTTAGTGTTGAGCCATATGAGGATCTCTAGTTCCCTAAGGGATTCTATACGCTTGGCACAGAAAGTTGATGTGAAGCTACAATCACAAAAGGTATTTCCAGATTTTACCATGGATAGTGATGGAGTCAGTTGTTTCAATGGTAGGGTCTGTACGCCCGATGATGAGAACAATAAAAGGCAAGTGTTAGAGGAAGAACACCGAAGTTTATATTCTGTACACCCTGAATCCACCAAGATGTACAGAGATGTTAAGCAAATGTATTAGTGGCGAAGTATTAGTCTGTTAACCTCTCCTTCGTGAAAGTTGGCAATGAGATAGTATTATCAGATTTCGTTCGACAAGTCGAACGTGAATGCAAATATGTAAGTGAGGTAACTGCTGACTGTTTTCACGTTGCGAATGGCCATCAAAGGATTAATTGATGGATCTGCTTGTAAATGACTGAAATTTCCGGAGTGAAGCTTGGCGTGCGGTGTAATAGTTTTGAAAAATCGTTTTTGTGAAAACCCGCATGCTAAAGTTAATTTTGGGAACGAATTAAGAGGCTAATAGGATATGATTGAGGAGGAAAATCCTAGGAGGATTACTTAGGTTGACGGGAAACTCTCAACGCTATTGACTAATTCGGAAAGGAGCTCTGAGTTCTGTTTGACAGTTGTTTGGAGAACAACTGAGGTGATTTTCATTACGTTCAATTTATTTGATGTCCCCGTGGTTTATTTCTACGTTTAAGATAAACGTTTCTGGTAAGTCCTTATTTCATCTTCTTTTGAAAAGTGTTATCTCGAAATCTTGGTGGCGAGTCAAGAAGTTTCACAAACGACTTTCTGTAACACCCTAAAATATTTAATTAATTTATTTAATTAAGTATTTGGGGATTTAAATTAATTTATTTGATATAATTTGATTAATTAGAATTTTATTCGTTGTGGTGGTATCAGGAGGGAGTGGAGGCGCCACTTGCATGACTTGGGCTTGAGTGGGAGGCCCAAGCCCATGATCCACTAGTATGCGAAGTGGACTAGTGAACTGGGGGTTAGGGTTTTTGGCTAATTGTTGCGAATTGCAAGAGAGAGCAAGAGAGAAAAGGAAGAGCGTGAGATAGAGAGAGCAAGGAGGCGGCCAAGAGAAGAAGGAGAAGAGGATTCGAAGAGCAAAGGAAGGGATCTCCGTTGTTGCTGTGGCTCTGTAGGTGACTTCTCCTAGGGCATCGAATTCTTCTTCTTGAAAAGGTTAGGGGAGCTCTATCATTCTATCTAATAAATCATATGATGGGTTCTAGATCTAGGGTTAGACTAGATTTTCTTGATGTGTTCTTAATATATTGTTGTTGTTGATATTTTTTATATATATATATATGCGAAATTGAATTGTTGGGTTATATATGCGAATTGAATTATTGGGTTGTATATATATGATGAATTCTTGATGTGTTCTTGATGCGTTGTTGATGTTGGTTTGTTATATATATATATATATATATATGTATGCGAATTGAATTATGGGTTTTTATGTATGGGTATGCGAATTGAATTGTTGGAATTATAATCATGGAGGTAATTGCGACATATGCGTTTTGTTTGATGAATTGTGACATTGGGTATTCGTGAAACTGATATTTGGTATGTTGGATTGATTGTGTTGTTCGCAATTTGGGTGAGGGTGTGCAAGGGCGCCTAGGGCGCCAAAGTGATGATGATGATTGTGCTCCAAAAGAATTTTGTTAATTGATTAAATTAAGCGTTATTTTGGGTGTTGAGAATTATAAGATTTTGATGAGTTAAATTGCTAAAAATCAGTTTTTAGTGTTTTGGAAAATTGCTGGAAAAATGGTGACTTTTGGTTTTTAGTGTTGAAGAGTTGTTGGAAAATTCTGGGTTGTGTTGCTGCTGTGTTCTGGACGCCAAGCGCCTGTGCTGGGCGCCTGTGGCTTGTGTGTTGCGCGTGTGTGCGCGCCTGGGCGCTGGGCGCCTGGGCGCTGGGCGCCTGTGGCGTGCTGTGTTGCGCGTGTGTGCGCGCCTGGGCGCTGGGCGCCTGTGGCGTGCGTGTTGCCTGCGTGTTGCGCTGAGGCGCTGGGTGCCAGCGCTGGGCGCTGAGCGCCCGTTGTGTTGCGTGTGTGCGTTGTGTTGCGCGCCTGGGCGCTGGGCGCCAGTGCGCGTGTTGCCTGGTTGCCTGGGCGCCTAAGGCGCCTATTTTCAGAATGTTGCTTGATTTTTCCCAAACTTATTTTTAGCATAACTTTTGACTCAGACGTCCGTTTTGAACGATTCGAAAAGTGTCGTGAAGCTTTTTACGTTGTCTATCTATGGGTCCAATTTTTAAACTGAAAAATTGTTATTTTCTTATTGTTTGTGGGCGCCCAAGTGGCCATCCCCGGTGATCGTCCCAGTGACATTGAAAAATTATATGAAGCTCTTTAAAATTCCTTTTTGGTGTATAAACAACAGTTTTTAACGTGGTAGTGTCAAAATGATGATTTTGACGAGGATGCCCTTGGTGGCTAGTCAAATGACGTTTTTGCCCCTAGTGGCTATTGTTTGAGTTGATTGATAATTATGTGTAAGTGATGATGAGAACCCAGTGACGTTTGGGCCCGAAGGGCTAAGTGATGTTAAGGCCTAAATGGCCAAGTGACGTTTTGTGCTAATTATGAATTTGACAGGTGCTGTGCTCTTAGCGAGCAAACGGGTAAGTGACGGGTCACATAGTTGACTATGATTTGAGTAATTGTGTGTTTGTGTGTTGTGAAGGTGCATGTCATAGTGTCTCATGCCCATATGCATAAATCCAGTGACGTTTTGGGGCCTGAGTGGCTAAGTGACGATGAGGCCTTAAGGGCTAAGCGACGTTTTATGAAAAGGTACCTCATGCATATGCCCGCGAGTGGGTTGCATTTCATAAGCCTACATGACATGAGATGAGTTATTGTAAGTGATGTGAATGATGACTGTGATGTGGATAGTTATTGTTTTGGATGCTGATTGTTCTAGTGCGTAGCCTATGATTAGTATTTATCATATTTTCTATTATATGGATTGAAATGATGCTCACCCTTTCCTGTTTGAATGTTACCCCCGTGTTGGTAACGTGCAGGTGATTCCCAGTGAATGCCTTAGCTTCACTTCCTGAGTCGAGTCGTCATGCTCTGATACGTAGCACTCAGGGGGGAAACGAACTCGTTATTTTATTAATGATTTTCTGGTTGTTATGTCCATGTGGACCCTTCTGTTATGTTTTATTATTTTCCGCAGCGTAGTTGTTTTTGTTATGTTGAGTTTTATAAGCGACGTTAAATTGAGGCTTGAGATTCTTTATTTGTGACGTGCTACGTGAACGCATGAATACTGAGTTGAACTATTTTTAAAATTGATAAGCGACGTTTTATTGAAGTATGTGTAACATTCCCTATGAACGAAATTTTTAAACTCTGATTTTTATAAATAAAGTGACGGGTAGAAAGGGGTGTTACATAAGTGGTATCAGAGCAGTTCGGTCTGTCCGGCCAATGTTGTCCTGTCATAGTGTCTTATGACAATAGATTAGTTCTGAATCTTTGGTTTGTGCTGCAGTGATAGTTCATAATGGCTGGAAGAAACGACGCTGCTCTTGCTGCTGCATTGCAGGCTATGGCTCAGGCTGTGCAGGGTCAGCAGAATGTTGGAGATAATGCTGGTTTTAGGAGTCTGACTACCTTCCAGAGGGAGAATCCACCCACCTTTAAGGGCAAATATGATCCAGATGGTGCTATGGCTTGGTTGAAGGAGATCGAGAGGATTTTCAGGGTGATGGACTGTACTGTTGAGCAGAAGGTCCGTTTTGGTACCCACATGCTAGCCGAGGAGGCCGACGACTGGTGGTTGACTACTAGACAGAGGTTAGAGGCTGTGCAGGAAGAGATAACTTGGGAGGTATTCAGCAGGGAATTTCTGAGAAAATATTTTCCTGAAGACGTCCGCGGGAAGAAAGAGATAGAGTTCTTAGAACTGAAGCAGGGTGGTATGTCGGTGACTGCCTATGCGGCAAAATTTGTGGAACTAGCAAAATTTTATCCACACTACAGTGAGGCTACAGCTGAATTTTCAAAATGCATCAAATTTGAGAATGGGTTAAGGCCTGATATTAAGAAGGCCATAGGTTATCAGAAGATTCGTGTGTTCGCAGATCTGGTTGACAGTTGCAGAATCTTCGAGGAGGACAGTACTGCTCATTACAAAGCTACTTCTGAGAAAAAGGGTAAGTTTCAGGGTCGAAGCAAGCCGTATGAAGTTCCTGCGGGTAAGGGTTATCAGAGGGCTGCTGGAGGTAAGGGTTCTAGTGGGGGAGATGCCCCTGCTAGCATTGTCTGTTATAAGTGTGGCAAGCCTGGCCACAAGAGTACTACATGCAGGTCTGATGAAAGGAATTGCTACCGTTGTGGTAAAAAGGGTCATATGGCAGCTGAGTGTAAGGTCAAGGATGTGGTGTGTTTCAACTGTGGTGAGTCTGGGCATATCAGTACAAAGTGTACAAAGCCGAAAAAGGAAAGGTCTTCTGGGAAGGTATTTGCATTGGCAGGAGAGGAGCCTGATGATGATGATGGTCTGATTAGAGGTACGTGTTTTATTAATGGTACTTCTTTGAAATCTCTTATAGATACTGGTGCTACCCATTGTTTTATATCTGTTGATTGCTGTAAAAGATTGGGTCTTGTTTTATCTGCTATGTGTGGGGATATGGTTGTCGATACTCCTGCGAAGGGGTCGGTGATTACGTCCCAGGTGTGTTCTCAGTGTCCCGTGTCGATCTTCGGCAGGGACTTTATAGTGAATTTTGTTTGCTTGCCGTTGAGAGGTCTGGATGTAATCTTAGGCATGGACTGGTTAGAGAATAATCACGTCCATATCAACTGTCGTAGCAAGTCGGTTAGTTTCGGTGAAGAAAGTTCTGTTTTAGTATCTGCTAGTCAGTTGAAGAAGTTGAAGAAAGAAGGAGTCCAGTTATTTGCGTTGATGGCTTCGTTGTCTGCTGAGAGTCAGGCTGTTATTGAAGAACTGGAAGTGGTGCGTGAATTTCCTGAAGTTTTTCCTGAAGAAATTCCGGGTGTGCCACCGGAAAGAGAAGTTGAGTTTTCGATTGATCTTGTACCTGGTACGAGGCCTGTGTCTATGGCACCGTACAGAATGTCGGCGTCGGAATTGTCTGAGTTAAAGACGCAACTTGAAGAATTGCTGGAGAAAAAGTTTGTGAGACCGAGTGTATCACCGTGGGGAGCTCCGGTATTATTAGTGAAGAAGAAAGATGGGAGCATGAGGTTATGTGTGGACTATCGTCAGTTGAATAAGGTAACTATCAAGAATAAGTATCCGCTTCCGAGGATCGACGATCTGATGGATCAGTTAGTGGGTGCCCGTGTTTTCAGCAAAATTGATTTGAGGTCCGGGTATCATCAGATTAAAGTAAAGGATGAAGATGTTCAGAAGACAGCGTTCAGGACAAGGTATGGGCATTATGAGTATTCAGTGATGCCGTTCGGTGTGACCAATGCTCCTGGTGTATTTATGGAATATATGAACCGTATTTTCCATAATTACCTAGATCGGTTTGTGGTAATCTTCATAGATGACATTCTAGTTTATTCTAAGTCAGAGGAAGAGCATGCTGAGCACCTGAAGTCAGTGTTGGAAGTTTTAAAAGAGAAAAAGTTGTACGCTAAGTTATCGAAGTGTGAATTCTGGCTGAAAGAGGTGAGTTTCCTTGGGCATGTGATTTCTGGTAATGGTATTGCGGTTGATCCGGCAAAAGTAGAAGCAGTGTTGGAGTGGGAGTCTCCGAAGTCCGTAACAGAGATTAGAAGCTTTTTGGGTTTGGCTGGGTACTACAGGAGATTCATCGAGGGTTTTTCCAAGTTGGCCCTTCCATTGACTCAGTTGACTTGCAAGGGTAAAGTTTTTGTTTGGGATGCTCGGTGTGAGGAAAGTTTTATGGAACTGAAAAAGAGATTGACGACGTCGCCGGTGTTGACGTTGCCTAATCCAGAGGAACTGTTCGTTGTGTATTGTGACGCTTCGAAGATGGGTCTCGGTGGTGTGTTGATGCAGGATGGGAAAGTCGTTGCGTATGCGTCGAGGCAGTTGCGGATTCATGAGAAAAATTACCCTACGCACGATTTGGAGTTGGCTGCTGTGGTATTTGTGCTCAAGATTTGGAGGCACTACCTTTATGGTTCGAGGTTCGAAGTGTTCAGTGATCATAAGAGTCTAAAGTATCTATTCGATCAGAAAGAGTTGAATATGAGACAGCGTCGGTGGTTGGAGCTCTTGAAGGATTATGACTTTGGTTTGAATTATCATCCCGGCAAAGCTAATGTCGTGGCTGATGCTTTAAGCAGAAAGTCTTTGCATATGTCGGCAATGATGGTGAAAGAATTAGAGTTAATTGAGGAATTCAGAGATTTGAGTTTGGTTTGTAAAATGACACCTCGCAGTGTCAAGCTGGGAATGTTAAAGATCGATAATGATTTCCTGGGCAGCATCAGGGAGGCTCAGAAGTCAGATGTCAAGTTAGTGGATTTAATTAATGGGGTCGGTCAGTCTGAAGATGAAGATTTCAAATTAGATTCCAGTGGTGTGTTGAGATTCCGGGGTAGGATCTGTGTTCCGGACGATGAAGAGATGCGAAAGGCAATTTTAGAGGAGGGTCACCGTAGCAAGTTGAGTATCCATCCTGGAGCGACGAAAATGTATCAAGATCTGAAAAAGATGTTTTGGTGGTATGGTATGAAGAGAGATGTGGCACAGTTTGTGTATGCCTGTTTGACCTGTCAGAAATCTAAGGTTGAGCATCAGAAGCCTGCAGGGCTAATGCAACCGTTGGAAGTCCCAGAGTGGAAATGGGATAGCATAGCGATGGATTTTGTGACGGGGTTACCGAATACAGCTAAGGGTCATGACGCAATTTGGGTGATCATTGATAGGTTAACGAAGTCTGCTCATTTTATTCCTATTAATATCACTTATCCGGTGTCGAGATTGGCAGAGGTCTATGTCAAAGAAATTGTGAAGCTGCACGGTGTTCCGAAGAGTATTGTGTCAGATAGGGATCCGAGGTTCACTTCCGAGTTTTGGAAGAGTTTGCAGAAAGAATTGGGTTCAAAGTTAAAAATGAGTTCGGCGTATCATCCCCAGACAGACGGTCAGTCAGAGAGGACAATTCAGTCGTTAGAGGATTTGTTGAGGGCTTGTGTATTGGAACAGCGGGGTTCATGGGATTCATATCTTGCGTTGATTGAGTTTACCTACAACAACAGTTACCATGCCAGTATTGGGATGGCACCGTTTGAAGCATTGTATGGTCGAAAGTGTAGGACACCGTTATGTTGGTATGAGTCGGGAGAAAGTGTAGTGTTGGGTCCGGAGATTGTCCGGGAGACTACAGAGAAGATCAAGATGATCCGTGAGAAGATGAAGGCTTCGCAGAGTCGTCAGAAGAGTTATCATGACAAGCGGAGGAAGGATTTAGAGTTTCAGGAGGGTGAGCATGTGTTCTTGAGGGTTTCTCCTATTACCGGTGTTGGTCGAGCGTTGAAATCGAAGAAGCTCACTCCTCGATTTGTTGGTCCTTATCAGATTTCTGAAAGAATCGGGAATGTGGCTTATAGAGTGGCTTTACGGCCAAATCTTTCGAATTTGCACGACGTGTTTCATGTGTCGCAACTTCGGAAGTATGTTTCGGATCCATCTCATGTGATCCATATGGACGATGTAGAGGTGCAGGATAATCTCACTGTGGAGACGATGCCCGTACGGATTGAGGATCATGAAGTGAAAGCGCTTAGAGGCAAAGAGATTGCATTAGTGAAAGTGGTCTGGCTAGGAGCTGCCGGCGAGAGTGTGACTTGGGAGCTAGAGAGCAAGATGCGAGAATCCTACCCAGAGTTGTTTGATCAGGTAAATTTCGAGGACGAAATATTCTAAGTGGGGGAGAGTTGTAACACCCTAAAATATTTAATTAATTTATTTAATTAAGTATTTGGGGATTTAAATTAATTTATTTGATATAATTTGATTAATTAGAATTTTATTCGTTGTGGTGGTATCAGGAGGGAGTGGAGGCGCCACTTGCATGACTTGGGCTTGAGTGGGAGGCCCAAGCCCATGATCCACTAGTATGCGAAGTGGACTAGTGAATTGGGGGTTAGGGTTTTTGGCTAATTGTTGCGAATTGCAAGAGAGAGCAAGAGAGAAAAGGAAGAGCGTGAGATAGAGAGAGAGCAAGGAGGCGGCCAAGAGAAGAAGGAGAAGAGGATTCGAAGAGCAAAGGAAGGGATCTCCGTTGTTGCTGTGGCTCTGTAGGTGACTTCTCCTAGGGCATCGAATTCTTCTTCTTGAAAAGGTTAGGGGAGCTCTATCATTCTATCTAATAAATCATATGATGGGTTCTAGATCTAGGGTTAGACTAAATTTTCTTGATGTGTTCTTAATATATTGTTGTTGTTGATATTTTTTATATATATATATGCGAAATTGAATTGTTGGGTTATATATGCGAATTGAATTATTGGGTTGTATATATATGATGAATTCTTGATGTGTTCTTGATGCGTTGTTGATGTTGGTTTGTTATATATATATATATGTATGCGAATTGAATTATGGGTTTTTATGTATGGGTATGCGAATTGAATTGTTGGAATTATAATCATGGAGGTAATTGCGACATATGCGTTTTGTTTGATGAATTGTGACATTGGGTATTCGTGAAACTGATATTTGGTATGTTGGATTGATTGTGTTGTTCGCAATTTGGGTGAGGGTGTGCAAGGGCGCCTAGGGCGCCAAAGTGATGATGATGATTGTGCTCCAAAAGAATTTTGTTAATTGATTAAATTAAGCGTTATTTTGGGTGTTGAGAATTATAAGATTTTGATGAGTTAAATTGCTAAAAATCAGTTTTTAGTGTTTTGGAAAATTGCTGGAAAAATGGTGACTTTTGGTTTTTAGTGTTGAAGAGTTGTTGGAAAATTCTGGGTTGTGTTGCTGCTGTGTTCTGGGCGCCAAGCGCCTGTGCTGGGCGCCTGTGGCTTGTGTGTTGCGCGTGTGTGCGCGCCTGGGCGCTGGGCGCCTGTGGCGTGCGTGTTGCCTGCGTGTTGCGCTGAGGCGCTGGGTGCCAGCGCTGGGCGCTGAGCGCCCGTTGTGTTGCGTGTGTGCGTTGTGTTGCGCGCCTGGGCGCTGGGCGCCAGTGCGCGTGTTGCCTGGTTGCCTGGGCGCCTAAGGCGCCTATTTTCAGAATGTTGCTTGATTTTTCCCAAACTTATTTTTAGCATAACTTTTGACTCAGACGTCCGTTTTGAACGATTCGAAAAGTGTCGTGAAGCTTTTTACGTTGTCTATCTATGGGTCCAATTTTTAAACTTAAAAATTGTTATTTTCTGATTGTTTGTGGGCGCCCAAGTGGCCATCCCCGGTGATCGTCCCAGTGACATTGAAAAATTATATGAAGCTCTTTAAAATTCCTTTTTGGTGTATAAACAACAGTTTTTAACGTGGTAGTGTCAAAATGATGATTTTGACGAGGATGCCCTTGGTGGCTAGTCAAATGACGTTTTTGCCCCTAGTGGCTATTGTTTGAGTTGATTGATAATTATGTGTAAGTGATGATGAGAACCCAGTGACGTTTGGGCCCGAAGGGCTAAGTGATGTTAAGGCCTAAATGGCCAAGTGACGTTTTGTGCTAATTATGAATTTGACAGGTGCTGTGCTCTTAGCGAGCAAACCGGTAAGTGACGGGTCACATAGTTGACTATGATTTGAGTAATTGTGTGTTTGTGTGTTGTGATGGTGCATGTCATAGTGTCTCATGCCCATATGCAAAAATCCAGTGACGTTTTGGGGCCTGAGTGGCTAAGTGACGATGAGGCCTTAAGGGCTAAGCGACGTTTTATGAAAAGGTACCTCATGCATATGCCCGCGAGTGGGTTGCATTTCATAAGCCTACATGACATGAGATGAGTTATTGTAAGTGATGTGAATGATGACTGTGATGTGGATAGTTATTGTTTTGGATGCTGATTGTTCTAGTGCGTAGCCTATGATTAGTATTTATCATATTTTCTATTATATGGATTGAAATGATGCTCACCCTTTCCTGTTTGAATGTTACCCCCGTGTTGGTAACGTGCAGGTGATTCCCAGTGAATGCCTTAGCTTCACTTCTTGAGTCGAGTCGTCATGCTCTGATACGTAGCACTCAGGGGGGAAACGAACTCGATATTTTATTAATGATTTTCTGGTTGTTATGTCCATGTGGACCCTTCTGTTATGTTTTATTATTTTCCGCTGCGTAGTTGTTTTTGTTATGTTGAGTTTTATAAGCGACGTTAAATTGAGGCTTGAGATTCTTTATTTGTGACGTGCTACGTGAACGCATGACTACTGAGTTGAACTATTTTTAAAATTGATAAGCGACGTTTTATTGAAGTATGTGTAACATTCCCTATGAACGAAATTTTTAAACTCTGATTTTTATAAATAAAGTGACGGGTAGAAAGGGGTGTTAATTGGTAGTGGGAAGGGGGTTTAACTTGCACTTATGCCTCAGGTGCAAGGTTCGATTCCCACGGAAGGCAAAAATTCTACAAGGGGGGTAGAAAAGACCGTGAGGTAACAGTGGGACCGGGGTGGCCGCTGCGGTGGACCTGGGCTGTTACACTTTCCGTCACATTTGTCAATGTGTACGAGAACTTTTATGGATTTTAGAAGAGTTGTTGAGAACGTGTTTACACCCTTCGAGGAAATCGTGTTTGTTTTTACCTCTACTGAGGAATACCAGTTTGTCGATCTCATTTTCAACCTGTATGTCTATCAAGTGTCTTATATTACACCCTTTGATTTAGATTAATCAAAGTTGGGGAGTAAACGAGGATAATTGGAATGAAGCTTCGGAAGTGTTTTCAAACGCGGTGCCGAGCCGATGTAGGCGAATGATGAGTTTCTCGTGTAGATGCGTGACCAGAGAGTTCGTATCAAGGTAGTAGTGGATCATACTTGGAGATTGATGTGCCAACTTGGGAAGAGTTCCTACGCTCATTTCGTTAGTTCGAGATTGTTTTCCCAGCAACTTAAACCTTTCTGAGAATGTCGATTCTCGGTTAGTCGGATGAAAGACTTAGCGAAATTTTGAGGACAAAATTCTTTCAAGTTGGGGAGAATGTAACATCCGCAAAATAATTAACCGAATTATTTGGGTGTTAACCCAATTAAATTAATTTAGTACTTGACTGGTAAATTTACCGAGTGCAAAAATTATTTATTGGTTGTCATCGGATCGTTAACCGGATATTACGGGTCAAGGAAGTTTTGAAATCGAAATAAGAGATTTCGATCAATATGGTGATTGGACCACGTTACCAACTATATATTAAATAAATATATATATATATGTGTACGTGTGTGTGTGTTAAAAAGGAAAGAAAAAAAAATTAAGAAAGGAAAAGAAAGAGAGAATGCGAGAGAGAGTTACAGAGAAGAAGAGAAGAGAGAAAAGAAGAGAATGGCGTGAGGGAGAAGAGAAGAGGGAGAGAGAAGACTTCGCCGAAACGACTTCCTTCCAACACGAAAAATGTTCGGCGTTCCTTCCTCTTCGTTTTGGTACCAATTTCATGACGATCAACTCACTCTCTCTCACTTGGCCATTTTTGTGTTTTGGAGGTTTTGTGGGAAATCCGATTTTGGGTTGGTTTTGAAGGTTTAAGTTCGGTTAGGAACGAACCCAAGGTGGATTGCTCGAGTATTAGAGTTCGATTGGATGATTGGGAGCTAGTTGGGTGAGTTAGGTTGAAAAATCAAAATTATTGGGGTTATGTGTGAATAGTGTCATGTAGGTTAGAGGAGGAAGATGATGAATAGTATCCGTGGAGAATTTCGGGGAATTCGGTATTTCGGTCAAAAAGAGGTTTCGCGATCGAGTGGAAAGCTTTGAAAGCGGATTTGAGCGTCGTCGGAACGGAAAGTTTATGCGGGGAATGTTCGTGTGGTTACTCGGTGAATTCGGCTCGATCGTGGTTCACGCTTCAAGGGTGAGTTCTACTCACGTTTAGGAATTTTGTTTTTCGAATTAATTGATTGATCGCTTTATCGCTTTCGCTGGACTGGAATATTGTTTGGTGATTGAGTTTGAGAGATTTTGAGTCTAAAACCAATATTTGGAAAATACGTCGCGTTTTAATAAACTTCGATTTGATGATGAACATTGTTATTTGTATATGTTTTGGACTGTTTTTATGTTGGGACTGGACTGGAACAGGTATCGGAATTGGTCGGAACGATGAAAAATGCGAAAACGGGATAAAATACAATGCTGTCAAAAGCGCACGACCCGTGCGTCTCAGGCGCACGGACCGTGCGGGTCTTTCTGTGTCTGTTTTTAAAAAATACATTACAGGGCGCACGACCCGTGCGTGTGGGAGCACGAACCGTGCGCTGTGTTCTGCCCAAATTTTCCAAATTTGCCCGAAACGATCCCGATCAATTCCAATCCTCTTCTAATCCTTTCCCGACCCTTCTATAATGATATTAGGCTTATAATGCTATGATTTTGGATATATTTCAAAAGGGTTTTATAAAATACTTTGAAGTTGAAATTCTTTCGAAAAGCCGAACAATAGTACACGTGTGCGAATATGTTTTACTAATAATAAAGCGGACTATGAGTCCTACGTGGTATGGTATAACTGAAGCGGGAGGATTATTATTTATTCATCTAAACCGGTCTACGATTCACGATATATATATATATATATATATATATATATATATATATATATATATATATATATTATATCGACTATAGGAAACGACCCAATGCGGGGATTATGTTCGATTAACGGTCAAAGGTAGATGGACTAAATGTTCATTGAGTATAGGTGAACTAACAGGTCATCGAGTGTAGATATATTTATTTATATATCTGGTTTGGGTGACGACCCATGTTGACATACTAGGAGGGGCAGTCATGATCCCCCACCCTAGGCTCTGAGGCCAATAGCGGAACTGTTATTGGATAGGGGTTCGCCGGGATTTAGTCTTGGGGCAGTCGGCGGTGTGTCAAAGAGTATTGAGTAACGTCCACCGGGATTTAGTCTTGGGGCAGTCGGTGGTACGTTACTGTTGTTGTGCAGTGTGTTCGCCGGGATTTAGTCTTGGGGCAGTCGGTGACGCACTGAGTTATAGCAGATTCGCCGGGATTTAGTCTTGGGGCAGTCGGTGAAATGCTATGTGTAAAATAATGCGGTTCATCGGGAGTTAGCGTTCGCGCAGTCGATGCCGTGTTGAGTTAACAATATTTTAAAAACTGGACCGAGAGCGCTAGTAGGGGTCTCGGTAGAACTCACTGAGATTGTATCTCATTGTTTATATGTTGTTGTTTTACAGAGAAACAGGGACAGCGGAAATCCAAGAGGCACGAGTAGATGGTACTCGGATGGTGGCTGAAGACTTAGCGTTATGCCTAAGTTCATATTTCCTTTTGTTGTCTATGTATTACAACTCCATGTATTGGTATTATAATTTTTTTTATTTCCGCTTTCTTGTAAGATATTGAACACTGTGTTTCACTGATTGTTTATGGTCTTATTTATGTTTAAGACTGTTCTGTTGTTAATCAGTGAAAATTTTATAGTGGTGTTCAGTATTTAAACAGGAAATATATCTCTGATGTTCTAGGAATGGTGCACTTGGGTATTTTTACTCGATAAAAATACCGGGGTGTTACACTTCCCCATCCATTTTTGTGAGAATTAAGGCTCTTCCAGAGAATGATTTCTTTACCATGTGAGGTCCTTTATAGTTCGAGGTCCATCTCCTGCGGGAATCCTTTTGGGTATGACTTTCTTAGGCACCAAGTCTCTTTAAAATTGTTGAGGACAGACCTTCTTTTGTTAAATTTTCTTTGTTCTTTTCCGATAAGACATAAGACAACCGTTCTTTTGTTTGGTGAGGTTTAATGGAAGTATTACTCCCATCGTACGGGGTTGCCCTTGTTGAAGTATGAACGAGATCTGATCTCCATGTAAGGTGAAGTGTCACTATCATCTCTGATATTCTTTGTTTGTTGCCGCAACTGCCCCATTTGTTTTTTTTGGGCGGTATGGGGAGGGATCATGATGCTCGACTTGGAGTCCTTACATGGCTCTTTCACCGTTGTCCGTGATGATCTTTTTAGGAAAGCCGTAACGGCAGACCATATTTCAGGTGACATGTCACCATCATCCCTGATATTCTTCATCTGTTGCTGCAACTGCCCCATTTTTTTGGGCGGTATGGGAAGGGATCATGATGCTCGACTTGGAGTCCTTGCGTAGCCCTTTCACCACTGTCCGTGACGATCTTTTTTAGGAAAGCCGTAACGGCAGACCATGTTTATTGACAATCACGGATTTGTCACGTCAGTGTGCGTCGAACTTTCTTGATTTGCTGTCCTTTTGGTGTGGTGTTAATTTTAAACACCTTTTTATCTTCTTTTGTACCCAAGTTGATCATTTCGTTTGATTCCACGCGAGGCTGGGTCACTTTATCCTCTTGTTCCATTATTCTCATTACCTCTGGAAGAGTTTCCCAGTTATCTTCAACATATTCCTTGGTTTGATTAATGGGGCGATCAAAGTTATGACATGAATTACCGACGTTGTTATTTTTCAAGGACAAGTTATTTAAGTCTGCATTAGTAGAAATTGAGGAAGAATAAAAGAAAAAGTAAAGCGAGAAAATGAGTAAAAAGGAATTTATCGGAGAATTCAAGATGCTATTTTATTAATATTGATACCGGAAAGAAACATGCATGCCCTTATTGAAATGTCCTAAGGCTTTGGGCAGAGCCATAGCATTTGCATTACGTAACATTACTTTGAACCGGAAATCACAAGAAAATCAACAATCTCCCAATTCATAAGTGCTTCAGTTGCAGGACAAAGGCGCACAAGGTTGATGATGTTGTTTTTAGCCCTTTGATCGCCTTCAAAAGCACGGACGGATGACTTCTCATGCCCCTGGCAAAGAGTTAGCGCCTCCGTTCGGAGCATCCTCATTGAAGCTCAACCATTTGGATTCGATCAGATCCTGAATTACATGTTTCAGTGCCTTGCAGTTTTCTACTGAATGCCCAATTGCGCCTGCGTGAAATTCGCAAGTGGCGTTCGGGTCATAGCCTCTCAGGAAAGGAGGTTCAATGGGCCTCATTGGGCGGGGGGAGATTAGGTTGTGACTAGTGAGGTGGTCGAACAGATCTGAGTAGGATGCGGGAATTGGATCAAACTGTACATGTCTTCTTTGTGGGTAATTTGGTGGTTTATAGCTTTTAGTGGTTTGGGTAGAGAAGTGCAGGGCTTGAGGATGGTTTGTGGAAGTGTAAGAGGCTTTCACTGATCTTGTTATGGAGTTAGTTTCCCCTTCATTACTTCTAACAAATCCTGCGAAGGGCTTCCTTGGGTTATTGGTTTCGGCCGAACCGTGAGAGATTTTCCCGTTTCTCATTCCCTTCTCGAACCTTTCTCCTATGGTGATCATGTCTGAGAAGTTAGAGGACACGCTCCCAATTAATCTGTCATAGAAGGGTGATTGCAACGTATCTATGAACATGGATACCATTTCTTTCTCTAGTAGAGGCGGAACTACCTGCACTGCTGATCCTCTCCAACGCTGGGCATACTCCTTGAATGATTCTTTGTTTCTTTTCACCATATTCTGCAACTGTGCTCTATCGGGAGCCATATCGGTGTTGTATTTGTACTGCTTTAAGAAAGCATCAGCCAGATCTTTCCAACATTGAATATGGGTGCGTTCCAACTGCATGTACCAGCTTGAGGCTGCCCCAGTCAAGCTGTCCTGAAAGTAATGGACGAGCAGTTTGTCGTCGTATGCAAATGCGGCCATTCTTCTACAATACATAGTCAGATGGCTAGCGAGACAAGTTACCCCTCTGTATTTGTTAAAGTCGGGCACTTTGAACTTGGGTGGGATAATCACATTAGGGACGAGACACAAATCATATGCATCCCTTGCGCCGACATTGGATCCTTCAATTGCTCTCAGGCGCTCTTCTAGTATCTGATATTTGTCCACGGGCTGAGAGTCCACCATTGAGTAGTTATGAGAGGGTCCTCTCATGTTGTAGTGGGGAGGAACCATTGGCATTGCAGCGGAGTTCGGTGTAGGAGCATGATGAATTACTACTGGTGACGGAGTATAACCCTGTGGAATGACCTGTGGTGCAGTCGCAGGACTTGAGAAGTGAACTCGCGGTATTTCTGCATTTGTATTTTGAGCTGAAGGTCCAGTGACTCCTAAAGGTCCTTCCTCTGGATTGGCTTCCATGGTAGGAGGAGCGTAACCAGCTGGGAGACCGTAAGGGAGCCATTGGTAGCTCTGGACGTTCACTCCAGCGGTGTATGGAGTCTCGGAGCTGGTAGGAGAAGGGAGACTTGTAGCATTGTTCTCAGTATTCCCTGCCGAAACACCTTCATCTACACTTTTTCTCTCGAGGAGTTTCACGAATTCATACATTTGATCTTTCAGCGCCATCATCTCGGTCATCTGTTCTTTCAATACCATCATCTCGTTCATTTGAGCCTTCAGCTTTGCAATGTCTTCTCTTAGAGTCTGATTATCCTCTTCGGCCATTTTTCTTGTTGAGAACTAGTCCGGTAGCAATGTTGATGAACCAGCTTGCCCTTTTACTCTCTGTTTATTTTTTCAATTTTTCTTTTTTCGTAAGTACATGAATGAACTGATGAATGCGCATGCAATGCAAATGTATGCTTTCGTGTCGCGCCGAGGAAATTGCAAGTTTCTGTTTGACGCCGAACTGAAAGAAACTTATTTTATTAATGCAAATGTTTGATCCATCTTGTCAGAAAGAAAGTCTTACAATTCTCTGGCGGTTATAGAAATGCATGAGGAGTGAAATGTTAAATTTTCTTATGCCATGCAAGAGGGACAGGTAAAAATGCATGAGGTATGCTAAAAATAATTTGCCAAAATAACACATGATTTTTTGAGAAATTTTTAGAAGACCGAATAATGTATCAGTGTTTGTTTGAGTGCAGGGGTATGAGGCTCCTTTGTGTCCTACGATGATTCCCTAGAGAATAGGTCTAGGGCTCGTCTATTGAGTGAATCTTTCAAAGGGTAGCTCTAAAGAGTCCTATATAAGGTTCCTAGAGCCAACGACCCCAATTAAGAACACTGGTCAACAACAATAGGCAAGCTATTAGAAGTGCCAGCATTCTCGAGAGGGACCAAATTCTAGGTGAGTCTTTCGTGACCACCCAACAGGACGCACATCCAGTAGGCCATCACTACGCAGTCTCGTTCTAACTTAGGTTATTCTCCAGTCCGGGTACAGGACTATTCTCACGTGTGTGCAAAAGTGTGATAGTGGAGTGTGTGAAGGAGCAAAATATCAACAATACCCCCAAGCTGCAAAACAAACAAACATATATACAAAAAAGTGGTCTTCTATCCTAAGGTTTACATATCACATAAATACATAACATGCAACAAGAATAAAAGATGAAAGGGAAGGGTAAAATAGAACATTTAATTAACAACTAATCCTACAACTAATTAGACTAGGTTTGACTCTCTAATGTCCCCAGTGAAATCGCCAGCTGTAGCGACCGAAAAATCCGGGTGAGGATTCCTCGAAGGTTCAAAAATGAAGCCGCCACCAAAATTTAGTTTAAGGGCAAATATTGGAAAATCCCTTTTGGATTGGATAAGGGTCATTGAGACCAGATTTGGGTTCGGGAGTCGGTTATGCCTGGGGAAGGTATTAGCACCCCACGACATCCTTCCTAAGGAAGGTTACCTGCTAATTAGTTGTAGAAGCGGAAGTTAATTTTGAAAACATTTATTTTTACCCTTTTATTGTGAACTAAAAAGAAAGAAGAAAATTGATATTTTATTTAGGAAAATGATTATTTTGGAAAAGACCAAAAAAGGTTTTTTATTAGTGCAATTGACAGATGTGGGCCCCCATCTGCTCCTACGTATCTCTTTGTAGAGAATCAAATCACACATAGTTCTTGGTAGGAAACTTTGTTTGTTGGTGTATTTTATTTAGGGATTTTAGGACTCCTGAGTGATCAGTTCATTTGTCCTAAAATGATGACTAATCCGACTGTACAGTTGGCTTAGTCCCCTAATTTGTGAAAATGGAGTTTTTTGAAGTTTGGAAGATAGTTTGATGTATGGTGGTTTGATTTTATTTGAATAGGGGTTTTAGGACTCTTGATCCGTACGGTCCATTCGTCCTAGAACGCTGACTAACCCGACCGTACGGCCGACTTAATCCCCTATTTTGAAAATTTGATTTGTGGGAAGAAATGTGTTTGTGTTTATTTTAATTTAGAAATTTGTTTGTTTTAAATAGGGATTTTAGGTCATGATCCGTAACGGTTCATTAGTGACCTAAAAAGCAGACTAACCCGACTGTACTGTCGACTTAATCCCCTATTTATATATTTTTTAAAAATGAAATATTTATCCATTTATTTTTATAGGTTTTTTGGAAAGAAATTATATTTGAAAAGAAACGAATAAAAACGAAAAAGGGGTGAAATAGTAAAATGGGGTGCAGTTTGCAGGAAGGGAATTGTATTGTTAAAACTGGGTGCGGAAAGCAGCAGCCCAGTTAGTATTTTATAGACTGGCCTGTGTGGGCTGGTTGGTCTGCGAATGGGCCTATCAAAAGGGGTGTTGCGTTTATTGAACATGGGGTGTAGGTATCAATCCAAACTATTAATTACCAGTTCAGTAAAAATAATAAAAGGAGTATAAAAGGAAACATCTAATTTTGCTGGAACCCTAATTTCCTTAATCCTTCAGCGCCGCACGACCAAATTTTAGTGAGAGGGAGGATTTCACGGAGAGAGGGAGGAGCGGACGGAGGGAGGAACGGACGGAGAGGAGTGAGAGTAAGTGACAGAGGAAGGAGCAAGAACGACAATGAGGGAGAGAGAGGACGGTGACTCCGGTGAGGGTTTCTCATGTGACCGGCCGTTCCTTGGCCGGTGAGGATGGCGATGATGACGGTGTTTGCGACAACGGCAGCGTGGCTGCGGAGCGGCGGCGGTGAGGCGTGATTCCGACGAAGACAAACACGGCAACGAAAACGAATGGGTTTTGATGGTGGTGACGGCGTTTTCATGGTGGTTCTTGCGTTTCGACGGCCGGGAGAGGGACGCGGTGGTGCGAAGGGGAAGGGACGGTTTACAGTGGTGGTCCACGGCCAACGACCACCGTCCACGGTGGCCGGAGTTTATGAGGTCGGTTCTACTACAGTTTTGTTTTTTACGGTTCTATCTCCTTCTTCTTTCTGGTTCTGATCTTATTTTTTTTTGATGTTTGTTGATTTTGTTTCTCTAGGAGTTCACGATATTGTTTACGGTGACAAAGTGGGGATCGAACGCTTGGTTCGTGTTTGACGGTGCTGGTTACGACGGCGAAGGGGACGGTGTTCGTGGCGAACGGTTGCAACAACGTGAATATGGGGAAGACGACCACCGTCCACGGTGGTCGGAGTTGATGGCGACGGGCTGTGGAGACGAACCACCGTCACGTCAGTCACCGGCCACGGCCAGGTGCGAATCAGAACTCTTTCTGGTTCATTTTTTCCCTTTTTCTTACCTCTACTTCTCTATTTCTAAATTTATGTTTTTCACCTTTGCTGATAACTTCAAAACAACCTCCTAAGCCCTAATCTTGTTTCTAAAGAAAAAAACCTAATCGGTTCCTAATTAATTTTTGACGTTAATCTGTTCCTACATTTTTTAAAGACTAATATGTTCTAAATCTCAATTTATTTATTGTATCAAATTGTAAATATAAACAGTTTTGAAAAACTAATCTGCTATAAAAACTCAATGCCTATTAATCTTGATTTGATTTTTCTTTATACATATATACAACTCAGGCACTGGTTTCAGATTAGTAACTAATACTGTTGTTTGCAAAATAAATTATTATGTACAAAACTTGGTAAAGTCTAAAGAAAATAAAACAGTGGTAACTAACCTCTTGTCCAGCTTCTGATAGTCTCCTGCTTGCTTATTTGCTACTGGTGCTGCTGTTCCTATGCTTTGACTGCTTCTGTTTCTGAACTTCTATATTTTTATTGTTTTATGATTAGGGTTTCAGTGTGAAAACCCTAGTCTTTTGGTTCTGACTTTCTGTGTAATTTCTGTCTCTCGTCTCCGTTCTTGTGTGTCTGAATTATTTTGTTTATATAGGCCAATTGTTGGGGTTTTGGCAATTAATTTCTGATTCTCCTTGATTTTGTTTTCCTATTTCAGGTTTGGGCCTAGAGTTGAAAACTTGCTCACCAAGTTGCTGAATTAGAGTTGAGAAGGCTTGTTCACCAAGGAGAGCAAGAAAGAAGAGAGGCGCAGCTGCTTTATTTTTCTCATTTTTTTTGTAATTTTCGTTTTTTCCTATTTTTTTGTATTTTTTGTTATTATTTTGTATCTTTTAGATTTTTGGATTATTGTAAATATTATTTTTAATTCTGATTTTATTTAATATTTTTTGGGATATTTGTAAACTGCTATTTGGACAGATTTATTGTTTTTGGTCAGAATGGAAGAGAATGATTAAATTGGGCCAAGCCCAATCAAAACTAAACATAGGCCCAATCAAAACTAAACATAGGCCCAATTAGGCAAATGACTAAAACATTAGACATAAGCCCATTTAAAAACTGGTTCAAAACGCTAAGCGTAAGCCCAATTAGGCAAGCTAACAAAATCAGGCCCAATTGGACAAACCGGTTCGAAATTAGAAGCAAAACAGTGTTTGAAATGCCATGGGCTTGTGACACGGGGTTAAAGCGATTATGATAAAAGACCGGGCAAAATTAGGGTATAACACTGATGAAGGAATTTTTCTTGGTTACTCTTTATCTAGCAAGGCCTTTAGAATTTTCAATAAAAGAAATAAGGTTATTGAGGAATCTGTACATGTTACATTTGATGATATTGCAGATGAACCTGAAGAGTTACAGATAGGTGAGAAGAAGAAAGATAAAGAAGAAGAAACAAAAATCACCTCTCAAGAGAAATCAGAAGAAGGATCAAGCAGTGAACTTCCCAAGGAATGGAGAATCGCAAGGGACCACTCGCTTGAAAATGTCATAGGTGATGTAACTAAAGGGGTAACTACTCGTAACTCTCTTAGAAATGCATGTAATCATATGGCTTTCGTATCTCAAATTGAACCTAGAAATATAGATGAAGCCGTAGTTGATGAACATTGGACTATTGCTATGCAAGAAGAGTTAAATTAGTTTGAAAGAAACGAAGTGTGGGATCTAGTTCCTAGACCTGATAAACATCAGATAATAGGCACAAAATGGGTGTTTAAAAACAAGCTAGACGAATCAGGTATAATAATTAGGAACAAAGCTAGACTAGTTGCTAAAGGTTACAATCAAGAAGAAGGAATAGATTATGATGAAACATATGCTCCTGTAGCTAGATTAGAAGCTATTCGCATGTTACTTGCTTTTGCATCAATCATGGATTTTAAATTGTATCAAATGGAAGTTAAGAGCGCTTTCTTAAATGGTTTTATTCAAGAAGAAGTATATGTTGAACAACCACCTCGCTTTGAAAATTTTGAAAAACCAGACCAGTTTTTTAAACTCAAAAAGGCTCTATATGGTCTGAAGCAAGCTCCCAGAGCTTGGTACGAAAGATTGAGCAAATTCCTACTCAAACATGATTTTCAAAGAGGGAAAGTTGACACTACACTTTTTATAAAAAGGTCAAAAGATGACATCTTACTCGTGCAAATTTATGTGGATGATATCATTTTCGGTGCTACTAATGAATTGCTTTGCAAAGAGTTTTCAAGTATTATGCAGAGTGAGTTTGAAATGTCAATGATGGGAGAACTCAACTTCTTCCTTGGGCTCCAAATAAAACAAACAAACAACGGCATCTTCATATCTCAATCAAAGTACTGCAAAGAACTACTCAAAAGATTCGAAATGGACAAAGCAAAAGAAATGTCCACGCCAATGAGCACTTCATGCTACTTAGACAAAGATGAAGAAGGTAAACCGGTAGAACTAAGCAAATATCGAGGTATAATTGGCTCTCTTCTCTACTTAACTGCTAGTAGACCAGACATCATGTTTAGTGTTTGCATGTGTGCTAGGTATCAAGCAAATCCAAAAGAGTCACATTTAGTAGCTGTCAAAATAATAATGAGATATCTGGTAGGCACTCAAGATGTTGGTCTGTGGTACCCAAAAGGCGCCACATGTAGCCTTATTGGATATTCAGATTCTGACTTTGCAGGATGTAAGTTAGATAGAAAAAGCACTAGTGGAACATGTCACATACTAGGGAGTGCATTAGTCTCATGGCACAGTAATAAACAAGTCAGTGTCGCACTGTCAACTGCTGAAGCAGAATATGTTGCAGCAGGGAGTTGTTGTGCACAAATTCTTTGGATGAAGCAACAATTTCTTAACTATGGTATAGAACTAGATCATATCCCTATAAAATGCGACAATACCAGCGCCATCAATCTTACAAAGAACCCCGTCCAACACTCTAGGAGCAAGCATATAGAGATAAGACACCATTTTCTTAGAGATCATGTCCAAAAAGGGGACTGTGTAATCGAATTTGTTGGATCCGCAAAACAGTTGGCTGATATTTTTACAAAACCTTTACAAAAAGAAAACTTCTTCTTCATTCGAAGAGAACTGGGAATCATTGATTCCTCTTCGTGCTGTTAGATTCACAATTTTTATTACAAGGTACCCTCTTTGATCATGACAAAAAGGGGGAGAAGAATAGAGTTTTAATATTCAGCATGCATTTGCATTCACTTGCATACAGTCAATAAAACAGGGGGAGCATCATGATAGGGGGAGTATCATATATACATTATCTGTTTGATCTAACCTCCCACCTTGAGATGAGTTAATGTTTTGTCATCATCAAAAAGAGGGAGAATGTGGATACCTTGTATTGCAGGTAAACTAATATTGCAGAATATGTTTTGATGATGAAAAAGACAAAGGGAAAGCTGATGGCATCTTAGAACACCTCAATCGGGTTCCCGGATAGTAGAAATAGAATATTCAGTTAGGCCCCTAAATAAGCTTTCCAACGCATCTTAGAACACCTCAATCGGGTTCCCGGATCAAAAGATATCGCGAAAACAAAATCAGTGAAAAACTGTTGAAAATCTGCAAACCGTCGCGACGCGATACGAAACTGTCGCGACGCGAAAACAGTCAGAAACATTTTCGTTGCAAATTGAAGCATGGTCCTGACGCGAAGGAGGGAGGTCGCGACGCGATGGAGACCTGATGCTGCAGAATTTTGGCGGTTTAGCGCGAAAACCGCTATTCCGCTCAATTCCGATTCTCGTTCCGATCGAAAACAGATTTGACAACCAATACAATAGACCCAATACAAACCACACAATTGTGGATACCTTGTATTGCAGGTAAACTAATATTGCAGAATATGTTTTGATGATGAAAAAGACAAAGGGAAAGCTGATGGCCAAAGTTAATAAAAGTGACTAAACATCAAAGTCACAATCCAAGACAAACAAGCTCAAGAATTGAAGATTCAAGTTTAAGGGAAAAAGTGTAAGCTCTTTCAAAGGTCAGCTCGTATGTTAAAATCTCACACACTCACAAGTTTCTCAAAGATGCATGCATACTTACGTAAACATACTTATCAGCTTTAAAACATAAAAATCGATTTCATCTTGCATATACACTCATCAAAATCGATTTTCAGGCCAATCAGAAAAGGAAGAATCGATTTTCACTTCATGTATTTTTCAGTACATAAATCGACTTCTGAGCCAAACATTTTTAAAAGGAAGAATCGATTCCCACTCTTTTGCACTTAACTGAGAATCGATTCCTACATGTCTCAGGCAAGCTGAGAATCGATTCATACAAATTTTCACTAAGTACAGAATCGATTCCTAGCTCTCCATGGTTCTCAAGAATCGATTGTCCCTATTTTTCAAACAAATCAAAATCGATTCCTCACTTAAATGAATCGATTCCTAGATCAAATGCTTTCAACAAAGAATCGATTCCTACACTATTTTTAACGTAAACTTGATTTTTTCATAGCCTATAAATAGGCACTGCATCACGTTCATTTTCACACAACCCATTTTCACGAATCAGAAAACTTTTGAGAAAACTCTTCACGCTTTTACTTTTGCTCTTCACGCACCGTTGGTCCGTCTGAGCTGATCTGCTGCTAAGAGTTAGTTGGGGTCGTATTCTTCAAGTTGTAATATCCGCCTTCATTAGAGGTATTTCTGTCTTTACAATTGTTTATTGTTTAATTGTTTGTGGTTTGTACTAGGGAGTGGGGTATCTCTCCAGGGTAGCTGTTGGTACTAGGAAGTGGGGTATCTTTCTGGGGCAGCTGATTGTAACAGGGGTGGGGTATCTCTTGTTATTGTTATATTAGATTTGAGGGCTCTCCATAGGTGGGGTATCCTAGGAGGAGAGTGCCTGAGTCTGTAAAGGTTTCCCAAGGCACCTGTAAGCCTTGTTGTTTTGGTTAGTGGAAAATCTCACAAGGGTGTGAGGACTGGACGTAGGTGACTAGGAGGTGACCGAACCAGGATAAATCTCTGCGTGCTTTACTGCTTTCCTGCTTTACTGTTATACCGCTTTACTGCTTTATATTCTAATTCCTTCGCTTCCACTTAACCTGCGCGAAAATTGATCTAAGTCATTGAAAAGGGGAAAAACGTTTTCGAAAGATCTGAAAAGTTTTTAAATCTCAATTCACCCCCCCTCTTGAGACTGAAGCCACTTGGTAACAACAATCAATCAATCCAATCAAAAACTCAATCTAAACGGATTTTATCCAAAGCGCTATTTTTCGAAATTACGGTTTTTGACTCAAAATTTCTCGGAACCAATCGACGCACAAATTATACCAAAACGGAATAAACCTAAACGTGAGTAAAACTCACCCTTGAAGCGAGAGCCGATATCGAACCGAATTTGCCGAGACTTGAAAACTCTCGAACGGAAACCTATTTCACCAAACAGCTCCAAACTTCTATTCGAACTTCACAACGCGATCAATCCGCTCCTAGCTTCGATCCTAAACATAACCCAATCATCAACACAACCTATCAATCCATGATTTCAACAAATTTTCCCCACAAACTCTCAATTTTCGAAATCAAAAAGCAAGGGGAAAAATGGAGGGGAATCTTACCAAGCTCTTGGGTTATGATGAGGGAGAGGAGATGATGAAGATGGTGAAGTTTGAGGGCTTGGGGTGAGAGCTTCTTCTTCTTCTCTTCTTTCTTCTTTCTTCTTTCTTTTCTCCTCTTCTCTTCTTTTCTTTCTTCTCTGCGTTTTCTTTCTTTCTTCTCCTTCTTTCTTTTATTCTTTTCTTTCTTTCCTTTCAATTAAGTGGTAATATGGTTAAATGACCATATTGCCCTTAATCTCCTATTTCTTTCCCAAATCACCCTTATTTCGCTTTATCGGCTTAACGTTCCTGAGACATCCAAATAATTAACTTTAGCACTCGTTAATTACACCAATCAAGTACTAAAAATAATTAATTTGGGTCAACATCCAAATAATTCAATTAATTATTTTTGAGGATGTTACATTCTCCCCAACTTGAAGGAATTTTGTCCCCAAAATTTAACGCAACTTACCTCAAGTAAACAAATATGGATAGCGAGTCCGCATATCATCCTCCAATTCCCAAGTAGCTTCCTCAGCGGAGAAACCATCCCAAACCACCTTGACTATGGGAATCGACTTCGTCCGTAGCGTCCTCTCGCCACGTTCCATGATGTAATTTGGATGAGGTTGGAAAGACAAGTCCGGTCGAAGGTCAATCGTTTCCAAATCTAGCGGTTGACTTGGATCGGGAATGTACTTCCGCAACTGAGACACATGGAACACATCATGGAGATTTGACAATAGTGGAGGCAAAGCAATACGGTATGTAAGAAGCCCAACTCGCTCAATAATTTGGAAGGGTCCAATATACCGAGGACTGAGTTTCTTCACCCGCAATGCCCTACCTGTGCCAATTGTTGGTGACAATCTCAAAAACACATGATCACCCGACTCAAACTCTAACGGCCTTCTCCTTTTGTCGGCATAACTCTTTTGACTACTTTGAGCAGCTTTCATTCTTTCCCTGATCTGGCGGATCTTTTCAGTAGTGTCATGAATCATCTCAGGTCCTAACAATCGGTTCTCACCGACTTCCCACCAACACAATGGAGTTTTACACTTCCTCCCATACAAAACTTCAAAAGGTGCCATACCTATGCTGGAGTGATAACTGTTGTTGTAAGCAAATTCCACCAATGGAAGATGATCCTCCCACTTCTTTCCGTTATCGAGCACAGAAGCCCGAAGCATATCTTCTAAAGTTTGGATAGTTCTCTCGGTCTGACCATCTGTCTGCAGGTGATAAGCGGCACTAAAAAGTACTTTAGTCCCCAATGCTTCATTCAGAGCTTTCCAAAATCGAGAAGTGAATTTCGGATCTCGATCCGACACTATACTGGTAGGAACCCCATGTAACTTTACTATGTTCTTCAAATAAACCTCAGCTAACTTGGATACTTTATTTCTCGAACGAACTGGAATAAAATGAGCTGATTTAGTTAACCGATCCACAACTACCCAAATGGAGTCGTTACCGGCTTGAGACCATGGCAACGCCATTACAAAATCCATAGAAATGTCTTCCCACTTCCACACTGGCACGTCTAGTGGCCGTAATAGACCAGCATGCTTCTGATGTTCTATCTTAACTCTTTGGCAAGTTAAGCACTGAGATACGAATTCAACAATCTCTAACTTCATTCCATGCCACCAATACATCTGCTTTAAATCTCTATACATCTTGGTGGATCTAGGATGTACAGAAAATAAACTTCGGTGTGCTTCCTCTAGCACTTGCTTTTTAATATCTTCATTATCGGGCACACAGATCCTACCGTTGAAACAAATAACTCCATCACTATCTTCGGTAAAATCTGGCAATACTTTTTGTGATTGTAGCTTCACATCAATCCCCTGTGCTAAGCGAATAGAATCCCTTAATGAGCTAGAGATCCTCATATGGCTCAACACTAACCGGTCCTTCCTTGATCTTGCATTCAAATTTAAGTCTCTAAAGGACTCCAACAATTTCATTTCATGCATCATGAACTCTGCTATGTGAATGGATTTCCTACTTAGTGCATCAGCTACAACATTAGCCTTTCCCGGATGATACTTCAATTCGAAGTCATAATCCTTTAGAAATTCCATCCACCTTCTTTGCCTGTTATTCAACTCCTTCTGATCAAACAAATATTTCAAACTTTTATGATCACTAAAAACTTCGAAACGAGACCCATATAGGTAATGTCTCCAAATCTTCAGGGCGTACACAATAGCTTCCAACTCCTAATCATGAGTCGGGTAATTCTCTTCATGAGTCTTCAATTGTCTGGAGGCATAAGCTACAACTTGTTGGTTCTGCATGAGAACACATCCCAAACCCTTTCCAGAAGCATCGCTGTAAATTTGGAATTCCAAAGATGGATCTTGTAACACCCTAAAATTATTTAATTAATTCATTTAATTAAGTAATTGGGGATTTAAATTAAATTATTTGATGTAATTTAATTAATTGAATTTATGTTAATATGCGTAGGAAGTATTAGAAAGTGGAGGTGCCAAACCAAATGGACTTGGGCCTAAGTGAGAAGCCCAAGCCCGTTATTCTTGTCATATGCGAAGGGTTAGTTTAGTTGGGGTCTAGGGTTGGTGGCCAATTCGCGAAATCAGAAGAGAAAACAAGAAAGAAAGAAAAGAGCGTGAGATAGAGAGAGAGGAAGGAGGCGGCCAAGAGAAGAAGGAGGAGAGGAATTCGAAGAGCAAAGAAGAGGGGATCTCCGTTGTTGCTGTGGATCTGTAGGTGACTGCATCCTAGGCATCGATTTCTTCTTGAAAAGGTTAGGGGAGCTCTATCACTCTATCTAATACATTCTATGATAGGTCCTAGATCTAAGGTTCATGCTAGATTTCGTGATGTTCTTGATGATTCTTTTGCGTTTCTTGATGTTCTTGAATGTTGACTTCCATATATGTTAATTATAATGTGTTTTGCGAATTCGATTTTTGTGTGGTGTGATCTATGAAGTTGTCTTATGGGTGGTGATATGCGCATATGTTGAGAAATATGATGTTCATCTATGCATTGATTCGTTGGAAGTGAATTCGCATAGGGGTTGTGAGTGTCTTGGGCGCCTAGGGCGCCATGATAGTGTTAGTGAGGTTGTTTTGTTTAATTTGAGTTTTGATAAATTGAGTTTGGTAATTTTGAATGAGAAAAGTGTGTTTTTGTGTTGCTGGAAAATTGGAGTTTTTATGCTTTAGAATTGTTAAGAAAAACCAATTTTTGTGTTAAAAAGGGTTGAACAGAAATTCTGGGCGTTGTTGCAGTTTCCTGGGCGCTGAGTGCCTGTCCTGGGCGCTGGGCGCCTGTGTTGTGTTGTGCTGCGCGTGGGGGCGCGCCTGGGCGCTAGGCGCCCGTGTCTGTGTTGTGCGTGCGTTGTTGCGCGCCTGGGCGCTGAGCGCCTGTGGCGCTGGGTTGTGTTGCGTTGTTGCGCGCCTGGGCGCTGGGCGCCAGTGCCCGTGTTGCCTGGGCGCCTAAGGCGCCTGTTCCCTGGATGTTGCCTAATTTTTCCAAAATTGTTTTTATCATAACTTTTGACTTAGACGTCCGTTTTGAACGATTCGAAAAGTGTCGTGAAGCTTTTTACGTTGTCTATTTGTGGGTTCAATTTTTAAAATGAAAAATTGTTATTCTCTGACTGTTTGTGGGCGCCCAAGTGGCTGTCCCCGGTGATCGTCCCAGTGACATTGAAAAATGACGTGGAACTCTTTAAAAATCCCTTTTGGTGTATAAACAACAGTTTTAACACGGTAGTGTCAAAAATGACTGTTTTGCCCCTAGTGGCCAAAGTTAATGATAATGATGTGTAAATGACGAGGATGCCCTTGGTGGCTAGTCAAATGACTGTTTTGCCCCTAGTGGCCAAAGTTAATGATAATGATGTGTAAATGACGAGGATGCCCTTGGTGGTTAGTCAAATGACGTTTTTGCCCTCAGTGGCTAATGTTTGAGTTGAATGATGTTTATGTGTAAGTGACATTTGGGGCCTGAGTGGCTAAGTGATGTTAAGGCCTAAAAGGCTAAGTGACGTTATTTGTGTGTGAATTGTGAAATGACAGGTGCTGTGCCTTTATTCGGCAAACCGGTAAGTGACGGGTCACATAGTTGACCATGAATTGAGTAATTGTGTATGTGTGTATTGTGAGTGGTGCATGTCATAGTGTCTCATGCCCATATGCATAAACCCAGTGATGTTTTGAGGCCTGAGTGGCTAAGTGATGATAAGGCCTGAGTGGCTAAGCGACGTTTTGTGAAAAGGTACCTTCATGCATATACCCGCGAGTGGGTTGCATTTCATAAATCTACATGACATGAAATGAGTTATTGTAAATGATGTAAGAGGTGACTATGATGTGAGTATTTGGTATTTTGGATGCTGATTGTTCTAGTGCGTAGCCTATGATTAGTGCTTATCATATTTTCTATTATATAGACTGAAATGATGCTCACCCTTTCCTGTTTGAATGTTACCCCCGTGTTGGTAACGTGCAGGTGATTCCCAGTGAAGGTATTAGCTTCACTTTTGAGTCGAGTCGTCATGCTCTGATACGTAGCACTCAGGGGGGAAAACGAACTCGGCATTTATTTAATGATTTTTGGTTGTTATGTCCATGTGGACTATTTGGTTATGTGTTACTATTTCCGCTGCGTAGTCGGTTGTGTTATGTTGAGTTTTATAAGTGACGTTGAGATGAGATTTGGAGATTTCTTTATTTGTGAGGTGCTACGCGAATGCATGAGTATTGAGTTGAACTGTTTTTCAAAACTGCTAAGCGACGTTTTATTGAAGTATGTGTAACATTCCCTATGAACGAGATTTTTAAACTCTGATTTTTATAAACAAAGTAACGGGTAGAAAGGGGTGTTACATTAGTGGTATCAGAGCAGTTCGGTCTGTCCGGCCAATGTTGTCCTGTCATAGTGTCTTATGACAATAGATTAGTTCTAAATCTTTAGTTTGTGCTGCAGTGATAGTTCGTAATGGCTGGAAGGAACGACGCTGCTCTTGCTGCTGCATTGCAAGCTATGGCTCAGGCTGTGCAGGGTCAGCAGAATGTTGGAGATAATGCTGGTTTTAGGAGTCTGACTACCTTCCAGAGGGAGAATCCGCCCACCTTTAAGGGCAAATATGATCCAGATGGTGCTATGGCTTGGCTGAAGGAGATCGAGAGGATCTTCAGGGTGATGGACTGTACTGTTGAGCAGAAGGTCCGCTTTGGTACCCACATGTTATCCGAGGAGGCCGACGACTGGTGGTTGGCTACTAGGCAGAGGTTAGAGGCTGTGCAGGAAGAGATTACTTGGGAGGTTTTCAGCAGGGAATTTCTGAGGAAATATTTTCCTGAAGACGTCCGCGGGAAGAAAGAGATAGAGTTTTTAGAGCTGAAGCAGGGTGGTATGTCTGTGACTGCCTATGCGGCAAAATTTGTGGAACTAGCAAAATTTTATCCACACTATAGTGAGGCTACCGCTGAATTTTCAAAATGCATAAAATTTGAGAACGGGTTAAGGCCTGATATTAAACAGGCCGTTGGTTATCAGAAGATTCGTGTGTTCGCAGATCTGGTTGACAGTTGCAGGATTTTCGAGGAGGACAGTACTGCTCGCTATAAAGCTACTTCTGAGAGAAAGGGCAAGTTTCAGAGTCGAAGCAAGCCGTACGAGGTTCCTGCGGGTAAGAGTTATCAGAAGGCTGCTGGGGGTAAGGGTCCTAGTGGGGGAGATGCCCCTGCTAGCATTGTCTGTTATAAGTGTGGCAAGCCTGGCCACAAGAGTACTACATGCAGGTCGGATGACAGGAATTGCTACCGCTGCGGTAAAAAGGGTCATATGGCAGCCGAGTGTAAGGTCAAGGATGTGGTGTGTTTCAACTGTGGTGAGTCTGGGCATATCAGTACAAAGTGTACAAAGCCGAAAAAGGAAAGGTCTACTGGGAAGGTATTTGCATTGGCAGGAGAGGAGCCTGATGATGATGATGGTCTGATTAGAGGTACGTGTTTTATTAATGGTACTTCTCTGAAATCTCTTATTGATACTGGTGCTACCCATTGTTTTATATCTGTTGATTGCTGTAAACGATTGGGTCTTGTGTTATCTGCTATGTGTGGGGATATGGTTGTCGATACTCCTGCGAAGGGTCGGTGATTACGTCCCAGGTGTGTTCTCAGTGTCCCGTGTCGATCTTCGGCAGGGACTTTATTGTGAATTTTGTTTGTTTGCCATTGAGAGGTCTGGATGTAATCTTAGGCATGGACTGGTTAGAGAATAATCACGTTCATATCAACTGTCGTAGCAAGTCGGTTAGTTTTGGTGAAGAAAGTTCGGTTTTGGTGTCTGCTGGTCAGTTGAAGAAATTGAAGAAAGAAGGAGTTCAATTTTTTACGTTGATGGCTTCGTTGTCTGCTGAGTTCAATTATTGAAGAAAGAAGGTAACTATCAAGAATAAGTATCCGCTTCCGAGGATCGACGATCTGATGGATCAGTTAGTGGGTGCCCGTGTTTTCAGCAAAATTGATTTGAGGTCCGGATATCATCAGATTAAAGTAAAAGATGAAGATGTTCAGAAGACGGCGTTCAGGACAAGGTATGGACATTATGAGTATTCAGTGATGCCGTTCGGTGTGACCAATGCTCCTGGTGTATTTATGGAATATATGAACCGTATTTTCCATAATTACCTAGATCGGTTTGTGGTAATCTTCATAGATGACATTCTAGTTTATTCCAAGTCAGAGGAAGAGCATGCTGAGCATCTGAAGTCAGTGTTGGAAATTTTAAAAGAGAAAAAGTTGTACGCTAAGCTGTCGAAGTGTGAATTCTGGCTGAAAGAGGTGAGTTTCCTTGGGCACGTGATTTCTGGTAATGGTATTGCGGTTGATCCGGCAAAAGTAGAAGCAGTATTGGAGTGGGAGTCTCCGAAGTCCGTAACGGAGATTAGAAGCTTTTTGGGTTTGGCTGGGTACTACAGGAGGTTCATCGAGGGTTTTTCCAAGTTGGCCCTTCCGTTGACTCAGTTGACCTGCAAGGGTAGAGTTTTTGTTTGGGATGCTCGGTGTGAGGAAAGCTTTATGGAACTGAAAAAGAGATTGACGACGTCGCCTGTTTTGACGTTGCCTAATCCAGAGGAACCGTTCGTTGTGTATTGTGACGCTTCGAAGATGGGTCTCGGTGGTGTGTTGATGCAGAATGGGAAAGTCGTTGCGTATGCGTCGAGGCAGTTGCGGATTCATGAGAAAAATTACCCTACGCATGATTTGGAGTTGGCTGCTGTGGTTTTTGTGCTCAAGATTTGGAGGCACTACCTTTATGGTTCAAGGTTCGAAGTGTTCAGTGATCATAAGAGTCTAAAGTATCTGTTCGATCAAAAAGAGTTGAATATGAGACAGCGTCGGTGGTTGGAACTCTTGAAGGATTATGACTTTGGTTTGAATTATCATCCCGGCAAAGCTAATGTCGTGGCTGATGCTTTAAGCAGAAATTCCTTGCATATGTCGGCAATGATGGTGAAAGAATTAGAGTTAATTGAGGAATTCAGAGATTTGAGTCTGGTTTGTAAAATGACACCTCGCAGTGTCAAGCTGGGAATGTTAAAGATCGATAATGATTTCCTGGGCAGCATCAGAGAGGCTCAGAAGTCAGATGTTAAGTTAGTGGATTTAATTAATGGGGTTGGTCAATCTGAAGATGAAGATTTCAAATTAGATTCCAGTGGTGTGTTGAGGTTCCGGGGTAGGATCTGTGTTCCTGACGATGAAGGGATGAGAAAGGCAATTTTAGAGGAAGGTCATCGTAGCAAGTTGAGTATCCATCCTGGAGCGACGAAAATGTATCAAGATCTGAAAAAAGATGTTTTGGTGGTATGGTATGAAGAGAGATGTGGCACAGTTTGTGTATGCCTGTTTGACCTGTCAAAAGTCGAAGGTCGAGCACCAGAAGCCAGCAGGGTTAATGCAACCGTTGGAAGTCCCAGAGTGGAAATGGGATAGCATAGCGATGGATTTTGTGACGGGGTTACCGAATACAGTTAAGGGTCATGACGCTATTTGGGTGATCATTGATAGGTTAACGAAGTCTGCTCATTTTATTCCTATTAATATCACTTATCCGGTGTCGAGGTTGGCAGAGGTATATGTCAAAGAAATTGTGAGGCTGCACGGTGTTCCGAAGAGTATTGTGTCAGATAGGGATCCGAGGTTCACTTCCGAGTTTTGGAAGAGTTTGCAGAAAGAATCGGGTTCTAAGTTAAAAATGAGTTCGGCGTATCATCCCCAGACAGACGGTCAGTCAGAGAGGACAATTCAGTCGTTAGAGGATTTGTTGAGGGCTTGTGTATTGGAACAGCGGGGTTCATGGGATTCCTACCTTGCGTTGATTGAGTTTACTTATAACAACAGTCACCATTCCAGCATTGGGATGGCACCGTTTGAAGCATTGTATGGTCGAAAGTGTAGGACGCCGTTGTGTTGGTATGATTCGGGAGAGAGTGTAGTTTTGGGACCGGAGATTGTCCGGGAGACTACAGAGAAGATCAAGATGATCCGTGAGAAGATGAAGGCTTCGCAGAGTCGTCAGAAGAGTTATCATGACAAGCGGAGGAAGGATTTAGAGTTTCAGGAGGGTGAGCATGTGTTCTTGAGGGTTTCTCCTATTACCGGTGTTGGTCGAGCGTTGAAATCGAAGAAGCTCACTCCTCGATTTGTTGGTCCTTATCAGATTTCTGAAAGAATCGGAAATGTGGCTTATAGAGTGGCTTTACCGCCAAATCTTTCGAACTTGCATGACGTGTTTCACGTGTCACAACTTCGGAAGTATGTTTCGGATCCATCTCATGTGATCCATATGGACGAGGTAGAGGTGCGGGATAATCTCACTGTGGAGACGATGCCCGTACGGATTGAGGATCGTGAAGTGAAGACGCTTAGAGGCAAAGAGATTGCATTAGTGAAAGTGGTCTGGCTAGGAGCTGCCGGCGAGAGTATGACTTGGGAGCTAGAGAGCAAGATGCGAGAATCCTACCCAGAGTTATTTGATCAGGTAAATTTCGAGGACGAAATATTCTAAGTGGGGGAGAGTTGTAACACCCTAAAATTATTTAATTAATTCATTTAATTAAGTAATTGGGGATTTAAATTAAATTATTTGATGTAATTTAATTAATTGAATTTATGTTAATATGCGTAGGAAGTATTAGAAAGTGGAGGTGCCAAACCAAATGGACTTGGGCCTAAGTGAGAAGCCCAAGCCCGTTATTCTTGTCATATGCGAAGGGTTAGTTTAGTTGGGGTCTAGGGTTGGTGGCCAATTCGCGAAATCAGAAGAGAAAACAAGAAAGAAAGAAAAGAGCGTGAGATAGAGAGAGAGGAAGGAGGCGGCCAAGAGAAGAAGGAGGAGAGGAATTCGAAGAGCAAAGAAGAGGGGATCTCCGTTGTTGCTGTGGATCTGTAGGTGACTGCATCCTAGGCATCGATTTCTTCTGGAAAAGGTTAGGGGAGCTCTATCACTCTATCTAATACATTCTATGATAGGTCCTAGATCTAAGGTTCATGCTAGATTTCGTGATGTTCTTGATGATTCTTTTGCGTTTCTTGATGTTCTTGAATGTTGACTTCTATATATGTTAATTATAATGTGTTTTGTGAATTCAATTTTTGTGTGGTGTGATCTATGAAGTTGTCTTATGGGTGGTGATATGCGCATATGTTGAGAAATATGATGTTCATCTATGCATTGATTCGTTGGAAGTGAATTCGCATAGGGGTTGTGAGTGTCTTGGGCGCCTAGGGCGCCATGATAGTGTTAGTGAGGTTGTTTTGTTTAATTTGAGTTTTGATAAATTGAGTTTGGTAATTTTGAATGAGAAAAGTGTGTTTTTGTGTTGCTGGAAAATTGGAGTTTTTATGCTTTAGAATTGTTAAGAAAAACCAATTTTTGTGTTAAAAAGGGTTGAACAGAAATTCTGGGCGTTGTTGCAGTTTCCTGGGCGCTGAGTGCCTGTCCTGGGCGCTGGGCGCCTGTGTTGTGTTGTGCTGCGCGTGGGGGCGCGCCTGGGCGCTAGGCGCCCGTGTCTGTGTTGTGCGTGCGTTGTTGCGCGCCTGGGCGCTGAGCGCCTGTGGCGCTGGGTTGTGTTGCGTTGTTGCGCGCCTGGGCGCTGGGCGCCAGTGCCCGTGTTGCCTGGTTGCCTGGGCGCCTAAGGCGCCTGTTCCCTGGATGTTGCCTAATTTTTCCAAAATTGTTTTTATCATAACTTTTGACTTAGACGTCCGTTTTGAACGATTCGAAAAGTGTCGTGAAGCTTTTTACGTTGTCTATTTGTGGGTTCAATTTTTAAAATGAAAAATTGTTATTCTCTGACTGTTTGTTGGCGCCCAAGTGGCTGTCCCCGGTGATCGTCCCAGTGACATTGAAAAATGACGTGGAACTCTTTAAAAATCCCTTTTGGTGTATAAACAACAGTTTTAACACGGTAGTGTCAAAAATGACTGTTTTGCCCCTAGTGGCCAAAGTTAATGATAATGATGTGTAAATGACGAGGATGCCCTTGGTGGCTAGTCAAATGACTGTTTTGCCCCTAGTGGCCAAAGTTAATGATAATGATGTGTAAATGACGAGGATGCCCTTGGTGGTTAGTCAAATGACGTTTTTGCCCTCAGTGGCTAATGTTTGAGTTGAATGATGTTTATGTGTAAGTGACATTTGGGGCCTGAGTGGCTAAGTGATGTTAAGGCCTAAAAGGCTAAGTGACGTTATTTGTGTGTGAATTGTGAAATGACAGGTGCTGTGCCTTTATTCGGCAAACCGGTAAGTGACGGGTCACATAGTTGACCATGAATTGAGTAATTGTGTATGTGTGTATTGTGAGTGGTGCATGTCATAGTGTCTCATGCCCATATGCATAAACCCAGTGATGTTTTGAGGCCTGAGTGGCTAAGTGATGATAAGGCCTGAGTGGCTAAGCGACGTTTTGTGAAAAGGTACCTTCATGCATATACCCGCGAGTGGGTTGCATTTCATAAATCTACATGACATGAAATGAGTTATTGTAAATGATGTAAGAGGTGACTATGATGTGAGTATTTGGTATTTTGGATGCTGATTGTTCTAGTGCGTAGCCTATGATTAGTGCTTATGATATTTTCTATTATATAGACTGAAATGATGCTCACCCTTTCCTGTTTGAATGTTACCCCCGTGTTGGTAACGTGCAGGTGATTCCCAGTGAAGGTATTAGCTTCACTTTTGAGTCGAGTCGTCATGCTCTGATACGTAGCACTCAGGGGGGAAAACGAACTCGGCATTTATTTAATGATTTTTGGTTGTTATGTCCATGTGGACTATTTGGTTATGTGTTACTATTTCCGCTGCGTAGTCGGTTGTGTTATGTTGAGTTTTATAAGTGACGTTGAGATGAGATTTGGAGATTTCTTTATTTGTGAGGTGCTACGCGAATGCATGAGTATTGAGTTGAACTGTTTTTCAAAACTGCTAAGCGACCTTTTATTGAAGTATGTGTAACATTCCCTATGAACGAGATTTTTAAACTCTGATTTTTATAAACAAAGTAACGGGTAGAAAGGGGTGTTACAGATCTGGAAGAATTAGGAATGGAGCAGAAGTCAACCTAACTTTCAATTCTTGAAAACATTCCTCACAATCGGCAGTCCATGTAAACGGTTGCCCCTTACGAGTTAACCGAGTAAGTGGAAGAACCAATTGTGAGAATCCTTGAATGAACCTCCTATAGTAACCAGCTAGACCCAAGAAACTTCTTATTTCAGTGACTGATGTTGGTCGTTCCCAGTTCAACACTGCTTCCACCTTACCGGGATCTACCGCAACCCCCGTTTGGGAAATCACATGTCCCAAAAACTTCACTTCAAGCATCCAGAAGTCACAGTTCGACGGCTTTGCGTACAATTTCTTCTCTCGGAGTACATTCAGAACAATGCGGAGATGTTGAACATGATCCTCAATGGTCTTAGAGTACACCAAGATATCATCAATGAAGACTACAACAAACTGATCCAGGTATGTGTGAAAAACTCGGTTCATGTAATCCATGAATACTGCTGGAGCATTAGTCAAACCGAAGGGCATCACTACGAACTCGTAGTGTCCATACCTAGTACGGAAAGCTGTCTTCGAAATATCTAAGGCTCTTACCCTTATTTGATGATAGCCCGACCTCAGATCAATTTTTGAAAATACCACGGCACCTCGAAGTTGGTCAAGCAAATCGTCTATCCTTGGCAAAGGATATTTGTTCTTAATTGTCACTTTGTTGAGTTGACGGTAGTCAATACACAATCTCATGCTTTCGTCCTTCTTCTTAACTAGCAACACCGGAGCACCCCATGGAGAAGCACTCGGTCGAATGAACCTCTTTGATATTAATTCTTCAAGTTGAGACTTCAATTCCTTCAATTCTAAAGGAGACATTCTATAGGGAGCAATAGATATTGATCCTGTACCAGGAATCAACTCTATTGAGAATTCTACCTCTCGGTCAGGAGGTAAGGATGAAACTTCTTCTGGAAAGACATCTAGAAATTCATTTACCACTTGCACAGATGACAAATCTAAACCCGTTTCAGTAGATGCAGACAACATAATAAGAATAGCTTCCGCACCTTGGAATAATGACTGGGTGGCTTCGGTGTAAGAGATCGTTGCTTCAGAATCTGCCTGTGTCAATCCTACGGATTCAGAGGCGAAGCTAATGGTTCGATCGGCACAGTTGATTGTTACATGATTTTCAGCCATCCAATTCGTACCCAGAACAATGTCCATACTTCTCATAGGCAAGCAAATAAATTTCACAACAAATTGTCTGTCGCCTATGACAAGTAGGCAATTTTCACACAATGATTGAGTCTGGACACGACCCTTGGTAGCAGTTGAAATAGTTATCAGTTCGGATAGCTCAGACAATGCTAGTCCCAACCGATCCACACACGCTTGTGATATAAAACAGTGAGTTGCACCGGAATCATATAAAATATTGACTAAGTTATTAAAAAGAGATCTCGTACCCCTCAGAAGATTATCAGTAGGTGTGATGGTTCGAGCATCCAATGTGTTGATCCGTCCCTGACTAGGAGCATTTGGTGCTCTTTGGAAATTCCTCTTTGATGGGCACTTATTTGCATAGTGTCCCTCTTCATTACAGACATAGCACCGATCTGATCTTGGCGGACACTCTCCACGGTGATGTCTTCCACAAAGTCTACAATTCCTGAACTTTGTAGAATCAGACGATTGCACCTGATTCCCTTTGTAATTACCTCCTTTCCCTGAGTCATGCCTGGGACCCATCTGAGAGCTAGATGGCCCAGTGTTCCTCTTACTCTGATGGAACGCCTTTCTACTTGCATACAATCTTGCCAAATCACTTTCGGCAATATAGGCTTGTTGAACCATGGCTGCATAGTTGGTCTTTGGAAAAGAACTTAGGCTTTGTGCAATATCCTCTCTCAGCCCATACTTGTACCTGTCAGTTTTCCATCGGTCGTTGGGAGCATATCCGGCTAAACCGAAGAATTGATACAACTCTTCAAATTTAGCCGTGTATTGGCCCACGGTCAAGCCTCCTTGTGTGAGAGCTAAAAACTCATTTTCTTTATCAAACCTCATAGCCGTGGGAAAGAATTGTTCCAGAAATGATGTTCGGAAATTTTCCCAAGTCTGGGGAGTTTCCATTGTTTCCATCATGGCCCTAGCATTTGTCCACCAGTTATTGGCCTCTCCCTTCAACATATGGGATGCCAATCTCAGCTTATCTACATTGGTCACTTGCATTGTGAGAAAAATCTTTTCAATGTCGTCTAGCCAATGTTGAGCTTTCATGACATCCGGCCCACCTCTGAACTCGGAGGCTTTCATTTTCAGGAATTCTGTGAAAATTCTCCTTGGGTTCACTTGTGGCTCTTGAGCTTGATGCTGCTGAGCATTTTGCTGTTGGATCTGTTGCTGCTGATGCATAAGCATCATGTCTTGCATCATTTTCTGTTGGTTCTCGATCACATTTTGCATCCAGTCAAAATGTGGATCAGCAGGGGGAGGAACTCCTCTACCTCTCCTGGCCATGATTCTGCGAAATATGCACAAAGTATTAAGTTGATCAAGCTCAATGTCAAATAGCATACTAAGAAAATCATGACTGAAGGAAGTAAAAGACACTAATAGCTAAGTCCGACTAGGTTGAACTCCTCTGATACCAACTTTAACACCCCGGTATTTCTATTTATTAAAAATACCCAAGTGCACATTAATAACACATCAGGGATATTATTTCCTGCTCAGACACTGAATACCACTATGAATTTTTCGCTGATTAAAAACAAAACAGTCTTATGTACAAACAAGACCATACGGTACTCAGACCATACACTGTCAGCTACTAAAGTATTCAACATTATACAAGAAAGCGGAAGAAAACATAATGCTAAAGTCATGGTGTTGCGATACATAGACAGCAAAGGAAATAACGAATAACTTAAGCATAAATGCTAAGTCATCAATAGTCGCCCGAGCCCAACCTACTCGTGCCTCTTGGATTTCCGCTGCCCCCGTGTCTCTGTAAAACAACAACATTTAAACAGTGAGATACAATCTCAGTGAGTTCTACCGAGACCCCTACTAACTCTCTCGGCTCAATTAATAATTCTTTTTAAATTAACACGACACCGACTTGAATAAAGTGCTAACCCCGGTGAACGTGAACAAACAAAGTGCGGTACCGACAGCAATAAAGTGCTAACCCCGGTGTATCGCACAGTACGACACCGACTGCAATAAAGTGCTAAACCCGGTGTACGTACAACAAACTCATGACATAACACCGACTGCAATCCAGTGTTAATCCCGGTGAACCCCCTTACCAATAGTACATTCTCCTATTGGCACGGAGCCTAGGGTGGGGGATCATGATTGCCCCGCCTAGTATGTCGAACAATGGGTCGTCACCCAACTCGATATATAAACATATATCTACAATCATATGAACTCAAGGTCCGTTTACATTCATACCAATACTCAAACATTCAGTTTCGATTAAGAAAAGATTAAGTTCTCTCTCGGGTACTAATTTACCGCTTTTCGAACACAATTTACAACTCCAAAACAGTTCAGTTTTACCTTAAAAATAGAATATTCAGTTAGTGTAACACCCTAAATATTTAATTAATTTATTTAATTAAGTATTTAGGAATTTAAATTAATTGATTGAATATAATTTAATTATTAGAAATTATATTAATATGTGTAGGTGGTATTAGAGGATGGAGGCACCAAAGTAGATGGACTTGGGCTTAAGTGAGAAGCCCAAGCCCATGAAGCTAGTCATATGCGAAGTAGCAAGGCACAAGGGGTTAGGGTTTCCTTGCTATCATTTGCGAAAGTTTGAGAAAGAGAGAAAGGAAGAGAGGAGCGTGAGAAAGAGAGAGAGAAGGGGCGGCCAAGAAAGGGAGGATTCAAAGATCAAGAGGAAGGAGATCTCCGTTGTTGCTGTGGCTCTGTAGGTGACTACTCCTAGGGCATCGAATTCTTCTTCTTGAAAAGGTTAGGGGAGCTCTATCCTTCTATCTAATAGATCATATGATGGGTCCAAGATCTAGGGTTTAGACTAGATTCTTGATGCATGCCATGATTTTCTTGATGTGTTCTTGATATGTTTTTAATGTTGATTCTTTTTCATATATATATATATATATATATATATATATATATATATATATATATATATATATATATATATATATATATATATATGCGAATTGATTGTTGGGATGTGTATTCATGATATGCGAATTGTTGGAATATATATATATGTTGATTTCTTGATGTGTTCTTGATATGCGAATTTTTGGCATTGTGTGTTCATAAAATTATGAATTGGTATGTTGGAATACTTGAGGTTTCGCAAATTGGGTGAGTGTGTGCATAGGCGCCTAGGGCACCAAGGTGATGGTGATGATAGTGCCCAATTGAATTTTGAGAAATTGATTAAAATAAGGGCATTTTTGGTTGCTGGAAAATATGAATTTTTACACTTTTAAATTGTTAGGAATCAATTTTAGTGTTGAAAAGTTGTTGGAAAAATTCTAGGTTGTGTTGCTGCTGTTTCTGGGCACCAGGCGCCCTGTGCTGGGCGCCAAGGGCGCTGTGCGTGTGTCTGTGCGCGTTGCTGGGCGTTGGGTGCCAGCGCCTGGGCGCTGGGCGCCTGTGGCGTGTTGCGTGTGTGCGTGTGTTGCGCGCCTGGGCGCTGGGCGCCAGTGCGCGTGTTGCCTGGTTGCCTGGGCGCCTAAGGCGCCAATTTCAGAATGTTGTCTAATTTTTCCCAAACTTATTTTTAACATAACTTTTGACTCAGACATCCGTCTTGAACGATTCAAAAAGCGTTGTGAAGCATTTTCCTTTGCCTATCTGTGTGTTCCCTTTTTAAAAATAAAAATTTATAATTTCAGAAGGTTGCTGGGGCGCCCCAAGTGGCTGCTCCCGGTGATCGTTGCTGTGACAATGCAAAGGTATTTGTGGTGTCTTTAAAAACTCTCTTTTGAGTACGACCAGTGATTTTAACGAAGTGGTGTCAAAAATGATGATTTTGACGATGATGCCCCTAGTGGCTAGTTAAATGACTGTTTTTCCCTTAGAGGCCAAAGTTGTTGATAATGATGTGTAAATGACGAGGATGTCCTTGGTGGCTAGTCAAATGATGTTTTTGCCCTTAGTGGCTATTGTTTGAATTGATGATGTTTATAAATAGCAACGTTGTGTGTGTGATGAGGCCCACAAGGCTAAGTGACGTTTGAGGCCCGAAAGGCTAAGTGATGTTAAGGTCTAAATGGCCAAGTGACGTTGTGTGTTGATTGTGGATTTGACAGGTGCTGTGCTCATTGTGAGCAAACCGGTAAGTGACGAGTCCCATAGTTGACTATGATTTGGGTATTTGTGTAACTGTGTGTTGTGAGTGGTGCATGTCATAGTGTCTCATGCCCATATGCATAAACCCAGTGACGTTTTTGAGGCCTGAGTGGCTAAGTGACGATGAGGCCTTAAGGGCTAAGCGACGTTTGTGAAAAGGTACCTCATGCATATGCCCGCGAGTGGGTTGCATTTCATATGCCTACATGACATAAAATGAGTTATTGTGAGTGATGTGAATATTTAGTGTTTTGGGATGCAGATTGCTCTAGTGCGTAGCCTACGATTAGTAATTATCATATTTTCTATTATATGGATTAAAATGATGCTCACCCTTTCCTGTTTGAATGTTACCCCCGTGTTGGTAACGTGCAGGTGATTCCCAGTGAAGGTCTTAGCTTCACTTCTTGAGTCGAGTCGTCATGCTCTGATACGTAGCACCTGGGGGAATGTATTTGATGTTTTGCTGATGTATTTTAGATTTTTATACCGTTGATGAGCTGATTTATTTTTCCGCTGCGTTGTCGTTGGATTTTATGACGTAGTTTTCGATGTTTTGAGTTTCCCCCTATTGTGGAGTGCTATGAGTTGCACCTTTGACGACGTACTATTATTATTTGAAATTTGAGGTTTTACTTTGACGTATGTGTGACACCCTCGTGGTGAAATCAAAAATGAATTTTTAACTGATTTTTTTTTTCTAAATTAAAATAAAGGGGTAGAAAGGGGGTGTTACATAAGTGGTATCAGAGCAGTTCGGTCTGTCCGGCCAATGTTGTCCTGTCATAGTGTCTTACGACAATAGATTAGTTCTGAATTTTTGGTTGTGCTGCACTGATAGTTCATAATGGCTGGGAGAAACGACGCTGCTCTTGTTGCTGCATTGCAAGCTATGGCTCAGGCTGTGCAGGGTCAGCAGAATGCTGGAGATAATGCTGGTTTTCGGAGTCTGACTACTTTCCAGAGAGAGAATCCGCCCACCTTTAAGGGCAAATATGATCCAGATAGTGCTATGGCTTGGTTGAAGGAGATCGAGAGAATTTTCAGGGTGATGGACTGTACTGTTGAGCAGAAGGTCCGTTTTGGTACCCACATGTTAGCCGAGGAGGCCGACGACTGGTGGTTGGCTACTAGGCAGAGGTTAGAGGCTGTGCAGGAAGAGATTACTTGGGAGTTATTCAGCAGAGAATTTCTGAGAAAATATTTTCCTGAAGACGTCCGAGGAAAGAAAGAGATAGAGTTTTTGGAGCTGAAGCAGGGTGGTATGTCTGTGACTGCCTATGCGGCGAAATTTGTGGAGCTAGCAAAATTTTATCCACACTACAATGAGGCTACAGCTGAATTTTCTAAATGCATCAAATTTGAGAATGGGTTGAGGCCTGATATTAAAAAGGCCATTGGTTATCAGAAGATTCGTGTGTTCGCAGATCTGGTTGACAGTTGCAGAATCTTTGAGGAAGACAGTACTGCTCATTACAAAGCTACTTCTGAGAAAAAGGGTAAGTTTCAGAGTCGAAGCAAGCCGTATGAGGTTCCTGCGGGTAAGAGTTATCAGAGGTCTGCTGGGGGTAAGAATTCTAGTGGGGGAGATGCCCCTGCTAGCATTGTCTGTTATAAGTGTGGCAAGCCTGGCCACAAGAGTACTACATGCAGGTCTGATGAGAGGGTTTGCTACCGTTGTGGTAAAAAGGGTCATATGGCAGCCGAGTGTAAGGTCAAGGATGTGGTGTGTTTCAACTGTGGTGAGTCTGGGCATATCAGTACGAAGTGTACAAAGCCGAAGAAGGAAAGGTCTACTGGGAAGGTATTTGCACTGGCAGGAGAGGAGCCTGATGATGATGATGGTCTGATTAGAGGTACGTATTTTATTAATGGTACTTCTCTGAAATCTCTTATTGATACTGGTGCTACCCATTGTTTTATATCTGTTGATTGTTGTAAAAGATTGGGTCTTGTTTTATCTGCTATGTGTGGGGATATGGTTGTCGATACTCCTGCGAAGGGGTCGGTGATTACGTCCCAGGTGTGTTCTCAGTGTCCCGTGTCGATCTTCGGCAGGGACTTTATTGTGAATTTTGTCTGCTTGCCGTTGAGAGGTCTGGATGTAATCTTAGGCATGGACTGGTTAGAGAATAATCACGTTCATATCAACTGTCGTAGCAAGTCGGTTAGTTTCGGTGAAGAAAGTTCTGTTTTGATATCTGCTGGTCAGTTGAAGAAGTTGAAGAAAGAAGGAGTTCAGTTATTTGGGTTGATGGCTTCGTTGTCTGCTGAGAGTCAGGCTGTTATTGAAGAACTGGAAGTGGTACGCGAGTTTCCTGAAGTTTTTCCTGATGAAATTCCGGGTGTGCCACCGGAAAGAGAAGTTGAGTTTTCGATTGATCTTGTACCTGGTACGAGGCCTGTGTCTATGGCACCGTACAGAATGTCGGCGTCGGAATTGTGTGAGTTAAAGACGCAACTTGAAGAATTGCTTGAGAAAAAGTTTGTGAGACCGAGTGTGTCACCATGGGGAGCTCCGGTATTGTTAGTGAAGAAGAAAGATGGGAGCATGAGGTTATGTGTGGACTATCGTCAGTTGAATAAGGTAACTATCAAGAATAAGTATCCGCTTCCGAGGATCGACGATCTGATGGATCAGTTAGTGGGTGCCCGTGTTTTCAGCAAAATTGATTTGAGGTCCGGGTATCATCAGATTAAAGTAAAGGATGAGGATGTTCAGAAGACGGCGTTCAGGACGAGGTATGGGCATTATGAATATTCAGTGATGCCGTTCGGTGTGACCAATGCTCCTGGTGTATTTATGGAATATATGAACCGTATTTTCCATAATTACCTAGATCGGTTTGTGGTGATCTTCATAGATGACATTCTAGTTTATTCTAAGTCAGAGGAAGAACATGCTGAGCACCTGAAGACAGTGTTAGAAGTTTTAAAAGGGAAAAAGTTGTACGCTAAGTTATCGAAGTGTGAGTTCTGGCTGAAAGAGGTGAGTTTCCTTGGGCACGTGATTTCTGGTAATGGTATTGCGGTTGATCCGGCAAAAGTAGAAGCAGTGTTGGAGTGGGAGTCTCCAAAGTCCGCAACAGAGATTAGAAGCTTTTTGGGTTTGGCTGGGTACTATAGGAGGTTCATCGAGGGTTTTTCCAAGTTGGCCCTTCCGTTGACTCAGTTGACTTGTAAGGGTAAAGTTTTTGTTTGGGATGCTCGGTGTGAGGAACGTTTTATGGAACTGAAAAAGAGATTGACGACGTCGCCTGTTTTGACGTTGCCTAATCCAGAGGAACCGTTCGTTGTATATTGTGACGCTTCGAAAATGGGTCTTGGTGGTGTGCTGATGCAAGATGGGAAAGTCGTTGCGTATGCGTCGAGGCAGTTGCGGGTTCATGAGAAAAATTACCCTACGCATGATTTGGAATTGGCTGCTGTGGTATTTGTGCTTAAGATTTGGAGGCACTACCTTTATGGTTCGAGGTTCGAAGTGTTCAGTGATCATAAAAGTCTAAAGTATCTGTTCGATCAGAAAGAGTTGAATATGAGACAGCGTCGGTGGTTGGAGCTCTTGAAGGATTATGACTTTGGTTTGAACTATCATCCCGGCAAAGCTAATGTCGTGGCTGATGCTTTAAGCAGAAAGTCTTTGCATATGTCGGCAATGATGGTGAAGGAATTAGAGTTGATCGAGGAATTCAGAGATTTGAGTTTGGTTTGTAAAATGACACCTCACAGTGTCAAGCTGGGAATGTTAAAGATCGATAATGATTTCCTGGGCAGCATCAGGGAAGCTCAGAAGACAGATGTCAAGTTAGTAGATTTAATTAATGGGGTTGGTCAATCTGAAGAAGAAGATTTCAAATTAGATTCCAGTGGTGTGTTGAGGTTCCGGGGTAGGATCTGTGTTACGGATGATGAAGAGATGAGAAAGGCAATTTTAGAGGAGGGCCACCGTAGCAAGTTGAGTATCCATCCGGGAGCGACGAAAATGTATCAAGATCTGAAAAAGATGCTTTGGTGGTATGGTATGAAGAGAGATGTGGCACAGTTTGTGTATGCCTGTTTGACCTGTCAGAAATCTAAGGTCGAGCATCAGAAGCCTGCAGGGTTAATGCAGCCGTTGGAAGTCCCAGAGTGGAAATGGGATAGCATAGCGATGGATTTTGTGACGGGATTGCCGAATACAGTTAAGGGTCATGACGCTATTTGGGTGATCGTTGATAGGTTAACGAAGTCTGCTCACTTTATTCCTATTAATATCACTTATCCGGTGTCGAGGTTGGCAGAAATTTATGTCAAAGAAATTGTGAAGCTGCACGGGTTTCCGAAGAGTATTGTGTCAGATAGGGATCCGAGGTTCACTTTAGTTTTGGACGAGTTTGCAGAAGGAATTGGGTTCAAAGTTAAAAATGAGTTCGGCGTATCATCCTCAGACAGATGGTCAGTCAGAGAGAACAATTCAGTCGTTAGAGGATTTGTTGAGGGCTTGTGTATTGGAACAACGGGGTTCATGGGATTCCTACCTTGCGTTGATTGAGTTTACCTATAACAACAGTTACCATTCCAGTATTGGGATGGCACCGTTTGAAGCATTGTATGGTCGAAAATGTAGAACGCCATTGTGTTGGTATGAGTCGGGAGAGAGTGTAGTGTTGGGACCGGAGATTGTTCGGGAGACTACAGAGAAGATCAAGATGATCCGTGAGAAGATGAAGGCTTCGCAGAGTCGTCAGAAGAGTTATCATGACAAGCGGAGGAAGGATTTAGAGTTTCAGGAGGGTGAGCATGTGTTCTTGAGGGTTTCTCCTATTACCGGTGTTGGTCGAGCGTTGAAATCGAAGAAGCTCACTCCTCGATTTGTTGGTCCTTATCAGATTTCTGAAAGAATCGGAAATGTGGCTTATAGAGTGGCTTTACCGCCAAATCTTTCGAACTTGCACGACGTGTTCCACGTGTCGCAACTTCGGAAGTATGTTTCGGATCCATCTCATGTGATCCATATGGATGATGTAGAGGTGCGGGATAATCTCACTGTGGAGACGATGCCCGTACGGATTGACGATCGTGAAGTGAAAGCGCTTAGAGGCAAGGAGATTGCATTGGTGAAAGTGTTTTGGCTAGGAGCTGCCGGCGAGAGTATGACTTGGGAGCTAGAGAGCAAGATGCGAGAGTCCTACCCAGAGTTGTTTGATCAGGTAAATTTCGAGGACGAAATATTCTAAGTGGGGGAGAGTTGTAACACCCTAAATATTTAAATAATTTATTTAATTAAGTATTTAGGAATTTAAATTAATTGATTGAATATAATTTAATTATTAGAAATTATATTAATATGTGTAGGTGGTATTAGAGGATGGAGGCACCAAAGTAGATGGACTTGGGCTTAAGTGAGAAGCCCAAGCCCATGAAGCTAGTCATATGCGAAGTAGCAAGGCACAAGGGGTTAGGGTTTCCTTGCTATCATTTGCGAAAGTTTGAGAAAGAGAGAAAGGAAGAGAGGAGCGTGAGAAAGAGAGAGAGAGAAAGGGCGGCCAAGAAAGGGAGGATTCGAAGATCAAGAGGAAGGAGATCTCCGTTGTTGCTGTGGCTCTGTAGGTGACTACTCCTAGGGCATCGAATTCTTCTTCTTGAAAAGGTTAGGGGAGCTCTATCCTTCTATCTAACAGATCATATGATGGGTCCTAGATCTAGGGTTTAGACTAGATTCTTGATGCATGCCATGATTTTCTTGATGTGTTCTTGATATGTTTTTAATGTTGATTCTTTTTCATATATATATATATATATATGCGAATTGATTGTTGGGATGTGTATTCATGATATGCGAATTGTTGGAATATATATATATGTTGATTTCTTGATGTGTTCTTGATATGCGAATTTTTGGCATTGTCTGTTCATAAAATTATGAATTGGTATGTTGGAATACTTGAGGTTTCGCAAATTGGGTGAGTGTGTGCATAGGCGCCTAGGGCGCCAAGGTGATGGTGATGATAGTGCCCAATTGAATTATGAGAAATTGATTAAAATAAGGGCATTTTTGGTTGCTGGAAAATATGAATTTTTACACTTTTAAATTGTTAGGAATCAATTTTAGTGTTGAAAAGTTGTTGGAAAAATTCTAGGTTGTGTTGCTGCTGTTTCTGGGCGCCAGGCGCCCTGTGCTGGGCGCCAAGGGCGCTGTGCGTGTGTCTGTGCGCGTTGCTGGGCGCTGGGTGCCAGCGCCTGGGCGCTGGGAGCCCGTTGTGCGTGCGTGTGTGCGTGTGTTGCGCGCCTGGGCGCTGGGCGCCTGTGGCGTGTTGCGTGTGTGCGTGTGTTGCGCGCCTGGGCGCTGGGCGCCAGTGCGCGTGTTGCCTGGTTGCCTGGGCGCCTAAGGCGCCAATTTCAGAATGTTGTCTAATTTTTCCCAAACTTATTTTTAACATAACTTTTGACTCAGACTTCCGTTTTGAACGATTCAAAAAGCGTTGTGAAGCATTTTCCTTTGCCTATCTGTGTGTTCCCTTTTTAAAAATAAAAATTTATAATTTCAGAAGGTTGCTGGGGCGCCCCAAGTGGCTGCTCTCGGTGATCGTTGCTGTGACAATGCAAAGGTATTTTTGGTGTCTTTAAAAACTCTCTTTTGAGTACGACCAGTGATTTTAACGAAGTGGTGTCAAAAATGATGATTTTGACGATGATGCCCCTAGTGGCTAGTTAAATGACTGTTTTGCCCTTAGAGGCCAAAGTTGTTGATAATGATGTGTAAATGACGAGGAAGTCCTTGGTGGCTAGTCAAATGATGTTTTTGCCCTTAGTGGCTATTGTTTGAATTGATGATGTTTATAAATAGCGACGTTGTGTGTTTGATGAGGCCCACAAGGCTAAGTGACGTTTGAGGCCCGAAAGGCTAAGTGATGTTAAGGTCTAAATGGCCAAGTGACGTTGTGTGTTGATTGTGGATTTGATAGGTGCTGTGCTCATTGTGAGCAAACCGGTAAGTGACGAGTCCCATAGTTGACTATGATTTGGGTATTTGTGTAATTGTGTGTTGTGAGTGGTGCATGTCATAGTGTCTCATGCCCATATGCATAAACCCAGTGACGTTTTTGAGGCCTGAGTGGCTAAGTGACGATGAGGCCTTAAGGGCTAAGCGACGTTTGTGAAAAGGTACCTCATGCATATGCCCGCGAGTGGGTTGCATTTCATATGCCTACATGACATAAAATGAGTTATTGTGAGTGATGTGAATATTTAGTGTTTTGGGATGCAGATTGCTCTAGTGCGTAGCCTACGATTAGTAATTATCATATTTTCTATTATATGGATTCAAATGATGCTCACCCTTTCTTGTTTGAATGTTACCCCCGTGTTGGTAACGTGCAGGTGATTCCCAGTGAAGGTCTTAGCTTCACTTCTTGAGTCGAGTCGTCATGCTCTGATACGTAGCACCTGGGGGAATGTATTTGATGTTTTGCTGATGTATTTTAGATTTTTATACCGTTGATGAGCTGATTTATTTTTCCGCTGCGTTGTCGTTGGATTTTATGACGTAGTTTTCGATGTTTTGAGTTTCCCCCTATTGTGGAGTGCTATGAGTTGCACCTTTGACGACGTACTATTATTATTTGAAATTTGAGGTTTTACTTTGACGTATGTGTGACACCCTCGTGGTGAAATCAAAAATGAATTTTTAACTCTGATTTTTTTTTTCTAAATTAAAATAAAGGGGTAGAAAGGGGGTGTTACAGTTAGGCCCCTGAATAAGCTTTCCAACACATCTTAGAACACCTCAATCGGGTTCCCGGATCAAAATATATCGCGAAAACAAAAATCAGTGAAAAACTGTTGAAAATCTGCAAACCGTCGCGACGCGATACGAAGCCGTCGCGACGCGAAAACAGTCAGAAACATTTTCGTTGCAAATTGAAGCATGGTCGCGACGCGAAGGAGGGAGGTCGCGACGCGAAGGAGGGATGTCGCGACGCGATGGAGACCTGATGCTGCAGAATTTTGGGGGTTTCGAGCGAAAACCGCTATTCCGCTCAATTCCGATTCTCGTTCCGATCAAAAACAGATTTGACAACCAATACAATAGACCCAATACAAACCACACAATCAATCAATACAATCAAAAACTCAATCTAAACGGATTTTATCCAAAGTGCTATTTTTCGAAATAACGGTTTTTGACTCAAAATTTCTCGGAACCAATCGACGCACAAATTATACCAAAACGGAATAAACCTAAACGTGAGTAAAACTCACCCTTGAAGCGAGAGCCGATATCGAACCGAATTTGCCGGGACTTGAAAACTCTCGAACAGAACCCTATTTCACCAAACCGCTCCAAACTTCGATTCGAACTTCACAAGACGATCAATCCGCTCCTAGCTTTGATCCTAAACATAACCCAATCATCAACACAACCTATCAATCCATGATTTCAACAAATTTTCCCCACAAACCCTCAATTTTCGAAGTCAAAAAGCAAGGGGAAAAATGGAGGGGAATCTTACCAAGTTCTTGGGTTATGATGAGGGAGAGGAGATGATGAAGATGGTGAAGTTTGAGGGCTTGGGGTGAGAGCTTCTTCTTCTTCTCTTCTTTCATCTTTCTTCTTTCTTTTCTCCTCTTCTCTTCTTTTCTTTCTTCTATGCGTTTTCTTTCTTTCTTCTCCTTCTTTCTTTTATTCTTTTCTTTCTTTCCTTTCAATTAAGTGGCAATATGGTTAAATGACCATATTGCCCTTAATCTCCTATTTCTTTCCCAAATCACCCTTATTCCGCTTTATCGGCTTAACGTTCCGGAGACATCCAAATAATAAACTTTAGCACTCGTTAATTACACCAATCAAGTACTAAAAATAATTAATTTGGGTCAACATCCAAATAATTCGATTAATTATTTTAGAGGATGTTACAATACTACTTCAACTGTTGATACTTCTGACACAAACCCATGTCAAATCATCTATTTCTAGTTTTGCGATTAAAATAGGACCTTATATCATAAAGGTATCCTTGTCACTGTACGTGCTGGAGCAATGACTATCTTTTACCCATGAAGGTACCCTCATCGTTGTTGTTGGGCCTGTTGATAATACTACGATCATCCACATCCTGTACCTAGTACAACCTAGATACATTTTTATTATTAAATTAGGTCATAATCCTTACAATGCCAAATACTGCAGTTCATTTAAAAAAAACTAAATAATTAAATTGAAATTTTAAGAACCTCAACAAACTCTTCTTGGATGGAAACCCTTCCAACATTAGTAATTTGACTTAAACCACCTTGTAGAGAGCTAAGATTGTGCCCCATCATTGTTTTAAAAAATTTCCATCCCATAAAGACAAATGAGGCGTGCAAGCAATAATATTTTTCTCAAAGGGGTCGTCAAAGGTTAGTAATTCATTTCGTAATCCTTACTACGGCGATTGCATGTAAAATAATAAGAGTATATAGAAATAAAAAAAATCAATAGAGACAGCCTATTGGCTCGCAAATAGGAATCAAGTGTTAATATCCAAACAAACATTCTATTATTTGAAGTAGGAAAAACCCAGTAACCATACGGGATTACAATGTATGTAATTGAAATAGTACTTGAAACAAACTAAAATGAGACAAACATGACTCAAATTGAACTTAACAATTGAAATAGTACTCTAATAAGAATAGGAAGTGGCGTGGTAAATGTAATGCAACATATCTAATAGGAGTGTTAAGGCTGTCTGGTCTCCTCAAAGTGATGGTGGAGGTAGATGGAATGTCGGCAAATCAAGGGGATCAAATGCAGGCAAGTTGTTTCCTCCCATCTTAGGAAATGTGGTGCTCGATCAAAAAGTTCAATAGTTGGCTGCTTTCGATGAATGAGCTTTGGGGAATGTGGTGCCTTTATATAAAAAAACCAAAGGATCATATGAATCTGGATTAAGGCTGTTTGTTCAGAACACGTTTCTTGCAAATAAGGAAATAAGATTAATATAATTAACCGTGTAAAAATAGTATGGATGAATATGGCCAAAAAAGTGCACCATATACTGGAAGTACATAAGATTTTATAGAAGGAAAATCACATACATTCATGTTATTTTTTTGGAAATTCAAAATTGATAAGGATCTGACATAATATGATATTAATGATAGTTTTTTGAAATTCATAAAAAGCACCATGAAATAGGCATGTGTATTAATGTTATTAGTCCCAAAATAGCTAAAATATGATTCTCTAAATTGATGTTTTAATTTGAACAATAAATCGATTTTTGAATTAAAATAACCGGCAACCATGAAATAGGCATGTGTATTAATGTTATTAGTCCCAATTTGATCATAATATTTTTTTTGACAAAGATCATAATATTGAAATGAGCTGTTTATACTAACTTTTGAATTTGAATTTCCGATTAATTCCCATTTTCAAATGTTTTTTCGATTTTAGAGGGAGTTTATCATTTTAGGAAGTTTAAATTTTTGAATTTGATTAGAGACATTATAATGGTTGACTATGGAGCCGTGGAAATGGTAAGTATTGATTGTCACTCATTAATTTCATTTATGTTGCTGACCCACGGTTTTTATTGGTATATTAATTAATTTCAGTTTTTAATTTATGAGTTGATTACGTGGCTTCCTACTGGACAATGATTGCTGACGTGGTATTTTGTCAGCAATTACGTAATATTTTTTGTCTGGTGATGTGGACTGCCTAGGTGTCAGATTCATGGTTTATTATTATTAAGATTAAGATTAAGATTAAGATTATTAAGATAATGAAAATCCACTGTTGTGAATAAATTTATATATTCTTCACATGTATTGCCAATAACTTTATTGGTGTTACCTAATATATTCAAAAAAATTACATAGGAATCAAAATAAAATAAATGAAAAAAAATCATGTTTGACTGACCAAGAAACAGTTTACTTCACTGCTAACTACTTCAATAATTAATCCATGCTACCTAATAATACCAATAAAGTAGCAGTGCTGGTTCTAATTCACATAGCAACATTTAATTACTTACATTTTATAGGATGCATGATAAAATCTAATTAACATCTAATTAGCGTATTTTCAAGTTCATATGTTTAAGGAATGGTGTCTAAAATAAACCGTTGACTCATCTTTCAATCCTAAACATCTCATGCAAGCTATCTATAGTGGAGGATTCCAATTACAAAGCACCAAAGCTAAAAGTATTTTTCTCTTGCCAAAAGTACTCTTCTTCTTTGCTTTTCATCGATGTTGTTTAACTCTTTCCTTGTCATAATTCTTGTAAAAGCTCAAATTAAAACATAATTGGAGAATGATCAACATCACAAATAAAAAGGATAACAAAATTTATTTGAGTGTATCCAGATATAAAATTACAGCCCGTAAATTTATTTGATGAGTTTCCTAAACAAGATAAGGGGCGAAAAGGTTCTCCGAAGAACTAGGGTTGAGATCAATAAAGCCCTGCCGGACTTTCCTAGAATCCCTACTTGGATTACGAACAACATCAAATAAATATAAAAACAAATCTACCGACACGGGACGTTGAATATTCCTCAGCACGAAATTGAAGGCTCTTATGGAACCCCGGCTAGCAGGACTAATTTACTAAGGAGAAACACGCAAATTAAAAATTGGAGCATCCTTTTTTCGAAGGGAGTGAAAGGAGGACGGACTCCGGCTTCGGTAAGCATGGCCGAATAAACAAAGACACCCGGACCATCAACAGGGCTGCACACCGGCAGCTCAAAGGGAATCCCAAATAGATTCCATTCCTCATTATGAGTAAGACCCACCAATCGATGGAGGTTGGCTAATGGGGGAAGCATCGTTTTCTCGAAAGACACTACTCCAAGAAAGGATATCTAAAGAAGCCCAAGAGGTAGGATCCTGGTTGGTAAGAACCATTGGTGACTTTCGGTTCCTTGCCGACGACCGTCTGTCCCTACCAGAAGTTGAAGAGAAAGTGGTTGAAGGAGAACCCCATCCACTTTTAGCCGACATGCTATCGAACACCTATATCCTACAAAGACACCGACATCAAGGGAGGTCATAAGAAACTCCACAACAAAAGAACAAAGAAAACTTCTCCATCTCCGTCACCAATGATTCCTGATCGAGGAGTAAGAAAATAAAAGACGAGAGAAGCAAAGGAAGGTTAAAAAACATACCTTAAAGAACAAACAAGGTAGAACAGAGTAATCTCGGATAGATCTCGAAGGAAATTGAACTGGTTGACTCAGAGACTCCCAAAATACAAACACTGCAAAGTACAGAATCTCCCTCATATTTATAGAAGACAAGTCTAGAATGACACGTGTCACACTGCCTTCAAGGTCAAACTGACACGTGCACAAAACTCCAGAAAAAACGCACGTGCTTCCTAAGGGAAAGGCGCCTACAAAATACTGCACCCCCACTCGAAAGACCGAAACAGCAACTCCTTGTTCTAACCAAGATAAAATGAAGGCATCTCTTGACGTCGGCTTATACCCGAGTTACTCATCTCGGCTCCGCACTGATGAGAAGTCCGCCATTCCAAAGAAATTAAGATAGTTTTCCAAATTTTGTATATTATAGTAACCAAACTTTCCTAAGTAATTACCATTCTTTGTCATACCCACATGAAAGATCTGCATCAGTAGGTTTAGGGATCTAGACTTGTATCCATTTTACAAGGGTAACTGGCTATCCTCCCAAATGTTGATGCTCAGGCCATTTTCAATTCTCCATAACCTCATATTTTTTTAGAATCTGATCTGTTCTGGCTGCAAACTTCGGTCGAGCTAAAGACCGAAGTGCTCACCAAACCGAGAAGCTGGGTCACTCCGGGTTACTTCTGAGATGAAGTAATAGGGGTTAGATGATAACCGAGATGATCCGACTCGCGCTGGTCCGACGAGGGGGTGGTACATGCCCACACTCCGATGCCTAAGTCAATAGGGAATGGGTGATGCGAGGTAATAAATGCGTACCTGTAACAGTGATGGAATAGTGCTTTTATAGGGATTGCTTCCTATACGTGGCAAGCGGGGATGGGTGCTCTTGCTTAATTGGGCCTGGTATTTGGCTGATTTGGAATAGTACGTTGCCCCCCAAGTCGAGGTTCCTAGATAGAGATACCTCGGCTTGAGAATAGTATTTTGACATGGACTGACTTCATTTCGTTGGAATGGCGGACTTCTCATCCATGCGGAGCCGAGATGAGTAACTCAGGTATCAGCCGACGTCAAGATATGCATTTTATCTTGGTTAGAGCGAGGTGTTGTTGTTTCGGTTTTTAGAATGGGGTGCGCTATTTTGTAGGCGCCTTTCCCTAGGAAGCACGTGCGTTTTTCTGGAGTTTTGTGCACGTGTCAGTTTGACCTTGAAGGCAGTGTGACACCTGTCATTCTAGACTTGTCTTCTATAAATATGAGGGAGATTCTGTACTTTGCAGTGTTTGTGCTTTGGGAGTCTCTGAGTCAACTTGTTCAACTTCCTCCGAGAATATCCGGGATTACTCTGTTCTACCTTGTTTGTTCTTTTGAATATAAGGTATGTTTTTTAACCTTCCTTTGCTTCACCCCTTATCTTGTTGAGGGTTTTGCAAGTCGGTTTGTATTGGCGAGACCTCAGAATTTGGTGGCTCTTCGGAAAAATTGGCTCTGTTGGTGATTTTGGCGAAGTGGCTGCACCTACTTTTCGATTTAGCTGGTCATATGATCACTTCAAGTGGCCTCTCTCCTTTTATACTTGAACCCGAGCTCAGTTACACAGTTTAGACATAGCAACCCTTAATCTTCTTCGGTCATGGTCGTCTATGTCTTAGGGGGACCCTTTAATAAACGTCTGAGCTGTAGCTTTGGCTCCCCGGGGGAATCTCTTAATGTGCTCGATATATGGATTTCAATTGCTTATTCCTACCTTTGACCTTTCCCAGGTTTAGTAACTCATTTTGTTCTTGTTGTGTAGCGGGAATGACGACTCTTTCAGCCCTCTATGAATTGCGGAGGCTGCTGCCCAATCGGCAATTCCTAACACCCTTTGCCCACTGCTGCGAGATTTCAATCCACTGGTTGGCTAGGAGGGGGGATCTGAGAGGGGAAAGAAGGTGCTTGAACCCAAGGTTATCAAAGCTTCAGTCCCAGAGTCTTCTGCTGTTTTGAAAAAGACCAAGCTTGAAGCGGAGGACCAAATCGGGACGTCGACCTCCCCCGCTTCTCCGAAGAAGCAGAGACTCGAAGATCCTCCTATTGATTCTTATGTGTCGGAGGAATTCTCTGATTTTGAGGACTTTAGCTTGGAGGATCTTCAGCGGAACCCTTCCGAGGTAGTTCTTCGCATAACTTCCTTTGGGACTAAGCTGCTCGAAGCCGACCACAGGTTTGCTGAATGAGGTATTGCTTAATTGATTTCTGTTTATTCTGCTCCCTCTATTGTGATATTGGGCTTGACATTTTCTTGGTAGGGAGAGCTCAGCTCTTGAATGAGGATGATGAGGCTGTGGCATGTTGTGAATCTGCCAAACGTGCCTTAAGAGTTGCGATGAGGATGCAGAAGGAAGAGGTGGCAGCTCAGGAGGCGGCCGAAGCGGAAAAAGATACTATCGTTGAACATGTTTGTGTCTTGACCAAAAAGATGGAGGATGCAGAGAGGAATTTTGACGCTGCCACTGAGGCATTGAAGAAGATGGAAGGTCTTGAATCGAAGATTACCGAGTTGGAGGAGGAAGTGAAGAAGGTTTTAGCTGAACGAGAAGAGGCTTTCAGTAAGCGGGATGAGGCCATTTTAGCTCGTCAAAAGATTGCCGAAACTTCTTTGAAGTTTGGTGATGAAGCTTTTCAGAATGCTTTGGAGCAAGTGGCGGTGTTGAGTCCCAGGGTTATTCTACAGACTCAGGAAGACAATATCAATTGGAATGCCCTTGGTGGTGTGTTGGTGGAGTACAATGCTGACTGTTCCCAGCATGAAGTTCGGCTTATTCCCGAAGTTGACGTCCCCGAGGTTGAGAAATCTCCCGCCGCTTGATTAACTCGTGTTGTAACATTGATGTAACATTACTTGAACTTCTTCGTCCATTAAGACAACTTTTCGTTCTCCAATTTAATAATTAGTTTTTTTGCGGTTTGTATACCCGGGTAGGAAGGTTGTGGATTGACTTGATCTCTTTGGTTTAACTTTTAGAGATTGCTCGAGTTGGTTATTGAGCCAATGGACCAAGTGGCCCTAGAGATCGCATCGAGCTGATGAAGACTATAGCTATCCCGATCCCTATGATCCGACTTCCGAGAGGTAGCTCGGGTCTACTTTGGACCGAGGGACCGAGTAGGCCTCAATTAATTTTTGAGCCTTCGAAGGCTACTGGCTAACTCGATGCCTTTGATCCGACTTCCGAGAGCCAGCTCGAGTCGATTTTGGACCGAGGGACTGAGTAGGCCCCAATTAATTTTTGAGCCTTTGGAGGCTACTGGTTAATCCGATCCCTTTGATCTAACTTCTGAGAGCCGGCTCGGGTCGATTTTGGACCGAGGGACCGAGTAGGCCTTATATTTTGAACCTTTAGAGGTTGTAAGCTATTCCGATTCCTTTGATCCGACTTCTGCGAGCCGGCTCGGGTCTATTTTGGACCGAGGGATCGGGCAGGTCTTTGCTGGTCTTTCTGAGTAGTGACTAGTTAATAATAGTGATGAATTCAAGAACCACATTGAGAATTGTAAGAACTATATTTCTTTCATTAAATTTTGGTCTTTTTATTTTTTTTTCTTTTTTAGTATAGAAAAAATATTATGTTGTTTTGAAATCCAAAACTGAAAATAGAAGATAAAAGGAGAACCAAAAAATTTAATTTCAGGCCTATATTTTTGCATCTTGTTATTTTGTTTGTTGTAGATGTTAAGTATCAGAAAACTTATCAGCTGAAAGGTTTAAATTTGTGTGATAGAAACCCTTTCCCATCTGTTTGTTGCAGGAAACCACATTATTAGGTTTTTAGGTTGTTATTAAGTTATTTATGTTTAGATTTTAACTTTTAGTTAAGAAAAAAAAGGAAGTAAGGACTACCCAAAATGGCAGTTACCGAAAGGCAATTAGGAAACTCATTAAATGGGCCAACATGCTACAAATTTACGGGCTGTAATTTTATTTCTGGATACACTCAAATAAATTTTGTTATCCTTTTTATTTGTGATGTTGATCATTCTCCAATTATGTTTTTGTTCTGGACTGGACGAAGAGGTCCATTCAGCAATTCCAAGAGGTGCATTTAGCAATGGATATGGATTGGCCCAATCACTTTGGCCCATATCCACAACATACAAGCTCAATCACGCTTGGACGGTTAAGATCAATTCCGCTGATCCAACGATCCACAAACGGACACGATTTCCTATAAATGCCGGCTCGCATAGCCATTTACGAGGTACACACTCTTCCCTTGCAAATTCACTAGCTTATTCTCATACTAACTTGAACGTCGGAGTGGCTTTGCATGTACCCCCCCGGGCGCTCACTGACCTCCTGCCAGGGCAGCAAAAGACCTACCAACAGCAGCCGACCAAAATACTGCTAGGTACAGAACATTGGCGACCAAGTCTGAAACCCAGCATACCATGCAGAGAGGGACTGCCTGGATCGTAGGGGGCAACCTCAGCATTAACCTAAAGCCAAGATCATCTCTCCAAGAATGGGAGTCAAGGGTGTCATGGCGCGCTCATCTTCCTAAAGCAAAGCATCCAAGATCACGGCACCCAACCGGCGGGTATCCAAGGTATGAGACCACGATGTCTTGGGTAGCAAGCGCTAAGAAAGGCGCGGAAGTCAAGCAAATGATGAGACCATGAGGTCACAGACACCAGAGATACCCACCTACAAGGGTGATGTCTGGTCTGCAGGCCATAACTTCATCTGTGTTTATCCGATTGAGGTGTGTAAGCATGCGTTGGAAAGCTAAGAAGCAGAGCTACAATTCCCATGTTAAGCTCGAAATCCAATTATTACGTCTCCGCATCCAGGAAGGGAAACGAGCTGACGGCACCATGGCAAACCAGCACCCAAGGCGCCCAGGAGGGCGCCAAATCCTGTTACGGAAGCAGCCAGCGTGGCACGTAAGAAAATTAAAGGATGCATGAGCATGTGAGTGCATAAGCATGAAAGAAATAAAAAACATATTGCACGAGCTCATGAGAAAATAAAATAGTGCCCGAGCACGTGAGCAAAAAACATAGTGCACGAGCACGTGAGCAAAAAAAACATAGTGCATGAACACGTGAGAAAATAAAATAGTGCATGAGCACATGAGCAAATAACATAGTGAGCGAGCACGTGAGAAAATCAAATGATGCATGAGCGTGAGAGGAAATAAAGTAACGCGTGAAGTGATGGTGTCATTTTGCTCGCCCTCACACTCTCCTCCGATCGCCCTCACACTCTCCTATGCTCACCCCCTAGGTGCAATGTAATCGGCCAAGAGGAAAAGAAAATGTGGTGTTGCTCGCCCATACTCACCATCAATCACCTCGATCAAGGCAAGTCGGCAAAAAATATCAATAAATGAGTAGGATAATTGCTGTGACCCTCTGACAAAATTAGTAGACCCGACGACGGCACGAGCCGTAAGGGCAACCTAACCTACGAGGGAATCCTAAACGACAACGTCAAGTAAAGACCATCCCCCAGGATAATCTCGACTTAGGGGGCAACGGTGGAACCAGGTCAATATCCACCAGAGGCACCACCGGGGATCGCCATCGAGGAGATCCCCCGACCGACGCAGGCCAATATCGACCTTTGCCACGAGGCGTGAAACGACTTTAAACGTGTCGCAACCTCTGATGGGCGAGTTATATTCAGATTGTGTTCTGATAAACTGCCCCCAGAGTCCCACGAGGCGCGAATCGACTTTAAACGTGTCGCAACCTCTGATGGGCGAGTTAAATTCAGGCCGAGTTCTGATAAACTGCCCCCAGAGTCCCCTACGAGGCGCGAATCGACTTTAAACGTGTCGCAACCTCTAATGAGTGAGTTAAATTCTGACCGAGTTCTGATAAACTGCCCCCAGAGTCCCGCGAAGCACGAAGCGACCTTAGACATGTCGCAACCTCTGATGGGGGATTAAATTCAGACCGAGTTCTGATAAACTGCCCCCAGAGTTAACTTTGCCACGAGGCAATATGAGAATGTACATTCAGATGCGCAAGGCGATGACTTGTGCCCGAGGCCATCCAACGCGTGCCAGTTATAAGAGTAAAAAACAAGCCAGACAAAGAATAAGCAGGGATGATGTAACATCAGGGGGCAGTGACATCGAAGTCAACCCCGTTGGGGTTGTGTTTCACAAACCTCCTGCCTAGAACCTCATGATCAAATTGAAAAATCGTGGAAATGTCAAACACATAATAGTGGGGAGAAAAGCAGGTTAAGAGATAGGACGAGCAACAAAAAAGCAGAGGGCCAAGCACACGTCCACACAAGCCGGCACCCATGAGGGCGCCTATGAAGAGCAGCCAGCGCCCATGAGGGCGCCCGGCAGGGCACCAATGAAGAAGCAGGCAGCGCCCATGAGGGCGCCTGGCAAGGATGGCGCCTGGCAGTGGGGCGCCTGGCAAGGAGGGCGCCTGGCAGAGGGACGTCTGGCAATGAGGGCGCCTGGCAAGAGGGCGCCTGGCAGGAGGGCGCCTGGCAAGGAGGGCGCTTGGCAGAGGGGCGCCAGGCAAGGAGGGCGCCAGGCAGGAGGGCGCCTGGCAAGGAGGGCGCCTGGCAGAGGGGAGCCTGGCAGAGGGGTGCCTGGTAGGAGGGCGCCTCGCAGAGGGGGCGCCTGGCAAGAGGGCGCCTGGCAAGGAGGGCACCTGGCAGAAAGGCGCTTGGCAGGAGGGCACCTAGAAAGGAGGGCCCCTGGCAGAGGGGAGCCTGGCAAGGAGGGCGCCTGGCAGGAGGGCGCCTGGCAGGAGGGCGCCTGGCAAGAGGGCGCCTGACACGAGGGTACCTGGCGGGAGGGCGCCTGGCAAGGAGGGCGCCTGGCAGAGGGGTTCCTGGCAAGGAGGGCGCCTGGCAGGAGGGCGCCTGGCAAGGAGGGAGTCTGGCATGAGGACGCCTGGCAGAAGGTGGCCTGGAAGCAAAACCTTCGCAAAGGGGCAGACAGCACTGTGCAACCAGGCAGCCATGAGGGCGCCTCGCAAGAAGGCACCTATCGCACGCAAGTAGGCAACAACACCCAAGGCGTCCATGAGGGCGCCATCTCTCACCTTCGCAAGGGGGCAGACAGCACTGTGCAACAAGGCGCCCAAGACACCCATGAGGGAGCCTAGCAAGGCTGGCAGGGCGCCAAGGCTGGAGCAGGCAGCGCCCATAAGGGCGCCAGGTAGTCGTCACAAAGGCAATGTCCCGCGCGACTTCACAAATCCGGCAAATCAACGAAAATCCTTCAAGCCAAGACCATCCTCCGGAATAATCTCGGCTTGGGGGCAACTGTTCTGGACTGGACCAAGAGGTCCATTTAGCAATTCCAGGAGGTGCATTTAGCAATGGATATGGATTGGCTCAATCACTTTGGCCCATATCCACAACATACAGGCCCATATCCACAACATACAAGCCCAATCACGCTTGGACGGTTAAGATCAATTCCGCTGATCCAACGATCCACTAACGGGCACGATTTCCTATAGATACCGGCTCGCATAGCCATTTACGAGGTACACACTCTTCCCTTGCAAATTCACTAGCTTATTCTCATACTGACTTGAGCGTCGGAGTGGCTTTGAAGGTACCTCCCCCCCGGGGGGCTCACTAACCTCCTGCTAAGGCAGCAAGAGACCTACCAACAGCAGCCGACCAAAATACTGCTAGGTACAGAACAGTTTTAATTTGAGCTTTTACAGGAATTATGACAAGGAAAGAGTTAAACAACATCGATGAAAAGCAAAAGAGAAGAATATTTTGGCAAGAGAAAAATACTTTTCGCTTTGGCGCTTTGTAATTGGAATCCTCCTCTATAGATAGCTTGCATTAGAAGTTTAGGATTGAAAGATGAGTCAACGATTTATTTTAGACACCATTCCTTAAACATATGAACTTGAAAATACGCTAATTAGTGGCTACGTTAATTAGATTTTATCACGCATCCTATAAAATGTAAGTAATTAAATGTTACGGTGCTATGTGAATTAGAACCAGTACTGCTGCTTTATTGGTATTATTAGGTAGCATGGATTAATTATTAAAGTAGTTTGCAGTGAAGTAAACTGTCTCTTGGTCAGTCAAACATGATTTTTTTTTCATTTCTTTTATTTTGATTCCGATGTAATTTTTTGAATATATTAGGTAACACCGATAAAGTTATTGGCAATACATGTGAAGAATATATAAATTTACTCACAACAATGGATTTTCATTTTAAGAGACAAAAATGGGAAGGAAGTAAAAAAACAATCACCCATAAAGGGAAACAATTGGAGAAACATAAAGGGGTGAGAAAGAAGTCTCGATGGACCATAAATACGGAGAAATAATGCATCAATGTAGCTGTTCGTAAATGGGAATAGAAGTTAGAGGTGTATAAAGGATTGGCGTAACAGTCTACATTCTATTGCCTCCTTGCCAGATTCATCAAAATAAGATGATCTATTATAAAATTATGTTCTTTGGTTGTGCAATTTGGTTGTTGCATAATACATGTTTTGTTTCCAATACAGAATATAAGCGAGCTTTGGTTTAAAAATGTGTTGTAAGCGAGCTTAGGATGGCTGTATCGTACCATCTTGATGCATGATTCAAAAATGTGTTTTATTCTTTTCTTATAATTTTACCATGTGAAGTACGCTATTAAAAAAATGATACATGGTTTAAGAGCAAATTGTCTGATGCCACTCTGACCTGTTTATCTCACCCTGCATAAAGTTGTTATAAGAATATTAGTGGATCCTAATGAAGTACATGAGTAAAAAGTAATTATGTGTAAGTAGGGACTCTATCTTGCAACCAAAAACATCCATCTTTAATTACTTATCTTGCAACCAAAAACATGTGAAGAATATATATATATATATATATATATATATATATATATATATATATATATATATTAATGTGGCTTGGTTAATTTTCGGTAATTACTTATCTCTAAAAATTACCAAGCAATTTGACAAATGTTAGATCAAATTCTTAACAAAATTTTTTACATATATTTTTCTTTAATTGTTCCCATGCGTGCACGGGTAGAAATACTAGTTTATATAAAACAACCTTTTTTCTCCTATTCTCCAACTAAGAAGCAATTATTGCTCTCATTTTTCCTCTCTTTTTTGCTATTTCGATTTCTTTATATTTATATATATGGTCTTGACTTATACCAAAAAAAATTAAATATTAATTTTTTTTAAATATTACATTAATAAGTATTATGTGTGACGTTTTTGTGATATAAAAAAGTAAAATATATTTTCAAATATATTATAATAGTTGATAAAAGTTGCTTCATTAGTAATAAAAACACTCTGAAAGAAATTAATATTTTATGAATTAATTATAAATATCCCATTATCTTTTTTTGTTATCGTGTTATTCGTACGCTATAATATATATATATATATATTGGCTATCCCTGTGGCTCTCCCCTTCCAATAGAGTTTTTGTCACACCCAAGACTCGAACTTGAGACTTTGAGATAGGATCTGGACCCAGTTAGCGTTCGGATCAACCCTTGTTGGTTCTTATTATCTTTACTATTTAATGGTCTCGAAAAGTAAAAATTAATGCTCTCGAAAAAAGTAAAAATCAACACTACAACATAACTGCAGAAAAGGGGCGCACCCTTTAGAGGCGCTTTTTAAAAACCGCCCCTGATGCTCAGGCTTTAGAGGCACTTTCTAAAAGCGCTCCTGATGCCCTACCTCCCTTTTACCCTACCTCCCTCTCATTTGCGAAAAGTCACACAGTACCGCCTCCCTCACACACACAGAACCGCCTCCCACTCATTTGCGAACGAAGAAGCTTCCCTCCCTCCTTCGTGAACGAAGCAGCTTCTCCCTCCTTCCTTCCTTCGTGAGCGACAGCGCCTTCCCTCCTCCCTCCTCCGTGAACGAAGAAACTTCTCCCTCCTATCTTCCTTTTTTGAGCGACGGCGCTGCTTCTCCCTCCTCCGTGAGTTCCGTCAAAGATTCAATTTTTTCCTCAAAGTTCAGGTTTTTTTGTTCTCTAATTTCACTCAATTTTTGTTTTTTAATTGTTGCAGGGTTCGGCTTGGCCACTGTCTTTTCTAATGAAACATTGTTCTATGCTGAGAAATCGAATGCTAGCGGATCCTTCTTTTCTCTTTAAAGTTGGAACTGAGGTACCATCGAAAAACTGTTGTTTTGGTATCATAATATTTATACTCATGTTTATGATAGAATGAAATTTAGTTCCTGCATCACTCTCTCACTTATTAAGTCCTTAAACTATGAAAACCTATTAAACCATCCCTAAAGTAAGTTTATCTCTATATATCGATTTAGTTCCGGCAACTTTTAGGGACTAAATTGATGGACGAAGATATACTTTATAGACTATTTAATAAATTTTCATAGTTTAAGAAATAGGAGATAGAGTAATGTTTAGGGACTGAATTGAGTTAGTCTTTATGATATGAAATTGATCCTGTGATGTGTAGCTTTTGATCGTGTTTGATTTGGTACGTGCAGGTTGTTATAGATTCTTGTTGTGCAACGTTTGCGGAGGTTCAGAAAAGAGGCAAGGATTTTTGGGCTGAATTTGAGTTGTATGCTGCTGATCTACTTGTTGGAGTGGTTGTTGATATTGCTTTGGTGGGCCTGTTGGCACCTTATGCACGAATTGCTAGTCCTTCTTCTGTGTCAAAAGGTTTACTTGGACGCATTCAACATGCTTGTGCTGCTCTTCCTAGCAGGTTAGTGTTTGCATGCATGTCTGTCTATTAAGGATAATGTTAATGTTTTTTACACTCTTTCCTTCCCTTTGGATAATATAACTAGAAAAACATATGATACACACACATACTTTTTATCCCTCAAACTTAAAAGTTGTGTAGATAATGTCATGTAATATTTTTGGCATATAAATTCCATTACCTATCAAGTAACTATGAAGCTCTGCTGATCACTCTGGATTCTTTTTCATTGTACATCTTAATTCTCAACTACCTGGAGCCATTAAAGCTCGTTACAATTGATATTTTCGGTTTTTTGGTTGATTATTTGTGAGTGAATAGTGTCAATTTTTTGTAAGATACATACAATATTTCGATGGCATACTTTTGTTGCGAAAACCAGATTATCAATTCTGGTTAGGGTGGAAATATGGTGAATTCGGTAGTGTTGTCTCGACAAGTCAAAGTAGATGGTTTAACATATCAAGTATCTGGCGTTCATGATTTGTTAATTTGTTGCATCTATGCTGAATTCATTTTCTGTTCAATGTTATAAATGTGACTTCTGTAGTGCTGCATTCATATTGGTTGATGCAAAATATTGGATATACCACCAACAAAAAAAAAATTTAAAAAAAACATAGAATCAGGGGCGCTTGCAGTAGAAAGTGCCCCTGTTGGTCTTAACGCACTTGACAATCAGGGGCGTTTGCAGTTAGAAGCGCCCCTGTTGGCCTGACCAACAGGGGCGTTTTTTACTGCAAGCGCCCCTGATTGTCAAACGCGCTAAGGCCAACAGGGGCGCTTTTTACTGCAAGCGCCCCTGATTGTCAAACGCGCTAAGACCAATAGGGGCGCTTTTTACTGCGGGCGCCCCTGTTGTCTAATAATTAGAGGCGCTTGTTGGGCGCTCCTGTAGAAGGTTTGGCAACAGGAGCGCCAGATTTAGGGGCGCCCGAAATCGCCCCTAATGAAGTAAAAAAAGCTCCCCTAAAGGCTTTTTTTGTTGTAGTGCAATGAGAGAAAAGATTTTGTTTGACCGAATAAATGAGTAAGCATAAATGAATGTTGAATTTACTTAATATAAAACTCTAATTGAATGCTTTAGTGTGTAAATAAGAGTTGACCAGATGAGATATTTTTGACTCAAATAGAATATAACTCATATCAAGTCAAGTTATACTTATGTGGACTAGCAGATAGCCCAAGTTATATATATATATATATATATATATATATATATATATATATATATATATATATATATATAAATAAAAGAGAGGGGAGGAGCACAAACCAATGTCCATTGCATTACATTATATTGCCAAACTCATCTTCATTATGCTTTTCACAAATTTGTTACCTTTTCTCTATCTATTTTTATCCTCTAGCTTTTGGTTACCTTTAACCCGCTCAATTTAATAGCAAATTACTAATCAAAGATTAGCCTTTTTGTTATCTCTTTGAAGTATAAACTTCAATTTTATAAGATCAAAATTAATAGCCATATTTTGATCTTTGAAATCGTTTTACTTTTCTCTATGCTGCATTCTCTAAATGAAGGATATCTCGAGGAAGGTCATAACCAGATTATTTGTGTTGTTCTCCTTCCCATACCTTCTTTCTCTCATCCTTTCATCAAGTGCACAAGCTCAACCTGATGCTCTTGTCTCTACTCGCGTACTCGATGCTCATCTTCAAGATTATGCCTTTAAGGCACTTTCGATGCCAATAACCGAGGTAGCTTATGATGCTCACCTACCCTCTAACTTAAATGGGATTAAAGTTTCAGCAATAAGGCTTAGAAGTGATAGTTTGATGAAAAGAGGTCTCAAAAAGTACAAGGAGATTGAGATCCCAAGTAGGGTAATTGAGCACCCTTATGTTGAAAAGCTTGTGTTTCTTTACCACAACTTAGGTTATTGATCTGAAATTTTGTCCCCTTTACCTGGTTATTCATATTTAGCTCCTGTTTTGGGACTCTTAGCCTATAATGGTGCCACCTTATCTGATTCAAAGTTATCTGAAATGGACTTGAGAGCTTCAAAAAAGCCAATCTTGCTTAATTTCAATTATGTGAAATTACCACTCTCTGGGTTATTAGCCAAGTGTGTGTATTTTGATTTGATTGGTTCAGTAGTACTAAACATTGTATTACCTGGAAATGTGTGTTCAACATTTGAACAAGGACACATCACAAATAATAGTTGTGGAATCAAAATCAATTGCCCCATCTCCAACTCCTAGTGATGCTAGTGTTCTTATTCTGACCAACACTAGCATCACTAGGAGTTGGAGAGGGGCAATTGATTTTGATTCCACGACTATTATTTGAGATGTGTCCTTGTTCAAATGTTGAACACACATTTCCAGGCAATACAATGTTTAGTACTACTGAACCAATCAAATCAAAATACACACACTTGGCTAATAACCCCGAGAGTGGTAATTTCACATAATTGAAATTAAGCAAGATTGGCTTTCCCGAAGCTCTCAAGTCTATTTCAGATAACTTTGAATCAAATAAGGTGGCACCATTATAGGCTAAGAGTCCCAAAACAGGAGCTAAATATGAATAACCAGGTAAAAGGGAAAAAATTTCAGACCCTAAGTTGTGGTAAACAAACACAAGCTTTTCAACATAAGGGTGCTCAATTACCCTACTTGGGATCTCAATCTCGTTGTACTTGTTGAGACCTCTTTTCATCAAACTATCACTTCTAAGCCTTATTGCTGAAACTTTAAGCCCATTTATGTTAGAGGGTAGGTGAGCATCATAAGCTACCCCGGTTATTGGCATCGAAAGTGCCTTAAAGGCATAATCTTGAAGATGAGCATCGAGTACGCGAGTAGAGACAAGAGCATCAGGTTGAGCTTGTGCACTTGATGAAAGGATGAGAGAAAGAAGGTATTGGAAGGAGAACAACACAAATAATCTAGTTAAGACCTTCCTCGAGATATCCTTCATTTAGAGAATGCAGCATAGAGAAAAGTAAAAAGATTTCAAAGATCAAAATATGGCTATTAGTTTTGATCTTATAAAATTTAAGTTTATACTTCAAAGAGATAACAAAAAGGCTAATCTTTGATTAGTAATTTGCTATTAAATTGAGCGGGTTAAAGGTAACCAAAAGCCAGAGGATAAAAATAGATAGAGAAAAGGTAACAAATTTGTGAAAAGCATAATGAAGATGAGTTTGGCAATATAATGTAATGCAATGGACATTGGTTTGTGCTCCTCCCCTCTCTTATATATATATATATATAACTTGGGCTATCTGCTAGTCAACATAAGTATAACTTGACTTGATATGAGTTGTATTCTCGTTGAGTCAAAAATATCTCATCTGGTCAACTCTTATTTACACACTAAAGCATTCAATTAGAGTTTTATATTAAGTAAATTCAACATTCATTTATGCTTACTCATTTATTCAGTCAAACAAAATCTTTTCTCTCATTTATTTTTCCTTTTTTCGAGAGCATTACTTTTTACTTTTCGAGACCATTAAATAGTAAAGATAATAAGAACCAACAAGGGTTGATTCGAACGCTAACTGGGTCCAGATCTTATCTCAAAGTCTCAAGTTCGAGTCTTGGGTGTGACAAAAACTCTATTAGAAGGGAAGAGCCACAGGGATAGCCAATATGTTGAAAAACATGACATCCATGAAAATTAGAGGGAAAACCCTTAGAAGTCTATTATATTGAAAGTAGTGTGATATTATAAAATGAGAAGAGTGAGGTTATAAATGAGTCTACCATCTACCTTATATACTAACCAACTAATGGGCCTTACTACTAGCTAATGCGCTTACTATCTATATTTTAACAGCCTCCCGCAAGTTGGAAGGTGTTCACAACACTTTCAGCTTAGGATAAGCAATACAAAGGTACTATAAAAAATAACAAAAAAGAAGAACAATCCAAATTGGTGGCAGTTGAGGTGCATAGCTCCTAGAAGTCTTCGACCAACGTTTGGGGCCCTTCAAGCTTCTTCCAGCGTCGCCACAACATACTCCAAAAGAATCAACAAACCCACTCTTGGATATAACCATCCAAGTGCCAAAGAAGTCAACAAATGCTTAACCATCGAGCAGAAACGAGAACTCAGGGTTAAACCACTCGGAGGAAGCAACAAACCAACACTTAACCATCAAGCAAAAGCCACAACTCAAGGCTTAATCACTTGAAGGAAGCAAAACGCTTAACCACCATAGGGTAGAAGCAAACATTAACAGGGCCATAGGGCCAAAGGCTTAACCACCAAGCAGAAACTATACCTCAAAGTTTAACCACTTGGCAGAAGCACAAACAATCAAATGCTTAACCATTTATAGCAGAAGCATCATGCTTAACCACCATAAACAGAAGCTAAAATCAAGCCAATTAAGGCTAATCACAGTGTCCATCAAATCCAGAATAACATTGCAAAAAAAAGCAACACTAGTAACAAATAGCACCTTGAATATTGAAACATAAGCTGAACTGTTATGACTACTGCCCCTTGTTGACCCTACAAGAAAGGCATGAAGCTGAGTTGCAAAACAATCAATCCGTGACTTGCTAGTGCCACACCAGCCGATTCTTTCAGATTGTTTAAATACTTGATCAACTTATCCCACCAAACCAAATGCATCAGATAATCCAGCTAATACTAGCTGAGGAATCAACCATATAGCTGACATTGAAGAAATTGCATCTTTTCTTGATTCTATTCCTATAGATTTTGTTGGAATTTTGAAATTGGTGTTGAAAAAGGTTCTGTCTGATTGAAGTCCTTGGAATACCAACATTGTGTTTTATTGGACAAGTGCAACATAGTATAAAATGCCTGAAACCCAAATAGGCATCACTCTTAGAAAGCATTTCACTTTTTCTACTTGATGCATACCGGAAAGACTTCAAGAATCAGATGCCGACCCATCTGAGTTCCCTTAAAGTGTATAAGTGGCATGAAATTGCTAGCAACCCAAATTCCAATGAAATACAAATGCTACAAAGTTGACACCAATACAGGGGGTTGAGTGAATGTAACAAAACAGGATGGCATGTCTGGCAACCAACTTGTTGGTAACATTGGATGCATCATGCATAAATCCAAAACTTGAACTAACACAGTATCAGTGATTAACAAATTTTGACATGAGTACTATATCTTAATCATCTTAGACCAAGGTAGAATCCACAACAACATGGAGCTAATAAGCAAACTTATCTTCAAAGAGCAGTAATTACCAACTAAAAGGCAAGTAAGACCAAAACTGAAAACATCATAAGAACAATCTAAATTGGTGATTCTCATGCAAATCAAGAAATAGAATGCAATTACCAGACATTTTCCATGGCCATCCACTACAAGAATAATTGATTTTTCCAGCCAGGACTTTCCGGCGGATATGGATCCGCCGCAAATTTTCCGGCGGATTCTAGGCATTTCCGGCGGATTTTATCCGCCGCAAAATTACCGGTGGAATAATTGGCGTTTGCGGCGGATCAATATTCGACTTGGTTTTTGCGGCGGATTTATCGGTTTTTGCGGCGGATTTGGGATTACAAAAATTTATTTATTTTACGGGATTTTAACAATCCGCCGGTAAGGTTATTTCTGGCGGATATTAATTGCCAATTTTGAATTTCAAAAACCGCCGCAAATCCCCCTCCGTCGGCCGCAAAACCCCTAATCCGCCGCAAATCCCATAAATCCGCCGGTATCTGCCGTTTCCGGCGGATCTTGCCTTTTGACCGTTTGACTTCGTTTCTCCTATATAAACCCCTTCTCCCCTTCTTCTTCTTCACACCTCTACCAATACTCTCATTCTCTTGATACGGCACTCTCTTGAGCATTGTCGGCAGCGGCTCCAATAGAGTGGCGTATGTCTCCATTTCTTTGTAAAGAAATTTCCACATTGTCATGAACACCCCTTCATCTTTTTCGTTAAAAGTAACCCATTTATCAGCAAAAAGCTCCTCCTCATTATTTCCACCACAAGAGACATATACGCTCATCAAACGCTCGGTATCATCCTCCAACTTAACAATCCGTCCTTGCAGTTCCTCAAACTTTCTATTTATAGATTCAACCATCTTTTCAAAAGGTGGTTTCTTGTGAAACTTTCTATTTTGCCGACACTAAATAGTCAATAGTGATTAGTGTCGACACTAATTAACGATCAAGATCTTGCCGACACTAAATAGTGCTGCGTGATTATTGAATAGTCAATAGTGATTAGTGTCGATACTAATTAATGGTCAAGATCTTGCCAACACTAACTAAATAGTGAATATTGAATTTGGTTATTTGTGGCGGATATTTGGGTATTTGCGGCGGATATTGGGTATTTGCGGCGGATATTTTGGGTATTTGCGGCGGATTATGGTTTTTGCTGCGGATATTTGGGTGTTTTAAAAAAAAACAAGGTGTTTTAATTTCAAATATCCGCCGCAAAGACCCACAATCCGCCGCAAATACCCGTTTAAAAAATAAGCGCGGAAATTTAAATTCAAATATCCGCCGCAAAGACCCATATTCCGCAGCAAATCCCCGTTTAAAAATAAGCGCGGTGTTTTAAATTCAAACTCCGCCGCAAGAACCACATATCCGCCGCAAATCCCCTTTCCGGCGGATATTTCCTTTTGACCGTTGGCTCCGTTTTGCTATATATATCCCTTCCCCACTTCTCATTCTTCACACTTCTAACAATCCTCTCATTCTCTTCTTAAAATTTCTCTTTTACTCTCTCCAAATTCTCTCCTTCTCTACTAAATCTCTTCTTGAAACTCATCACTTCCTCCCTACGAATTGTCTTCTCCTCTCATTTGCAAATTTTTTCAAGGTATGTTTTTGATATGAGTTAATAGTTTTAGTTTTTAATTTTTTTTTTTGATATTCGTTTTTAAATTATTTTATAATAATATGATTTTGTTACTAATTGTGTTGTTGTTTGTTTAGGTATTGTTTGGGTTCCTCCTTTTTCCTCTCTGCTTGAGTTCAGGATAAGCTTCAAGTCAGAGCCTTCTCTTCACTACGGTTAGTTGTTAAAGTAATTAATATATCAATGAAATTAATTCTAAGTGTTATATTATAGTATACTCTTTGACTATAGCTAAATGCCAAATACGTACAGCAATACAGCTGTCAGGCAAGGGCAGTTTATCTGCTGTATTTACTCAATTACACCTGTTGGGGGGCCCACCAATGTGGGTATGACCATGGTTCTGAGCAATCCTATAGTCAATAAGTCTACTATAATAAATTTTGTTCGTCCCAAAAAATTATATAATAAAATTATGTTACTTTTTCGTACAATATTAAAATTAATAAAATATTACTTACTTCACTATTTATAGTAAAATTTTGTTACAAATTTTGTTTGCAATAATAATACAAAATAATTTATATTGAAAAAACTTATTTATTAAGTTCACTTATAAATTTTATTAACATATATTGTCTTATAAAAATTGAAATTTAAAATTAAATTTGCTATTATTATTTATAATGCTTAAATTATTAGTATATAACATTATCAAAAAATTAATTGTGTTGCTTGTAATTGATAGTTTATTGAAATATCAAAATAAAATGAGTAATATATAAATATATATATATATATATATATCAAAATATGAAGTAATTGATAGTTTATTTTATTTATATTGTAGTGTAGTATACATAGTTCTTGAAATTATGGATCGTAGTTGGATGTATGATCGATTGTATCCTGGAAGATCTGGTGTAAAACGACGTTTTGTAGAAGGAGTAGAAGAGTTTATTTTTTGTGCTAAGTACATTGATCATGAAGAATTTGGGCGACAAGGCGGTATTAGATGTCCATGCTTGAAATGTTCCTTTGGAGCTATAAAAAATGAACACGAAGTTAGACTTGATTTGTACAATAATGGGTTTAGGCCAAATTACTGGACATGGAGTTGTCACGGGGAAGGAGCACCAGGGGTAGCTGCTGTTCGTGCGGTTAATGTTACGGTTGAAGTAGTAGATCACACATCAAGTAGTTATCCAGCGACTACGACATCTGAAGGATGGGGAATACAACTGTTAGATGTTTATCAGGGAATGATATCTGACGCTGTTGGAGTAAATTTGGATTTTGAAGAACCAGATGCTGACGAAGTTCCAAATGAGGAAGCTCAAAGCTTTTACATGTATTTGAGTGAGACAAATAAACCCATATTTGAAGGATCTACAGACTCAAAATTATCAATGTGCGTTCGGTTGTTGGGTCTTAAGTCTCAATTTAATGTTGCTGAGTTGTGCATGGAATATATGACCAAAATGATGTTGGATGCAACCCCCATTAGAGGGAGTTTACCGCAAAGTTATTATGAAGCTAAAAGAGTGGTATCGAAGCTTGGCTTAAAATCTAAAAGAATTGATTGTTGTGTGTCTAGTTGCATGCTCTATTATAACAATGAGTTTGGCATAAAATATGGAGAGTTGTCGGAATGCAAGTTGTGTGGACAACCACGCTATCGTGTCAGTAGATCATGGATGAGCAGAGGCAAACCGGTTCCACGAAAATCAATGTTCTATCTGCCTCTTATTCCAAGGCTACAGAGGATGTTTACTTCAATGGAGACCGCGGGTAAAATGACATGGCACCATCAAAATAGAAATAATTCTGGTGAATTACGTCACCCATCTGATGGTGAAGCTTGGAAGCATTTTGATCGTGTTCATCCAGATTTTGCCAGTCATCCACGCAATGTTCGGCTTGGTTTGTGCTCTGATGGTTTCACACCATATATTCAAGCCTCGGCAACACCGTATTCATGTTGGCCAGTTATTGTTACCCCATACAACCTTCCTCCAGAAATGTGTTTAAATTCTATTATTCCAGGGCCAAGTAATCCAACAGCTGGTATTGACATCTATTTGCAACCTTTGATTGATGACCTAAAAAGGTTGTGGAATGGTGTTTTAACTTATGATGCGGCACGCAAACAAAATTTTGTGATGAGGGCGGCTTTGATGTGGATCATTAATGACTTCCCTGCCTATGGAATGTTGTTTGGATGGGGGATACATGGTAAGATGGCGTGTCCGATTTGCATGGTTGACACAAAGGCTTTTAGTCTTAAATACGGAGGAGAAGTTTCATGGTTTGACTCGTACCGTAGGTTCTTACCTATGGATCACCCATTTAGAGAGCAGAAATATGCGTTCATCAAGGGAAATGTTGAAACAGCTGGACCTCCTCGTCAGTTGACACCAGAGGAAGTTTGGAATAGCGTTAGGGATATCCCTACTGTGGAAGTCGTAGCGGGTGTTGTTTCTCGTCCAGATGGCTATGGACAATGGCACAATTGGACAAAAAAAAAGTATTTTTTGGGAACTTCCCTATTGGAAAGATAATCTATTGAGACACAATCTCGATGTCATGCATATAGAGAAGAATTTTTTTGACAACATATTTAACACTGTCATGGACGTGAAAGGGAAAACGAAAGACAATGAGAAAGCTAGGAAGGATATAGATCATTTCTGTAGACGAAAGTATTTGTTGTTGGTTGAGCAAGGTACTAGGATTTTGAAACCCAAAGCCAATTATACTTTATCTACCGAACAAGCGAAAGCAGTTTATCAGTGGATAAAAAAGTTGAAAATGCCAGACGGTTATTCTTCCAATTTATCTAGATGTGCGGATGTGGATAATGGGAGGTTCATGGGATGAAGAGTCATGATTGTCACGTATTCATGGAGTGCTTACTTCCTATCGCTTTTAGTTTGTTGCCAACACACGTTTTGAATCCGCTCATTGAAAAAAGTCAATACTTTAAGAATTTGTGTTCTGCAACGCTAAAAGCTGATGATCTTTCAAAAATGGAACAAGACATCCCACTTATCTTATGCAAGTTGGAGAGAGTATTTCCACCTGGTTTCTTTGATTCTATAGAGCATCTACCGGTGCATCTCGCATATGAAGCTAAACTTGGCGGACCTGTCCAATACAGATGGATGTATCCGTTTGAAAGGTCAGCTAATTTTTATAATATAATAAACAAGTTTAAATTAAAATATATGACTATTATATTAATATCATATTCTCTAGGTTCATGGGTGATTCAAAAAGATCGGTGAAAAACAAAGCTAGAGTTGAAGGATCGATATGTTCTTCTTACTTACACCGTGAAACAACACATTTTTGTTCTCATTATTTCAAGAATCAGTTTGCTCCTGGAAGCAGTCGAAATGAAGTGGATATTGAATGGCCTAGACATCCTTTGGCTTTGTCTGTCTTTTGTCTACCCGGTCGTCCATCTGGGAAGGCGTCAACTCACTGGCTAACAGATGAAGAGTTAAGTTCAGCACATGTTCATGTGTTGATAAACTGTACTGAGGTGCAACCATTTATTGAGCATGTTCCTCAACATTAACAATCGATCTTAATTAGTTAATATAAAGTAGACAAGTGTAACAATTAAATTATTTCTTTTTAGGGAGTTCTTGTCATTAGAAGCAGTACGTGAAGACCAATCTTCTGCTCATATTCCTGCGCATTTTCCAATGTGGTTTAGTCAATATGTGTATTCCCTCCCGCCAAATCCTACCAACCAACACTTGAGGAACATATCAGACGGTCCTCGAAGATGTGTTAAAGAATGGCACACATACTTTTTCAATGGATACAAGTTTCACACCAATGAATGGACACAGGGCAGAGAGACAGTCAATAGTGGAGTGTGCATGAAGGGGGTCACTGTTGGGTTATTTTGATCAGGAGAGCTTCGAGGGTGGGATGACTGAGTACCATTAGTCACAACAGAGCAGTGGGGCAGTTGTCGATCAAGTGGAGGAGGCTAGACTAGCTCGTGATGTTTGGGAGAGAGTAGTTGGTCCCCAAAAGACTAATCGTCTTGTAGGATCAGGTGGTATTGGACTGGCTCCTTTTCGAACCAGTATTATTCCGAGTCTATCAGATTCACATTCTGGATCCTCGACTGGTCGCAATTATGTTCCCAATGCTGGTGAGTTGAATGATGTTAGGCAATTGACGCAGCAACTGAGCGAGGCTCAGCATCAGATTGTCGAGCGACAGGAGCAAAATGATCGGGAAATGCAGGCACTTTAGGATCAAAATCAGGCGATTCGGGAGCAGGCTAGGGTAGCCGAGGAGCGCATGGAGGCGCGCTTTAAGTTATTGCAGGATCAAATGATGTCTCAGCACTCGAGGCCATCCTCATCAGCATCCTACCCGCCGCCGCCACAGCAGCATTACTACCAGCAGCAGTATGCACCCCAGTATCCCCAGCAGTATGCACCCCCCGCACTATGCACCGCAGTATGCGCCATTCCAGCCATACCAACAGCATCAGTCACCCCGCCAGACATACCAGCAGCCCCAACATCAGTCACCCCTGATCCAGCCAAACCCGCAGTACCCCCAGCAGCGGTCACCCCCGCTGGACATTGATCTTAATGTCCAAGTGTCATCGCTTAGTGCTTTATTTCAAGATGATACATATTATAATAATGTTGATGACATTGACCGGCAGGCCCCCAGTAGCTTTAGATTATTTTATTTTTTTGTATGGATATTTTATTAATTGTATGGATATTTTTTTTGTGACAATATTTTACTGCTTTTCCCAATTTTTATTTTTTTAAATTAAAAATTAATTAGTTATTGGATTTTATTTTTTTATTAATAATTAAAAAAATTAATAAAAGAATATATATTTTTAATTAAAACGATTTTTTAAAAAAAATATTTATTTTTTAAAAATAAATTATTTTTTAAAATAAAGGGTACTTTGCGGCGGATTTGTGTACTTTGCGGCGGAATTTTAAATAAAACCTTTTATTAAATAAAACGGGTACTTTGCGGCGGATATTGGGCACTTTCCGGCAGATATTTTGCGGCAAAAATTTGTGCCTTTTCCGGCGGATTATCCGCCGCAGAGTTCTGGCGGATTTTGCGGCGACACTAAATCCGTCGCAAAGCGTTTGCTTCGAGCTGGCTACCGGCGGCAAAATTCCGCCGCAAAGTCCAAATATCCACCGCAAATTTGGCTTTTGCGGCGGATTTTGCCCGCCGCAAAGTTCAATTTTTCTTGTAATGATCAAATACACCAAAGAAAAGATGCCACCATCTGACCATCAACCTCTGATATTCTTGTCTCAAAGAAATCCTCCATTAAAGATCCTTTACCCTTTGAAGCTAAAATCAAACTAATTAAGCCCAAACATCATAGAAGCATATTCTCAAACACTTGGTAGTGCCACTATTACCAAGGTGATATCCAATTCATATTGAAAATCCATCTACCAGGGAGATGAAACAAGTCAGCATTGGCCAACTTCAATATAACCAGTAACAAACTACAAAATGCAGCAACACCAATAGTAACAACAAGAACAGCTTCTGTGCCGCAAAAACTGTAGCGATACCAACAGCTTCAGCAGTTACGACAACGGGATTGCATAAGCTCAATCACAAACAATGACCATGTTCAAAGTAACAACAGCTAGAATGAAATTAGACAAAATCGGAGCGGTGTAGAGCGGGAACTTGCGACGACTCCTCAGTCACAACATCGCTAACATGAAATCGAAACTCCGATTCAGATTGTAACTATATCGGAAACCCAAAAGAAAGAAGAAGAAGGAAGTGGAATCACAAATCTGAACTGCAAGAACAAAGCAAAGAGAATCGTGATACGATAACAAATCGCAAAACGAAATCTCAAACCGAAAGCGAATGAAAATATCACAAGAGCGCGAAATGCATCGATCAAGAGTGAAATGAGAACAAAAATTAAACAAGAGATTGAAAAAACATAAAACTAACACAAGAAATCAGATCCAGCACAATCCATGGAATTGGACAAATCAGAAAGGAACAAGAGGGAAAAAATGGAAATCCGAAGAAAAAGAAGGAAAAAAAAGGTTTTTCACGAAAGAGGCAAAGAAAAGGAATGCAAAAGGAAACTAATAAAATAAAGAAAGTGACCTAGATGCAAAGAAATTTATGGAGAATACCATGTTTGCTCTGATACCATGTTGAAAAACATGGCATCCATGAAAATTAGAGAGAAAACCCTTAGAAGTCTATTATCTTGAAAGTAGTGTGATATTATAAAATGAGAAGAGTTCGGTTATAAATGAATCTACCATCTACCTTATGTACTAACCAACTAATGGGCCTTACTACTAGCTAATGCGCTTACTATCTATATTTTAACAGCCTCCTGCAAGCTGGAAGGTGTTCACAACACTTTCGGGATAAGCAATACAAAGGTACTATAAAAATAACAAAAAAGAAGAACAATCCAATTTGGTAGCAGTTGAGGTGCATAGCTCCTAGAAATCTTCGACCAACTTTTGGGGCCCTTCAAGCTTCTTCCAGCGTCGCCACAACATTCACTCCAAAAGAATCAACAAACCCACTCTTGGATATAACCATCCAAGTGCCAAAGAAGTCAACAAACCCACTCAAGGTTTAACCACTCGGAGGAAGCAACAAACCAACACTTAACCATCAAGCAAAAGCCACAACTCAAGGCTTAATCACTTGAAGGAAGCAAAACGCTTAACCACCATAGAGTAGAAGCAAACATAAACAGGGCCATAGGGCCAAAGGCTTAACCACCAAGTAGAAACTATACCTCAAAGTTTAACCACTTGGAAGAAGCACAAACAATCAAATGCTTAACCATTTATAGCAGAAGCATCATGCTTAACCACCATAAACAGAAGCTAAAATCAAGCCAATTAAGGCTAATCACAGTGTCCATCAAATCCAGAATAACATAGCAAAAAAAAGCAACACCAGTAACAAATAGCACCTTGAATATTGAAACATAAGCTGAACTGTTATGACTACTGCCCCTTGTTGTCCCTACAAGAAAGGCATGAAGCTGAGTTGCAAAACAATCAATCTGTGACTTGCTAATGCCACACCAGCCCATTCTTTCAGATTGTTTAAATACTTGATCAACTTATCCCACCAATCCAAATGCATCAGATAATCCTGCTAATACTAGCTGAGGAATCAACCATATAGCTGACATTGAAGAAATTGCACCTTTTCTTGATTCTATTCCTATAGGTTTTGTTGGAATCTTGAAATTGGTGTTGAAAAAGGTTCTGTCTGATTGAAGTCCTTGGAATACCAACATTGTGTTTTATTGGACAAGTGCAACATAGTATAAAATGCCTGAAACCCAAATAGGCATTACTCTTAGCAAGCATTTCACTTTTTCTACTTGATGCATACCGGAAAGACTCCAAGAATCAGATGCCGACCCATCTGAGTTCCCTTGAAGTGTATAAGTGGCATGAAATTGCTAGCAACCCAAATTCCAATGAAATACAAATGCTAAAAAGTTGACACCATCAAATACAACTACCAATACAGGGGGTTGAGTGAATGCAACAAAACAGGATGGCATGTCTGGCAACAAACTTGTCGGTAACATTGGATGCATCATGCATAAATCCAAAACTTGAACTAACACAGTATCAATGATTAACAAATTTTGACATGAGTACTATATCTTAATCATCTTAGACCAAGGTAGAATCCACAACAACATGGAGCTAATAAGCAAACTTATCTTCAAAGAGTAGTAATTACCAACTAACAGGCAAGAAAGACCAAAACTGAAAACATCGATCATAAGAACAATCTAAATTGGCGATTCACATGCAAATCAAGAAATAGAATGCAATTACCAGACATTTTCAATGGCCATCAAATACACCAAAGAAAAGATGCCACCATCTGACCATCAACCTCTGATATTCTTGTCTCAAAGAAATCCTCCATTAAAGATCCTTTACCCTTTGAAGCTAAAATCAAACTAATTAAGGCCAAACATCATAGAAGCATATTCTCAAACACTTGGTAGTGCCACTGTTACCAAGGTGATATCCAATTCATATTGAAAATCCATCTACCAGGGAGATGAAACAAGTCAGCATTGGGCAACTTCAACATAACCAGTAACAAACTACAAAATGCAGCAACACCAATAGTAACAACAAGAACAACTTCTGTGCCGCAAAAACTGTAGCGATACCAACAGCTTCAGCAGTTACGACAACGGGATTGCATAAGCTCAATCACAAACAATCACCATGTTCAAAGTAACAACAGCTAGAACGAAATTAGACAGAATCGGAGCGGTGCAGAGTGGTAACTTGCGTCGACTCCTTAGTCACAACATCGCTAACATGAAATCGAAACTCCGAATCAGATTGTAGCTATATTGGAAACCCAAAAGAAAGAAGAACAGTGAAGTGGATTCACAAATCTGAACTGCAAGAACAAAGCAAAGAGAATCGTGATATGATAACAAATCGCAAAACGAAATCTCAAACCGAAAGCGAAGGAAAATATCACACGAGCACGAAATGCATCGATCAAGAGTGAAATGAGAACAAAAATTAAACAAGAGATTGAAAGAACATAAAACTAACACAAGAAATCAGATCCAGCACAATCGATGGAATTGGACAAATCAGAAAGGAACAAGAGGGGAAAAATGGAAATAAAAAGAAGGAAAAAAAAGGTTATTCAAGAAAGAGGCAAAGAAAAGGAATGAAAAAGGAAACTAATAAAATAAAGAAAGCGACCTAGATGCAAAGAAATTTATGGAGGATACCATGTTTGCTCTGATACCATGTTGAAAAACATGACATCCATGAAAATTAGAGAGAAAACCCTTAGAAGTCTGTTATATTGAAAGTAGTGTGATATTATAAAATGAGAAGAGTTAGGTTATAAATGAATCTACCATCTGTTAGCCTAGAATTTCGACAAGGCTTTTGAGTGGTTATTTAATAGGGTTTGACTTTTTATTAAAGAACATTCATAATGACTTCAGAAAGAATAAGTGACATTTATGTCATCTCAGCATGTTTTCGACAGAAGAGGTCTTCACCATTTCGACAGAGAAGAATTTTCGACAGGACAGTGTATTCAAGATTTCGTCAAGCAGTTATTAGCAGACAATTGTGTCGAATTTCAAGACTACGGTTAATTTAACGTGGGCAATATGTGGCGTCGAACGTGGCACGAAGTCCATCATTGGTTAATGAGACGTGGCCACGTGTCCATAGCAGTTTACATTTCAGTCATTATTTTCTGTATAAATAGGGGTTTCTACGTAGAAATCAAAGGTGCCAAATTATTATACCAAACACACAGTTCTGAAACTCTAACTTCCAAGTCACAGCGAAAACAGAGTAAAAGAATTATTGTACCACATATGTGAATTTGTGCACCTTTCTCTTTACATTTAATGCAATCTATTGCTTTCAATACAAGTCATTTTATATTTCTGCGTTCCATTTTACTACTTCTTTTTCTTTGATTTGCATTTTCATGGTGAATTGTCTCCCTTTTTAAAATATATTTGTTGACAAACTGTGGTGTTTAAAGGCAATTGCTTTAGAGATTTCTGGTTTAATCTCACAAACATTTCTAATAAAACCAGTGATTGTTTGCTAAAAACACCAGCAAACAAATTGGCACGCCCGGTGGGACCGTTTGCCTTTAATACATAAATTTTCTTTGTTCTTGTATGTGTTTGTATTTGCATGCATTTAAGAAGTGGAAAAATGGTTCGTCCTACTAATAATGCGTCTAGTTCTACTCCTGTAATTTCACAAGAACAGGGAACAATAGTAGACTCTGCAAACATAAATGCAGGGTTGGTTGTGGGAACAATATCCCCATCATCAACAACCGTTCCTTCAGTATCAATGACTAATGTTGGATCAACGCAGTCAAACATGGCATCTATGCCTATGCCTTTGCCGTTACATATGGGACTTCATAGTCCTTATATGGCAATAGGAAGCGGTTTAAATCCACATTTTCATAATGTAAGTTTTCCTGCATTTCCTTCTGGATCATATGGCATGCCTACTGGAATGCCACATATTTCGACCATGTCTCCCGTACATGTTTCTTCTGAAAGTGTAATGGGTCGAAATCCCACTGCATTAACCAATGAATCTTTGTTTGCCTTACGACAACAAGTTGATGAGAGCAACCATGATATGGTTAATATGTTAACCCAACAAATTGGCACAGTTTTTAATCCATTGATTCAAAATACTAACACTAGTTACCAAATGTTAGCCAATCAAATGGGTCGAATTGCAGATTTCTTTGGGACCCCAACGGTTAATAATAGGCAAATTCCCAATGTGATGGGTAATATGCCTGGTAACCCTCAAAGAGCAGTTACGGTCGAAGCCCAGGCAGTTGTAGGCGAACAACAAGGGTTAGCAAATCATATCCCTGAAGTGGTTTTGGTAAACCGAAACCAGAACGCTGACGAAGTTGTTCGACAAGTACAACGAAATAATGTTGACGTTCATGATAATATAGCCACTTTAGTAGAAACTATAATGGCGCAAAATGGTCTTAACATAGGTTTGCATAGGCCAAATTTCATATCACCATTGTGTGAATATGTGTTGCAAACTGAGTTACCAAGGGGCTGGAAAGTTCCTAAATATACTAAGTTTGGTGGTGACACAAAAGAGTCTACTGTCGAACATATTGCTCGTTATTTGACCGAGTCTGGGTGTAACACCCTAAATGATTTAATTAAATAATTGATTAAATTATTTAAAGTGTTGCACTAATTTTGATTATATTATAATATAGTATTTTATTTAATTGAAGGGGATGGCATCGGAAATACCGGAATTACAAGTAACGGCCCAAGAAGCCCAAGCCCATTGGCTTAGGCGCTCCTTAGGCGCTAGGGGTCTAGGTTGCGCCTCATTAGTGCCAAAAGAAAGAAAGAAAGTCGAAGGAGAGGAGAAGAGAAAGAAAGTCGAAGGAGAGGAGAAGAGAAGGAAGGAGGCGACTTCAAGCTAGGAGTTAGGGTTTCATTCCTCTTGATCCTAGGTAAGAGTTCCTAATCCCTTCTTATTCGATTTTCCTCCTCTTTCAAATGTTTAGGTTTTCGATTTTTCCTAACCCTTGCCATGGTTGATCAATTCGTGATGGTCCAAGAGAGAGAAAGAAAGGGCGTGATCGTGAGAAAGGGGAGTTTCCTTGTTGCGGTGATTTGTCGGTGCTTCGGTGGAAAGAGCTCTAGTTTCGTCATAATCAAGGTTAGGGGAGTCTCACTTTATAATAGAGAGTATAATAGGTTGTATGTAGACCATAGGATCCCACTTGATATTATTTGTTAATTGTTAGATGGTTTAGATTGGTTGAAATTGATAATTGGTATGATTAATTCGATTCCCTATGCTAAGGTTAAGATTCATGTGTTGATTTTATGCCTTGTTGTGTTCTTAATGTATAAACGTGAGAATGAATGTTGTTGGTATGAGCATAATGTATTTTTGATTGTGTGGTGATTTGATTTGGAAAATAAAATGAGAAATTGATGTTTTAGCTTGTGTTGGGGCGCCTGGGCGCCAAGTTGCTGGGGGGAAAATGGCGCACTGGGCGCTGTGCTGTTGCTGGGTGCGTGTGTGGTCTGTGCAGGGCGCCCGTGTTGCTTCCCTGTGGCGCCTGGGGTGGCGCCAGGTTGCTGCCTGTGCTTAGGCAAGGCGCACAAAACATGTTTTTGGATAAAAATCATTTTCTAAGCAGATTTTCCCGAGCCAAATTTTGTATTCACCTGACCAAATTGTATTTTAAGCACTTTGGCTAAAGAATTTCCAGATTTGCACTTGTTGTTTTGAAATGTTCCTATTGGGCATTGTTTTAGCTTGTGTAACGGGGGCTTTGTGTGCAAATCATTTTCTAAGCAGATTTTCCCTAGCCAAATTTTGTATTCACCTGACCAAATTGTATTTTAAGCACTTTGGCTAAAGAATTTCCAGATTTGCACTTGTTGTTTTGAAATGGTCCTATTGGGCATAGTTTTAGCTTGTGTAAAGTGGCTTTGTGTGCAAATCATTTTCTAAGCAGATTTTCCCGAGCCAAATTTTGTATTCACCTGACCAAATTGTATTTTAAGCACTTTGGCTAAAGAAGTTTCTGTTTTGCACGCGTTGTATTGAAATGGTCCTATTGGGCATAGTTTTAGCTTGTGTAAAGGGGGCTTTGTGTGCAAATCATTTTCTAAGCAGATTTTCCCGAGCCAAATTCTGTATTCACCTGACCAAATTGTATTTAAAACATTTTGGCTAAAGAATTTTCAGTTGTTCACGTACCGTTTTGAAATTGTCCTAGAGGGCGTTGTTTTGACTATGTTTGTGGTGCCTAAGGGTGGGCTGTGAGTTCTGAACATATTTTCCCTAGCCAAACTTTGTATTTACCTGACCATATTCCATTTTGAATATTTTGGCTAGAGCGGTTTTAATTGTTCAGGTGGTCTACTATGTTTGTGCGCGTGCGTGTTGTGTTGGGCGCCAAGTGTGGCCGCCCAGGGCGCCAAGTAGTGCGCCGGTGTATTGTAGTTCGTTTTTGGTCCTGAAAGTGACAGATTGATTCCTAAGTGCTAGCTTAGTCCTAGAGACGTGATTTGAGATGAGATAATAATTAAGTTGATTTGATGATAAGGCCATGGGGGCTATGACTGAGATTAATAAAGAGGTGATAAATGATATATGGACCGTGTCGTTATGAATTGTGATTGTGATCTTTGTCATGGAGTCTCATGCATACATAAGGCTGAGGTCTGAGTTTATATAGTAATGATAAGGCTGCGGTCTGAGTTGATAAGGCTGCGGTCTGAGTTTGATATTATGATGATGAGGCTGCGGTCTGGGAAAATGGTACCACATGCATAACCGTATTGCATACATCCTCATAATAAGCATGTGAGTTGTTGATTGTATGAACTATGCTACTGTGTGACTGTATGAGTGCGATACTATGATGAAATATACTTCTTATTATAGTCTTTATTATGTAGTTGAGACTCACCCTTCTGTTGTTGTTTACCACAGGTAGCCCTGAGTGAAGGCTTACTCCCTTCATTCCCGAGTCGGTCTGCTCTGATACGTGACACCTAGGGGGTGGGCATAGGATTCTAGTGTTATTCTTTTGCTGTTGAATTTTATATTCATTGAGTTAATGAATTTGGATGAGGCTGTTGTTCGGTATTTTGAGATTACGTTGTTTTCCGCTGCGAGACATTCATTTTCTAGTGTGTGGATTTTATTTGATGAAGTCTTGAGTATTCTATCCCATCTAAGGGTGTTACGTAATATAATGATTTAATGAACGCTTATGCTGATTTTGTTATTTGTTAGATTTGAGTTATGTGTAGCATTCCATTGAAGCGAAATTTTGAAACTCTGATTCTTACAAATAATAGTCGGGTAGAATGGGGTGTTACATTAGTGGTATCAGAGCAAAAGTTCGGTCTGTCCGACCATGTGTGTCTGTCTGTCATATTGTGTATGACAATTAGGTGTTTTTAATTTAGTTCTGAATTGTCGTTTGTGCTGCAGTGCTAGGTTGATATGGCTAGAAGGGATGATGCTGCTTTGGCTGCTGCTCTGCAAGCCATAGCCCAAGCTGTTGGAAATCAACACACTGCTGCTGATATGAATGCCCGTAACCTGGCAACGTTTCAGAGGGAAAACCCACCCACCTTCAAGGGTCGGTATGATCCCGATGGAGCCTTGTCGTGGCTGAATGAGATAGAGCTTAACTTCCGTGTTATGGATTGCACTGCTGCCCAGCAAGTGAAGTTTGGGACGCACATGCTGGCGGAAGAGGCTGACAAGTGGTGGTTAGGGATGCTGCATAGGTTGAACACTGCTGGTGAAGAGGTCACTTGGGAAGTCTTCACAAGGGAATTTAAGAGAAAGTATTACCCTGAAGACGTTCGGGCCAAGAAAGAGGTAGAATTCTTAGAACTGAAACAGGGAAATAAGACAGTGGCTGAGTATGCAGCCAAATTTGAAGAGCTGGCCCAATTTTGTCCTTACTACGCCAATGATGCTGATTCAGAGTTCTCCAAGTGTGTGAAATTTGAGAGTGGCCTGCGACCTGATATTAAGAAGGCAATTGGGTATCATGAGATACGAGATTTTGCTAGACTAGTTGACAAGAGTAGGATTTATGAAGAGGACAGTTCTGCTGCCTACAAGGTTGGGAAAGAGAAAAGGAATACTCAGTTTAGGGGAAAACCCTATGATACGGCTGGAAGTAAAAATAAGTGGAAGGCAGGTTCTGGTAAAAGATTTTGAGGGTAAGAAGCCTAGTGGGGGAGGTGCTCCCGCTGATATTGTGTGTTACACGTGTGGCAAGCCGGGTCACAAAAGCTTCGATTGCAAGACTGAAGTAATGTGTTACCGTTGTGGGAAGAAAGGCCATATGGCGTCTAACTGTGATCGTAAGGAATCAGTGTGTTTCAATTGTGGTGAAGCTGGTCACTTTAGTTCTAAATGCACCAAACCAAAGAAAGAGAAATCCAATGGAAGAGTTTTCGCGCTAGCAGGCTCAGAGGGGCCCAATGAGATTCGAGGTACTTGTTTTATTTATGGTTCCCCTTTAGTTGCTATAGTTGATACTGGTGCTACGCATTCTTTTATTGCTGCTGTTTGTGCTGAAAAGTTAAATTTAGTATTGTCTGATATGAAGAGGGAAATGGTTCTCGACACCCCAGCTAAGGGTTCGGTGACTACTTCTCTATTATGTGCTAAGTGTCCTCTGTCAGTCTTCGGCAGAGATTTTCTGGTTGACCTTATATGTTTGCCTTTGGGAGGGTTGGATGTTATTCTTGGTATGGACTGGTTAGTGGATAACCATGTGCACATCAACTGTTTCAGAAAGTCCGTGAGTTTCCTTCCTCCTGAGGAGGAAAAGTCTGTTTTGTTGTCTGGAGATCAGCTGCATAAGGTGTTGAGGGATGGTGGTCAACTATTTGCTTTGATGGCGTCTATGTCTGCTGAAAACCAAGCTATAGTTGAAGGGTTGCAGGTGGTGTGTGAGTTCCCTGAAGTGTTCCCTGACGAGATTCCTAGTGTGCCACCAGAAAGGGAAATAGAGTTTGGGATTGACCTTGTGCCTGGTACGAGGCCTGTGTCCATGGCACCGTACCGGATGTCAGCTTCTGAGTTATCTGAGTTAAAGAAGCAGTTGGAAGAGTTACTTGAAAAGAAATTTGTGAGACCTAGTGTGTCGCCATGGGGAGCTCCGGTTTTGTTAGTAAAGAAGAAAGATGGGAGTATGCGCCTGTGTGTGGATTATAGACAGTTGAACAAGGTAACTATCAAAAATAAGTACCCTCTTCCGAGAATTGATGATCTGATGGACCAGCTGGTGGGTGCTAAGGTTTTTAGCAAAATTGATTTGAGGTCAGGGTGTCATCAGATTAAAGTAAAAGACGAAGACGTCCAGAAGACAGCATTCCGAACGAGATATGGACATTATGAGTACTCTATGATGCCGTTTGGTGTCACCAATGCACCAGGGGTGTTTATGGAGTACATGAACCGTATCTTCCATAGCTACTTGGATCGGTTTGTGGTAGTTTTTATAGATGATATTCTGGTATACTCCAAGTCTGAAGAGGAGCATGCAGAGCACTTGAGATTGGTGCTTGAGGTATTGAAAGAGAAGAAGCTTTATGCTAAGTTGTCCAAATGCGAGTTCTGGCTGCGTGAGGTAAGCTTTTTGGGTCACATTATTTCTAGTGATGGCATAGCTGTAGACCCAGCCAAAGTTGATGCAGTGTTACAATGGGAAAGCCCAAAGTCTGCGACTGAGATCAGGAGTTTCTTGGGGTTGGCTGGTTACTACAGGAGGTTCATTGAGGGTTTCTCAAAGCTAGCCCTTCCGTTGACTCAATTGACGTGTAAAGGGAGAGTTTTGTGTGGGATGCTAAGTGTGAAGAGAGTTTCCAAGAGTTGAAGAAAAGATTGACAACATCTCCGGTGTTAGTGTTGCCCGTGCCGGATCAACCGTTTGTGGTATATTGTGATGCTTCCAGAATGGGCTTAGGGGGCGTATTGATGCAGGATGGGAAGGTAGTCGCTTATGCGTCCAGACAGTTGCGGACACATGAGAAGAACTATCCTACTCATGATTTGGAATTGGCTGCTATTGTGTTTGCGCTAAAGATTTGGAGGCACTATTTGTATGGCACTAGATTCGAAGTATTCAGCGACCACAAGAGTTTGAAATACTTGTTTGATCAGAAGGAGCTGAATATGAGGCAGAGGCGTTGGTTAGAGCTGCTGAAAGACTATGATTTTGGCTTAAACTATCACCCCGGCAAAGCTAATGTCGTGGCTGATGCTTTAAGTCGAAAGACTTTGCATATGTCAGCAATGATGGTAAAAGAGTTGGAGTTGATTGAGCAATTCCGTGATATGAGTCTGGTTTGTGAAGTGACACCGCAAAATGTTAAGCTGGGTATGCTGAGAATTGGTAATGACTTCTTGGTTAGTATCAGAGACGCCAAAAAATTAGATGTGAAGCTGGTTGACTTGTTAGTTGCGGGTGATCAGGATGTGGATGGGGATTTCAGGTTGGATTCCCAAGGCGTATTGAGGTTCAGAGATAGGATTTGTGTTCCCGATGATAATGAGATGAAGAAGATGATCCTTGAGGAGAGTCATAGGAGCAAGCTGAGTATTCATCCAGGGGCTACAAAGATGTATCATGACTTGAAGAAGTTATTCTGGTGGCCTGGTATGAAGAAAGATGTAGCACAGTTTGTGTATGCCTGTTTGACTTGCCAGAAGTCAAAGGTTGAGCACCAGAAGCCTGCGGGGTTGATGCAACCTTTAGATGTTCCGGAATGGAAATGGGATAGCATTTCCATGGATTTTGTGACTGGGTTACCAAGAACCGTTCGGGGATTTGATTCTATTTGGGTGATCGTGGATAGGTTGACGAAGTCTGCTCACTTCCTTCCTATCAACATCACGTATCCGGTATCGAGATTGGCCGAGATATATATTCAGGTGATTGTGAAGTTGCATGGTGTCCCGAAGAATATTGTATCTGACAGAGATCCGAGGTTTACTTCGGAGTTTTGGGGGAGCTTGCAGGAGGCATTGGGGTCCAGATTGAGGTTGAGTTCAGCCTATCATCCTCAGACTGATGGGCAGACAGAGAGAACCATTCAGTCATTGGAAGACTTATTGAGATCGTGTGTTTTGAAGCAGGGAGGTGCGTGGGATACACACCTTCCATTGATTGAGTTTACTTACAACAACAGCTACCATTCGAGTATAGGGATGGCTCCTTACGAGGCACTGTATGGGCGGAGGTGTAGAACTCCTGTGTGTTGGCATGAGTCTGGCGAGAGTGTTGTTCTTGGACCTGAATTGGTAAGAGAGACTTCAGAGAAGATAAAAATGATCAGGGAGAAAATGAAAGAGTCTCAAAGTCGGCAAAAGAGTTACCATGATAGAAGGCGGAAAGACTTGGAATTTCAGGCTGGTGAGCATGTTTTCTTAAGGGTCACGCCTATGGCTGGTGTTGGGCGTGCACTGAAAGCAAAGAAGTTGACTCCTAGATTTATTGGACCGTACCAGATCACCGAGAGGGTTGGGAAGGTTGCTTATAGGGTGGCTTTACCGCCTAACCTTTCGAATTTGCACGACGTATTTCACGTGTCGCAACTTCGGAAGTATATTCCGGACCCGTCTCATGTGATTCATATGGATAATGTTGAGGTGCGAGATAATCTCACTGTGGAGACTATGCCAGTGAGGATTGATGATAGAGAAGTGAAGGTGCTGAGGGGGAAAAACATTGCTTTAGTAAAGGTGGTGTGGTTGGGGGCTACTGGTGAGAGCATGACTTGGGAGCTGGAGAGTAGGATGCGGGAATCCTATCCAGAGCTATTTGACTCAGGTATGAATTTCGAGGACGAAATTTCCTAAGTGGGGGAGAGTTGTAACACCCTAAATGATTTAATTAAATAATTGATTAAATTATTTAAAGTGTTGCACTAATTTTGATTATATTATAATATAGTATTTTATTTAATTGAAGGGGATGGCATCGGAAATACCGGAATTACAAGTAACGGCCCAAGAAGCCCAAGCCCATTGGCTTAGGCGCTCCTTAGGCGCTAGGGGTCTAGGTTGCGCCTCATTAGTGCCAAAAGAAAGAAAGAAAGTCGAAGGAGAGGAGAAGAGAAAGAAAGTCGAAGGAGAGGAGAAGAGAAGGAAGGAGGCGACTTCAAGCTAGGAGTTAGGGTTTCATTCCTCTTGATCCTAGGTAAGAGTTCCTAATCCCTTCTTATTCGATTTTCCTCCTCTTTCAAATGTTTAGGTTTTCGATTTTTCCTAACCCTTGCCATGGTTGATCAATTCGTGATGGTCCAAGAGAGAGAGAGAAAGGGCGTGATCGTGAGAAAGGGGAGTTTCCTTGTTGCGGTGATTTGTCGGTGCTTCGGTGGAAAGAGCTCTAGTTTCGTCATAATCAAGGTTAGGGGAGTCTCACTTTATAATAGAGAGTATAATAGGTTGTATGTAGACCATAGGATCCCACTTGATATTATTTGTTAATTGTTAGATGGTTTAGATTGGTTGAAATTGATAATTGGTATGATTAATTCGATTCCCTATGCTAAGGTTAAGATTCATGTGTTGATTTTATGCCTTGTTGTGTTCTTAATGTATAAACGTGAGAATGAATGTTGTTGGTATGAGCATAATGTATTTTTGATTGTGTGGTGATTTGATTTGGAAAATAAAATGAGAATTTGATGTTTTAGCTTGTGTTGGGGCGCCTGGGCGCCAAGTTGCTGGGGGGAAAATGGCGCACTGGGCGCTGTGCTGTTGCTGGGTGCGTGTGTGGTCTGTGCAGGGCGCCCGTGTTGCTGCCCTGTGGCGCCTGGGGTGGCGCCAGGTTGCTGCCTGTGCTTAGGCAAGGCGCACAAAACATGTTTTTGGATAAAAATCATTTTCTAAGCAGATTTTCCCGAGCCAAATTTTGTATTCACCTGACCAAATTGTATTTTAAGCACTTTGGCTAAAGAATTTCCAGATTTGCACTTGTTGTTTTGAAATGGTCCTATTGGGCATTGTTTTAGCTTGTGTAACGGGGGCTTTGTGTGCAAATCATTTTCTAAGCAGATTTTCCCTAGCCAAATTTTGTATTCACCTGACCAAATTGTATTTTAAGCACTTTGGCTAAAGAATTTCCAGATTTGCACTTGTTGTTTTGAAATGGTCCTATTGGGCATAGTTTTAGCTTGTGTAAAGGGGCTTTGTGTGCAAATCATTTTCTAAGCAGATTTTCCCGAGCCAAATTTTGTATTCACCTGACCAAATTGTATTTTAAGCACTTTGGCTAAAGAAGTTTCTGTTTTGCACGCGTTGTATTGAAATGGTCCTATTGGGCATAGTTTTAGCTTGTGTAAAGGGGGCTTTGTGTGCAAATCATTTTCTAAGCAGATTTTCCCGAGCCAAATTCTGTATTCACCTGACCAAATTGTATTTAAAACATTTTGGCTAAAGAATTTTCAGTTGTTCACGTACCGTTTTGAAATTGTCCTAGAGGGCGTTGTTTTGACTATGTTTGTGGTGCCTAAGGGTGGGCTGTGAGTTCTGAACATATTTTCCCTAGCCAAACTTTGTATTTACCTGACCAAATTCCATTTTGAATATTTTGGCTAGAGCGGTTTTAATTGTTCAGGTGGTCTACTATGTTTGTGCGCGTGCGTGTTGTGTTGGGCGCCAAGTGTGGCCGCCCAGGGCGCCAAGTAGTGCGCCGGTGTATTGTAGTTCGTTTTTGGTCCTGAAAGTGACAGATTGATTCCTAAGTGCTAGCTTAGTCCTAGAGACGTGATTTGAGATGAGATAATAATTAAGTTGATTTGATGATAAGGCCATGGGGGCTATGACTGAGATTAATAAAGAGGTGATAAATGATATATGGACCGTGTCGTTATGAATTGTGATTGTGATCTTTGTCATGGAGTCTCATGCATACATAAGGCTGAGGTCTGAGTTTATATAGTAATGATAAGGCTGCGGTCTGAGTTGATAAGGCTGCGGTCTGAGTTTGATATTATGATGATGAGGCTGCGGTCTGGGAAAATGGTACCACATGCATAACCGTATTGCATACATCCTCATAATAAGCATGTGAGTTGTTGATTGTATGAACTATGCTACTGTGTGACTGTATGAGTGCGATACTATGATGAAATATACTTCTTATTATAGTCTTTATTATGTAGTTGAGACTCACCCTTCTGTTGTTGTTTACCACAGGTAGCCCTGAGTGAAGGCTTACTCCCTTCATTCCCGAGTCGGTCTGCTCTGATACGTGACACCTAGGGGGTGGGCGTAGGATTCTAGTGTTATTCTTTTGCTGTTGAATTTTATATGCATTGAGTTAATGAATTTGGATGAGGCTGTTGTTCGGTATTTTGAGATTACGTTGTTTTTCGCTGCGAGACATTCATTTTCTAGTGTGTGGATTTTATTTGATGAAGTCTTGAGTATTCTATCCCATCTAAGGGTGTTGCGTAATATAATGATTTAATGAACGCTTATGCTGATTTTGTTATTTGTTAGATTTGAGTTATGTGTAGCATTCCATTGAAGCGAAATTTTGAAACTCTGATTCTTACAAATAATAGTCGGGTAGAATGGGGTGTTACACTGGGGATATAGCCCAAAATGAGAATTTGAAGATGAAATATTTCCCAAATTCTTTAACAAAAAATGCTTTTACTTGGTTTACTACATTACCCCCTGGTTCCATTTTCACATGGGGGCAATTAGAAAAAGCATTTCATGCGCAATTTTACATGGGCCAATCTAAGATTAGTCTCAAAGAATTGGCCAGTGTTCAGCGCAAAATACCTGAAACTGTTGACGACTATTTGAATAGGTTTAGGCTACTGAAGGCTCGTTGTTTCACACAAGTGCCTGAACATGAACTCGTCGAAATGGCTGCTGGTGGCCTTGATTATTCGATCAGGAAGAAATTGGACACATCTCATCTAAGGGATATGGCCCAATTAGCTGACAGAGTTCGACAGGTGGAAAGGCTTAAAGAAGAAAAGTCTACGTCAAATAGGTTTCATAAAAAAGAAAAAGTAGCTTATGTCGAAGAAGAATTCGACACCACACTTAGTGATGTCGAAAGAGAGGAGATAGACGTGGCTGAACTCAAGCCTGGTCCTCCTTATACTTGTAAATTACTAAGGCCTGCTAATGGGAAAAATCCGGTTGAGCCAAAAAATGACAGATTTGTGCCTAAGACATATACTTTTGATGTTACTAAATGTGATGAAATATTTGAGCTGTTAGTAAAAGATGGTCAGATATTGGTACCTAGTGGTTTAAAAGTACCAACTCTTGACCAGAGAAAGAAAAAGGGTTATTGTAAGTTCCATAATTTTTTGGGACATAACACTGACCGTTGTGTGCTTTTCAGGGATCTTGTGCAAAAAGCAATCGAAGAAGGGAGATTAAAATTTGAAGATAGAAAGATGAAAACTCCAATGCAAGTTGTAGATGACCCTTTACCCAAAGCTGAAGCCATGTATACAGAACCTTTCGAAATGAATATAAACATGGTAGATGCTGAAATGAAAGATCCTCCAAAGAAACTTAAATCCTCCACCAAGAAATTGGAAGGTTTTATATATGCTGAAGGGAAGAAACAAGAGATAACCTTAAAAGAATATGATGGGAAGCTACATGCTGTGTTCCCAAAAGCTGAAGAGGAACTGATAGATTTCCTCAACAGATGTAAGTGGAACAATTCTGAGGTTATGCTATGTCCTAGGTGCAGTGCTGTTTTCGACAAAGAAGCAGCTAAAGCTGTTGAAGGGTACCAAGATCAGGAACAACGTAAGAGGAAATGGCTTGACAATAGGCCATCTTTTGATTTTGGTAACACTGAGCTTCCTGGTTACAAGGCCAATGTTACGACTAAGCCTTCATCTAGCAAGGCTAATGTTTCGACTAGGCCTTCGACAAGCCAAGAGCCAGGAAAGAAAGGATCCATAAAACTGTTTGGTAAATCCTTCGTTCCACAAACAAATTCCCCTGTTGGAAAATGGGTTCACAACAATGCACCTGCTCAAGTTGTCCATCAAGGTGATTCCAACAAGTATAATTATTGGAATAATTATAAAGGTAAGAATCCTATGACTAAAACCCAGTGGCGTCGTTTTCAGAGAAACCAGAAGAAGAAAGCTTCTTTAGACGTGAACAAGGTTCCTAGTCACTTTGGAATCAAAGTCCAGTTTGGTGATAAGAAGGTAGCTTCTAAGGTTGAAGCAAGTACCAGTGCTGATGTTGCTAAACCTACAAGTGGGGTAAATAAGGCAAAAAGTAAGGATGTTTCGATGGAAAAACCTAGGAGGCCTGCACTTGAAAGAATCTGTCCTCCATCTTCGACATCTAAAGGGAAAGAGGCTCAGTCTGACTTTGATGAGGACATAGGTTCTGGTTTTGATGATTCTGATGATGACTTCGACGTCGTCTGTAATGTGGTGTCAATATTGCCACTGGAATATGATGTCATAACTGTGCCTAATAGTGAGGAAGATTTTACTGAAGATATGGCTTGTCACAAACCCATGTGTTACTATGTGATGAATGATGGCTGTGTCGAAGAGCAGGTGGCTACTTTCGAGAGGCCAGATACAAGTATGCAGAATCACTTGAAGCCTTTATATATTCAGGCTAAGGTTAATGGTATTGGCATCAACAAAGTGTTAGTTGATGGAGGTGCTGCTGTGAATCTTATGCCTGAAGTGCTTATGAAGAAGATAGGCATATCCATCACCGACCTCAAGCCACACAATATTGTCTTAAGTAATTACGAAGGCAAAACTGGTTACTCTCTTGGATCCATTGAAGTGGAATTGATTGTTGGAACTATCAAGAGGACCACTCTGTTCTTAGTAATTGCTTCCAAAGCAAACTTCAATATGTTACTTGGAAGGGAGTGGATACATGGAGTCGGTGCTGTGCCTTCAACAGTACATCAAAGACTAGTGATGTGGAAGGAAGATGGTCTTGTCGAATACATTGAAGCAGACCAAAGTTATTTTCGTGCTGATGTAAATCACATCACCAAGGAAAATTTTGAGAAAAAATTGGCGAACATTGCGCCATGTCCATCTTCTAATGAGGCATACATTCCTGCTGATAATGTATTTGCTTCAGTTAATTTGCATCCAAACTATGGTTTTGTTTGGGAAAGGCAAATAATAGGAGATGCTACTGCCCAACCTGAGGGGTGGTATTCTGATTCTTAAAAGGTTTCCTATGTCAGTTCCTAATGCATGGAATAAGATTACGGCTTATATGGCCGAAAATAAGTTAAAAGCGGCTATCGAAGCCGAATTAATTCATCAAACAATGGCTGTCGAAGCCAAAGGTTCTGTAGACGAAAATGGCATTATTATGAATGAAAAACTTGATTGCATTTATGATAATGAGCCATTAGATTTTGAAAAGGATCCTAGAGATTCCACAAAGCGAATGTAAGCTCAAGATCCATTGGAGGAAGCCATGAGTTCAAGAAAAGAAATGGAGAATACAAAAGTTCTTGTTTTTCAGAAATGGTTCTAAGGTTTCAAGCGAGTGAAGAGGAAAATGAAAAGACTCATTTGCTTTTATATGTTGGCGTGTACAGTGGTTCCCACGATTACCACAACGCACACGTTTGTGACCTTTCAAGGACGTGATGGCCCACCAACTACGCCACGTGGCCCAATTAGGCAGTTTATGTTATTCGTGCCATTTTAGCTGCGCCACTTTATCTGGGAAAATCATAATGGCATTTTTCTCTCACCATTTAATGCAAAGTTGTTGGAGGTGACGTTTCGAAATCTTCAAAAATATTCTTTTTCTTCCTTAACATTTGTGTTGTCGAAAAAGATATTTTTGGGGGGCAATTTGTTAGCCTAGAATTTCGACAAGGCTTTTGAGTGGTTATTTAATAGGGTTTGACTTTTTATTAAAGAACATTCATAATGACTTCAGAAAGAATAAGTGACATTTATGTCATCTCAGCATGTTTTCGACAGAAGAGGTCTTCACCATTTCGACAGAGAAGAGTTTTCGACAGGACAGTGTATTCAAGATTTCGTCAAGCAGTTATTAGCAGACAGTTGTGTCGAATTTCAAGACTACGGTTAATTTAACGTGGGCAATATGTGGCGTCGAACGTGGCACGAAGTCCATCATTGGTTAATGAGACGTGGCCACGTGTTCATAGCAGTTTACATTTCAGTCATTATTTTCTGTATAAATAGGGGTTTCTACGTAGAAATCAAAGGTGCCAAATTATTATACCAAACACACAGTTCTGAAACTCTAACTTCCAAGTCACAGCGAAAACAGAGTAAAAGAATTATTGTACCACGTATGTGAATTTGTGCACCTTTCTCTTTACATTTAATGCATTCTATTGCTTTCAATACAAGTCATTTTATATTTCTGCGTTCCATTTTACTACTTCTTTTTCTTTGATTTGCATTTTCATGGTGAATTGTCTCCCTTTTTAAAATATATTTGTTGACAAACTGTGGTGTTTAAAGGCAATTGCTTTAGAGATTTCTGGTTTAATCTCACAAACATTTCTAATAAAACCAGTGATTGTTTGCTAAAAACACCAGCAAACACCATCTACCTTATATACTAACCAACTAATGGGCCTTACTACTAGCTAATGGGCTTACTAACTATATTTTAACACACACACACACACACACACACACACACACACACACACACACACACACACACATATGTATATATATATACATTGCGCACGAATAACACGATAACAAAAAAAGATCATGGAATGAGAGCGAAGAAGTTGTGAAAAAATTGAGGCAGAGAAAAGAGAGACAGTGTGTGTGTGTGTGTGTGTGTGTGTGTGTGTGTGTGTGTGTGTGTGTGTGTGTGTGTGTGTGTGTGTGTGTGAGAAAGAGAGAGAGAGATGCATAAGAAAGGGAGACAGAGGAGGAAAATAGAGAGAGAGAGAGAGAGAGAGAGAGAGAGAGAGAGAGAGAGAGAGAGAGAGAGAGAGAATGGGAAAGAGAAAAGAGTAGGGTAGAGAGAGGGTGAAAACAAAGGTGAGGGGAGAGAAGACAAAACTTTCTAATTTGAAAAAGAACTATGTTAAAATTGACCATCGAGATGCTTTTATTTGGCTGATAGTTTTATGCTTTTCCTGCAGAAAATTTATTTGACTGTACTTAAAGCTGACAGTTTTTGTATTCTAGTGGGTGTTTTACAATTTTACCCCAAAAATATGATAGGTGACAAAATTAGTAGGTGTCTAATATAGTCATTTCATTAGCACATTGTTTGATTATACTGAAGACAATCTTCTCAGTAGAAGCAACTAAAATGAAGGATGACATGTGTAAAACTTTTCCTAAGTATATCTTTCAAATTATATTGTGATAGATGTAGGAACCCAATCAAACAACTTATTACTAGGGGTGATTATAGGCCAAGCCAAACTAAGGTTTACATAAATAGGTCTAATCAGTCTAAAAAATTGTTGGCACGAGTGTGACCTATTATATGTTATAGACTTTTTAAGCTTGGTCTAACGTTTTTTATAGTCCAGCATGACTTGTTAACTTACATAAATGCCCATTTCATATAAACATCTTTAAAAAAATAAGGATTCTAACCGATCCTTAAGCTAATAAGTCAATGCAGTTAAGTTCTATTTGTAATAAAAAATAAATTGATTTATTAAATAGAGATTTTTAAGGTAAGAAAAATGAGGCAATTATAAATTTACTTATAACCTTAAAAAGTTTTTAAATTTTGAAAAATAGGTGAAACTATTTTATTTTCAAAATTTCAATATTTTAGTTGTTAAGTTTACCTATTGCATCAAATGAGTCAAAAAAATTTTACCTATCCGTTAATAAAATGTTAAAGGCAATTTATTAATTTCTTAAGATAATAATAAAAGTTTAAAATTCAAATTTGTTTAAATAAAAATTATTCAAACACTTTACAATATTTAAAAAAACTTGACGGAAGATCTCAAAATCATTCACTATTCTCTTATGCTGTGTTTAAAATTTAGTTTGATTTCTATATAATTTTTTTAACAACCTTGATATTTTTTTTTATATCAAATGGGTGCTTAAAAAGAGGAGGAATAAAAATACATCTTGTAATCCATCCCAAACACAATAAATAAGAGACACTAATTATAAAATTTTCCAATTAATTATTTTAGGGATCAAATCCATTGATGTTGAGACCACATAAATCAAAACCACCAAAAGGCCTAATTGGCTAACACAAAAGTTAAGGAATGTAATCATTCTCAATCATTGGTCTTGTACGAGTCCCCAATTGCCAATCGTACTTTGGTGTCACCGATAGATGTAATCTGCAAAGTTTCATTTCCATCACCTTCTGATTCCAAATTCTCTATCTCCCTTGTTTGGCTTTTATCACTCTACCAATCAACACAACCAATATGATCAACAAAAGAACCCCACCAACCAAACATGGAATCACTATTCTCAACTTAGATTTCTTATTCTCACCCACACTAGCATCACTAGGAGTTGGAGATGGGGAAATTGATTTTGATTCCACAACTATTGAGATGTGCCCTTGTTTAAATGATGAACACACATTTCCAGGTAATACAATATTCAGTACTATTGAACCATTCAAATCAAAATACACATACTTGGCTAATGATTCAGAGAGTGGTAATTCCACATCATTGAAATTGACCAAGATTTGCTTTTTTGAAGCTGTCAAGTCCAATTCAGGTAACTTTGAAGCAGATAATTTGACACCATTATAGGCTAAGAGTCCCTAAACAAGAGCTAAATATGAATAACCAGGTAAAGGGTGAAAATTTTTTGGCCAATTACCTAAAATTGAAGTTTGTACTTCAAAGAGATAACAAAAAGGCTAATCTTTGATTAGTAGTTCGCTATTAAATTGAGCAGGTTAAAGGTAACAAAAAACCAGAGGATAAAAATAGATAGAGAAAAGGTAACAAATTTGTGAAAAGAATAATGAAGATGAGTTTGGCAATATAATGTAGTGCAATGGACATTGGTTTGTGCTCCTCCCCTCTCTTATATATAACTTGGGTTATCTGCTAGTCAACATAAGTATAACTTGACTTAATATGAGTTGTATTCTATTTGAGCCAAATTATCTCATTTGGTCAACTCTTATTTACACACTAAGGCATTCGGTTAGAGTTTTATATTAAGTAAATTCAACATTCATTTATGCTTACTCATTTATTCAGTTAAACAAAATCTTTTCTCTCATTAATTTTTACTTTTTTCGAGAGCATTAATTTTTACTTTTCGAGAGCATTAAATAATAAAGATAATAAGAACCAACAAGGGTTGATCCGAACGCTAACTGGGTTCAGATCCTATCTCAAAGTCTCAAGTTCGAGTCTTGGGTGTTACAAAGACTCTATTGGATGGGAAGAGCTACAGGGAGAGCGTATATATATATATATATATATATATATATATATATATATATATATATTGCGCACGAATATTAATAATTAATTCATAAAATATTAATTTCTTTCAGAGTGTTTTTATTACTGATCGATGATGCAACTTTTATCAATTATATATCTAAAAGAAAAGAATATATATATATATATATATATAGAAATACTAGTTTTAACCAAGCCAGATTAATATATATATATATATATATATATATATATATATATATATATATATATATATATATAAAAGAAAAGAATACAACACATTTTTAAACCAAAGCTCGTTTATATTCAGTATTGGAAACAAAACATGTATTCTGCAACAACCAAATTGCACAACCAATGAACACAATTTTATAACAGATCAACTTCTTTCGATGAATCTGGCAAGGAGGCAATAGAATGTAGACTGTTACGCCAGTCCTTTATACACCTCTAACTTCTATTCTGATTTACGAACAGCTACATTGATGCATTATTTCTCCGTATTTTTGGTCCATCGAGACTTCTTTCTTACCCCTTTATGTTTCTCCAATTGTTTCCCTTTATGTTTCTCAAATTGTTGATTGTGGGTGATTGTTTTTTTACTTCCTTCCCATTTTTGTCTCTTATAATGAAAATCCGTTGTTGTGAATAAATTTATATATTCTTCACATGTATTCCCAATAACTTTATTGGTGTTACCTAATATATTCAAAAAATTACATCGGAATCAAAATAAAAGAAATGAAAAAAAATCATGTTTGACTAACCAAGAAACAATTTACTTCACTGCTACCTACTTCAATAATTAATCCATGCTACCTAATAATACCAGTAAAGTAGCAGTGTAATAAGTTCTAATTTAGTGTGTTTCTAGTGTTTATTTTAAGTAAGTTGTTTGATTATTTAGTTCTATTCTAGAACTATTTTACTACCTATTGTTAGTTTTTATTCTCAGAGTTAATTATGAAGCAAATGAGGAATTTTGCTATTCAAAGAGCAAGGATCAAAAGACAATAGGATGGGGAGAATAAGCAAGCAATTTAAAGCTGAAAGACAGAAGTAGACGCACAATCTGTGCGTGACCTAGCACGGTCCGTGCGCTCCGTTTGTAAGAAGGAAGAAAAATAAAGAAAAGGAAGCACACAATCCGTGCGCCCACTAGGCACGACCCGTGCGGACCGTTCACAAATCAGAAATCCAAAAGGTATATCCGTGCGCCCACTAGGCACGAACCGTGCGCCCTGTGCCGTTTTGAATTCCAAGTTAATTTCACTAAGGAAGATCCGTGCGCCTGCCTAGCACGATCCGTGCGTCCCATCTGTATTCCAAAAAAGTTACAAACTCTTCCCATTCTCTCCTTTATGGATTGTAATTTGTATTTAGTGCTTTGTCTACTGATCCTACACTATAAAAAGGACCTCAATGTAGCTTCATAGTCATCTCTTACCATTGTAGTTTTATTCCAAAGTTTAATCTAAAGCTCTTGCATTTTCTCTTAAGGTTTTGTTCTATTGTTATTTTGTTCTTTCTATTCTTGCAACTTTACTTTCTGTCATTTATTTTCTAGAACTTTTATTTCCTTGTTATTTATATTGTGCTACTTAAATTATGTCATTCTCTTCTACTCCTTTGTCTACTATGATCATGTGTGAGTAGACTTCTTTAGTCTTGGGATTGTGGGAAACAATCCAATGATGGGTCCCTAAAACAATTCCAAGGCTAAACTCTATCTTATTAGAATTTGCATTGTTTTAATCTAAATTCATCGAACAAATTTTATAAAACAAATGTCAAGTGAAGTACCGAGAGGTGAAGCTTGACATTGGAACAAATGAATTTAGACAAGGTCAATCAAAGCATGAGAATAGCTTTGATAGCCTTGGGACAATAAGGTTGTGCTCAATGGGTCTCTGCAATGATCAACCATGAGAATAGACATGTTCTTGTATTCCGAAAGGAAACTTGAATTACACCAAAGAATACCTTGTCCTTAAAACACAAATTTAATTATAAGGTAGAGGATAGTTAAGGGGTTGTTTTAGCTCCGTCATTGGGATTTAACAGTAATCCCCGGGCGCTTTCCTGTATTTTGAATTTTAACCAAACATACTTTTCTACTAAATCATTCCCTTTCAGCTAATCACCACTAAAAATTAGTTTGGTAATCACACTTAACTCCCTGTGGATCGATACTTGCTATTTCGCGATATGCCGTATACTTGCGGCCTATCAAGTTTTTGGCGCCGTTGCCGGGGAGTTAGTGATATTAATCAACTTTTTGGTACCGGTTAGACTGAAATTTTTATTTTCTTTTGTTTTCTTTTTCTCTTCTTCTTTGAATGCGAAGAATCCGAAGTCTCGGAGAAATTGTTCAACCAATTCTTGAGATTGAAAGATTTCTACATAGAAGAAGAAGAGAATTGCGCAATAACCAAGAAATGGCGGAAAATCAAAATCGTACTCTCAAAGAGTATGATACGCTTTCTACAGCTGAATCCCATGGTGTTATTGTGCATCCTAATGTTGATGCTAATAATTTTGAACTTAAGCCATCTTTACTTTCTATGGTCCAACAGGACCAATTTTCTGGATCAGCCACTGATGATCCTAATCTCCATCTATCTATTTTCCTTGAGTACTGTGGCACTCTAAAACTGAATGGAGTGACTACTGAAGCCATAAGGCTGAAACTTTTTCCTTTCTCATCAAGGGATAAAGCCAGGGCTTGGTTTCACTCACTACCTAATGAGTCTGTCACAACTTGGGATCAACTAAGGCAAGCATTTCTTGCCAGATTCTTTCCCCCAAGCAAAACTGCTCAATTGAGGAATCAAATTACAAGATTCACTCAGAATGATGGGGAGTCTCTTTATGATGCATGGGAGCGTTTCAAGGAAATGCTAAGGCTTTGCCCCCATCATGGACTAGAGAAATGGTTGATCATCCACACTTTTTATAATGGTTTGCTGTATACCACAAAAATGACTGTTGATGCAGCTGCAGGTGGTACTCTAATGAACAAGAATATTGAAGAAGCTTATGCTCTGAATGAGGACATGGCGCAGAATCACTACCAATGGACAAGCGAGAGAGCTATCACTACTCTATCTCCACAAAAGAAAGAGCCAGGTAAGTACGAAGTCTCTGCCCTTGATCATATAGCTTCAAAGGTAGATGCATTATTTGCCAAATTTGATAAACTGAGTGTAAATGTTGTTTCACCTTCTCCTACTACTTCTTCTTCTTCACCTTGTGAAATTTGTGGCGTAGTTGGCCACATTGGCACAGAATACCAACTGGGGGCATTTACTGCTGGTTCTGAGCAAGCTAATTTCACTCAAAAGGAGACCCTTTTTCAAACACATATAATCCCGGATGGAGGAATCATCCAAATTTTTCGTATAAAAATCCTCCATCAAACCAACCAGCAGCTAGAACACCCTCCGGTTTCCAAAATCGAAAGAGCCCTCAAAAATCCAATTTGGAAACTTTTGTGTTAACTCAAACTAAACAAAATGCAGAGTTCAAAAACCAAAATTTGTTTTTGAATGATACTCTTATAAAGTTAACATCAAAGGTGGACTCTATCACTACTCAAAAAAAAATGCTGGAAACCCAAATTTCTCAAGTGGCTCAGCAAGTCGCTTCTTCCTCTAAATCCTCCGGAATATTTCCTGGACAGCCAGAACCAAATCCCAAAGCCCAAATTAATGCTTTCACCTTAAGGAGTGGAAAACAGTTAGAGGAACCAAAGGGTACTAATAATGAGAGTGAAAAAGAGAATCCACAAAGTGAGGGGGTATAGGAAAAATAAAAAGAAACACCATATGTAACACCTCCACCATACAAGCCCACCATTCCCTTCCCACAAAGGTTTGCAAAAACAAAACTTGATGAGAAGTTTAAGAAATTTGTTGATCTTTTGAATAAACTCTACATAAACATTCCTTTCACAGATGCACTGTCTCAAATGCCATCTAATGCAAAAAATTTGAAAGAAATTCTGTCTAAGAAAAGAAAAATAGATGACAATGAGACAGTGGCTCTAACTGAAGAATGTAGTGCTATAATTCAAAAATAACTGCCACCAAAGCTAAAAGACCCTGGTAGTTTTTCTATACCATGTGTGATAGGATGTGAAACCATAAACAAAGCCATGTGTGATTTAGGAGCCAGTGTGAGTTTAATGCCATTATCCCTTTTCAAGAGGCTAGGCCTAGGAGAGTTAAAACCCACCAAAATGACTATACAGTTGGCTGACCGCTCCATTAAATATTCAACAGGAATTTTAGAGGGTGTTCCTATTAAGGTAGGACAAATTTTTATACCAGCCGATTTTGTTGTGATGGAGATAGATGAGGATTCCCAAGTTCCAATTTTGTTGGGAAGACCTTTCCTTGCCACTGTAGGGGCTATAATAGATGTCAAAAATGGTAAGTTGGCATTCAATGTAGGTGAAGAAAAGATACAGTTTGAGTTTGCTAATCTTATGAAAAGTCCTTCCATTAAGGACTCTTGTTGTAGAGGTGATATTGTTGACCATTGCGTGGAAGACTGCTCTTTAGCATCATCTTCACACGATGGTTTAGAAACATGCCTAATAGGCAGCACAAATAAAGAAATGGCTGAAGAAGCCCAAGCCTATGCCAAATTGCTGGATGAAAATCCTCCTATAAAAGGTTTGGGCATTGAAGACTTGGTTGAGGAATCTAATCCTCTTCCAAAAGGAGCTCCAAAGGTGGAACTAAAGCCTCTCCCTACATCTCTAAGGTATGATTTTCTGGGCCTAAACTCTACTTTTCCTGTTATTGTCAATGCAAACTTAAATGAGGTGGAAACAAAGAAATTACTTAATATTCTCAAGAAATACCCTAAAGCTATAGGATATACTATTGAGGATATTAAGGGAATAAATCCCTCATTATGTATGCATAGGATACTACTTGAAGAGGATTATAAACCCTCCATTGAGCATCAAAGGAGATTGAATCCTAACATGAAGGAAGTTGTGAAAAAAGAAGTACTTAAACTCCTTGATGCCGGGGTTATATATCCAATTTCAGACAGTAAATGGGTTAGTCCTGTTGAAGTAGTACCTAAAAAGGGAGGCCTTACAGTTATAAAAAATGAGAAAAATGAATCCATTCCTACTAGGACTGTCACGGGATGGAGAATGTGTATCGATTATAGGAAGTTTAATAAAGTAACCCGTAAAGATCATTTTCCCCTTCCTTTTGTTGACCAAATGCTAGAAAGGTTAGGAAAGCATTCACACTTTTGCTATTTGGATGGGTACTCTGGATTTTTTCAAATACCCATTCATCCTAGCGACCAAGAAAAAACAACTTTTACTTGTCCTTATGGCACTTATGCCTATAGAAGGATGCCTTTTGGTCTGTGTAATGCTCCTGCTACTTTTAAACGCTGTATGATGTCCATTATTTCAGATTTCGTTGAAAACATTATGGGAGTTTTTATGGATGATTTTTCAGTTCATGGATCAAGTTTTGATAACTGTTTGGCTAACCTAGAAAAAGTTCTTGAAAGATGTGAAATGGTAAATCTTGTTTTGAACTGGGAAAAATGCCACTTTATGGTGAGGGAAGGTATTGTTCTTGGGCACTTGGTTTCTGAACGAGGTATTGAGGTTGACAAAGCTAAAATTGAAATCATTGAAAAAATGTCACCTCCTACCTCGGTCAAAGAGGTAAGAAGTTTCTTGGGTCATGCGGGTTTTTACCGCCGGTTTATAAAAGATTTTTCCAAGATTACTAAGCCACTGACAAGCTTGCTCCTTAAGGATGCAGCTTTTGTTTTTTATGATCTTTGTCATGAAGCATTTTGAAGGTGAAAAAAAGCTTTGACCACTGCCCCAATCATGCAACCACCGGATTGGAATCTTCCATTCGAGATAATGTGTGATGCAAGTGACTATGCGGTTGGGGCAGTCCTGGGTCAAAAGAAGGATAAGAAGATGCATGCTATCTACTATGCTAGTAGAATCTTGGATGATGCCCAAGTGAATTATGCCACAACAGAAAAAGAGCTATTGGCGGTGGTCTTTGCCATAGATAAATTCAGGTCATACTTGGTGGGGTCCAAAATCATCATCTACACGGATCACTCGTCAATAAAATATTTGTTGAACAAAAAAGATGCTAAGCCGAGGTTGATCCGATGGATTTTGCTCCTCCAGAAAATGTTGTGGCCGATCACTTGTCAAGGTTGCAAGAGAATAATGAGAATGAGCTGCCGCTTGATGACTTCTTTCCGGATGATCAGCTGTTCTCTTTGGTGAAAACTGAAGCACCTTGGTATGCCGACTATGTGAACTATCTTGCAGCTAGTGTGCTGCCTCCGAACTTGAACTACCAACAGAGGAAGAAATTCCTCTCTGATGTTAAACATTACTATTGGGATGAACCTCTCCTTTTCAAAAGGGGAGCAGATGGTGTTTTCAGAAGATGCATCCTAGAAGAAGAGGTAAGTAACATTCTTATTCACTGTCATTCTTCTTCTTATGGTGGCCATACCAGTTCTAAAAAGACTGCTTTCAAAATTCTTCAATCTGGTTTTTTCTGGCCATCACTCTTTAAAAATGTGCATCATTTTGTTTCTAAATGTGATCAATGTCAACGCACTGGGAGTATTTCCAGAAGAAACGAAATGCCTCTGAACAGTATTCTAGAAGTTGAAATTTTCGACGTCTGGGGAATTGACTTCATGGGACCATTTCCGTCTTCTTTTGGAAATCAATACATTCTAGTCGCAGTTGATTATGTTCCAAAGTGGATTGAAGCCATTGCTTCTCCAACAAATGATGCACAAGTCGTAATCAAGCTTTTCAAGAAAATCATTTTCCAAGATTTGGGATACCAAGAGTAGTAATTAGCGATGGAGGATCCCATTTTATCTCCAAACATTTTGAAAAACTTTTACAAAAGTTTGGGGTGAGGCACAAAATTGCAACACCTTACCACCCCCAAACTAGTGGCCAGTTGAGGTTTCCAATAGAGAGATAAAAAGTATTTTAGAAAAAATGGTCTCTCCTTCTAGAAAAGATTGGTCAATAAAGCTTGATGGTGCTCTCTGGGCTTATCGGACAACATACAAGACTCCCAATGGTATGACTCCTTTTAAACTAATTTATGGGAAGTTTTGTCATCTTTCGGTTGAGTTAGAGCACAAACTTATTGGACAATAAAAACTCTCAACTTGGATATGAAGTTAGCCGGTGCAAAAAGAAAACTTCAGTTAAATGAGTTGGAAGAACTAAGGATGGACGCTTATGAAAATGCCCAAATTTACAAAGAAAGAACAAAGAAATGGCATGATAAGCGTATCGTCCGAAGAGAATTCAAAGAAGGCGATCTTGTATTTCTTTTCAACTCAAGGCTGAAACTTTTTCCAGGGAAATTAAGGTCAAAATGGTCCGGTCCATTTCAAGTCCGGAAGGTCTATCCTTTCGGAGATGTTGATATATGGAGTGAAAAGACCGATTCATTCAAAGTGAACGGACAAAGGTTGAAAACTTATTTGATTGGTGATGAGATTCAAAAGGGAACCACTTTGGTTCTACTAATCCCAATTAAGAAGAAGGTCCGGGTCAAGCTAGTGACGTTAAAAGAGCGCTGCGTGGGAGGCAACCCACGGGTTAACATTTTACTGTTTATGATTTTCAGGGAATATTGTAAAAAAAAAGGGGGGGGGGTGTATTCTGTCTGCGAAAGAGAAACACGATCCGTGCGCATCATGGCACGATCCGTGCGTACAGGAAAGAATTGGCAGTGGCTGGATTGCGAAACTTAAGCACGACCCGTGCGCCAATCAAGCACGACCCGTGCGTGAATTAAAAAGAACGCATTTCCATCTGCGAAAGTTACGCACGATCCGTGCGCAAGCCAAGCACGATCCGTGCGTGTCCTGAAGCTACTCCGTACCTCTTCATTTTCCCAAGTAAGTCACGCTTTTTCTCATTCCAAACCCTCTTCTTCTTCCTCATCCCTTCTCCTACTCAAAACCCTTCATACCCATATTTCCCAACCTCCAAATACACCCAAACAACACCCAAACCTCCACAAAAATTACCCAAATCAATTGCCCACAACCCCCTCTACAAAACCCAATCATCAAAATCATCATATAACCACTCTCCACAAAATCCCCAAATTCGTAACCTACCATACCCATAACCCAAAACCTCCATAAACACCCTCAAAACACCACCCAATCATCAAAATACCACTCCATACACAAAACCCACCACCAAAAACACTACATTCACCTAAGATTTCTCAAAAAACCCCAAATCTACTTTCAATCTAATAAAAACATATGCTAGCACATTTACATTTTTAGACATCACCAAGTTTTGACATTTGTCACAATTTAGGGGCAAAATAGACAATTCACAACATAAAGACAAAACGCTACAATGCCGCAACAGTACGCTACAGTGCAAATTCTGACGTGCTACAGTACGCTACAGTACCAATTCTGACGCGCTACAGTACGCTACAGTACCAATATAGTTATTCACTGTTTTTTTAACTTTTTTTTAAAAACCGTTTGTCAATCTACTTTCAATCTAATAAAAACATATGCTAGCACATTTACATTTTTAGACATCACCAAATTTTGACATTTGTCACAATTTAGGGGCAAAATAGACAATTCACAACATAAAGACAAAACGCTACAGTGCCGCAACAGTACGCTACAGTGCAAATTCTGACGCGCTACAGTACACTACAATACCAATTCTGACGCGCTATAGTACGCTACAGTACCAATACAGTTATTCACTGTTTTTTTAATTTTTTTTAAAAACTGTTTGTCAATATTTTTATGAAAATAATTAGTCACTATAAATCAATTATTCACTATATTTATAATCTACTCAAACTACTAAAATTAATAAAACAATTAGTCACTATAAATCAATTAGCCACTATCCATTGTCAAAAAACTAATTGTAAAAAACTTTAACCCGTACCAAAAATTACAAAATAACTACTAAAACTAATCAATTTAACTTCTTTTGTTAAAATCAATCAATTTAACCACTACCAAAAGTTACCAAATAACTATTTTATAATTACTAAAAAGGAGTAAAATGCCAACGGGAGTGCCGACGGGAGTGGCAACGAGAGCGCCAATGGGAGTGCCAACGAAAGCGCCAACGGGAGAGGCAACGAGAGTGGCAACGATAGAGGGAAAACAAAGTGAGGGACAAAAAACTGATTAAAAACCGCAATCAGAAGCTGCAACAGACGCAGCAAAAGAACAAATAACAGCAGAATTTTAAAAACAACTTTTTTTTTTCAGTTTTTCTTTCCATAATATAATCATTTTTTTGCGAGTTTTTTTTACTAAAAACATAATGTTTTTTTAACTATTTCTATAAATTACTCAAACTACTAAAATTAATCAATTTAACTACTACCAATTGTAAAAAAAAAACATACCTCTAACAATAGTTTCAAAATTATTTATTCTAAAAACATAAATTATTAAATTAATATTACACTCAATAATTAAATAATTTAAAATTTACTATTTATTATAATCTCTATTAAAAGTACTAAAATCAATCAAATTTTTCATGTAATAAATAAAATCAATTTAACCACTAACAATTGTAATATTAAATCATATAGAAAAAAAGGAGAAACATGTGGCCACGGGAGCGGCAACGAGAGACTGACAACGAGATCGGCAACGAGATCGACAACGAGAGCGGCAACGGGAGTGCCAACAAGAGAGCGAACGAGAGGGCCAACAAGAGAGGGAACGAGAGTGACGGGGCTGCATATTTTACCTTTTACTCCATTATTAATATTATAAGAAGATACCGACTAAAAGACAAAATTTGCAACACAACGAGAGCGGCAATGCGAGACTGGCAATGGAATCGACAACGAGAGTGACAACGGGAACAGGAGTGGGAACGAGAGAGACAAGGAGAGCGCCAATGTGGGTGCATATTTTAAAAAAACTTATTTTCTTTTTTCTTCATTTTTTAACCACCTAAAATTTATTATTTACTATAATCTCTCTATTAAAACTATTCAAATCAATCAATTTAACCACTAAGAATTATTATATAAATACAACTTTAGCCACTAACAAACTTTACAAAATAACTTACTTATAATTAAACGAATATGATTTAATTAATATTAAATCATATAGAAAAATATGAGTTAACATGTGGCAATGGGAGCGACAACGAGATACTGGCAATGGTAGCTGCAACGGGAGTGGCAACCAGAGAGGTAACGAGAGCGTCAACGGGAGGGCCAACGAGGATGCAAATAGGAGTGTCAACGGGGATGCATATTTTACCTCTAATGTTTAAATACATTATTATGGATCAATGTAATTCTGATTGTAAATCTCCTTTAATTTCTTCGACTCAATATAATTTTCATTTTGTATCTTATATGACATAATACCTATCTCTTTCCACTTTGAATTTCAAATCATACATTTTGGACATTGTTCACAACTTATGATTATCTTCCAAATTACTATTATGACATCATGGCAATACACCGACCATACAGTATCACCCGTGCGTATGCACGGGTAAAATACTAGTTTTTTCCAAAACCCAAAACCCCAAATTTGAGGAATTTGAAAATGGCCTCTAAAAAGGCAAAAGTCAGTGATGTTGCTGGTACATCTACTGGGAAAGGGCGAAAGAGGAGTGGCACAAGTTCAAGCAACCCGTACGGAATCATTTTCAAGGATAGAACTCAACGTGAGAGGTATGAATTGCTTGACAACAGGAAATTGGTCCCCACAAGGTATCCTCATTTTATTCTTACTCTTAACACCCTAGGGATAGAAGACAATGTTATAATGTTATTGAATAATCTGGGTTGGATGGATTTTCTGAGGCCACAAAGGGCCACTTATGAAGGGCTTACTCACAAATTTTTAAGTTCACTATGCCAAACTGATGATAGGCTGTCATTTAGACTGTTTAATGAAGATTTTGGAATGTCATTGGATGTATTTGGTGAAAAATTGGGATTTCCTAATGTGGGGTTGATTCATGATTCAAGAGACTTCGCCGTCAGGCCAGAAGGGTATCACCCTCCTACCTTTTGGACCCAGATTACTGGAAGGGGTCAATATGAAGCAAGGACCGCCAAAGCAAGCTCAATTCATAACCCGGTCTTCCGGTATATTTGTAGGATAATGGCTTGCACTGTTTTTGGTCGGGGTGAGATGGGTGGAATTAGGACTGGAGAACTTTTTCTGTTATGGGCAATGATCCATCAGGTGCAGGTTAACACCCTTCACTATATCACCAGAAATTTGATTCATATTGCTGAACTTCCCAAAGGTGATATTGTGATAGGGGGGTGGTAACCTATATTGTTCAAAAATTGGGGCTGGCTGACAGGTTAATTTATCACGATGTCCTGGACGGCAAATATGAGCATTGACATGGATATATGCGAGAGCATGTTCCTAGTCAGGGCTACAAATAAAGAAAGAACAAAGTTTTACTTGCTGGTTGACAAGCAAAAGTCCATCCTACTACCAAACCCGGTAAGGACAGACACAAGAAACCCAGAAAACTGGTTGTATCCTAATGCTGCAGGTGATATACCCCAAGAGGTGTCAGTCGAAGAGGTAGAGGAAGAGATGGCTGGGCAAGATGATCAAAATGTCCAAAACTTTAATCTGGAAGCATGGTGTGGCAGAATCGAAAGTGATCAACAGAGGCAGGGAGCAGAGCTGCAACTAATAAGGGAGGACCAACTGCATCATAGTCAACAAATGGAGAACATGTCAGATATGCTTCGCTCTATGATGCAGCACTTCAACATTCATCAGGCTCCTCCGCCTGGTCAGCAGTAAATCATGTGAGCTTTCTCTTACCCCTTCATGTTGTTTTTATTGCAAAATCATTGAGGTCAATGTTTAGTCCAAGCATGGGGGGGGGGCTATCTTGCCCTTTTTACTGTTTTCTTGTCTTTATTAAGTCTAGTTTATTTTGAAAAAAATATCATCTCCCCCTGTTTCAAGTCTTTGTGAGTTTCGAAAGCATGTTTTGTTTGATTAAGGCCTTTTTGGATTAAATTTTTGGAAATTCATAGTATTCATCTAGGTGGACTGACTGGTAAAAATAAATGTTTGTGTGTTACTACATTTTGGGTTTTTCACACATACACTCTTGAAATTTGTTTTTGGTTATTAGTGCTATTAGGAGGATTGAAAAGAAACTAGTAATCTAGTTCTCTTGGTGACATTCACCGGATGCGAGGTTACTGGAGAAAAATGTCTAAGTTGGGGTATCAAGAACAAAAAGAGAAAAAGAAAAGAAAAGCAAATGAGTACATCAAGCAAAAGGGGCAACCACTTTAGTTCAGATTGGAAAAAAAAATTAAAAATTAAAAAGTGGTTGGCCTACATGTGAAATCAAAGGAAAAAAATGCTTGAATGCCCAGCGTATAAAGACCCTCCTTTGAGACCCGGTCTAGTGAATGGAAGACCCATGCTTAAGAATGCTAGGGAACTAGTTCTATGCTGACATTGATATCCTTCCTAATGTACTGATACTTAAAAAAAAAACTTCTCTCATAAATCACAAAAGCCCAAGTGGTAAGTCTAAAAAAAAAAGTACTAAAATTTACCTCCTGTCCATTTAAGGTTTTTTATGAATTTAGAACTTTTTTCCAAAATTGGCCCAATGAGTTTCATGGTTTTGCTTGAGGACAAACAAAAGGTTTAAGCATGAGGGAGTTTGATAAGTCCTAATTTAGTGTGTTTCTAGTGTTTATTTTAAGTAAGTTGTTTTATTATCTAGTTCTATTCTAGAGCTATTTTACTACCTATTGTTAGTTTTTTTCCTCAGGGTTAATTATGAAGCAAATGAGGAATTTTGCTATTCAAAGAGCAAGGATCAAAAGACAATAGGATGGGGAGAATAAGCATGAAATTTGAAGCTGAAAGACAGAAGTAGACGCACGACCCGTGCGTGACCTAGCACGGTCCGTGCGCTCCGTGCGTAAGAAGGAAGAAAAATAAAGAAAAGGAAGTGCACGATCCGTGCGCCCGATAGGCACGACCCGTGCGGACCGTTCACAAATCAGAAATCCAAAAGTTTCATAACGCACGATCCGTGCGCCTACTAAGCACGAACTGTGCGCCATGTGCCATTTTGAATTTCAAGTTGATTTCAGTGAGCACGATCCGTTCGCCTGCCTAGCACGATCCGTTCGTCCCATCTGAATTCCAAAAATGTTACAAACTCTTCCCATTCTCTTCTTTATGGATTGTAATTTGTATTTAGTGCTTTGTCTACTGATCCTACACTATAAAAAGGACCTCAATGTAGCTTTATAGTCATCTCTTACAATTGTAGTTTCATTCCAAAGTTTAATCTAAAGTTCTTGCATTTTCTCTTAAGGTTTTGTTTTATTGTTATTTTGTTCTTTCTATTCTTGCAACTTTACTTTCTGTCATTTATTTTCTAGCACTTTTATTTCCTTGTTATTTATATTCTGCTACTTAAATTATGTCATTCTCTTCTACTCCTTTGTCTACTATGATCATGTGTGAGTTGACTTCTTTAGTCTTGGGATTGTGGGAAACAATCCAATGATGGGTCCCTTAAACAATTCCAAGGCTAAACTCTATCTTATTAGAATTTGTTTTGTTTTAATCTAAATTCGAAATACAAATTTTGTAAAACAAATGTCAAGTGAAGTACCGAGAGGTGAAGCTTGACAATGGAACAAAAGAATTTAGACAAGGTCAATCAAAGAATGAGAATAGCTTTGATAGCCTTGGGACAATAAGGTTGTGCTCAATGGGTCTCTGCAATGATCAACCATGAGAATAGGCTTAATCGTTGTTTCGAGACACGTTCTTGTATTCCGAAAGGAAACTTGAATTACACCAAAGAATACCTTGTCCTTAAAACACAAATTTAATTATAAGATAGAGGATAGTTTAGGGGTTGTTTTAGCTCCGCCATTGGGATTTAACCATAATCCCAGGGCGCTTTTCTGTATTCTGAATTTTGACCAAACATACTTTTCTACTAAATCATTCCCTTTCAGCTAATCACCACTAAAAATTAGATTGGTAATCACACTTAACTCCCTGTGGATTGATACTTTCTATTATGCGATATACCATATACTTGCGGCCTATCACAGTCCTGGTTCTAATTCACATAGCAACATTTAATTACTTACATTTTATACGATGCATGACAAAATCTAATTAACATAGCCACTAATTAGCTTATTTACAAATTCATATGTTTAAGGAATGGTGTCTAAAATAAACCGTTGACTCATCTTTCAATCCTAAACTTCTCATGCAAGCTATATATAGTGGAGGATTCCAATTACAAAGCACCAAAGCTAAAAGTATTTTTCTCTTGCCAAAACTATTCTTCTCTTTTGCTTTTCATCGATGTTGTTTAACTCTTTGCTTGTCATAATTCTTGTAAAAGCTCAAATTAAAACATAATTGGAGAATGATCAACATATCAAATAAAAAGGATAACAAAATTTATTTGAGTGTATCCAGAAATAAAATTACGGCCCGTAAGTTTGTAGCATGTTGGCCCATTTGATGAGTTTCCTAAACAAGATAAGGGGCGAAAAGGTTCTCCGAAGAACTAAGGTTGGGATCAATAAAGCCCGGCCGGACTTTCCTAGAATCCCTACTTGGATTACGAACAACATCAAATAAATATAAAAACAAATCTACCGACACGGGACACTGAATATTCCTCATCACCAAATTGAAGGCTCTCATGGAACCCTAGCTAGCAGGACTAATTTGCGAAGGAGCAACACGCAAAAATTGGAGCATCCTTTTTTCAAAGGGAGTGAAAGGAGGGCGGACTCTGGCTTTGGTAAGCATGGCAAAATAAACAAAGAAACCCGGACCATCAACAGGGCTGCACACCAGCACCCCAAAGGGAATCCCAAATAGATTCTATTCCTCATTATGAGTAAGTCCCACCAATCGATGGAGGTCAGCTAATGGGGGAAGCATCATTTTCTCGAAAGACACTACTCCAAGAAAGGATACCTAAAGAAACCCAAGAGGTAGGATCCGTGTTGGTAAGAACCATTGGGGCTTTCGGAACCTTGCCGACGACCGTCTGTCCCTACCAGAAGTTGAAGAGAAAGCGGTTGGAGGAGAACCCCGCCCCCTTTTAGTCGACATGCTATCTAACACCTATATCCTACAAAAACACCGACATCAAGGGAGGTCATAAGAAACTCCGCAACAAAACAGCAAAGAAAACTTCTCCATCTCCGTCACCAATGATTCCTGACCGACGAGTAAGAAAATTAAATACGAGAGAAGCAAAGGAAGGTTAAAAAACATACCTTAAATTCCGAAGAACAAACAAGGTAGAACAGAGTAATCTCGGGTACATCTCGAAGGAAATTGAACAGGTTGACTTAGAGACTCCCAAAGTACAAACACTACAAAGTACAGAATCTCCCTCATATTTATAGAAGACACACTACAAAAAAATGCCTTATTAACGTCGGAAAATTAGCGAGGGAACCAAAATCCGTCGCTAATGTTTAAGTAGCAAGGGACTTTAGCGAGGGAACCAAAATCCGTCGCTAATAATGACGAAAGCGCGCTTTTTTAACAAAAAATTTAAATTCCGTCGCTAAATTTAAAATCCATCACTAATGCTGACGTGACCGTTGCGTAGACCTTGGAATGCATAAAATTCTGAATCCATCGCTAAATAGAATTTCCGCCGCAAAAAATCCGTCGCTAATTCCTTGGAAATTGCACCATTTTAAAATCGGTCTCTAATTTGAATTTCCGACGCTGAATTTTCGTCGCTAATTCTAATTTTTTTTAAACCGAATCCTCCTCACATCTTCTCTCTTCTCTTCTTTTCTCACACTTCACCCTCTTTCTCCCTTGCTCTCCTCTCTCTCTACCCTACACCACCACATCATAGCTCCTCTCATCCTCACACTTCTCTCTCTCTCTCTCTCTCTCTCTCTCCCTCTCTACACAAACCCTCTTCCCATATTTCAACTCCACCACCACCACCACTACCACCACAAAATTAACTTCCACCCTCATTCCTCTCTCTAACCATACCCCTCTCTCTCTCTAACTGTCTCTCTCTCTCTCTCTCTGTACACAAACTCCTTCCCATATTTCACCACCACTACCACCACAAAATTAACTTCCACCCTCACTCCTCTCTCTAACCATACCCTCTCTCTCTCACTCTCTCTCTCTGTAACCGTCTCTCTCTCTAACCGTCTCTCTCTCTCTCTACACAAACTCCTTCCCATATTTAACCACCACCACCACCATATTTCACAATAATTTTATAATAATTTTATAACAATATTATAACAATATTATAATTTAATAATATTATAACAATAATTTTATAATATACCGAATATTAATAATATTATAATAATTATTATAGCAATAATTTTATAATTTAATTTAATGACGAATGCCCGTTTTTTTAACAAAAAAACACGGATTACGGGGTGATTAGGGACAGAATTTCCCTCGCTAACTTGCGTCGCTAACCATTAGCGAGGGATTTTTTCGTCGCTAATTCCCTCGCCAAGGCACATTAGCGACGGATTTTTGGTTATTAGCGACGGAAAAATCCGTCGCCTATACTGCTTTTTTTGGTAGTGATAAGTCTAGAATGACAGGTGTCACACTGCCTTCAAGGTCAAACTGACACGTGCACAAAACTCCAGAAAAACGCACGTGCTTCCTAAGGGAAAGGCGCCTACAAAATAGCGCACCCCCACTCGAAAGACCGAAACAGCAACTCCTCGTTCTAACCAAGATAAAATGAAGGCATGTCTTGACGTCGGCTGATACCTGAGTTACTCATCTCGGCTCCGCATGGATAAGAAGTCCGCCATTCCAACGAAATGAAGTCAGTCCATGTCAAAATACTATTCTCAAGTCGAGGTATCTCTATCTAGGAATCTCGACTTGGGGGGCAACTATTCCGGATCGGCCAAATACCAGGCCTAGTTAAGCAAAGCCCGCGATCCATGGTTAATCAACGGCTCGTATACATCCGCACCATCTAGCGGTAAGGGGCGCTCTTGCAAGAGCACCAATCCCCGCTTGCCACGTATAGGAACCAATCCCTATAAAATCACTATTCCATCACTGTTACAGGTACGCATTTATTACCTCACATCACTTATTCCCAATTGACTTAGGCATCGGAGTGTGTGCATGTACCACCCGCTCGCCGGACCAACGCATGTCGGATCATCTTGGATATCATCTAAGCCCCTATTACATCATCTGGGAAGTAACCCGGAGTGACCCAGCTTCTCAGTTTGGTGAGCACTTCGGTCTTTAGCTCGGCCGAAGTTTGCAGCTAGAACATATTAGATTCTAAAAAATATGAGGTTTTGGAGAATTGAAAATGGCCTGAGCATCAACATTTGGGAGGATAACCAGTTACCCTTGTAAAATGGATACAAGTCTGGATCCCTAAACCTACTGATGCAGATCTTTTATGTGGGTATGACAAAGAATGGTAATTACTTAGGAAAGTTTGGTTACTATATATAATATACAAATTTTGGAAAACAATCTTGCTAAGACTCTTGGCTCAAGCAATAACACCAATGGAGTGTGGGATAAAATTTGGAAGCTAAAATCCACCCAAAATCAGTGATCTTCCTTTGGAAAATAGTTAATAAAGCTTTCTCCATACACACTAGTCTTAGGGCTAGATGTTGTGGATCCCAGGCTCAAACCACTGAGATTGAAGACTCTGATCTAGAGACTTCTGATTCCAACTCGCATGAAAGAGAACATGGATGATACACCCACCTCCGAAGAAAGATGGGGTTTCAATGTCGTTATCATAAATGATTCAGGTGACACGTACTGGTGGCGACAATGTGGTGCTCGGTGCGGATGGTAGACACAACAATGGTGGAAGCGTAAGAGTGGCTTTGTTTTTCTCTAGTTGCTGCTTAAAGGTTTTCATTGTGGAAACTGACTAGTTGAGAGTTATTGAAGGTTTTCATACATAAAATGGTGGTAAATAGTACATAAAGAAACCAAAGGGAGACTAGACCAATAATCTTGAAAAGGAAAAGAATTATCCACTTATACACTTAACTATAACTGAAACATAACATAATGATAGAAACAGCCTATGGCAAGGATTGGCTAATGTTGATACTCTCTTTAGACTGTTGGACCCTCTTCTTCAAAAACCACATCCAAGTTATCACCTCAAGCAACAAAGCAGTTACACCCAAAGACACAATTATGCCAACATAGATCTTTTTCCAGATGATATAAGCGTCCAAGATGTCGAAACCTTTGAAGATATTCCATATGGCTATAGCAATATATAGTTGTATAGCCAATTATGTAATGAAAAATGTTCCAGAAAATTCTATACTTATGATCCTTCTTAGGTCTGAGACATTAAGCAATACAAACTTGAGCGATTGCCAAAGATATGAGAGTGATTCCAATGCATCTGTGGGGAGTGTGGTGAACCCCATAATGATTTCCCATGTACAAACCCGTGGCAAAACCAATAATGCCAATCAATAATGCTAAAGATTGACATGCTCTATGCATGTGAAACCAAATTGGTCCTAAGCCATCAAATGCCTTCAAGTAGCGAGCCAATATTACTCAAATTGGCATTAGTATTCCCCAGCTTATAGCATTCCAAAATCCATGCACCTGTAATGACAAAGTGTTAGTACATAAACTAAACTCAAAACTTCCAACGAATAATAAACAACGACAGAGAGATATTTGGTGATATTAATTTTAATAATTATATAAAAGTTAAAATCTGAACATGAATAACTTAATAACAACCTAATTAAAATCATAATAATGTGGTTTCCTGCAACAAACAGATGGGAAAGGGTTTCTATCACACAAATTTAAACTTTTCAGCTGATAAGTTTTCTGATACTTAGCATCTACAACAAACAAAATAACAAGATGCAAAAATATAGGACCTTTTATCTTCTATTTTCAGTTTTGGATTGAAAAACAACATAATATTTTCTCCATACTAAAAAAGCAAAAAATAAAAAAACTAAAAATTAATGAAAGAAATATAGTTCTTACGATTCTCAATGTGGTTCTTGAACTCATCACTCTTGTTTCCTCTACTAAGCTGGTTCATTACATCCAAGTCCTTAGAGGAACAATCCAAAGACAAACAAAAGAGGGAAATAGGATCCCAATCACTTTATTTAGTCCACACTATAAAGTGGATATACTTATAGTTCATTACATAATAGCATATAGGGGAATACATAATAACATGAACTGGAGGACCGTATAACTTTCTTGACCAACTTAGTTCAGTGCATCGGTCTTCATGGTTTTCTTCTTGAACACCTTAGTAGAGGAAGCCTGAGGAGAATCCAATTGATCATCTGGTAGGAATTTCCTATGCAGCTGCAGCTGTATTGGAGGTTGTAAAGCGACCTGAGAATGCAGGAAACATTATTGGGAAGAAAAAATATCATCATGTAAGGAATGATGTTTCTGCAATGACAATGGCAAGCCTGGCATGTTACTGTTCGATAGAGTTTTCTTGGGGATAACAGGTAGTATTTGGCGAAAATCTCCACCTAAAACGACAACCTTACCTCCAAAAGGAACACCTAAAGTTTCACCATTAGGAGGTCTCAGAATATCTTGTAGGGTTCGATCTAGAGCCTCAAAACAAGTTTTGTTGGTCATTGGTGCCTCATCCACTACAAAAAACAGATCAAATAGCGGGGGGTTTTTTGCGGAGGTTTTAAAAACCCCCTCAGTTTAACATTAAAAAAGGAACTTCTCGTCCATCTAGTTAAAAATTTCGTTTCAATTTACGGAGTTTTAAAACCCCCACTGATTGTCAATAAAAACCCCCGCTAATTGTAAAAAAACAAAAAAATAACCTTTCCCTCTTCACTTTCACACTGCCGCTTCAGTGAAACCCATTTCCAAAAACCCATTTCCAAAAAATAACCTTTCTCTCTTCTCAGCCTCACTCCGAGTCTGCCTCTCTCGCCTCCATCCATCTCCTCACTCCGCAGTCCGCCTCTCTCGCCTCCATCTCCTCACTTCGTTTCTCTCAACGCTTTCTCTTCTCTCTTCTCTCTTCAGTGACCGACTCTCTCTTCTCTCTTCTTCCTCCGCGGCTGCACGACGACCACAAACCACCCACGCACGCCACAACCACCACCACCGCACCACGATTGACTCTCTCTTCTCTCTTCAATCGCCGGTCCTCTTCTCTCTTCTCTCTTCTTCCCGTGCGCTGTGAAGGTGAGGAAGAAGCCAAAATTTCTGCGCACGATTTCTGTGAAAATGAAGCAGAAGCCACGAACTGAAGGTGAAGCAGAACTGCAAAAGCCACGAACTAAAGGTAAACTGGTGAAGTAGAAGCGGGCTGAACTACTGAAGGTAAACCCTAATTTCTGTGAAATCCCCAATTTCTGTTTGTTTGATTGAAATTTTTGATTAATCCCCAAATCCCAATCTGTGTGAATTGAAATCCCCAATTTGTGTGAACTGAAATTTTTGCTTTATTTTTAACCTTGATTTTTTCACACTCTTGAGCAGTACCAGCTGGAATTTTACATATGTAACTAAAATCAATTAAATTGTTTTAGTAAACCTAAAACAAAAGCTATTGAGGCAAAGGCTTCTGAAGCCAAAAAAGCTGGTGCCAAGAATAGTGCACCTGTTAAACAAGTCAAGGTTGTTGAACCAAAGAAGGATTGAGAGGACGATTTTGAAGATGACTCTGATGATGTATTTGGCAGCTCTAAAGAAGAGGTATTGATGAATTTTAGGTTTAGCTGCACTTTCCCTTTTATTTTTTTGCTATTTTGCAAGAAATTATGTTTCTAAATATGATATATATATATACATAGGGGTGTGCATGGTATTTTGCTACTCGTTTTTTATTTGATTGCTTTGATATGATCATTGTAGATGGGTGATGGTGATAGTGATGAGGATGAGGATGATGATAGCGATGAAGATAATGAGGAAGAGACTCCTACTCCTAAGAAGTTAATGACATATTGATATTGCAATATTCCTTTTCTTTGATTATGATTCTGTTATCAGAGATATTCCAAGTTTTTTATTTGTTGTTTTGTCTTGTAGAGGCCGGAACATGGAAAGAAGAGGCCCGATGACTCTGCAAAAATGTTAGTTTCTGCTAAGGAAGCAAAAAATGCTACTCCTGCAAAGACCGGTGCGTGAGACTAGTTGTATTTTGTGTAATACCACGTCTTTTCTGTGTAATACCATGTCGAAAAACGCGTACGTATGTTGAGCAAAATTGCTATAGCCGGATACGCCAAGCTGTGGTTATCATGGATGTGAGTATCATTTAACTACATATTCCATTTGATGCCTATTTGATTGATACTTGAAGTTGAGTTAGGCATAGCTTATTAAATATGGTAATGTTGCTGAAAATAGTCCACGTGCACTTTATTGCTTAAGTTTATGTTATTCTATTTCCCTGGAATCTACTCTTATCCTGCTCTTCGAATTGTGGGTTGGTCTATATTTGCAGCACAGATATGCCATGATTGATTTACAGATTCTTTGTCATTCGAAAATCGAGGACATATGCCTGATGAAGTTTCTTTCTTTGGTCTTGCAGGTACTTCTGATCTTATATATAAGTGATATATTTTCATTTGAATTTTTACTTGTATGTGCATACTCTTGCAGTCGTAATAATGATCAAACTTCTTGTTACAGTTTACTTCACAAAGGCAGAGGCAAATAAGAGGTAGTGCTTTGAAATTGCTAATGGTCTACATTCGTACTTTTCCGTGCAAGGTAAATATGCTTACATCATTTTGCTTTGCTCCTAACAACAGTATACAAGTTTATCAAATATAGTCTTCACTGCACACAAGTCAGCAAGAGATTATGTCAGACTACACTGGTCTTTTTACCTAGTTTGTAGACAAATAAGTTTTTTAGCGATAAATATTTGATTAATTTCAACTTTTTAACTGTTCGTTTTGTCCCCAGTTATCGTGTAGAACTCTATTACAGCAGCGGGTTGCTACCTTTGTCCGGATCCTGGTTCTAGAGGGTCTAGAGTCCTGGTCTGTTATTCTGTTGAATTTGCTTTACCTTTGAAGATGAAATTTTTCGAGACATGCTCTAACAGACAACAGGAGTTTTGTGTTGCCAATGAGTTGGGAAAGATTATAGAGGATGAAAAATCATATGCAAATCACTTAGTTTCAGATCTAGTTAATTCTCGACCGCGCTTTTTTGATTTGCAGCTCTAGTTACTGAAATTCTCTTCAGGTTTTTACTACTCCTTTTGCTTAACTTTGTAATTATTTCATTGTAGCGTGGAAGTCAGAAAATGTCCAAAATTTCCGTTGGAATTGTCTTTTTTTTTTTGGTTGACTGCTGCAATTTGTTTGTTCATTGCTTTGCCTAATCATTCCTGGCTTTTTGTGCATGATGATGATTAATGATTAAATGTGGTTCGTTCTATTTTCTAGTTGCTTGGTGCCAGTCAGACTCGGATGAAGCTGTGCAGACCACTGAAGAAGCAGGCGATATTGGCATCGTCGGTGATGATGTCCAAGACTTTGGCGATGCGACCTTTATTTCTGCTCCAGGAATTGATACCATAAGTGTGTTTACAAAAAATAGCGCAAAATGTAAGATCCATTCCGTCTGATGCTCAAAAAGATGGTTTTCGCCTTCTAATTTTGTATTTCATAATGGGTTGATTTTGTTTGTTCATAATATATGAACATGAATGATGCAGTGGTAACAGCTGGAGAGGAGACAGAGGTACTTGTTGGTGTAAAAAATAATGGTAATTCAATCAAATTAGATACTCATTGCTCTATAAAGCATTATAGTTTCATACATTCAAGTTTCTTATCTCTTTTGCTTGTCAATTGTCATCGTTGGTGATCATGCATTTCTTTTGTGTTGCATTTTTTTGTGGTTGTTAGTTACATTACACTCTTTTTGCTGTTTGAGAAAACAAGAAAAAATGTGGGGTTCATAACTCATTCGTTAGTGTACTCTAGCTGATTTAGTTTATTTTGTTGACTAAAAACAGGGGAATCCAGCTTGAATGTTGTTGCAATCAAGGCTTTTCACCTTCCCTTTGATCACCGGAATCCGAAATATATATACCGTGTAAATGATTATTTGTGTTTGTAATTTTACTGTGTAATCAATCTTAAATTTCTAATGATAAAATCGGTGAAAGTCTATATGATTTGCTGAATCTTGATTAGCTATATAGCTTCTATTTTGATCTTTTTAGTTGAGGGGTGGAGTGTGAGGCTTGATTTCATTCCCACCTCAACATTGCTGGCTATTTCTTATTGGTATCTTCGTTTCTTTTAGGTTCCTGCTGAGGTCAAAGAAGTCTTGGATACATTCCGAATTGCAGCTGAACTAGGGAGCGATTCACTTGGAGCCTATGTGATCTCCATGGCTTCAAATGTATGACTAACTGCTACCATTCTTAAATTTTGAATACACTTGGAGCCTATTTTATCTGAACATATTGCTTTCCCTAATCTGTCAAGCCGGTTTTGATAAAAAAAATTGCATACAACATTTTATTTGAATTTTAACTCTGCAGTTGTGAAGACAAAGTATTATGTTAAAGATTTGGTGTTGGCATTCACATTGCTAACAGTGTTCTTTTGCTTGATTATCAGGCAAGTGATGTCCTTGCAGTGGAGCTTTTACAGAAGGATGCACGGCTTACTACTATTCGGGAGTTGAAGATAAATCTGCTGCTGCAAGGCATCTGCTAGCAACATTTAATAGTTTTAGGATCCTTTAGTATAGGATTTCTTGATGCTATTATCATTTTGATAGATATTTGAGCTACAATTGTTTCTTTTTATTATGTTTTTGAGTTGGATGACATTAACTATTTTAGATATTTGACATTACATTTATGTTATCACAGTTATATTTTTAATGAAATTTTCAGTTTTTTGATCAAGCTTAGTAAGTGTTATGTAAGATGTGTGTATAGTTATTATTGATAAAAATATGGTAATGAGATAAGGAAAAAAAATTCTCAAATTGCAAAAGAAATATTGTCTCTATTATAGGAGGTTGTAATTAACCCGCACAAAAAAGTCCTATAAACTATATGGCAATCAAAAATCTCCACAAAAATAAAACTCCTACAAATCACTCGACTTAAGGAGGTTTATAACCCCCTCAAAAAAACCTCCACTAATTGTGGGGGTTAAAAACCCCCGCAGTAAAACCTCCGCTAAAAGACATGATACCAGCGTTTTCTAAAAACCCCCGCAAAACGATTGCGGCACTTGAAACTCCGGCGTTTTTTAAAACTCCCGCAGATTACGTTGCGGGGGTTTAAAACCCCCGCTAAGCGACTTAAAAACCCCCGCAATCTGTTCCGTTTTTTGTAGTGATCCCATATAATCAATGAACACCTACGAATCAATTCTGCTAAGTGACTCCGTTGTTTTATGTTGCAAGTCGAATATTTGAATGCAAAAACTGAAAGTTACTAAAAAGCTGATATGAAAGTCCATTAAACAGATATTGTGTAAGGTAAGATAAGAAATTGAGCCTTTCTTTTAAATTTAGAGCATATATTTGGAGCATACATATATGAATGTGAATCGGCTTTGTAAACCATAGGATAGTCTATTCGCAAATCATACATATTGACATTTGAATCAATAATCAATCTTGAATATTCTGCTTGAATTTTCTAGAAAATCTTTATAAAAATGAATAGTGTAGAGAAACCATAGATGGATAGTATGCTGCAAGAATTGAATTGAAATTCAATTGAAAGAAGCCACAAAACAATGAATTAAATAAAAGATGGGAATAAACAGAAAACACAAATCTATTAAAGGATTGCTACAGTTACACAAACACATTAACTGGCATACCTGCTTTCTCATCCAGTCTTTAACAGAAACACCATTTTGGGCCTCAACATACACGCCTGCCCACCAAGCATAGCTGGCAGAAGTCCAATTGCAAATTTGATTTTCTCTAGCCAGGTCAGCATTTCATTGTTCCTCAATATCGCTCATATTCCTGTTATCACATTCACAGCATTGTGAAGTGTTGATAGCAAAAAGGAATAGCTCATACAACCCAAGCATAATAAAGAGGTTACATAAAATACAAATAAAAAAATTTTGAAGTTCAATAAATAACAATTGGATTATCAACACTTTCTCCATGGAAGCCATCCATTCCAAATACCTCCATAATTTCAATGGTCTTGGTGGCTATGTAAGGAACACCATGTTTATCAACGAAAAGAGTGGGATAATATGTTCCAAATTTTGTTTCAACAAAAAGCTTAGCAGGTAAGTTATGAATAGCTTAATAGGTTTTAAATAAAAAAGCAAATAAGACCTAATATATGTACTCAAATCCAACACAACTATATATCATCACTTATGAATAGCTAAGGGGAGAAGAGTAAAAACTTACAAATTTCATTAGAATAAAGTGACAAATTCATGTCCAACAAATGGAAAAACAGCAATGTCAATGACTAATGGTAGTGATATGCAGATTGAAGAGGAAAAGCTAATACATATTGCAACAATAAACATAAATTCAAATGATATCAGTCAAATGGGTCCTAACATTACTGAACCTGAAAAAAATTCTAATGAAACAAATGGTAAATCAATAAGATAATGAACCCAAAAAGTTGATTTAAAAAAAAAAGCATAGGCAAAGGATAGAAGTATTTTCATAAACAGCAAATCAAGTAAACACATAAAAGAACCAAGACCAGAAAAAGAGATACAATAGCAATGAAAATATCAACAGACATGATAAACCCCAAATAAACTAAAAAACAAAATTAAACAATACACATGGAGTACATGAATCAAATATGTTTGGATAATCTGAATAAGAAAAGAAACAGAAGCAATGGGATTACCTTGTTTTCTTCCCAGAATTTTCATAAACAGCAAGTAAGACCTAATATATTTCTTTAAGCCAAAATAAATCAAAGACATGGTTGGGATAGAAAAGAATGGAAGGATAGGTTTTACATTCCATTCAATTAGCATCTGAATTTCTCTATGCACATAGGAGATAGACAACAAAAGTCTCAAAGTAATTAAACAATCATTACCTTAAGATAAAGTTCTTCCCCGCTCTTTTTTGAAATTATGCATGTTCTCAGACTGCAGGGACAAAGGGTATATAAGTTAAATAACATCTTCATAAAGACACTAAATGATCTCAACTATATAAGTACATCCTATAGAAGGAAAAACGTAAAAGAGGGAAATTTAGATAAGAGGGGGAATGATGAATATAGAATCCAAACAACATCATATTAGGGAAGAGAATTAGAGCAAATAATTGGAGGAAGAAAGAAAGAGATAGAAGAATCTACGCAAACAACTTGATCAATGGAACAATGTCACAAGATGTTTGAAAATAATCTATATGACAATATTTATATTTTTATATACCCATACAATCATTCCAAACTCATTAGAATACACACAACAATAACCCAAATACAAACTAAATTTTGACATTACAAATTCCACATGATTCATCAGAACAACCATTTCATTAATTATGATACATTAAGCAATAAAAATAAGTTCATTGTCAAAATTTTGTTGCATTTTCATTCCAACTCCTCACATCATTATACATTAAAAGAATATGTCGCCAACTTAATCAAACCAAAATCATCCAGAAAACAAATCACTAAGTTAAACATTAAGTAATGTTAGTTGCATAACTGGATGAAGTAATGATAGTTGCAAATCATTAAGAAAACAAAATTAAGTAATGTTTTCCAGCCAAATGCACTAACTGTCAAGTTTTAAATCTTAGTTGCATAATATGGACAAAAACTTAAGTTTATACTCAATTGTTATGCAATGCTCATGGCATACATATACATGGGAAGACACATTGCAATTATGTTGTCTGATCCTAAGACTAATTGTTCTCAAGCAAATGCCTCGCATGGCTTGCATTACTATAGTTATCAAAATATTCAAGTACCAACATAAAAATATAAACATAAAAATATATTCAAGTACCAACATATCAATGAGTTCCAACTTCTGCAGTCATGATACCAAACTGATCTTGTAATCTAGCTACTCCAAAGTCAGCAACTTTAACTTTCTGCTAGATGAGGTTTTGAAAGACAGGCACATTGGCTTAAGTTCAGACAAACCATAACAAATGTATGCCCAAGTGAAAGGAGAGGGACCAAATTAAGTATATCATGATATCAAGATTCATCTTGCTTTGTTCATTAGCATTTTAAGACAAACAAAGATGAAAGGATGTATCCGCATATTAAGGAAGTTTATGAAAGAAGGCATAAAGAAAGGGAAGCAAAGGGTCAAAGAGGGTAGAGGAGTTGGGTATTCTGAAATTTTGAGAAACACATCGAATAAGAAGAATTTTGGTTCCTCAAAGAACCAGATAGTTACTTGCATTCTTTTATCCTATCCTCTTAAGCTTAGTGTAAATACATATCAAGTTAATGTATAAAGATTCAAAATAATCAAATCAACCATAATTAAGTCTACCAATTACAGAGACTCTGTCCATGATAATCAAATCAATCATTTACCTCACAAGTAACTTCACATTAAAATTCCTCATCAACTAAAAACTTATCTTTTACTGGCATGATATGAAAAACTTAATTTTACGGCTTATGAGTGAGACATTGAATTACCACAAAAAAGTCATAAGTGCTTCACCTATCCAAACTTGGTGAAGCTGAAACAATAAATTGTTTATAAAATCATCACATGAATGTCGTCCTTGACTGAATATGTTGTGACAGAGCATAACAAATAATAAATAGACAATAAAATAGAAGTTCAAGAACCAAAATCAACACCCCATGCACATATTACTCATAAAAAGACCTCAAAAAAAAAATCATATTCTTCTATAGCAAAAGCAAAAGGCTAGGTGAATTAAAAATGACAGAATAGAAAATCAAGTAGAATTTGGAGCTCTTTTTCATGACATAACCTTTCCAAGAAGCCTCTGTAGGTAAGTTTTGTCATTCAAAGCAACAATTCTCTTGCACCATCTTCCTTTCATGCCTCCTTTCTCGTAGTTTTCTCACTCTAGCACTGATCATCAATTTTGTTTCTGTATATGCAATCATTAAGGAGATATCCCATGAAATTCTATGGGGTAAACAAACTAATACACAAAAAAAACATTTAACAATAACAACAATGACCATGAAAAGGTACCTTAGATACAATCCTACTAAGGAGAGTTAGGTCGATATTCTTCAATATATTCAAATTCTTGAGATCAGGTAAAGAAATTTCCATATCATGTAAAGAATTTTTTAATAATATCATTATTTAGAAAACATGAAAACTATTCAATGATTTTTTCCAACCATAGGTTGATTTTGGTGATGAAAAATATCCAAAATGAGCCGTAGCCATGCATTTGATGAGCATAAACAAAGATTATATTTATGTTAGATATTCACAAATGTTGGTGTGTAGTGTAGTATGTGATACTAATATTAAGAAAGAAACAGCTAAAGACATCACAGTTTATAAAAGTAAACCAAATAGTAAGAAAATCAAAAAAAATTGAAAGATAGAAAAGCAACATACTAATATTGCTACTTAAATGAAAGTTTTAGCACATGATACTTGGTAAAGCAAATATAAATCAATGAGATTCAATTGGTTACCATGGTCACTTTAAACATAATAGCAGGAAAACTCATTGACATTTAATCAAAATAAGATGGAACTTGAAATTAAAGGAATCAAAAGTGTTTAGGATAAGTGAAGTAAGTGAAATACAGGTAGTTCTAGCAGAAGATCCAACCATAACTTTAGGGGTACAACTCATTTGAGGATGATGAATTAGTATTGCCCTTATGCACCCCTCTATGCCGCTATTGCCACTGCCTAATGACTGATATAAATGCTGTAGTACATTTCTCCAATTGCTATTGGCACAATCGTCTGCAGTCTTGCCTAAAGTTACACCAAAAGGTTCCTTCACAACCTTCCGTTAAGAAAGTCCAAATAATGCTATTTAGAATAATCAAGAAAGAGTATTTATTGTTCCTCAAGGCATCTATCTGCCAGGGACAGAATCATACTATATTGTGAACCTCGTCAGCAGGACTATTACGAAATACAAAAAAATGATAAATATTATACTGTCATGAAAAGGAGGAAAAATGTACTTCCCCCTTCTCCCACCATAGAAATTCAGGTTTTAGGGTTTAAGTGTCTTAACCCTCAAGCTAAACATCCTATGCACATCAATAAGTTATCATTTTATATTTAACCCAAATATTATCGTATTATCAATAAAATCATAGAAGGTTGTGGCATTCCCTCTATAAGAAAACAAATTAGCCAATCGTACAACTAGAATAGATGCTGGAGGATATTAGAATAGCAATTAGTAAAGCATGTTCTATTTAAGCAGAATAAATTTTCATCCAAACAGAATAGATGCCAGAGAATATTATCGTAGCAATGCGCAACATAAACAAAGCAAAAGTAATAAATTAGTCCCCTCTTGTAATCAAAGTTCAGTGACTGATCAATATGGTCAAGTATATTGTTCCCCTAGCATCTGAAATCTGAGGTACTTTGGTTCAAAGTTGCAAGTTAGCTGATGAACCTGATTTTCATGTGTGGAAGTTCTCAGAAATCTTTGTCCTTAAGTTCACAAATTTAACTCGTGGTAACCTAAATTTTCCAAAATGAAAATCAAATGTAGCTTGTTGTCGGCTTTTAGCTAGCTTACTTCTATGAGCAGAAGCAGTGGCCTTATTGATTTCAGATCAAACGATACATAGATAAGACTATAAGCAACTCCACAAACCATCTAGAAATTTAGCGCATAAAAAATGGACACATAAATAATTCTAATTTAACATTACTGTTTTTAAAGTTGGTATTTCTCTCTATCAATAACCCATATGGGAAACACATTGGCCATCATAGGTACACATATTGCAAAATAAACAAAGGAGAAGAGCAAACCTGGTCTGCTATATGACTTGCAGTTTCCACACATTCTCTGTAATCCTCCTGGACTTTTCTTTCAGAACTTGACTTAACACACTTTCGCCTCTTATAAGTTTGAAGACCTTCAAGTCCATCAGAGCCCCGACTGGCAGAATCAAACCCATTTGAAAATTCCACCTCACTACTAATAGCTTCACTTTTCACGATGTCGGCCTCTTCAACAACACCATTTCTATAAGCAGAAGCCACCCCATTATTCAGGGATTTACTTTTCAAGACCCTATCCCCTTCAGTAACACCATTCCCATCAGCACAAACCACCCCATTATTCATGGCTTGGCTTTTCAAGTGATGAGCCTCTTCAGTAACACGAGTACCATCAGAAATTGCCACCCCATTCCGAATGGCTTTGCTTTTCAAACACCGAACACCTTCAGCACATTCAGTGTTACAAGGATTGCTTGTTCCATTCTCAGTTCTCATTGCAGA